>OZ007591.1:68197170-69397170 GCA_963931845.1 Maratus michaelseni | reverse complement strand
AAATTATTTTTTGATGTAATGGATATCGCTTTGTTGAATGCCAATGTTCTTAGTGATAAAAAATATGGGACTAAAACTCCGTTTCTTCAATTCAAAATGAAAGTTGTTGAAAAAATTTTTGAAAATTACGGAGATTTTAGGATACAAAGACAATTTACAGCTAAATCAAGATCTACACCTTTAAGGCTTTCTGGAAGACATTTTCCTTTACTAAATGTCAATGAAAGAGGTGAAAAAAAGAGAAGAAGGTGCGTAGTTTGCTCACAGACTGTAAGAAGTCAACGAAAAGTAAGACAAACTTTTTACTCTTGTGAACTATGCAACGTGGGACTTTGTGTTTATCCTTGCTTTAAAGACTATCACACACTGTCTCCTTTCTGAATTATTTATCTGTATAATATTTACCGCATATATTTTATCATTTTTGGATTTGTTTAAGTGTAGATTTAGATAAAGTTTTGATTCTCTATAAAGATTTTGTATAATATTTAATCAAGGTAAGTCAAATATTTTATTTTTTGCATATAGATTTTTAATGAAAATATTTTCAGAGTCTTTAGATATTTTGTATTTTTAATTGCATTATCATTCGTTACAATTTCACAAATAATCAACTCAATCTACAAAAAAATTTATTTTCTATGATTTTTTTTTTAAGTTAGGCTTATCAACGCGAAATGCCCCGTCCTCAGAGATAGATCTATTGTAACAGCGCACCGTCCCAATAGAGAGTTACGCTGAGCGACGTTCCGTCTCGAAAAGAGAGTTCGGGACTGGTGCATATATGACACACCCGTCGCTAAAGGGTTTAAAGGTTTTACACACCGTGTTTTTGTGGATCAGGTGGTGTAGGGGGAAGCAGAGAGTTTGGGAGGAGGAGGAGAATATGTTATATGTTTGTTTATTTAATTTATTGTTACTTGATAGCAACGAGTCAAACACTTTTATTTTCTGCAAAGAGTTTAAAAGATTTTCAATTTTGTATGCTGGAGGGATGAGGAGGGACGGGGTAAAGGTGAAAATAAGCCCTCGGTGATAAACCTGGAAAAACTGACGATTAAAAGTATGGAAAAAAATGGCCAAATGCAGGATTTTCTGATTTTATTTTTTTCCATATCCATTCGACAAAATTCGTGATTTTTCCTCACCCGATCAACGAAACCAATAATTTTTCCACACCCGATCGACGAAACCAATGATTCTTCTGCACCCGATCAATGAAATTATGATTTTTCTGCACGCGATGGACGAAATTTATAATTTTTATGCGCACGATTAAAGAAATTCGTGATTTTTATGTGTCCGATAAACAAAATTCATGATTTTTACGCACGCGTTTGGCAAAATTTATGATCTTCCCTCCCCCGATCAACAAAAATCATGTTTTTTCTGTGCCTGATTGATGAAATTCGTGATTTTTTTTTTAAGAGTGAGTGATAAAATTCGTAATTTTTTTCTGTGAGTGGTTGACAAAATTATTTTTTTCACAGAAAACTGACGAAATTCGGAACTCTGGAATTTACAATTTTGGCATATATGCTTTCCGTCGGCCGATTAATGAAATTCAAAATTTTTTCTTCTCTTGAGAATGGTAAAATTCGCAATTTTTTTTTTTCTGCGACCATTCGTCGAAATTTACACTTTTTCCATGAACATTCCACGGAATTCTTTATTTTTCCACGCCCAATTGACGAAAATCGCGATTTTCAATTCCTGATAGACAAAATAGACCAGATAGACAAAATCTATGATGTTTTCCTACAATCTATAGACAATTTGCATACTTTTCCGTGACTGTTCATTGAAATTCACGATCTTTCGACACCCATTCGATGAAATTCACTGTTTGTCCACGCTCGTTCCCATGAAATTCACGATTTTACGTGCCTTATCGACGAAATTCGTGGAATTTTTTCCAGTGGTTTACAAAATTCAAGATTTTTTTTTTTTCTTGAGTGATTGACAAAATTAACAACTCTGGAATTTCCTATTTCGGCATCTCTGATTTCTGTCGACCGATTATTGAAATTCGTGTTTTTCTTCTTGCGACAAAATGGCGAAATTTGTGATTTTTCCATACTCATTTGTCAAAATTCGCATCCAGTCGATGCAATTCAGGATTTGTGCACCCGATCGACGAAATTCATGACGTTTTCCTATGATCTATGGACAAAATTTGCAGAATTTTCTTGCGAATTATTAAGGAAATTCGAAATTTCTGGATACATTGGCATGTATGGTCTCCGTGGGCCACAGGTTGTGCATCCCTAATCGCGACGCAGTTTGGCTCATTCGACTCAACATCGATAGAACTTACTGATTTTAGTTCAGAGTTTCACCACCAGGGGTGCTTTCTTATCTATGGTTATATGGGCCCGATCATGACGAGGTATGGCAAATTCGACTCGAAATCGACAGCCTCAAAGATTTCAGTTATGTTCATATAGAACAGATTGCGCCCCCTGGCAGTGGAAGATGGAACTAAAGGATTTTGCAGCTAACTCGGATTCTATGGGTCCCATCAAGATACAGTTTGATTCATTCGACTTGACATCGACAGGACTTATCGATTGTAGTTCCCAGTTTCACCACCAGAGGGCGCATTTCTATATCGAGTTCTATGGGCCGATTACGACGAAGTTTGGCTCATTCAACTGGATTTCGATAGCTTTACAGATTTTGTTTATGTTCGCATAGAACAGAGTGCGCCCCCTGGTGGTGAAAGGTGGAACCAACATATTTTGCAGCTAACGCGAGTTCTATGGATCCTATCATAACATGGTTTGATTCATTCAACTTGACATTGACAGGATATATCGATTTTAGTTCAAAGTTTCACCACCAAGGGGCGCTTTCCTATCTCGGGTTCTATGGGCCCGATCACGATGAGGTATGACTCATTCAACGTGATATTGACAGCCTCAAACATTACAGCTATGTTTGTATAGAAGAGTGCGCCCCCTGGTGGTAGAAAATGGAACTAACGGATTTTGAAGCTAACTCAAGTTCTATGGGTCCCATCACAATGCAGTTTGATTCATTCGACTCGACATCGACAGGATATATTGATTTTAGTTCCAAATATCATCATCAGGCGGCGCTTTCCTATCTCGGCTTCTATGTGCTCGATCACGACGAGGTATGGCTCGTTCGACTTAAAATTGACAACCTCAAAGATTTCAGCTATGTTTGTATAGAAGAGTGCGCCCCCTGGTGGTGGAAAATGGAACTAACGGATTTTGAAGCTAACTCGAGTTCTATAGGTCCCATCACAATGCAGTTTAATTCATTCATCTCGACAGCGACAGGATATATCAATTTTAGTTCCGAAAATCAGCACCAGGGGGCGCTTTCCTATCTCGTATTCTATGGGCCTGATCACGACGAGGTATAGCTCATTCGACTCGAAATCGACAGCCTCGAAGATTTCAGCTATGTTTGTATAGAAGAGTGCGCCCCCTGGCGGTGGAAGATGGAACTAATGGGTTTTGCAGCTAACTTGAGTTCTATGGGTCCCATCACAATGCAATTTGATTCATTCGACTTGACATTGACAGGATATATAGATTTTAGTTCCAAGTATCACCACCAGAGGGCACTTTCCTATCTCGGGTTCTATGTCCCCGATCACGACGAGGTATGGCTCATTCGACTTGAAATTGACAGCCTCAAAGATTTCAGCTATGTTTGTATAGAAGAGTACGCCCCTGGTGGTGGAAAATGGAACTAACGGATTTTGAAGCTAACTCGAGTTCTTTGGGTCCCATCACAATGCAGTTTAATTCATTCGTCTCGACAGCGACAGGATATATCAATTTTAGTACCAAGTATCACCACCAGGGGGCACTTTCCTATCTCGTGTTCTATGGGCCCGATCACGACGAGGTATGGTTCATTCAACTTGAAATCGACAGCCTTAAAGATTTCAGCTATGTTTGTATAGAACAGAGTGCGCTCCCTGGCGGTGGAAGGTGGAACTGACGGATTTTGCAGCTAACTCGAGTTCTATGGGTCCCATCACAACGCGGTTGGATTCATTCGACTCGACATCGACAAGATATATTGATTTTAGTTCCAATTTCTGTTTCCAATTAGTTCCCCATTTCAGATTTCCAGTTCAGACCCTTCAATCTAAGGTCCTGCTTAAACTGTCAGCTGGCCTCTTTTGGGGCCCTCACTATAGCTCCCTTAAAAATCGTCCAATTCACTAACCTTTTTTTTCTAGCAACTTCTTCGGACTTCCAGCTGCTACATGAACAACTATTTTTTTCTCGGACAAGACCCGGTTACCATGGACCCCTTTAAGTATTTGTGTCCTAAATTTTTAATCACTTGACTCTTTTTTGGCTAATTTTCTTCGTTGTTGGGCCCCTTTCTCCAGTTAGTTCTTTTTCCATTTCTACATTCTAATTAAGTCCTAGGGTCCGATACGCGGCCCCTTGAAGTTTTTTTTCCATAAATTGTAAATAACTTGACTCCTTTTAATATGATCTTCTTCGTTTTTTGTAACCTTTTTTCCATTTAATTATTCCACCATTTCTACATTCCATTTAGGACACTGGCCTCCTGGGAACTGGTCCGGGACCCTTGAACTTTTTTTGCGCCACGCATTTGTCACGCGCCACGCATTTGTCACTCTCTGGCTGCATAACTTTAAAGTTGAGTCTTGGACTCCTCTCCCCGGGCTACCATCCTCATATTTTTATTGGGGCCCTAGGGATCTTTTTTAGCATTTCTTTAAAATTTTATTCTAATGATTAATTCATACCCTATGCTTAGTTTCGACTAATTGACATTTTCACCAATAACCGCAAAAAAGTAATGATATCAGTACAAGAACCCTTAACGGGTTAAAAGTTGTGACGCAGCACTTTCTTTTGGCTCTAAGAATTTTAAATATGAGTCTTAAAAGCAATGATATCAAATTTAAGTGACGCTATGTTACTAATTTTTTTTTTTAAATCATCATTTTCTTTTTAGTTTTATTTATATTCACAGGTGCAATTATTATCTTAATATGGAAAAATATATGAAATTTATTCGCTGATGCTTTTTCATTCATATCTCTCATGAATTCGAAATATGGGTTTTAAAAGAAATGATATCCAAATTTGAGTGACACCTTGACGTGAATTTAATAGGACTATTTTAAAATTCAATTTAAATAATTTTTGGTTTGTCTTTTAAAGTATACTTACACATACAAACAATACTTTTAACTTTTCAATACACTGTTAAATATATTACTTTCACTGAGCCTATATTATGTATTGAAATGTATTTATTTCAATAAATTGATTAATCTTTTGTGCCACGCTATCCAAAATCATAAGTAAAATTTATGTAAATGATTATTTTGCGTCATAGTATCCAAACAAAGGGAATTGTATGCAAGTGGATAGTATGACGCAAAATAATCATTTTACGGTATGATACTGGCAGCTGGGGTGCTAGTATTTTAATGTAAAATCTTTTTTTTTTTTTTTTTTTTTTTTTTTTTTTTTTTTTTTTTTTCAGTGTATAAGTTACATTCAGAAAAAATTCTACATGCTCTAAAAAGTACAAATGTAAAAAGTTTCTTCTTATACGACCAAAATTTACTGAGTAATGATACTTTGAATTTTATGAACTGTCGAGCTTTACGGCACTACAGATTGTTTGTCCGTTTTTAATGCCAGAAAGCTCGAAAATTCCATAAAATTCAAAGTATCATAACTTGGTGAGTTTTAATCATAGAAAAAATGGAAATTTTACTGTTTCACTTACAAGCATGCATAAAATTATTCTAAATGTAACTTTTAAAACCCAGGGAACGTATATATATATTTCTTTAATTTAACATTTTGAAAATTTATGGTAGGGCTATTGCATCGTCATAATCGTAATTGCTACCGTATTTTAAAAACATCTTCACATTGCCTATAACTTCAAATCGTACGCTTAAGATTCATTTTAAAATATGCATACAAAAGTTCCGCATAGATATAGCGCTGTGTATCTTGGGAAACGTAATTTGCATAAATGAAGAGAACCTTTCCTCAAACAATGAATATTTTTTTACGATATTGAAATAAAAGACATCGGTTATTTGTTAATTGTTTAAATATGTTATGAGTCACGATGAACGAATCTCCTGTGTTTGTTTTCTTTAATGAAGTGAGATTTTGGCCTGTCAATATAATTTCAACTGAAATTATTTTTGAATCTATATACATTTGATTGTATCTCATCACTCAAACCTACAATGTTTTTGAACGATCTTTCTAAAAATTTAAGTTTTATTCGAAAAAAATAATAATAATTTCGAGTAAAAATGGCCGCTTAGCATAAGAAAATCGAAGTGATCAGCCCCTAAGCATATGAAAAGCGAAGTGGTCAACCCGTAAGCATATGAAAAGTGAAGTGGTCAGCCCGTATTTGTTTTCCTCAGTCGCATGGCTTGAGCATTTATTATATAGATTGCGTATGATAGGATTTAATACAATGAAGAAAACTTTTATTATATTTTTAATTTTTGATTCAATTTTCATAAAATTTGAAATTACTCGACAAATTACTGCAACGATTATATATATTAAATTTCAAACCATTGGGTTGGGTAGTTTTTGCGCTGTTATATGCGGACGGACGGACGGACCAGACGACGACTATAGGTGCGACGTATTTAATTAATTACGAACGCACCTAAAAACAATTAAAGCTTAAAAAAGCAAAAAGAATGTTACAAAAACAGAAATCAGCAAAACTCAAAGTCAGTCGCTAAAACAATCTTCAAGTAAAGGTACAGAAGATATGAAGGAGCGTAAAGCTGAAAATTATGTAGATCTTGTTCAATGTCTTCCAGTAACTAAAAAGAAAATATTGAGGCCTGCATGCATGACAAAATCAAAAAATGAGTTAAAGGCAAACTGAAAAGCAAACTATTTGTTTCAAATATACAGTAATAAACATTGCTTTGGTAAAATTTATATTGTATTGGTCATTCGTTAGTTACTTCTTGTTTTATACATGGTCAAAGTTAAAAGTGTTTAAAGCATTAATGTTGAAGTATTCATTATTTTATTATAATGTATTCAATACTATTTAACTCAAAGTTATTTTTTTATTATTATATTATTATATTAAGTTATTAATATATTAAATAAATCAATAATAAGATTTACAATTTGCAATTTTATAGTATACAAACACTTTTTTCAATATTTCAAAATTTGATAGTAATTAAATGAATATTTTAAAATAGACTTGCATGTATAAAATGCATTTGTCACATTTAGATACTTTGGACATCTCATTTAGGTTTTACCTATACTGTAAATGTGACAAAAATGACCTAAACGCGATAATGGTATATTGTTTTCTTATATTACAGATAATGATTCAATTTCTACAAATAAATAAATTAATTAATAAACAATTTTTGAATGGCAAAAGGTTTTCAATTTTTTTTATAATCTCTAGCCTCGATACCCCGAAAATTTCTGGGTTTTCTCTTAAAACAACAATTACACACCACATTACGTAACTACTTCATCGCGCTATGGCAACGGATATTAAATTATTTTACCTCCGTTAATTCGCGCAAGGCAACGAACTGCTACGAAACGGTACAGAAGAGAGAGTAAAAATTTATCACCTACGAATCTCTCTAAAAATCACCTTAAAAGCTAGAAATTTGCAGTTAAAAGCCCGAGCAGAAGTGCGCTACTGTATGTGTAATTGAATTTTTGGAATCCAATTAGAGGGGCCATAAAGGAACGTCAGAGTCTATTTGGTGCATGATTCAAAGAGTCCAGGAGAATAATTGCATTCAGGACAACATCCTAGAAATATTGCAGTGCATCTTCATTTTTTTTTTTTTTATCACGTTTACTGCTTGTGACACCCGTTCGTCTGTTTATTCTTGTTCTTGGGGCAATGCAAGCAGAAAATATTTTTTGATAAAGAGTTATTGATTAAATTATAAATGAAATTGGTTTATCACGAAAAGCTAATATTTAGAAAGAAAGAAAATAGTTAAATTCCTTTTCTAAGTTCATTTACCATTTATTTCCTATCCTATAAGGTCATTGTGCTGAAATAAGACTCGATTCCCAATAGTATCGTAGCATTTAGGGCACATTTGGCCTTTTATTAAGCAAATTTACATTTAATAAAGTAGAAAATGACTGAATAATGTACCTTTAATTCAAACCTAACTTGTTTTGTAGAAATTGAATCATTATCTGTAATATATATAAGGAAACAAAATACCATTATCGCGTTTAAGTAATATTTGTCACATTTACAGTAGGTAAAACCTAAATGAGATGTATAAAATACCTAAATGTGACAATGCATTTTATACATGTAAGTCTATCTTAAAATATTCACTTAATTGCTATCAAATTTTGAAGCATTTAAAAGGTGTTTAAATACTATAAAACTGAAAATTGCAAATCTTATTATTAATTTATTTAATATATTAATAATTTAATTTAATAATAACTTAAATAATAAAAATAACTTTGAGATACATAATATGGAATATATTAAAATTAAATAATGAATACTTCAATATTCATTCCGTTTTAAATTCAAATGATTTCAGTCTCCACAAGAATTTTCAAAGTTTCAGCTAAGTAAGAGTATTGGATAATCCAATGGTTATATTTTGTTATTCTTTGCTTAACACTAGAACGCCAGGAAATTTAACTCAATCTGTATAAAAATATTGTACACCAGAATTTTTTAAACTATTTATTTTATTTCTGTATTAGATTATATTTAACTTACATTATAAAAAAAATTTCTGCTTCGAATCGACTCCTGCTGTTCATTCTAGTGTTAAACATACGACAAACATACTATTAATAAGTCATATATTTGATTAAAATTTTTAACACTATTTTGATAATTTGGAACACATATTTAAGTACCCAGTCAAAAAAAAAAAAAAAATCTGCATTATTATGTGGAAATTCCTAATTTTTAACTCAACAAAGCTTAATTAAACTCGATTTATGCTTTAAACATCCTTTTAATACAATCCATGACAATACAACATAAATTTACCCTAGTAAATCTCCAAAAAAGAACAACAGTACGAATAGTACGAATTATGGAACCAAAATCATAAAAAAGATCTTGTATCGTGATACTTTTATGAACTATTATAATGTCATGCGAGTTAAATATTATAATGATTAACATATTCTACTCTCTTTTAAAAATTAAATGAAAAATGAAAAAGATTTCTTAGACTTTATTACTTATCATTTATTAATTTTATTAACTTTGTTATTCATTTCTTATATTATCTAAGAGTTTGTAATCCTTTTTATTCATTGGTTAAAAATGAAAAAAAAAAAACTTATTTTTCAATCTGTTATACTTTTTTTCTCTTTATTTCTGCCCGCATCCGTATTATTTTATTATCTTTGTTAATATTAAGTGAAAGGTAATATAATATTTTTATTTTTTAATTAAATGCGAGCTACTAATATCGAAGTATATAAATAAACTAAAACTTAGAACACTTCTTAAGACATTTAAACAGATGAAAAAATAATAACATTTAACATTTTAATTTAATATTTTTTTTTTTTTTTAAAGACAGTAGAATAATAATAATTACTTTTGAAAATGGTTTGCTTGATGGAATGCTGATTTCATAAATGCTGATTTTCTACTTTTTAATGTTCAAAATATTTCATTTTATAGCCAGTGGGCTTTTTTTTTCTTTTTAACATAGCTAACCCCATTATTATATTAACTCTTAGCTGTAACCATAAGGAAAATTTGGCGATTTATCACCCGTGCCGGTTAACGGAAACGTGCCTCAAAATTAATTAATTTATAATTAAGTTCTAAAAATAAGAGGATGGTTTATGGTAAAAACCTCTGTAGCCGACAATGTCGCCGCTATTTAAACTTATAAATATTACTACTCGTCTCTCGGCTCGTTTTGTCGTATATCAATGAAATTCATAATTATTATTCAAATGTCGATGCACTGCCAGTAGATAAATAAATGTCTAATAATCATCCAAAACAGTATGCTGTTATGAAATTTTCTGCTTTCAGTGTGGTGAAACTATATTCGTAAATAAAAATGCATGTTCAAACTCGGAGAATGCACTTTATTCCTAGAATATTCCAGAATCATGACCCATTAAACATGATTCGTATCACGAAAAACACGAAAATGATTCAAATAGCAGAATGCAAACAACTGCAAGACTCAAAGTGTAGTCTGCTGATAAATGCTGATTTTCTACTTTTTAAAGTTTAAAAAATTTCATTGTATAGAAAGTTGGCTTTTTTTTCTTTTTTCTAAACGAGCGTGGTTTGGCGCATAACTAACCCCATGACCATGCTCATTATTTTAATAAAATGATATAGGATAACCAATTTTTAAATTATCGTATTAATGTGAATTTTCAATCAAGGGTCTTTTTTTATTAATACTTTCCAACATAGTTGAAAAGTGTTTATGAATTTGGTTTGTCTGCCTGTCTGCTGTCTATCTGTCTGTCTGTCCGTGCTCTAACTTTCGTAAATGTGCTCGGATCGTCATGCAATTGATATATGTTATTGAGGCTTACTGTGGCATGTTCGGTATTGAAAATAAAGTGTGTAGCACTCATAGTTTTTTTTTTTTTTTTTTTTTTTTTTTTTACAGGGACACTCAAAAGAATTCCGCTACATTGCGGTCTATGGGGAAAAATCATTTGCGGTTTATTTTAATGATGTTACACAATTTCAAACATATTGAAATTTATATATATCACTGAGGTGCACTACAAGAGACTAATTATAGAATGCGGTGTGCATAGCACTTACAGTTCCTTTACAGGGATACTCAAAATAATTCCGTTACATTACGGTGTATGAAGAAAAATCATTTGCAGTTTATTTTAATAATGTTTCACTATTTCAAACATATTGAAATTGATATATTTCACTAACGTGGATTAGAAGAGGCTTACTATAAAATATTGTGTGTATAGCTTTCATCGTTCATTTACAGGGACACACAAAAGAATTCGGTTAAAGTACTGCTTATTAATAACAATCGATGGGAATGCTTTTTCAGTTGCTGAACGCGTTTTTAAATTTAACTCATTTTTTGTCTGTTACTTGGTGTGTATAAATTGTATAGATTGTATACAGGACAGCACAAAATTTCTCGAGTACATTTCCGTTTATTGTCGGAAATTGCAGAAGGGGAATTTTAAGCTGTGCTACGCGTTTCCTAACTGAAATAAAATTTAGAATTCTATTTATTACATATACAAATCTATAGATCATATACAGGGCTGCACAAAAGAGCTGGGATATTTTTCCGAATATTGTTGGTAATGTCTTAAATTGGATTTTTACATAGGTTATGCGTTTTCAAAATTGTTTAGTTAGATATCATCTTACACCTTACGGCAAAGATTTGCAAAATTATTTTGGAAGTATTGGAAAGTGTTGCATAATCTATGCTTAACGCAGGATTTTTCGTTCTTGTTATTATTTGTCAAGTTATCTGCTCTTTCATTACATATATATACTTGAATATTACGATATGTAAGTTTTTAACAAAATTATAATTGCGTTTGCTGATGTATGGAGTTTATAAATGTATTACAGAGTTTCTATCAAAGAAAATATTGATATCAGTGAAGTTCAATTTTATTTACCATGATACTGCTTCTGTGATAGCTAAAGCTTCTGCCTAAAATATGGAATTGCTTTCTTTTTAATGTTATTGAACAGTCAGTCAGTCATGAAATTATTATTATATTTTACTGTATTATATTTTACCAAAAGCACGATTATTTAACATTTTTTAAACGTTTGTATATGGTTGGGTTTATTTAGATATTTTGGTGATTTTCCACAAATTTCTAGATTATTAAAAGGTGTTGATGGATAATATTGAAATTGAGATAGTTATTTTTCAAAATATTTATGGTTAAATTTTATTGAATTTATGTTCTATGTAACCTTGATAATTAATGAATTAAATTTTTTGTGATGATTGGTCAAAAATCGTTTTTATTGGTAATATACTTATTAATACTACGGAGAAACCTTTTTACCCATTAATAATCTCCACGTGTTGTGAACGATGGAAAGAACGCATCGAACATCACTCAGTGCATACTTGTAAACATCGCAGCGAAAAACACTAAATGTTAAAAACCAGACCCCAATTAACTCTAATACCTCAAGTGATAACCACAGCTGCGAACCAAACTGAATATAACCAGATGGACCATATATCGAAACTAATCAACCCAGAAATACTCCAGACTGCCCCACTTCAACCTTCAACTGATACCGCGCGTGTGAACTTAATATAAACTTTTTTAGTATGTAAGATGTAACTGACTTGTAAAGACGTCCGAACGAATGTGTATATATCTTAAATTTAATGTAAAAATGGAGCATTTATAAGCAGACTCCAAACGCGAAATAAATGTATATATGTAGTCATGAAAGTTAATAATATTATATTCAAACCAAAATGGATATCTACTTACTACATGCCAATTTGTTATTTACTACTAATATTACTTCCAATCCCAAAATAGTGATACGACGATGAACCAAAAGGATAAGTATCAGGATAATACTGTGGATATAAATCTTCGCGCGATGATAAATTTCAGGTAAGCTGAGTTTTTACTATTATCAAAAGATGAAAATGAAAATGAAAATATAAAGACTGATATAACAATTTATAAGAATAGAAAATTATTATGCTACCGAAGGTTCTAACAAATACTAGAAGTGCGTCTGTGGATGTTGATTTATATACGATTTGGCTTAAAACTGTTGTTTTTTATATAAAGTTTAATTTTCGAATTCTTTGGCAATTTATGTCTTCATACCAGATTTGACTGCCCTATTCGAGTTGTTCTAATATATCTCCTTCGTAACAAATGTTTAAAAAAATTCTCTTTATTCCCCTATTTACATTTCAGACTTTGAAAATATTTTTGTTACATTTTGTTTGATATTGTTTGTTTGGTATTTTGTTTTTGTTCAATGTTAACCTTAGTATAGCAACGCAACCTTAAGTAGTAATGCAAATCTTAGTAGATATGCAAAAAAAATTAAGTTTAGAATCCAAAAATTAAATCCAGGTATTTTAATTCTGAAACTATTTTAATACTTTTATTATTTACTATTTTAATACTTTTATTATTTACTATTTTAATACTCTTATTAATTATGACAATATTTTTATTATGAAAATGGAATGTTGTGTATCGTACTTATACCTCTCAAAAATATTGCTTGTGTTTTAGTATGTGAAACTGTGGGTAATTTTAAATTGCACATTGCTGTAAATCTGTATATTTATGCATTTTCATATTCATTTACATGTAAGGGGCTCATTGCATAGAGATACACAGTCTCATACATATAGATGGTGGATCGATATAGATGCATATTTATTCAAATTTTCATCTGAAAATTATAACAAAGCTTCTGTAATATTATCGAAGATAGAAATAATGGAAGCAATTATCAAAATAGTCTGCACCGTTTCAATGCAATTGAGCCTTCTGATATTTTATTCACAACAGGTTTTATTTGTAGAAAAAATGTACAGTATTAAAATCACTTTATTATTTTTAGTTCAATCTTACTGATTGGTAAAGATATTACGCGAACTGAATTTTTCCAACTGAGTGCAAAAATACCCTTATCAGGAGTCAAACCCAAGACCTTTTGACTTAAATTGTCAACGCTCTACCTATTTCACTACCTGGGCAGACTGGCAACCAGCGGACACATTTCACTCAGGTAATCATTGGCAATAGCATCTGTACCATGTAGAGCATTGACAATTTAAGTCAAAAAGGTGTTGGGTTCGACTCCCAGCCTGAGTATTTTTTCATTCAGTTGGAAAAATTCAGTTCGCAGAATTAGATTATCCTACTTTTTTCCATCCAAACTAGTATTTACTATCTATGAGTTCTAAATATGTATTTCTACATATATGTTATTAGAGGATTAATGGACGCATGAAAATGGTTCGGTGCGTGCGAGTGCGTCCGGAAACACGTGGTTTGTGAGCCTTGATATATACAGCATCGTATATGGCCCCTTTTGTACAATTTACACACGTCTACTCTTATTCATAAAGTGAGACATTTGTTACAATATGAATATTACCAGTGCAATTTTCTCTTTGTCATTTCTTTAAGATTCAATCTTGGGGTCACATCACAAACTTTCTTCTCTACCACTTTTCACTTTGCTTCTTGACATTTAATTTTTAATTCTATATCTTTAAATTCCACAACAATTTTTTATGACTTACTACTTTCCGTTGTATAATACATTTTCATTTCATACATTTCCTATTATTTTTCGTGTGCAATTCTATTAAAGATCCCTTAAACACAAAACTTTCTCATAAATATTGCACAGGACCGTAAATATTAATTACTGAAATCCCGACTAATGGCAGTATATTGACTTTGAAAACAGCGAAAACTCTCGCTTCTTCTCAATTCCCCCTCACACATTTATTTGAAACTCATGAATAAATTCTTGATTCGTTTCCTGCAAGCATTTTTATCTCGCCCCTCTTTTCCGCGACCGGGTCATCCCCTGGAAGTCATGAATCTTTATTTCGATGGGGATCTGAGAGGGAGTGACGCCTTCCCCCTCGTTGATAGGGGGGCTGGGTGGGCGGTAGATAGACTCTGACAAACGCTCGATCGAGCCATTTATCAAAGAAGCCAGGATGCAACAGGCTATTATTATCTGTTGAATCACGTTGTATTAAAATAAAATGGAATCACTTTAGTCAGTTTTTTCGATTTTTCAAAGTAAAATTAATGGATCATCTCATGTCGAATAAAGAGATACAATCACAATACCACTCCTGCTGCTGATAGAGTTTGTCAAGATAGAGCAATAAATGATTCTTTCACGAGAGCGGATAAAAAAATTACACCTCGTTCTGCGTGTAAGTGGATTGAATCTTCAGTTGACGAATTTTCCAACTAATGACTAGTTTTAAAACAATTGATGTAATTGATTTTTTTATTACAGGTTGATTGGTTGGTTGGTTTAGGGCGCAATGGTCAACTTTTGCATGTGAACGCTAACTAGATCGGGAACTCATTTTAAAGTTGATTCTGACAAATTACAAACACGTCTGAGTCGGGATTCGAACTCGGTATCTCTTAGTTGTACCTCCTTTCCTCCAATTAGGTCTCTCAAGGCCGAATTTACAACCCACTATCATGGTGGGTTGATAATTGGACGTGGATGATAATTAGCAAAACGCCGTATCTAATAACCAGGTCCAACACTTTTATTTATTTATTTTTTAATCATAAGAAGGCAGGGGTGAATTTTATTTCGTTAGGAAGGGAAATCTAAGCACGCTAAACAGAAGTATAGTGGAAAAAAATAGTTAAAAATTTTAAATGAATGTTCCAGCGTTCTGCGCGGCTATCTAAACAAACGAACGTAGATGTATGAAAATGTGATTTTGACATGCCTATCTTAAATAAAAAGAGTATAGTAATCAGCGCCCTAACCTCTAGACAAGCAAGTAGGAATTTATTAGAGGAGTTCCCAAAATGTAACGCTGACTAACGCTGACTAAAAGTAACGTCACGGTTCATGATTTTGTTATTACTCGATTCTCAGAGTTTTTTTTCACTTATTGATCTTTGTTCTAACTCTAATTTTTTAATAGAATGGCAAACAAACGGAACACGATTTTGGAGCTTCATCGTCAAGAAAAGCGTGTGTGTGTGATTGCTCGACTGCTTTACGTGCCAATGCCAAAGCAGTCGTTTCCAAAGCAATCAAGAGATTCAAGAAGCATGGCCAGGAAGGAGACCGACAGGAAAAAGCCAGAACAAGGACTGTGATCACTTCCAGAAACCGACATTGATTAAGAAACGCGTTTCCCGAAACCCTCAGGTGTCGATGAGAAAAATGGCGAGGCAGACAGGGATTGCTCGTGAATCGTTTCGACTTATGGCCAAAGAGGAGCTGAACCTTCATCCTTACAAGCTCAAACAAGCGCAACTTCTCACCGATGAAAACAAGCGAGTACGGATCGAAAGATTCAAGAAGCTGCTCAAGTGAGCTGCAACTCCATACTGGAAGCAGATCCTGTTTTCTGACGAAAAGCTATTCTTGGTGGAACAACCGTACAATCGTCAGAATGATCGGATTTGGTCAACAACTTCTCCAGGCAAGTCATCCATGCTTCATCATCCCCAAAATCCCAAATCTGACATAGTGTGGGCAGGAATTTGTGCATCAGGCAAAACGCGCCTCTCATTTTCATCGATTCTGGAGTCGAAATCAATAACGATGTGTACCGAAAAGAGGTTCTTGAGGATGTGGTACTTTCTTTTGCTCAAAAACATTTTCAAAAAGAGGTTTGTATGTTTCAGAAAGATTCTACGCCTTCTCATCGAAGGAAATCTATACATGACATGTGTCGGGCCAATTTTCCAGAGTTCATCTCGGCTCAAAAATGGCCTCCATACTCGTGGACTCAACCCCTTGGATTTACAGTTTGTGGTAGATTTTGGTGGCAAGGGCTTGTAACAAATTTCACAAAAGTTTGGAAGCTCTAAATCGTTCCTTGATTCGGGAATGAAAGCTAATCACTCCGGTCGAGTTGCAGCAAATTGCTGAAAATTTTACCAAACGTTTGCGTCTCTGCATCAAAGCAAAAGGAGGACACTATGGGGCAAAGTGATTTTTTATTTTCCTAATACACTGTTGTTAATAAATGAAGTAATTATTTGTGAACAAGTTTGTGTGTTTTCATTAACTATGTCAAATTAGACCGTTACGTTATTTTTGGTCACCTTATAATTATTTGAATGTCTTATTGACTGTGAATTTCTATTGTCCTACTGACAAGAAAAGGAATTAGCTTATTCTAGAATATTTACATGCCCAGTTTTGAAATATATCAAAATTATCAAGTATTCCGTGGTCAAATGTTGAAATAAATACGGTGAAACCTCCCAAGTTGGACACTCCCATAAGTTGAACATTTTTTTTTTTCTGGGAACGGAATGTATCCATAAGAATAACATTATTCCCATTCTCTATAAGTTGGACACCACTCTAACATGAATGGTGACATTAAAAACTGACCTAAGTTGGTCATTTCTCCCCTTATTAAAAAGAAAAATAGGGGAAACCGTGGCTAGTTGGCATAAGGGGTAAGTTGGTATACACCTTCTATTTTTACCACATTGATGTCAACTTGCTGCTGTTGCTATACCCAGGAACATACTACTGTATGTTCACCATCTAGTGTGCTTTAAGTGTAATGGAATATCCCAGAGAGGCACAAAGGCTAATTTCGATTTTTTTTTTTTTTTTTTTTCACTTAGATGTTTTGTGAAACCTTAAATTATGCTGAGAGGTTTTCAATAGTTGTGTTCGATACGTGGGGTCAATAACAATTGTTGTAAAACCTGTGAATGAGGCAGCCATCTTGTCTCAACAGGTCTGCTAGAGTAAGCTGTCATTAAGTTGGTGGAACACGTTGGCATAGATTACATTATCTTTAGGTTGCTGAAACTCACAAGAGCAAGAAGAATAAACGTTCAAAGAAAAAAAATGTTGAAAATACCATATCTGAAGATACCATATCAGGTGTAATCAGCTACTCAAACACCGAGGATAACTTAGGCTTGCCGATAAAGACACTGAAAATTAATGTGAGCACAGGCCTTCAGGTTCCACAGAGAAGCCATAAGATCTAGATGAAAATAACATGAAGATAAATCTGGAGAATTATTCCAATCAATATCAGGTAGACTTTTTTTGATGATGAAGTATAATGCCCACCACGACAGATAATTGACATCGACAGCGAAGAATTCTATGTATCCACAATGGTGAAACAGCGCAAATTTTGTAGATGGCCAGGCATCACAGACACAATCTTGTATAAACGCCGCCAAATGTTGCATAAATCAGACACCAGTTCTACTTGACGATAGCTCTACTTTCTTTGTGGACATGAAAAGTTTGCGATTTGTTTCTTCTTGGTTTATTTTCGTAATTTTCCTAAAACATTAGGAATTCTTACCTATTATGATGTTCATTTTCTGCCTAAAAATGTTAAGTAATATCTACTTGTGTTTGATTTTTTTTTCGTTTTGTAATAAAATACACGTTTTGAAGTGAATAACTTACTTAACTGCACGAATCCTGACTCTATTATACTATGCTAACTACCCCATGAACTATGCCAACTTTTACCCCATGGGAGGTAAGTTGGCACAATTAGAAAACTTTTTGAACTGGTTTTGACGAGTATACTATACAATTTTAAGTGATGTATTCTTCTTTATTAAGTAGTCAAAAAAATTCCAATATCGCGGCCCTATTTTTTTTTTTTTTTTTTTTTTTTTTTTTTTTTTTTTTTTTTTAACTGACAAGTAGCGTTAATGAAAAAAATACAAAAATTAAAAACTATGCCAACTGGCCGTCAATATCTCCTACGACAACTTTTTTCACGCTATTAAAGGATTTCCGCTGTTAAAATTCATTCTTCCTAGAAATAGCTTTAAATGTAGTAAAACCAATGTTTCTAGTATCGATAAATTTACCCATCATACCTTGAAAAATATCTTTCATTTTTGCAACTGAAAGATTTACATTTAAAATCTGCCGAATTTTGATATTTTACATGCTTTATCCTGCTTTAAAAGGACACGCTTATAGCAAAAAAATACAGATGTTTTATCACACATTTACAAATTAGACACAAAAAAAAAAATTGTAAGTTGATATTGCCAAATGTTTCACATGTTGATAATTGCGCATACTTTTGAAGTGTAATAGTAGTTAATAAACAGGTACATCCGTTTTATATTTATTACTGTTTCATGTGTTCACATTATCAATTTATTATTATTTTTATTCAAACTATTAATGTTTAATTATTTCGTATTTAGAAATAATTAATGTATTCACTTCAGAAATGTGCATTATACATACTTGTAATTAAGTTAAAAAAATTATAATCACCTCAATATGTTGGACACCTCCTTCAGATGGATATCCTTTTCGTAAACCGTAGTGTCCAACTTAGTGTGGTTTCAATGTTACTTGAAGGAGTTTTTACTCGTTCCTAAAATTAAAATACACTACTGGCAAGAAGAATTATTCATTAGTAACTGATACTCTCTAACTAAAAGGAGTTATTTTCGATCGGCATGAAGATGTGAATTCTAACCTACTAGATATAAAATCAGTACACTGTAAAAAATCTGCGTAATGTTCCTGACATTTACTGTGTAACATTCCTGGGTTTTCTCGGATTATTTTTGCTGATCCGAGAATAACGAGAAATCTGGTGTAACATCTTCCACAATGTTGTGTAACTTTTTGGAATACTTGAGAAAGTGGAATTTACTGATCAACTGTGAAACGTTCCGTATGCTTTGTTTGCAGCATTCCTTAATTTTCTCAGGTATACTTTTGAACTTTTGTGTAACTTTTCGGAATTATTCTAAAAGAGAAATTATCAATGACCTGTGTAGAGCAGTCATAGCTCAGTGGTCTAGACCGTCAGTTTAGTAAACGGAAGATTGCGGGTTCGATGCCGCTCGTGGCAAGAGTTGGTTATTTACTGTGCACTAACTGAGGAATGAACAGAATCCCTTGATTACGACATAAAAGTTTCTAAACAATATAGAAGATATCTGTTATATTACGGAAAATGTACGGAGTGTTTTTTCCTTAACATATGGAAATAGTACTGGCGTCTCGATTGCCAGTACAATTTCCGTTTTTTTCCGATTTTTTTTTTACAGTGTAAAGTTCCATATGTTTTGTGCGTAACTGACTTGTGTAAGTTTCCTGCCAATTCTTTGGGGAAATTCCTGGAAAAACCTGTGGCAGAATAGCTGCCACAGGTTTTCTCAGGAACTTTACACCAAATTTTTTACAGTGTAACATTCAGTTTCGTACATTGCAAAAAATGGAAACGGTTCTTGGTTTAGCGTAGAAGGTAATATAGAACATAATATAAACTCTTCCAAGTTACCCAAGATTTGGGTAAATGCTCTTTTATCATCAGAAACACCAATGGATTGCCCATATTTAAAGAAGCATGTCTAAAACAAAAGTTTCTTTTGCTGCCCGTAATTTTCGGAAACGTTACAATGCAGTTTTACAAAGTATTAATCAGCTTTCTTAATTCATTATCAACAGGAAATATCGGTGTTTCGGATGCTATTTGCTATCCACTCTCAAGTAAACATTTTCAAATGAGTAACAGAGTTTATACATGGAAGAGCAACAAAATAATTTATAATCACCATATTTATTTAGCATATATGTCTGTTGAACATATTTGTTGAACATGAAAATGTTTACTTGAGAATTTATAGCATCCAAAAAACCGATGTTTTGTGTTGATATAGGGTTGAAAAACGTGACTAACACACTTTAAAAAACTGTTCGGTAACGTTTTCGAAAATTACGGGCTGCAAAACAGACTTTTGTTTCAAAATGCTTCTTTAAACCTTGTAAATATATTGGGTTCTGAGGTTTCTTTTCGGAATCATGGGTAACTTGGAAGAGGTTATATTATATTTTTGTAAACCTTCTTGCTATATCAAGAAACATTTCTCTTTTTTTTCATACAGTGTAACATGCCTTTTCTAAAATTCACAAGGGTTTTATTTAAACTAAAATTATAGTTGTGTAATATTTAAAATGCCATTAATTTTAGTCCATAATTTTGCTTCACACACACAAAAAGAGAGTGAGCGCGAGAGAGTGAGAGAAAAAAGTTAATTTTTAAATTAATGTGTTCGATTAACTTTATCTGAAATTTCAACCCGTATGCTGCATTCTGTTTTTGCAACAAGATTGTTTTTTCATGTTGCTATATTTTGCCACAATTTGCAATTTACTACTATTTATTTCTTTAGTCTAAGAATAAAGTATAAATAAAATTGTGTTATATTTTCAGCATGTTTCAAAAAGATTAAAACACGTTTTATTTTTTTACCTGTTGGAGATTAGTAGGCATTTAAATTTCAAAACTGGTGAAAAAAAACTTTAGAAAATTTACTGAATTTGTCCTGCTATTGATTTTTAAAAAGTTACGTTTTTTAAATATTTATATGACCTTTCTAGACGAAACGGGTCAATTAGATTTTTTTTATTATTATTATTTGCTGAAATAAGATCATTACAAAAAAAAAAAAATACATATATGTATCTTTAAAAATGAATGAATTGCTCTTAACCAGTTGATCCGTGCGAAACCTTTGCCTTGCAATCTTTGTTATTATATATTCTAATATGTTTTTTAATTAATTTTTAATTAACTACATTTTTTAACAGAACAACGTGCTTTAACTAAATGTGAGTGTATTACTATATCAAAATCCTGTTCATCAGTTATGCCAAAACCTTTTGTATGATATCTCATTTATCGTTGTGCGTTTTGTATGTGCATAGAAAAAGGGGTGTTGGCATCAGAAATAATATATATTATTAAAAAGTATTACTTGGAATGGGGATCATGTATCAAATTAGAAATGTAATTATGTGAAATAGTTAAGAATATTTATTTTTTACTAAAAAGGTGAAAATATACAAGAAGGGTTTTAAACATAAAAACCCGTCAAAAGATGTTAAAAAGATGTTAAAAACCCCGAGCGCTTTCAACTGCTCTAAACAGTCACCATCAGGGGAATTTCGGAAAGTGTCGGGTTTTTTAATATCTTTTTAACATATTTTGACAAGTTTTTATGTTTAAAAACCTTCTTGTATATTTTCACCTTTTTAGTAAAAAAATAAATATTCTTATATATTTCATTTAAGATTCAAGGTGAACAAGATGTTTCAAAACTTATAGTTAAACTATATTTTATATGTGAAATAATATGCAGTAAAGTGGAAACATGGACGATAATACGTAATGCAGTTAACCGTAGGGGTCTTGTACCTTTTAAACACGACGAAAATCAACAAAAACATACAAAGTTTGAATTAGTGTATCTTCAAAACCTTTTTATATATACACATGAAATTTTGACTCTTGATTAATCATATTGGGCTTTTTAATATACTTACCATTAGAAACTGACTAGTCTTTTACAGAATTTCTGTATTGTAGAAATTAAAATAGCTCTTTTTTTTTACTCCGTAAGTCGTTGCGTGCATGATATCGTGAGAACATACATGTATGGATTGTTATGAAATTTGATATTGATAATAAACACATACGTATTTTTAAAAGATCTACTCTTAGGTTAAAATTATTTCACTAACCATGTACAAAAATACTTTTGTAAAAATAATCAAAATCTTATAGTTTTTAAAGAATGAAAATAGTCATAAATAAAAATCTTATCCACTGTAAATACTTAAAAGTAGATCATTTTAATCTACATGAAATTTCATAACAATCCATACATACGTTGTCAAGATATTATGCGCGCAATTACTTACGAAGTAAAAAAAAAAGTTATTATAATTTCAATTGTGCACAAATTCTGTTAAAGATTAGTCAGTTTCTAATGGCAGAATATTAAAAAACCCAATATGTTTAATCGGTTGTCAAAATTTCGTGTTTATACATAAAAATGTTTTAGAGATACACTAATTTTAACTTTGAATGTTTTTATTGATTTTCAGCGAGTTTAAAAGGTACAAGACCCCAACCGTAAACAAAAGATAACCAATGCTTGAAATAATATTAGTGGTGAATTATAATTCAGTTTATTTTAAAGATATACAGGTACGCAGATTTTTGCAATTATCTTGTTGAAAAGAATAAAGAAATGAAACTTTTTTTCTATTTAACTAATTGTGTCTAGGAAGGGAAGAAGAAGGAGTTTATAAAAAATTAAAAAGTGTATCCGTTTAAAAAATAAAGAGAAGACTATTTCATTAACATAAACTTGTTTCCTACCTTATTTTGAATATTTTTCCATTTATATTTGATATTTAACAGGTAAAACATTAAAACACATTTATGTCTTTATGGGACACCTTTTATTTTAGTGAAATTTTATTTTTATGATAATCAGGATGCTGAACAGGAACTAATTCAAGGGAATCATTTGTTTCCCTTGTTAACGTCTTTGTTAACACTTTGTCCCTCTGTTAACATCTATCATGTTAACAGAATATTTAGGCAAAATTAGATAGCACACCACATTGTGTATGTAACATGCGATTCATTGTACAAAAGTACGTCTTCGTCTTCATGAACAAGATGATAAATCTCAGATCAGACAAAAATTCTATTACGTGTACGCCATTTAAGGATAGATTTCACTGAACTGTGTTGTCATATGGAATTTTTTGTCTCCATTCAGTACAAGAAATCTGGCAGATGACACTTTGCTTGAAGACCACCCCGAAAGCGGAAGTGTCAATATTTGCCGTGTATTCTGGTAGCTTGTCTGGATGATAGTGACAGAATATCTCTCAAGTGAGTGAAGTGATCCTTGATACAGAATATGTTTGTAGAGAAAGATAAAATTTGTTCCTTTATCGTGATTTTTGTATGCTTATGCACTTTGTAAAATCTGAGCGATATGATTCAGTTGATTGAAGTATGATTCATCATTCATGTGAAAGATATTGTTCGAAGAGAAAAAATCCTTGATGAGACAAAATAAAAATATATCTGAGAAATTTTAAGAACGACATTAATTTTACTTAAAAATCGTGTTTCCCAAACACTCGCAAAAACATTTGAAATTAATGTGTGCGACTAAACATCTTCCAGCTATATTCCTGCTGCGTTCTGCTTTTGAAACAAGAATTCTTTTTTTGCTGTTATATAGAATAGTTATATAATTAAACTTGTGCTATTGTTGATGATGCATATCTTGCAGCCTAAACGGTTAACCGGTCTGACACCAAAATTTGTATACGGATTATCCGTGTAAAAATCTTCAAAAACAAATTTTAAACAATTCCGCTAAGGGCTACTTTTTGGGGGAACTATAGCAAAGAGAGTATATAAAATGAAGAACACTTCAGCATATCTAACAATTTTAGCATTTATTGATACCTCATGTATGAAAATTTCATAACATTGTAAATAAAAGCTTTTAATGCTACCAATCGTCATATAAAAATTCTTGACCACCGCGGTCACCTGATCTCAATCCATGTGATTTCAGGCTGTAGGGCTACCAAGGAAAAAAATCACATTAGCACCGTTGACAGATATGGTAAATGATACTTTGTTTGTAGACCACCAAAGCGGAAATGTCAATGTTTGCCGTGTATTCTGGCATCTTCTCTCGGTGATAATAACAGAATATCTCTCAAATGCGTTAAGTGATCCTTTGTAGAGAATATGTTTGTGGAGAATGATAACATTTATTTCTTTATCGTGATTTTTGTATGTTCATGCACTTTGTAAAATCGGTAAATTTTGCATGTCCTATTTTACGTTAATTATCGGTGTAAGTATTTGCGTAATTTCTTTAAAACCATGTGCTCCTCCAATTGTTTTGAGCAGTGTATTTTTGAGATTTAAGGAAGCTCTTATAAAAACAAATTTTCTTTTGCTGCCACTGATTTTCAGAAACGTTCCTGAGTTGTTTTTACAGGGTATTAATCAATTTTCTCAAACCGGAAGATATTTTTTTTGTGTGTGCGATCCATTTTCAAGTAAACATTTTCATATTCAAGAACTATGTTCTAAAGACAAGCATGATAAATTAATAGCATTAACATTAACAATAATACTAATATTATTTTGTTACTCTTGAATGTATAAATTCAGTTACGCAGCTAAAAATGTTTTATTGAGAATTGAGAGCATCCTAAAAATCGATATTTTGGTTTGAGAAAACTGGCTTATCGACTATAAAAACTACTCGGAAACCTTTCCGAAAATCAGTGTCAGCAAAAGAAACTTTGTTTTTAAAAATGCCTCTTTTAATCTCGAAAATCTATTGGTTTCTGATGTTTCTGAAGATAAAGAACGCTTTTGGAAATCATGGATAACTCAAAAGAGGTTATTGTATATTTTCCTTCGGCGTTATATTATATTTTCGTAGATTAAGAAACATTTATCTTTTTTAAAGTGTACTATTAGGTGGGTTTAAAAAAACTTTGAAGCTTTAAAATGAGTTTTGTAACAATAAAGTTTGGGAACCGTTGGTGCAACGTTGAAGTTTACAACAAGCGGAGACGTGGATTAATTGAATAAGTATATTTTTTATTTTTTCATGCTTAATTTAGTTTTATTTTACATATGAAATTCATTTGTAAAATACAAAATTTTACCTTCGTTTTTGTTTGCTTTTGTTGATTTAAACTCGTTCGGGTTTGGCGTCCTATTAATAGGACATGTCTTTTCATTGAATATTATTTTGATTCAGCAATTTTTTTGTTATTATTTGAATGCAGTAATGATAGTGTATGTCTATACATTTATTATTATGACTTCATTGATGTTTCAGCATTTTTTTAAATAATAATAATAACAAAGAAGTTAGTTTAATTCTCTTTAAACCGTTGGCGATTTTTTAAATTTTAAACATGTTTCAATCTGTAGATTTAAAATAGGGGCTACTTTTCCAAACGAATAGCAATGATAGTAATGATAACGAATAATAAACGAATAGTAATTATAGTATATATCTATACATTTATTATTATGACTTCATTGATGTTTCAGCATTTTTTTAAATAATAATAATAACAAAGAAGTTAGTTTAATTCTCTCTAAACCGTTGACGATATTTTTAATTTTAAACGTGTTTCAATCTGTAGATTTAAAATAGGGGCTACTTTTCCAAACGAATAGCAATGATAGTAATGATAACGAATAATAAACGAATGGTAATGATAGTATATATCTATACGTTTATTATTATTCCTTCATTGATGTTTCAGCATTTTTTAATAATAATAATAACAAAGAAGTTTGTTTAATTCTCTTTAAATCGTTGACGATTTTTTTAGTTTTAAACATGTTTCAATCTGCAGATTTAAAATAGAGACTACTTTTCCAAACAAATAGCAATGATAGTGATGATAACGAATAATAAACGAATAGTAATGATAGTGTATGTCTATACATTTATTATTATGACTTCATTGATGTTTCAGCATTTTTTTAAATAATAATAATAACAAAGAAGTTAGTTTAATTCTCTTTAAACCGTTGACGATTTTTTTTTTTTTTTTTTTTTTTTTTACATGTTTCAATCTACAGATTTAAAATAGGGGCTACTTTTCCAAATGAATAGTTTGTAATAAAGAATTAATAAAAAATACTAAAAAAGTCGTAATGTCTGTTTAATACTGTTATAATACGACATTTTTCAGAAGTCTTCAACAATTCTTCCTTAGCCTATTGTTATATGAATAGTACGCAAAATAACTATATTCGTTAGATTGCAGTAAATGACAAATTTGTTAAATTTTAGTAATCCTTAATGTAAGTAATCCTTCTGTGATTTCAATAGCTACTTTTAATATTATTAACGTAAAAATAATTTATTTTTTCAAAATTTGCAAAAAAATTGGACTTGAAAGAGTTAAAATTCATCCAGTGTCTAATATGTTATTACAACTCCGTTATTTTATTACATAATGGATACGTTATTGTGTAACTGCAACTTTATTCCCAGTTGTAAATGTACAAAACGGAATTTCATATATAAAATTTATATATGTACTTGCATATGCAAGTGAAAAACGAAAAAAAAAAATAACAAAGAAATCAGAAAAGATAATAAAATAAAGCAAGATAGTGGTTCGTTTTACAGACTTATTTATTACCGTGAAATTTCTAACATTCTTTAAATAAATACATTGTAAAAAATGCGTAAGCTTACGTAAAGAAAACCGTGTAAAAGCACTAAAAATTTATGTATGTTCAGAGATAATATTTTAAGTATTAAAGTTTAACTTCTAAAATATTTATAGGGCTTATTCTTTTCATTTACAAGGAGCTTTCTATATTTAAATTGATTGTGCTGAAGGTTTAGCAGCAAGAAACGCTATTGCTTTCACGGATAGCTTTATGCACTTATGTTCGAAGAAGTCAATTCTTTCATCAATTGTCCTACAAGAAAATTATGTCCGTATGAATTGCAAGTTGTTTTACTCTGAAAAGTTCTAAGAAATGTTCTGTTTTTTCTATACTTTTCCTCTAGTAAATAAATGGGCCTATTTAATATAGTGCTTGAGCAGTTCAAGCGTAAATTTCAAGAATAATTTTGTTTATATCTGCGATTCTTAAGAATACTCAAACGTTCTGTTCATCTATCACTCTGAAAAATTATTGGCTTTATGGAGTGCTTTGTGGATTTTGTATGTGTTTTATTATCGAGTAACTGTCCTTAAACTGTTACGAATATAAAATTCGATAATTTTTCTCTTCTCTTTGTGTCGTGTGCGTGTGCGTTTATGTATTAAATGTCCAAATGTACTGCATATAGTATATATCTCTGAAGCACTAATTAGCTTTAACAAGTTTTTTATATGGTTTTCTATTATCAAATTAATATGTGTGAGAAGCTCTAATATAAATTCCAAGGATTTTTTTTCTTTATGTGTGTATGCGTTAGTGTTAATTTTAAAGATGTCCAAATATATTGATTATTTAAAAAAAAAAATAGGTGATAAGATAGAAAATTCATTTTGATTTTTAATTATGTATGATTTGTGTTTACAATTTTCTAATAATTTATATATGAAAAAAAAAATAAAAAGGTTATTTCCTTTATTTTTTAACATTATAGGCAAAGAAAATGCAATTTGTCAGATTTGGCGGTGTCAGGATCAATCTTATCTTGCTTTAAATTTTTTTAAAGAAAAAAGAAAGAGAGAAATAGGGGGAGGGGGACAGAGAGAAAAGAGCTGACTGACTGACTGACTGACTCACTGACTTGAATCATTTCTAGACTCAGTTCAACCTTGGAGGACAAGCAGAATTACAAAGTCTCAAAGAGAAACATAAGTAAGAGCAAGCTTAGAGGAGGTATTAGACAAGAAAGCACCAGTTCACCTAAGCCTTTTACTGCTGTCTTTGAAAATATTTTCAAGAAGCTGAATTGGGAAAACAAAGGGGTTAAAATAAATGGAGAACCCCTAAGTCATGTCCGATTTTCTGACGACATTTTAATTTTCCGTAACAGCCCTGAACAATAGGAAGATAGGTTAAAAGAATTGGCATAAGCTAGCGATAACGTGGGATTAAAAATAAATTTGGAAAAGACTAAGTTGATGTTCATTTCATTTGTACCAAAAAGATCATCTACAACAACACTGACATGAAACAAGTACAGAGCTATGTAGTAGCCTTAGATGGGAAAAAACACTGGACAACAGCATCAGAAGAATAATATATGGGTGTAGTGCTTTTGGAAACAGCAATATATTCTGAAGAATAATATGCCACTTTGCTTGAAAAAGAAAAGTATTTAACCGATGTGTTTTGCCTGGGAACGGAACCATTTTGTGAAACAGAAACATGGACGCTAACGAAACGGATGGTACAGAGATTACAAATAGTATAGAAAGATGTATGTTAGGAATAACTAGAAGGAACAGAAAAAGAATAACCTGAATAAGAAGTCAAATGAAGATTTTCGACATCATCAGATAATTAAACGGTTAAAATGGAGACGGACTGGTCACATTGCAAGAAGACAAGACAATAGATGGAGTACAAACACCCTGCATTGGTATTCTAGAGATGTGTCACGACCGAGAAGATTACCTCAGGTAAGATGGAGTAACAAAATCAGAAAAGTAGCTGTAGATTAATTGGATGACCACAGTACTAAACAGGAAACAATGGAAAAAGCTGGGAGAGACCTACATCCAGCAATGGATTGAAAACGGTGAATGGTTATGATACGTATAGTGTTCACTCTGGAAAGAAAAGGGGTAGTTTGTCAGTCATTAAAAAGGGCACTAGATCAGTAGAAAAAGGCATTATTGCAAGAAAAAATATATTATCGTCTTTAGTTATAACAAGAACGAAAAAACATTCATCAAGCATAGATTGTGAAACACTTTCCAACACAGCCAGAAAACTGTCACGAAATTTCAACGTTAAATAAGGTGAAAGAAGATATGTAAGTAAACAGTTTAGAAAACATGTAACACATTGAAAAATACAGTTTTCGAAATTACCTTCCAGTGTCAAAATTGTAGTCGAATTATTTTGTGCACCTCTGTATAGGATCAATAGATGTGGATATATGTGGTATGATAAAATTTAGTTCAGTTAGAATATTCACATTTAGCAATTTTCGTCAATCGATGGAAATGCACTCGAAATCTTTTTTACAGCCCTGTATATTATCTGAAGACTTTTGTACACACCACTTATTAAGCTAAAAGGCAACTTAAAACTCACTTGCAGCAATTACCAATCGTAAACGACAATGTATCTTTTTTGCGTAGCCCTGTATATGAATTTATTTATATTCCACAAACTTCTATTAGTCTACTAAATATAATTCAACAGAAAAATGCGTAAACACAATTAAAAACTACCCTTAAGCAATTCACTCCCATAGTCTGTAATACTTATGAATTTCCTTGTGTAGCCTTGTATATATGATGAACCGAGTTTATAAACACACACGTACTATGAAAAAAAATTGTTAAACTTAAAAACGCAAACCAAAGTAGAAAATGCACTTATCACACATAGACTGTAAATATCGCAAATGTACTGTAACCAATATATTTTGTGTGTCCTTGTAAATAAACGCAATGCACACAAGAGAGCAATTTAAAGTGCACCTCAGTAATGCATATAATTTTCATTATGTTTGAAATAGTGAAATATCACTAAATTACACTGCAGACGATTTTTCCCCATTAGAACGATGTGTAACATGGTTCTTTTGTTTGACCCTGTAAATGAATAATAAATGCTTTGCACCTCATATTCTAAAAAAAAGCATGTTTTTATGCGCTTTATAATTATACATCCCTTTCATTGTGTTTTAAATGACGTAGCGTCATCAAAATGAACTTGAAAGGATTATTCCCCATTGATCGTAATGTAACGGAAAACTTTTGACTGTCCCTGTAAAAAAAAAAAAAACTATAAGTGCTACACACTTCAGTTTAAATAGGGAACGTGCTATAATAAACGACAATAACATATAAAAATTTCAAAGCAGTCCGAGCATATTTACGGGAGTTAGAGCACGGCCAGACGGCCATCCGGCCACACGGCAGACAAACCGAAGTCATAAACACTTTTCAACTAGGTTGGAAAGTGTTAATAAAAAAAAGGGGGGGTTAATGGCAGATATGTAACTTTTAGGGATGATAACTAAAGTAAAATTAATTTTGAATGATTTTATGAATAAAAATAAAAATGTACAATTAAATTACAACATGAGTGAATATAATTTCCTGCATTTTTTCTAGAAAAATGAAAAAAGTCTATAATTTTTTCAAGTTTTTAGGCACACAGATTTAGAAATACTGCGGTATGGAGAAAATTCTACTTGAAATCTGTGGATACAGCTAGTGGTGCATTTTACTACATTTAAAAAGAGAAGGGCGAATTTTGCCAATTTTAAGTAGGGATCAACTCTTAAAAAATGGAAAAGTGGCCTAGAGAGAACAATATATATTGCGACACTCTGGCCGGCCCAATTATATCTCGAGCTGTATAACGGCCGAAGGATCGAAACCCACTGCCACTATTGCACTAATTTATCATATATAATTTTCGTTCTGAAACATGGCTGTTATTTTACAATATACCCACTGACGATGAGGCCACAGCCTTTTGGTTCTGGTTCCTTGTTCTAGTTTGAATAGTTAACATTTTTTTCTTTGGTGTTTTGATGGTTTATATTTGTTAATGTTGAATTATGGTGTGGGATTCTGGGTCTGCCAAACGCTTACAAAATGTAAAAATAAATTAAATTGAAATAAAATAAGATTAAAATAAAATCACACGTGTGAAAATAAAAGTAAAAATAAAAGATAAAAATATATTAAACGAGAGAATGGAAATACAAAAAATAAAAACTATGAATTGTGATATAAAATCGTCAGAGAACTCTTATATCCACAATTCATAATATATATCTATATATATAAAAGAAAGTCCTTTCTGGCTAGATGATCAGCGCACAGCCAAAACTACTGAATCTACAAAGACGAAACTTGCAGGAAAAATACTTCTTAGTATGTAGAGGCGCACTAAGACGGGATTTTCAAAAACTCCACCCCTAAGGGGGGTAAAAAGGGGAACAAACTTTAAAAAAATTCCTTAAAACTCAGGTGTTATAGTTACGTGACAAATGATAACATATTTTAATGTATTTTTGTATGCTGAATCGAATGATATCAATTAAATGCTGATAAGTCAAATAGTTCGTGAGATATTGCACATTTTTCTAATTTAGAGAAGTCTTTGACGTCAAAATCTAATAATTCTAACAATACAAGTGATAATTTCTAAAAATACGTTCGTTACTATAGCAATGGAAGAAATTCAAATTAAATCTTTTTGTTTATTTTTGCAGATAGATACATTAACTGCTCAATTGGGAATTGAATATTATTTTTACGGATATTTATGTAATTGTGTATTATTATTATTTCTACAAACGCCACGATTTAAAATAAAATATGATTGCTAAAATAAAGGGTACATCTCAATTATACCATCGACCACTTTTCATAAAAAAAAAAAAAACATCACTAAACATGAACTCCAAATAAACAAATGGAAGAATGTTGCCATTGGAACATCAAAATAAATAAATAAAATAAAATAAATTCGGAAAAGCCCCACTCACCAACAAAGTGTCCTGTTAGTTTTAACACAAAAAAATTACAATACATTAATGAATATAGAAAAAAAGATCCTGGATACTTATTTATTTACATTATTTTTCTTAATTATCCTTCTCGGCTGGTGAAGAAATGTTTGTGACGTCTGTTGAAATTGATCTATTGCACTTAACTATGAAACGCAACATTTTTACAATGCATTTTCTCTTTTAATGTCATGGCACAGCCGTTTAAGGACCCAATTTTTATTTTTATTAACGAAATAACTAAAATATCAGAAAAACAAAATGAAAAATACAGGTAAATGTCGAATTAAAAACCGCTTCATGACATAACAAACACGTTTAATACTTCTGACGTCAAATGAATGGGACTGCATTTTTGGCGTTAAATCTTATAGTTTGGCGATAGTTTTTTTTTTATGAAAAGTGGTCGACGGGATAATGGAGAAGTACCAAATAAAGTGCCGAAGGTCTTATTGGTATTATGTATTACTTCTTTATTTGTTTTCAGTCTTCAGCCATGTGGTTATCTATATATATAAAAGAAAGTCCTTTCTGGCTAGATGATCAACGCACAGCCAAAACTATTGAACCTACAAAGACGAAACTTGCAGGAAAAATACTTCTTAGTATGTAGAGGCGCACTAAGAGGGGTTTTTCAAAAACACCCCCCCCTAAGGGGGGTAAAAAGGGGAACAAACTTTAAAAAAATTCCTTAAAATCAGGTGTTATAGTTACGTGACAAATGATAACATACTTTAATGTATTTTTGTATGCTGAATCGAATGATATCAATTAAATGCTGATGTCAAACAGTTCGTGAGATATTGCACATTTTTCTAATTTAGGGAAGTCTTTGACGTCAAAATCTAACAATTCTAACAATACAAGTGATAATTTCTAAAAATACGTCCGTTACTATAGCAATGGAAGAAATCCAAATTAAATCTTTTTGTTTATTTTTGCAGATAGATACATTAACTGCTCATTTGGGAATTGAATATTATTTTTACAGATATTTATGTAATTGTGTATTATTATTATTTCTACAAACGTCAAGATTTAAAATAAAATATGATTGCTAAAATAAAGGGTACATCTCAATTATACCATCAACCACTTTTCATTAAAAAAATCATCACCAAACATGAATTCCAAATAAACAAATGGAAGAATATTGCCATTGGAACATCAAAATAAATAAATAAAATAAAATAAATTCGGAAAAGCCCCACTCACCAACAAAGTGTCCAGTAAGTTTTAACACAAAAAAATTACAATATATTAATGAAAATAGAAAAAAAATCTTGGATATTTATTTACATTATTTTTCTTAATTATCCTTCTCTTCTCTGGCGGGTCCCTCTCCGTGGTCCTGACCCGACTCCTTCAGTGGAGGAGGTGACCGGGAGAGGAGCATTGCGCGGACACACCGTCAGGTGACTCCGAATCGGCCCTTTTAGTAGGAAAAATGACCGGGCGCCTAACATACGGAGTGTTTGTCGACACGACGGGGACAGGAGGTGACTGGTCTGGGTTCCTCATCGTTGGTCCGCCAGTGGGAAAGGAGTCTCTGTTGTGCCGGAGTCGCCACGCCTTGACCCATTGTGGTTCGCCCTTATGGGTTGTGGGTTCGTGGGTCCCCTACTTGTAAGCACAGGTTCTCTGCGACGCGAGCATAGCCTGTGATCGGAATTTTCCGTAGGTGGCAGGCAGACGACTCCGTAGGCCAATCCTAAGGTTCACGTGGATCTTGGGCAAAGGCTAGCAAATGCCAGCCGGATCCTTCCAAAACTTGACTAAGGAATTGACGGAAGCACGATCGATCTCTGTAGAGCACGAACTCGTGATGACTCTGTTGTGCACCGATCGTCGGGAGATACGGCGTGCAGCAACTATCTGCGACGAGACGGAGGCAGAGGTGAAATAGTCCCAACACGAGTCCCACAAACTCGTGGAAGAGGACCTCACGAAATCCACTGCAGCTGGAGAGTTGTGAGCCGACCTCAATGGTCACCGCAGGAAGTGGTGCCCGAATCGAGGAGACGGTCACCATCCGAAGGCGGTCAAGGCACGACCGCCAGGGACGCGAACGCTCTCTTCGAGGAAGGGACGGGCCCGCTTTCTGCCATGTGATTACGAGGAACCGGCATCGATCAGCCAAAACTCGAGGCCTTGGTCCGAAACCCAGTCCGAGCACGTATCTCGTGTAGCCAGGAGTTTCCACACCTGGCGGGCGGACTAGTGGCACGCCTACTAAGTTTCTTTTTTCTAACCTCGATCGGGCCCGTCTCTTTGGCGCGCTTAGAGGGAGTTTCCACGTCCTCTAGAGTCCGATAGTGGTTCTTTAGGATTCTGCCGTTTTTGAGTGATATGCTATGTGGATGATCTCGTAGTTCTGGAGTTGTCGCTGAGTTACTGTCTAGTTCCGCCTAGATGGGTTCAACCTCGCGCCAGACAGCGTAGGGACGACCTATCCGAATCCTGTCTATGGGAAAGAACCGAATTTCCTCGTGGTTCTGGGTCGGAGAGAGGCGCCTTTCGCTTTTTTTTAGTGCATAACCATGTGAACCTCACGGCCGATGAAACCAGTAGCTTGTCTTTCCATACATGTCTACGATCGGAAGCCGTCGGAGTAACTCGACATATGACCGAGGGACCATCTCCCCCTATGGGGTTTCGCGAACGAAGTCGTCGGGGGTTCTTCGGCGGTTCGTCAGGTGTCTGTTCCACGCGGAAGTTTCCCATGAATGGGATTACGGGCGCAACGACCTAGAGGTCGACACCTGGTAGAATGACCTGGGGGTCCGCAGTGGGGAGCGGCCTCAGGCCGATCGCAGCGCCGGGCGAGATAAAGCCCTGGTGCGTTATAAGCCCTTCAGAGGCTTGGGCACGATGGTCGTTTACGCGCGTCGGCGACCCCCCCATGGGCACCTGACGGCGCAGGATAGTTTTATCCTTCTCTGCTGGTGAATAAATGTTTGTGACGTCATTTGAAATTGATCTATTGCACTTAACTATGAAACGCAACATTTTTACAAAGCATTTTCTCGTTTAATGTCATGGCACAGCCGTTTAAGGACGCAATTTTTATTTTTATTAACGAAATAACTAAAATATCAGAAAAACAAAATGAAAAATACAGGTAAATGTCGAATTAAAAACCGCTTCATGACATAACAAACACGTTTAATACTTCTGACGTCAAATGAATGGGACTGCATTTTTGGCGTTAAATCTTATAGTTTGGCGATAGTTTTTTTTTATGAAAAGTGGTCGACGGGATAATGGAGAAGTACCAAATAAAGTGCCGAAGGTCTTATTGGTATTATGTATTACTTCTTTATTTGTTTTCAGTCTTCAGCCATGTTTCTCTTTTTCTTTGGGTAGTTATCCATACGATTTCGGGCTAATTTTCCGCAATCAGATACCTCGCCAATTGGTGTATTAGCCACAATGTTGAAAGTATCATTTATGTTTGAAGCGAAATCTTCATGATGAATCCTGTTACAGAAAATCAAATCATCATCTACTATGAGTATAAATCGCATATTCACATTTTAATCAGGTAATGTTTTTTGAAAGGTTTTTGCGTATAGCTATTCTACGTTGCTTTGTTATAGAGCTAAAGAGGAAAGCTCTAAAATTATGTGAACCCGATTATTAAAGATTACTTTAAAAAATTCTACTGAACAAATTTTAATGGAAGTGATTTTTCAGGTATGGTTAATGGCCCTATAACATATCATTCTATGTTGCTTAGTGATAGAGCTAATGGGAAAGTAATTGGGAAAGGTGAATGCAATTATGAAAGATATATCTACTATGTATTTAAAATGCAAATTCGTATTTCATTCCGACCGTTTATAATTTGAGTTCTGCTGTACGGACTTTGGTGTGATTTACACTGTTAGCAGGGATGAGATTTCTCCACTTTTTTGCAAACCAGTATAATCTTAGAGAAAACGTTGTTCTTTTAAATCGCAGAATGTTCCGATTAAATAAAAAAGCATTTTCTGTAAGATTATACTGGTATGCAAAAAAGTGGAGAAATCTCATCCCTGACTGTTAGTTAGACAATTTTGTGGGGATGGTTGGTACTTCTCTGGAGCAAAGTTTTCGTCTGCGTTGTGTTTTCTGAAGCGAAAGCTTGACAACGAATCCGATTACAAAAATCATATCATATTCATCAATAATATTTATAAAACGCAAATTCTTATTCTATTCCGATCGGTTAAAACTCAGGTTCTACCGAACAGATTTTTATATGATTTCACTGTTAGTTAGGTAATTTGTTTTAGAAAGGTTTTAAAATAAAGTACATTGTTCTACACTGCTTATTTATAGAGCCACGGGAGGAAGTTATAGATAAAATTAGGGGAACCCTATTATGAAATATTACCTTTTTTAAAGTTCTGCTGAACGGATTTTGATGGGAGTTTCGCAGTGTAATAATATTTCAGGAATTGATTTTCTACATAGTTTAGTTATGGAGCTATGGGAGAAAGTTGTCAGTGGTGTAATCGTAAAAAAAACAGTGCATATACTCTATAGACAGAGGATATATACTAGACAGTATATATTATAGCTACAGACGGTGTGCAGAATTTCGTCTTAAAAATTCCAGAAGGTTGACGGCGTATACCAGCATATACTTTCTACAAAATCCCTGAGAGTTCTATCAACAGGTGAAGATGATTATGAAAGATACATTTATCTGTCTACTGTATATGTCTAATGCAAAGGGAATTTCGATCCTGCCGCTTATACCTTGAATTCTGCTGAATGGATTATGCTGGAACTTGCACTGTTAGTTAGCTAAATTTTGAGGGGATGTTTTAGTACATAACATATCGTTCTGTGTTGCTTAGTTAAAGAATTAGGGGGTGGGGGGCATTTCTATAATCAGTTGAACTCAATTATGAAACATTAGACTTTTTTAAAGATTCCGCTGAATGAATTTCTATGGAACTTGCATTGTTAATTTTCCAGGGATAGTTTTAGTATATTGCATATCGTTATATCGTTCTTTAGAAAATCATACTGTAAATGATTAAATAAACGAGTTGGTCTTTAACAGCCTAAATTTCGTGTAACACATTAGAAAATATAACAGCGTAATGGCTTTCGTATCGTTTTACATAATGCGGAAGGACATGAAGGTAAAAGTTCATGTTTCTTTAAAACACACAATCAAATTCACCGATATATTTCGTTTGATTCAAGTATTTTTTTTGGAGAAACCGACCAGCGTAGCGAGCAAAGCCTGCTAGGTAATAATAATGGTTAATTTTATCTGTATATAAAATTCTATATTATGTAAAAGGAAGTCCTGACTTAGGATATCATCAACGCACAGTCCAAACTACTGAAGCTACAAACACGAAATTTGCGGGGAAAATACTTCTTCGGATGTAGAGGCGCAATAAGAAAGTTTTCCTAAAATTCCATCCCTAAAGGGGTTAAAATGGGAACAAACAATAACAAAATTTCTTAAAAATCGGGTTTTATATTTATTTATCAAATGATAACATATTTCAATGTATTTTTGCATGCTGAATCGAATGGTACCAAACAAAAATATTCTAACTCCAACAATTCGTGAGATATTGCACATTTTTGAATTTGGCATTGCCTTTGGCGACAAAACCTTAAAATTTATTGCATTGATCGCCAAGTGATATTTTCTAAAATACATTCGTCATTGTTAAAGATCAAACAATACTTGGCGATTTATAAGATACTGGATAAGAAAAAAATCACCTGATATTTTGATTAGATGAAATCTCAATAATGCCAGTTCTCGGGCTCTTTGTTTTAACGTTTGTGTTTGCTTCGGGAATTTGGAATTGAATATTATTCGGTATTTTTTGTTAGCTGGGTGGCAGTGATCGCCAAATTTTTTTTATCTCGCCAATCCTTTTTTTTTTTTTTTTTTTTTTTGCTAAATCTTTTAATGTTAGCTAATAACAACTAGCCATTATTTTAACATTGCGATATAATATCTTAAAAAACTTATTTAAAATAACTAAAATATAATCATAATAAAATACATAAACACAAACATATCTATACAAATAAAATGTCACGCAAAATGTTTCAATTTAAATGATGCCAATTGAAACAAGATTTGGTGAGTTTTTACTGGCGCCCAGCAATATAAAAGTACCAATTATTCTTACGGATATTTATGTAATTGTGATTTTTAAATAAAATATGCTTGCTGAAGTAAAGTTTCGAGGGTCTGTACGGTTTCGATATTGCACATTTTCTATAACTTAGTGATGCCTTTAGCGCCAACTCATCAATACTTCTAACATTACAAGTTATAATGTCTAAAAATGCATCCATTACTATATCTTCTTTACTACCGCCACTGCAGCATATCAAGGGAGTCTCATCGTGCCACTTCAAGGCACGACACGAGGTGCAGGGTAACAGATCCGAGATCAACAGCCTTATTCCTGGAATAATCAATATGAGGATCATAATTAAAGCCAGACAAATACTTAGTAGTCAAAGGCAATAAATTGATATGCGATCTCTTTTCATATTTTCCTGTAGCTGTCTGACCAAAAGCGTACATTGTTGGATGAATGCAATTCACCGGTATATTTAGTTTGATTCAAAATTCGTTTGGAGAAACCGACCAGCGTAGCGGGCGAAGCTTGCTAGTATATATATATATATGTAGGATTTCAGTTTGAAGACTTCATCTCCTTTATGACGCAAATGATCATCAAATTAACTGACACTCTAGTGTACTATTATTATCCATGATTTAAATGCACGAGTTATAAATATTTTGGATCGCGAGATCAAGATTTGAACATCTTCAAAATTGGAAAAGAGCCAGTCTTCTTTTTTTTTTTTTTTTGTGAAGCAAGCATTAAAAGTGAAATAGCCAGTAAAGGCGCTGTTAGGCCTAGTTGTTTTCTTTGGTAAATAAAAATATTGTATAGGTTTGGCGAGAAATGGATTAGCTGAAAAGAAATTGCTAATCATCAAATATTGTAGAATTATATTCCTAGGACTGTATTAAAGTTCATATTTTGTTATTCATCGTCTATTTGTGCATACAATTCCAGTAAATCTACTATTAACATATCATTATCTTACATTTATGGAGGCTCGGATGCCAAGATAATTAAAAGTAAAACGCCAGTATCAAAAGTTGGGTTACGAATTGGCAAGGTGAAACCGTAATCGTATTACTTCAAGTACAATTTTGAAAGATAAACATGGGAACTCTAAATAAAGCTAAGAGAATTGATCTAATAAATCTCTGCGAAGAATGCGGAATTGAAGCACCAGAAAAACCGACAATACCCGTCCTAATAAAGCTGATCAAAAGTTGGGAGAGTTACGAAGAAGATTTTATAAAAGATCGATTGGAAGAAGATCGATTGGAAGTAGTGATAACAGCTAGAAAAGAGAAAACAGAAGAAGAAACGGAAGAGAAGAAATTACAAGCAGAACTGGAAGAGAAGAAATTACAAGCAGAACTGGAAGAGAAGAAATTACAAGCAGAGATTGAAGAAAATAAATTAAAAATGGAAATGGAAGAGAGAAAATGGAAAGTAGAATCGCAGCAAAAAGACCGCGAAAGCGAAAGAGATTTTGAAATTAAGAAAATGCAGATACAAGAAAATTCAAGAGAACACATTGAGGAAAACCCAAGGACAAATCCAGGTAAGAAATTTGAATTGCTTAGATTATTAACTAAATATGAAAGTTCAAATGATATTAGCTTACATTTAGCTATGTACGAAAGGCAAATGGCACAAACGGGCATTGATAGAAAATAATGGGTAAATTATTTAATTAATCTAATGCCGTTAGATGTGATCAATATAATAACGAGGGAAAACGAACCCAAAATTCACAATTATGGTTACATAAAAATATTCTGCTAAAACGCTACAAACTATCGCCAGAAGAGTTTAGGCTGAAATTTTTCTCATCTAAAAAGGAGCCATCAGCCAATTGACGCTTAATTGGATTTCGCTTATGAGATCAAAGTGTATATTCAACAATGGATTGTAGGTCTTCAAGTAGATAACTTTGAAGATCTATCGGAATTAATCGTAGTTAATCAAATCAGGAATAATTTACCTGCGAAAACTGAGACACATTTCATAGAGTAATTATTAGTAATAAAGAAAATTGATGACTTAGTTAATAAATTAGATAATTACAAAACAGCACGATGGGTTTACAATAAACAATCAGTTAGGGATACAAGCGGCGATTTTGATGACAGAAGATCGAGAGTGGCTGACTACGCCAATTCGAAAAGACGCCAAGTTGACAATAGGCACAGTGTGGATCACGGAAGCAAAGAATCGCATATAATCTGTTTTACGTGTGGCAACCCTGGTCACGTGAGTGCGAAATGTGCCATGGCGAATAATACAGAACAAGAATATTCAAATTTTTACCCGCAACGTAATCAAAATTGGCGAGAAACAAAATACCAAAATGAGACCCAAAACACGCAAAGAAAAATAGTTAATATGGGCATGTTAAATGGTAAAAAAGGAATAATCTTAGATATTCGCGGAATAAAAATAAACGTAATAATTGATACAGGGAGTGATATTTCAATCGCCAATTCAAGATATCATACTGCAATAAACGCGCCAAAACTAACCAGCGACAATATATCTATATCGGGCATAGGTGGAAAAGAAATTAAGCCAACGGGTTTTTTCTGGCATAAAGTCTACATGGACGGTATAGAAATCCAGGATAAATTTTACGTGGTACAAGAGACGGACTGCGATTTAATAATAGGTAGAAGAGCAATAGAAGGCATGACGTTAAAAGTAACGGAAGATGGTGTTAGAATAATAAGCGACAACACAGTACGAGTAGGATATATTAAAATTAACGAAGTACCGACAAAAATTGATGAAGCAAGTATAAACAACGATAATCGAGGGTGGGAAGATATGGTTAATATCGACTGCGTAAATGACGAGGTGAATTTGACTCATATTACAAATTTAGCAAACAGAGAAAAAATAAGAAAATTAATAAAACCATATAAGCCGAATAAAACAAAAGATACAGGATTATCGGATGAATGGAATTTTTACTATCCATCTCCAGAAGAAAATTATGAAATTAGTAGTCCTGCACATGGTAGAAAAGACTATGTGGAAGATCGCAGCAGGAATTTTGATAATAAGGGAAAGCACAGAAATTTTAATAGACCATTTGATAACAGAAGCAATAATAAATATGGCCAGAGATACTTTAAACAATAATTTAACCAGGGAAATTACAATAAATATAGATATGGGAAACAGAGTTCCGAGAATTCTTACCAAAAGGAATCTGAGATTCCTGAAAACTTTGAGACTAAAGATTCTTTGATACCTCAAGACATAACCAAAAATAGTTCACCTAATTCAAAAGCAAGGTATAATCCAAATTTTTCCCCTAGATACATGAATAGAGGCTACTATCATAGTCGAAATAATTATAATTATGGTGGCCGACAATCATGCAAGGCTAGTTTTAATGAACAAAGATATTCACAACCATCACATAAGAATAATTCTCATCATGTATTTAAAGAAGCTTATAGTGGAAGAGTTGCTTTTTCAAATTCTTATCATTCTAGAAGCAACAGGTATATAGCTTCTAAAGATAGAGAGCAATATCCGGAAAGAAATTACAGAGATATTAGATATGCAGATTCTAAAGATAGAGAGCAATATCCAGAAAGAAATAAAAATCTCAAAAAGTAACTATTTAGGCATAACAAATCAAGATGCTGATGTCGAGACGCTATTACGTCAGGATGACCGATTTGTAGGATTTCAGTTTCAAGACTTCATCTTCTTTATGACGTAAATGATCATCAAATTAGCCGACACTCTAGTGTACTATTATTATCCATGATTTAAATGCACGAGTTATAAATATTTTGGATCGCGAGATCAAGATTTGAACATCTTCAAAATTGGAAAAGAGCCAGTCTTCTAATTTTTATTGCGAAACAAGCATTAAAGGAGATATAGCCAGTAAAGGCGCTGTTAGGCCTAGTTGTTTTCTTTGGTAAATAAAAATATTGTATATGTTTGGCGAGAAGTGGACTAGCTGAAAAGAAATTGCTAATCAAGTATTGTAGAATTATGTTCTTAGGACTGTATTAAAGTTCATATTTTGTTATTCATCGTCTATTTGTGCATATAATTCCAGTAAATCTACTATTTACATATCTTATCTTACACACACACACACACACACACACACATATATATATATATATATATATATATATATATATATATATATATATATATATATATATTTCATTACCATCATTTTAAGTTGCTGCATTCTTAACTTTTTGTATTTTTGCTATTGAAATAACATGTTGATTTGGCCGTTTGCATTGATTATGTTTGGGTCAGAAGAGTTTGGTCATTTTGCATATTGAACTATCTGGTTTGTACTTTTATTAGGACTACAATTTTAATTTGTAAATTGACAGGGCTCTTTGGTATCGGGATTTCAGTGTATGTGGTCAGTTTCTTATGTTTCAATGGTTAAATTTTACTTAAAGTTTTATATATTGAACTTCCATAATGACATGCTGCATTTGCGCAATCATTTGTGGATAGTTATATTTTTATTTTTATTTTTATTTTTATTTTAATTTTTATATTCATTTGAATATCGTTCTATTGCAGCCATCAATTAGATTTCATCTAATTACAGCCCAAATTTTGGCATATCTTATATTTTCATAATTATTAAATACATTATTTTAATGCTGCCTATGCGCATATTTTGATGTATTTCTTGTATTTCATTACCATCATTTTAAGTTGCTGCATTCTTAACTTTTTGTATTTTTGCTATTGAAATAACATGTTGATTTGGCCGTTTGCATTGATTATGTTTGGGTCAGAAGAGTTTGGTCATTTTGCATATTGAACTATCTGGTTTGTACTTTTATTAGGACTACAATTTTAATTTGTAAATTGACAGGGCTCTTTGGTATCGGGATTTCAGTGTATGTGGTCAGTTTCTTATGTTTCAATGGTTAAATTTTACTTAAAGTTTTATATATTGAACTTCCATAATGACATGCTGCATTTGCGCAATCATTTGTGGATAGTTATATTTTTATTTAAATTTTTATTTTTATTTTAATTTTTATATTCATTTGAATATCGTTCTATTGCAGCCATCAATTAGATTTCATCTAATTACAGCCCAAATTTTGGCATATCTTATATTTTCATAATTATTAAATACATTATTTTAATGCTGCCTATGCGCATATTTTGATGTATTTCTTGTATTTCATTACCATCATTTTAAGTTGCTGCATTCTTAACTTTTTGTATTTTTGCTATTGAAATAACATGTTGATTTGGCCGTTTGCATTGATTATGTTTGGGTCAGAAGAGTTTGGTCATTTTGCATATTGAACTATCTGGTTTGTACTTTTATTAGGACTACAATTTTAATTTGTAAATTGACAGGGCTCTTTGGTATCGGGATTTCAGTGTATGTGGTCAGTTTCTTATGTTTCAATGGTTAAATTTTACTTAAAGTTTTATATATTGAACTTCCATAATGACATGCTGCATTTGCGCAATCATTTGTGGATAGTTATATTTTTATTTTAATTTTTATTTTTATTTTAATTTTTATATTCATTTGAATATCGTTCTATTGCAGCCATCAATTAGATTTCATCTAATTACAGCCCAAATTTTGGCATATCTTATATTTTCATAATTATTAAATACATTATTTTAATGCTGCCTATGCGCATATTTTGATGTATTTCTTGTATTTCATTACCATCATTTTAAGTTGCTGCATTCTTAACTTTTTGTATTTTTGCTATTGAAATAACATGTTGATTTGGCCGTTTGCATTGATTATGTTTGGGTCAGAAGAGTTTGGTCATTTTGCATATTGAACTATCTGGTTTGTACTTTTATTAGGACTACAATTTTAATTTGTAAATTGACAGGGCTCTTTGGTATCGGGATTTCAGTGTATGTGGTCAGTTTCTTATGTTTCAATGGTTAAATTTTACTTAAAGTTTTATATATATATATATATATATATAATTATAATATCTTTGAATTTCAAAAAACATATTATATATATATATATATATATATATATATATATATATATATATATATATATATATATATATATATATATATGTAAGTAAATGATATATAAACAGTCACTTTACTGAACCAATATGACAAATAATCGATGAACAACAGAATGCTAACTTTAATTTCAACTAATACACTTTTAGCAGAAACTATATAACAACAATTTAGCTTACAGCAATCCGGCGAGGCCTAATAATACTTTTCTCCGGCCATCTTCCTTTTATATCTCGCTTCCTAATAAAAATTAGAACACTGGATCTTAGTCAAATCTCGCGATTCCAACTATTTACAACTCGCGCATCAAAGTCATGGATAATAATAGAGTGTCAGTTCAGTGTCAGTTCATTGGATGATCATTTACGTGAAGTGTTTCAACTGAAATCCTACCAATCGGTCATCCTGACGTGATGACGTCTCGACATCAGCATCTTGATTTGTTATGTTTTTTCCATGCCTCACAGTTATTTTTTTGAGATTTTTATTTCTTTCTGAGTATTGCTCTCTGTCTTTAGGATCAGCATATCCAATATCTCTGTGATTCCTTTCCAGATATTGCTCTCTATATTTAGAAACTACATAACTATTGCTTCTAGAATGATAAGAATTTGAATAAACATCTCGTTCACTATAAGCTCCTTTAAATCCATGATGAGAATTATTCTTATGTGATGGTTGTGAATATCTTTGTTCATTATAACTAGCCTTGCACGATCGTCGGCCACCATAATTATAATTATTTTGACCACGATAGTAGCCTCTATTCATGTATCTAGGGGGAAATTTTGTATTATATCTTGCTTTTAAATTAGGTGAAGCATTTTCTGTTATGTCTTGAGGTATCAAAGAATTTTCAGTCTCAAAGTTTTCAGGAACCTCAGATTTATTTTGGTAAGAATTCTCGGAACTCTGTTTCCCATATCCATATTTATTGTTATTTCCATGGTTAAATGACTGTTTAAAATATCTCTGACCATATCTATTATTGCTTCTGTTATCAAATGGCCTATTAAAATTTCTGTTCTTTCCCTTATGATCAAAATTCCTATTGCGATCTTTCACATAGTCTTTTCTACCATGTGCAGGACTACTACTTTCATAATTTTCTTCTGAAGATGCATTCCATTCATCGGATAATCCTGTATCTTTTGTCCTATTCGGCTTATATGGTTTTATTAATTTCCTTATTTTCTTTCTGTTCACTAAATTCGTAAATTGAGTCAAATTCACCCCGTCATTTACGCAGTCGACTTTAATCATATCTTCATAACCTCGATTATCGTTGTTTATACTTGCTTCATTAATTTTTGTCTGTACTTCGTTAATTTTAATGTATCCTACTCGAACTTTGTTGCCGCTTGCTATTCTAACACCATCTTCCGTTACTTTTAACGGTATGCCTTCTAATGCTTTTCTACCTATTATTAAATCGCAGTCCGTCTCTTGTACCACGTAAAATTTATCCTGGATTTCTGTATCGTCCACGTAGACTTTATGCCAGAAAAAACCTGTTGGCTTAATTTTTCCTCCGCCTATGCCTGATATGTATATATTGTCGCTAGTTAGTTTTGGCGCGTTTATTGCAGTATGATATCTTGAACTGGCGATTGAAATATCGATTGCTGTATCGATTATTACGTTTGCTTTTACTCCGCTAATATCTAAGATTCTTCCTTTTTTAACCGACTTAAAAAAAGGAGGAGGTTATCAATTCGACCCGTATGTATGTATTATGTTGTTCACGCATAGCTCTCGTAAATAAGCATCGATTTTGATAATTTTTATTACCATTTAACATGCCCATATTAACTATTTTTCTTTGCGTGTTTTGGGTCTCATTTTGGTATTTTGTTTCTCGCCAATTTTGATTACTTTGCGGGTAAAAATTTGAATATTCTTGTTCTGTATTATTTGCCATGGCACATTTCGCACTCACGAGACCAGGGTTGCCACACGCAAAACAGATTATATGCGACTCTCTGCTTCCATAATTTATACTGTGTCTATTGTCAATTTGGCGTCTTTTCAAATTGGCGTAATCAGCCACTCGCGATCTTCCGTCATCAAAATCGCTACTTGTATCCTTAACTGATTGTTTATTGTAAACTCTTTGTGCTGTTTCGTAATTATCTAATTTATTAACTAAGTCATCAATTTTCTTTATTACTAATAATTCCTCTATGAAATGTGTTTTTGTTTCCGTAGGTAAATTATGCCTGATTTGATTAACAACAATTAATTCTGCTAAAAATTCAAAGCTATTTACTTGAAGACCTTCAATCCATTGCTGAAAATACACCTTTATCTCATAAGCGAAATCTCGCCAATTGGCTGATAGCTCCTTTTTAGATGAGAAAAATTTCAGCCTAAACTCTTCTGGTGATAGCTTGTAGCGCTTTAGTAGAATATTATTTATATAATCATAATCGTAAATTTCAGGTTCGTTTTCCCTTGTTATTATATTGATCACATATAACGGCATTAGATTAATTGAATAATTTACCCATTCTTTTTTATCAATGCCCGTTTGCGCCATTTGCCTTTCGTACATAGCTAAGTATAAACTGATATCATTCGAGCTATCATATTTAGTTAATAATCTAAGCAATTCAAATTGCTTACCTGGATTTGTCTTTGGGTCTTCATTAATATGTTCTCTTGAATTTTCTTGTATCTGTAATTTCTTAATTTAAAAATTTTGCTCCGATTCTATTTTCCATTTTCTCTCTTCCATTTTCATTTCCATTTTCAGTCTATTTTCTTCGACCTCTGCTTGTAATTTCTTCTCTTTCTCTTTCTCTTCTCTTTCTTCTTTCTCTTTTCTACTTGCTATCACTACTTCCAATCGATCTCTTATAAAATCTTCTTCGTAACTCTCCCAATTCTTGATCAGCTTTATTAGGACAGGTATCGTCGGTTTTTCTGGTGCTTCAATTCCGCATTCCTCGCAGAGGTTTATTAGATCAATTCTCTTGGCTTTATTTAGAGTTCCCATCTTTCAAAAATTGTACTTGAAGTGATACGATTACGGTTTCACCTTGCTAATTCTTAACCCAACTTTTGATACTGGCGTTTTACAATACTTTACGTTTGGTTTCCATTTCAATACTAGTGGCTTTTACTTTTAATAATCCCGGCCGAGCCCCCAAAAATGTAAGTAAATGATATATAAACAGTCACTTTACTGAAGCAATATGACAAATAATCGATGAACAACAGAATACTAACTTTAATTTCAACTAATACACTTTTAGCAGAAACTATATAACAATAATTTAGCTTACAGCAATCCGGCGAGGCCTAATAATACCTTTCTCCGGCCATCTTCCTTTTATATCTCGCTTCCTAATAAAAATTAGAACACTGGATATTAGTCAAATCTCGCGATTCCAACTATTTACAACTCGCGCATCAAAGTCATGGATAATAATAGAGTGTCAGTTCAGTGTCACCCAGCTAAAAATGAACTGCAGAAAATCTGCAAAAAAAATGCAGTTGAGAAACTGCGGTGATTTGGCCAATTCGACTACAGTTTTTTTGAAGTCGATACAACTGCAAAATTACTGCAGTAATTTTGCAGTTGAATCGACTTCAAAAATTCTGCAGTAATTTTGCAGTTGAATCGACTTCAAAAATTCCGCAGTAATTTTGTAGTTGTATCGACTTCAAAAATTCTGCAGTAATTTTGTAGTTGTATCAACCTCAAAAATTCTGCAGTAATTTTGTAGTTGTATCAACCTCAAAAATTCTGTAGTGGAATCGGCCAAATCACCGCAGTTTCCCAACTGCATTTTTTCTGCAGATTTTCTGTAGTTTCCCAACAGCATTTTTTCTGCAGATTCTCTGTAGTTTCCCACCTGCATTTTTTTTTGCAAATTTTCTGTAGTTCATTAAAATAGAGAACCTCGTTTCTCTTAAGTGACGTCTGAATATTTCTGTTGTTTTTACAGACACCCTTGGCGTAATCAATGTTTATTTTTGTTTACCAATACTTTCTTTAAAACAAAACAATAAATATTACAAATAATATAGAGAAAATTCTTTGGCTGTTTTTAGACTCTCAACTTGTATATTTTAGGAGCAAAATGGAAGTGATTACCCCCCCCCCCCCCTCTAGAATTCTGCAGCTAATTTAACTAGCTGGTAAACTCTCTCCATTTCTCCGGCTCCTCATTTGGCTAATTTTCAATTAAACACTCCCAGTTGTATACATACATGTTACTTTCACAATTTATATAAAAATCTGTTGTCCCCCCCCAAAAAAATTTTTTTTTCTTTGTAGCTTGTGAGAATATATGCGAAAGGGATTGCAAATTTTTAATCTCATAAGCAATTCATAATGAAGTCTATTGTGGCAGATTTAGATGATAATTTTAAATATTAAATGTAGGGGAGACTGGTACGCAGTGGAACATTTTTTCAGTTAAAAATTATGTTCTCTTTAATGCACAAACCGATCTGCATGAAAATATTTTTGAATATTCCTTAAACATTTATACATTTATCATAATTTTCTCATAACATAGTTTTCAATATATTTTTCAAAAAAAATTTTTATATGCATCCATAAAGTGGACCACTGTGCCCCACTTCTGGGGCACAGTGGACCGCTATTAGGTATTATCTGAAATACAATATAAGTCTATTTTTCATTAATCTAAGTCTTTTTTTATTTTCCCTTTACCTGCAAAATAACATAGTAATATAAATTTACAAGTAACATTTTGAAACAAAAACAAAATGAATTATATTTTGAAAATAATAACAGATTAATACAGGAACAATTGCACTTTAGTTGAAGTTATTACTTAAGTACAAAAAAATCAGCGCACATTAAAATTTGCAAATGAAATTCCAAAATACTTAAGAGTAAGATTGAGCCTGGAATTTTCCTGAAATACTTTTGGGTCTGGGAGCAATATTATGACATCATTGACAACAATAGATTCATCTACAGTTTCGGGAAAAATAAACTGATTTCCATTCAATTTGCATCTCATTAATCTTACTTGAATAGAATCATCAAAAATTTAGACTACAGTTATATTTATCAAAGGCAGTATATACAAAACAAAATATTTCTTACTATATTATATAAATTGTCATTTTTCTTTGTTTACTTTATTTTACAGTTAAATAACTTTTTTTAAACAATATTTCTTTATAGTAAATAAGCAATTATTAAATATTTTGAACATTCTGCATTACAGGAGCAGAGTGGATTGTGGATCACTGTGCCCCAGGAGTGGGTGGTCCACTGTGACCCATGTTGAAGTTCAATAAATAATCATATTAATATTGTTTATCATATTAATATTGTTTATAGCTTCCTTTTAAACATATTAACTTTAAAGTTAAATAAAAAAAGGATCTTAGCTTTACAAAAAAGCTGTTTTATCTTATTTATCTACAACCTTTAATTACTAAAAAATTGAAATATGATGATGAAAAATTTTACTTTTAGAAGCTCAAAACAACCAATCAGGATAAAATAGTTCAATCTGAGCTAAGCATATTTTCTGAAGGCTATAAATAATCAGTGCAGTGCTGTTGTCTATTAGGATATAAGAGAAGCTTTAAAAAAGTTTAAATAAATAAAATATTAGAGGGTGGTCCACTGTGCCCATAGTTCCAGTGTGTATCAGTCTCCCCTACATGAAATTTAAATGCAAAAATTAATTTTAATTGCAACTAATTTTTCCACAATGTGACTTTCAAATTTGAATATTCTTTCATCTCTTAAAGATAGTATCAATATGTGCCTTGAATATTTATATAATTTTGAATATATAAAATAAATTATACGAAAGGATATATATATATATATATGTAAATTTCTAAATTATATACCATTTACTATGAAATAAAATGTATTACATATGTTACAGCTAATAAAAAATAACTGCATAAAATTAATATTAAGAGCAAAACAAATATATGCTTTGCTGTTTTTAAAAAAAAAATGCTAAAATTTACAAAAATTACTCTTACCTGCATCCTGATTTGTCCTTCCAATTTTATCTTGTATGCAATTATGGAGGAAATAAGGTTTAAATTTAAAAAAAACCATTTTATTAACATTTGATGTTTATGCTTTATAATTTACATCGTATTTAAATACCAAATGTATTTACAAATTCTTCTCACATTGCACAGCCTTTGCAGCAGAATTTAGCTTGTTTCGAATGGTGGCACGTACAAGTGATACATTTACACCAAACTTGCAGGCAACATGGCCCTGAATATCCATTATCCTGGATCCCATTATCAGAGGAGACCGCGAAAACACTTATATAAGCGAGGTATGCAATTATCCGTTACCGGATTAAGCAGGTACATCAACCGAACATTAACTGAAAAAAAAACCCCTGGATGCATGAAACTCACCATACAGCAATCTCTAGAATGCATAAAATTCATTCAAACAGCAGTTAGTAACATATATATGTACGCTTCGCATACATTAACTGAAAAAAAAAAAACGTGGATGTATGAAACTCACCATGCAGCAATCTCGAGAATGCATGAAATTCATACAAACAGCAGTTAGTAACATATATATATATATATATATGTACGCTTTGCCGACATTACCCCCCCCCCCCAAACAAAAAAACAACAACATCCTGGATGCACGAAACTCACAATACAGCAATCTCTAGAATGCACGAAACTCACAATACAGCAATCTCTAGAATGCACGAAACTCACAATACAGCAATCTCTAGAATGCACGAAACTCACAATACAGCAATCTCTAGAATTCATGAAATTCATTCAAACAGCGGTTAGTAACTTTTATATATATATGTACACTTCACGCACATTAACCGAAAAAAAAAAAACCCACAAATTGAATTTCAGAAGAAAATTTGCAAATTTCACCATTCAAGAGTGTAAAAATCCTGAATTTCGTCGATAGTGCGTGTAAAATCATGAATTTTCTCAATTGAGCACGTAAAAATAATGAATTTTGTCGATTGTGCACAGAAAAATAATGAATTTTGTTGATCGGCTACGTAAAAAAACTTCGCCATTCGGGAGTGTAAAAATCCTGAATTTCATCGATCAAATGCATAAAAATCACAAATCTCATCGATGGGGCGTGTAAAAATCATGATTTTTAGCGATCGAGTGAGTAAAAATCATGAATTTTATCGATCGGCGTGTAAAAATCATATGTATTTCGTCGATTGGCTACGTAAAAATCAAATTTCGTCATTCGAGAGTGTAAAAATCTTGAATTTCGTCGATCGAACGCATAAAAATAATGTTGTCGATCGAAAGCGTAAAAATCACAAATTTCAGCAATAAAGTGCAGAAAAAATCTGAATTTCGTCAATCAGACGCGGTAAAATCCTGAATTTAATCGATCGGACGCGGTAAAATCATAAATTTCAGCGGTCGGGTGAAGAAAAATCATGAATTTCAGCGATCTGATAAAAAAAAAAAAAAAAAAAAAGAATTGTGGCAATTGGACACGGAAAAATCACAAATTTCGGTGATCAGGTGCGGAAAAATCATGAATTTTGGTGATCGGATGCAGAAAAATCGTGAATTTCATCGATCGTAATTGGAAAAATCATAAATTTTGGTAGTCAGGGGCGGAAAAACCAGGAATTTTCGTGATCGGGTGCGGAAAATTCATAAATTTCAGTGATCAAATGCAGAAAAATCATTAATTTCGGTGATCGGGTGTGGGAAAAATCATGAATTTTGTCGATCGAAAGCGTAAAAATCACAAATTTCAGCGATCAAGTGTGGAAAAATCCTGAATTTCGTCAATCAGACGCGGTAAAATCCTGAATTTAATCGATCGGATGCGGTAAAATCATAAATTTTGGCGGTCAGGTGAAGAAAAATCATAAATTTCGGCGATCTGATGCAAAAAAAAAAAAATCAAGAATTGCGGCAATCGGGCGCAGAAAAATTACAAATTTCTGTGGTCAGGTGCAGAAACATCATGAATTTCAGCAATCAGACGCAAAAAAATCAAGAAATTTGGCCGTCGATTGTGGAAAAATCATTAATTTCATTGATCGGACGCTGTAAAATCATAAATTTCGGCGTTCGAGTGCAGAAAAATTATGGAATTAGGCGATCAGACGCGAAAAAATCAATTTTGGCGATCGGGCACGGAAAAATAAAAACTTTCGACGATCGGGTGTGGAAAAATCATGAATTTCGTCGAACGGGCGTGGAAAAATCGCTAATTTTAGGGAAAAAAGTTAAACAGAAAATCCTGCATTTGGCCGGTACTTTCCATGTTCTTAGTCACCAGTTTTTCAAGTTTAATCGACGAGTGGCGACTGGCGAGTGCTTATTTTCACCTTTACTCTGAACCTGTTTACGTTTTACATGCGACTCTCGGCATTGAGCAATAAGTGACAGCGTTCATCCATTATTTTCCGCAATTCGCTAACTTTGTTAATATAATAATTAACACCGTAATTCATTTTTTAAATGTTTATACATAGCCATAAGATAGCTAAAAATATGTACCGACAGACACTTCTTCAAAACTGGTTTCTCTTAAAAAAATTAGATAGATTCAACGTATTTATAAAAGCCTTACTAGAAAAAATATATTCATAGGATATTTGTATTTTCAAAGTTTTGTTCATATTATCTTATTTTAAACTTTTCTTTAATAGTGATGGAGTTAATTTAGAGTTTGTTATTGTGAATTCAAATAACTCATATTTATTACAAAATTAAATTAAATATTTGAGCCTTTTATCAGTACAATTAAATTTATAATATTGTTTGGGTTGATCTTGACTGTACTTAGCCTGTGTGTCAATCCAATTAATGATTTCTCAAGGTTTTTACATATATTTTCAATTGTTTTTAATCAAAGTTTATAAATAATATACCAGGAGGAAAATAACTTTATAAAAATTATGATTTAAAGTAATGCTATTTTAATTATTGTCCTCTTGAATGATATGTTACATGAAATGTGATTAAAAGCTTTTTCTTCTTTTTCCAAGATAGTTTGCCAAATTGGTATGTTACAGATGTCAGTTAACATTTTTCAATTAATAACAAAATATTTGTTGCTATATTTTTATACTTGATAGCAGGGGTGTAAAAATCCAGTCGCCAATGGGTAGATTACTACCACTAAATTTTTAGTATTGTTCGACTAATAAGAATACTGATAAAATTTAGTTGAAGTATAATAATAAAATTTAGCGGAAGAATACTAATAAAATTTAGTGGTGAGAATCGGCCCACTGACTCCTAGATTTTTACACCCCAGCTTGATAGCTTATTTTTAAATTTTGTATGCTGTTACTTGTTTGTAATAATAAAAACTTTGGATTTAAAGAAAAAAAAAATTTTTTTTTTAACTTATTTATCCATTGAACACCATAAAACACATTTCAGGATTCATTTTCTGCATTTTTTATTACAAAATAATGTAAAATTAATACAAGAAAAAACATCTAGTGACCAAAATTTATCAAATTATAAAGCATATATGACATTATAATAATACTATATGTGTTTTACATTTCGTGATTTATCGGCATAATCGTAATTGTAGGGGCAACAAACTTTAAATTAACTCCATCGCTATTACAGTATTAAAAAAAAAAAAGTCTAAAATAAGACAATATGGACGACACATTGACAATACAAATCTCCTCCGAAATAATTTTTTTTGGCAAGACAACGTGGTACTTTATAAATACGTTGAATGTATCTAATTTTTTAATCTATCTAGATTTGTAGAGGTGTCTGTCAGTACATATTTTTAGCCATCTTATGGCTATATATAAACATTTAAAAAATTACGGCATTAATTATTATATTAACAAAGCTAGCGAATTACAGAAAATAATATACGAACGCTTGCACTTACCACTTACCGCCATCGCCGTCAAAATGTAAACAGAACACGATCGGAATTGGAGTTGAGTTGAGTAGTAGTGTTTCTTCACATAATTGGAGACAGAAATGCCGGGTCAGTTACGAAAAAAAAAAATAAATGTTAAGGAGATTTACATTTTTCATTTGTTTTTTGAAGTAAAATTTTATTGAAAACTGGAACTCATGCCTGTAGTTAATAAGTGGAAAGGCCATTTCCCCTCTCTCGATTTTGAAATTTAAATAACTAAATAACTAAAATAAATAATAAAATAAAAATAAAAAATAACTTAAAATAAAAGAACTAAGAATTTTTCGTTGTGTGTAGAGTGTGTATGTGTGGGGGGGGGAGGGGGGTGTTCAATTACTACTTTCTTCCTGAATTTTAAAGTTTAAGTAACTAAAATTACGTTTTCTCCGATTTTGAACAGCATAATAAAATTGTTTCTTTTCGAGTAACTTAAAAGAGGAACTAAGAATTTTCCGTTGGAGGGGGAGGGGGGGGGGCGTCATTAACCCTCCCTGGATTTTGAAATTTTATTTAATTTTTTATTTTGACCGATTTTGTAAAACAGTAAATTTATTCTTTTTTCGAGTAATTTAAAGTAATTAAACACTAAGAGAAAGTACAAATTTCCCGTTGGGGGTGAAGGGCGGACTTTCCCCCTTAAATTCCCCATGAAAGTTATTTATTTATTATTTTTTATATTTATGTGTTAAAAATTTATCTCCAAAGGGGAGGTTGAAAGCAATGTCCGCTGCTTAACTCGCTGTTCCTCGCTTAACTTAAAAGAGGAACTAAGAATTTTCCGTTGGAAGGGGGGGGGGCGTCATTAACCCTCCCTGGATTTTGAAATTTTATTTAATTTTTTATTGTGACCGATTTTGGAAAACAGTAAATTTATTCTTTTTTCGAGTAATTTAAAGTAATTAAACACTAGAGAAAGTACAAATTTCCCGTTGGGGGGAAGGGCGGACTTTCCCCCTTAAATTCCCCATGAAAGTTATTTATTTATTATGTTTTATATTTATTTGTTAAAAATTTATCTCAAAATGGTTGGTTCAAAACAGTGTTCGCCACCCCCCCCCCTCCCCCACCCCCGCCCGAGGATTTTGATTTTGGTTCAATTTAGTCCCATTAAACTAAAAGTCTTGAAAACAGTGTTAATTATTAATAACAGAGTAAATACGCAATATTGTCATAAACTGAAAAACTTTAATATTGCTTAGCTTTTAAAACTGCAGATAAATTGCTGAAAATATCTCACAAACTTACTAAAATTAAGTTCTGTAAAATTACCTTAGAGTAACTGCACTTATACTGCAGATACATCTGAAAATATAATACTGAATTAATGACTGTAAAATTACTTCAAATTTACTACAGTTTTACTACAGATGTAAAGTCTCATTATTTTTTTAATTTATGATTATAACATAACTTCACGTAAACTGCAGTTTTTTTGCAGATAAAAGCTCACAGTATTTTTGAAATATATTACTGCAAAATTACTTCACATTAACTGCAAAATAACTGAAGTATTTTTACAGTCGAGATTGCACTACAGAAAATCTACAGTTGACTGTAGAAAAACTTTAAAAATACTTCACTTCTGTAGAAAAACTGCAGTTCATTTTTAGCTGGGTCAGTTCATTGGATGATCATTTACGTGAAGTGTTTCAACTGAAATCCTACAAATATATATATATCATTTACAGAAACATCATAACAAGAACCGAGGAATAAAAATAAACATGAAAAATAAAAACATACCTGTTAAAAAAATATCCCCCAAAAAAATCGAAGAAATATAAAAATAGAATATTTATCCAAGATAATATAAAACAGATTGGAGGTGCAAAAGGTGAAAGATAAAAAGCGAATTAATGTAACATTTGTAGCACCGCAGCAGAATTATTGCAGATACCACAAAAATGTGCGATTTCATCCATGTATAATCTTTAATTAGAAAAAAATAATACATGATTCGGGCGCTTTTGCGCATTATAAAACAAGAAAATGAATTCAAATAACATAATAAAAGGATTGAATTGATGGAGTATCCTCACAGAATCCAGACATGCAGGCATGATTTGCAAAAATGCAAACTTTGCAAGAAGTATTTACAAATACAACAGATGAATATATATATATATAATATCTTTGAATTTCAAAAAACATATCAAGTTCTTGTAACATTCTAATTGAATCTCCTATATATATATATATATTAAATGAAATCACATGTGCGAAAAACATATATTATAGTAATCGTGCTATTTTCACTTACTTTAGATCGTGACAACACAACACTCTCTAAAATTAAATCTGTACTTCTGAATATATTTATATTCTCAAAATGCTCCCAGAAAGTGAATTTTTTCCAACTCTCGTCGCAATTTCCCTCTCTGGGGAAAAAAGGAAATGAGATTTCTTTCGTCATTTTGATTCTATCTTGGGAAAAGCGAGGAAATTAAAGCAGACAGGGAAACAATTCACAATTAAGAAACAAACGGGGGGAAATATTTCATTATTTATCTGTTTTGTCAATAAATGAATGATCTCTTGAAATAGAGAAGTATAAGACAAAATCCACCGTTGATCCTAAAACGAAACAAAATTTGCTTTTTTTTTTTAAATACACAGTAGTTTTCTTTAATATTTTTTATATTTTCGAAATACATACTAAATAAAATCAAACATGTCTCTAAATAAAATTAAAGAAATAAAATATATGCCAAAAAACAAACTAGGTTACGATGGCAATTACCTTGGATTTATTTATAATTCATGCATAAAATCAGAAGGAAGTTCTTTTTAAAATTAGAGTTTTAAACACTACATGAGATTACAAAAGTTAAACTCTCTTAGTTTTTTCATCTTTCTTCCCTATGATCACTAAATATCAAACTCATTTCATTGACGATTTCCCAAAATATACGTTATCTTTATAGAAGAACGACACAACCCAAAAATGAACAATTTTCAATGCGGGATTTAAAGATTACCTGCTTATACTAAATAGAAATTGCAGACAAATTAGATACTTATAGTTTTAATGTTATGAAGTGTTGTAGTTCGCTGACAATGTGACTTTTAATTATGGGTTGATAAATTTATGGTCACCAGCAGCTACTTGTGCCTTTCAAATCTATCTATCTGTGTCTTTAAAAAAAAATAATAATCACAAAGTTTTTTTTTTTCTTTCTTTGTCACATATTACAGTTGTGACGTTCTGTGACATAAAATTGCAGCAAAATGCTTTCACATTAATTTTTTTCTGTAACGAGTCAATCATTTCTATGACGTCCTTTCACAAAATATCTTTCGCACTTTAGTAGCAGCTCAGCCACACGTTTTGTATTAGGCCTATGTTTATGTTCTCTAAAATTAAGATTAGAACTCTCGACCAGTTTTCTTCACGAATAAATTAAGAACTGCCGTTCTTCTGTATTGGAGCTCTCGCTTAGGTTAGCTGCTTTTTCCACTATTTATCGGTAATACAGTGAAACACCACTTCTCATGGTTTTTCCACATAAAAAAGGAGTTATAATATCAATTGTATTTATATGTTATCTTAAAAATGCAATTTTTTTAGATGTAAAATTCTTCCATGTAACGATATGTTGCTGAAAAACTGGACAGTGTTCATCTTCAAGTATCTGAAATGTAAAAATATTTTCCGGCGTTCAACAACTTGAAAATTTCTGACGCATTTTCTGCATCCCTTTTAAATACAAAAGCACGATGCTTGCAAGCATGATTATTGAAGTTATTTGTTCCGAACAAAAATAAAAGTAAAAATGTGTCAGAAAATAGCCAGAGTTTGGATTTGAGAACAGTCTTAAGGTTTAAGGATGCTGCTTAGGTTGTTCCTGGCTGTTTGTAGTTTGTTTAACTCAGGTTTAGCAATGTTCCTGCTCAAGTGGATATTTGAAATAAAAAAGTTTAATGGATATAACGTTAGGTAGTTTCACAAAATTTGAAACACTTACAACCATATTTCTGATATTTCTGTGCCAACCATCCGTATTTTTCAAGTGGAATAAATATATTTTGAGGGAGAAATTTTCTTTAAATAAATGAAATCAAATAAGAACCACATAGAAAGACTCAGTTTATTAAATAAGTTTTCTGATTCCAAATATGTCTATTTGACTTAAAAAAAAAAAACGAAAAGTCGGAAGCTTTTATTTATTTATTTATTTATTAATTTTGCACAGTTCAGAAAGAAAAAATTGAGCTAGCTTCTTCGTAAATAAGGCCGTAAATCCTATTAAATCTTCTGTTATTTTACGAAAAACTTATAAAATGATGATAAAGTTACCTAACAGTAAAATAGATATTTCTGAAGCTGTGAAACTTTGAAAATCTTTCGGGTTATCCAAATAAATTACTGATATTTTTCCATTGCATTTAAATAAGGCTTGTTTGCACGTTTCTTTCCAAATCTGCCAAAAATAAATAAAGATAGTAGATGAGTCACCGATGCTATTAAATAAAAATATATCAGCATTTCCCAAGAATCTTTTCGACAAAAGAATTAATTCCACAAACTTTAATGGGAGAGAAATTTAAATTGAGGAGATAAGCTGTAGCCTAATGGCCACGATTTTGCATTTGAATAGCGAATCTGATGTCACTTCTGAAAATAAATTTCTGGGGGGATATGGAGTATGTTTCTAATAGATTGGTAAGAAGAGAAGTTAAGATAACATCATTGTTGTTCGGAAAAAATATGCATTCTTTTTCTTTTTAAAGCAATAAAAATAATGTTCAAGTAGAAATACTTTCAAAATGCAGAAATTTAGCTTTCAGACACATTGTTCCACCAAATAAGCAAATAAATAAGGTTTGAAGAAGGACTAATAAAGTTTTAATTTTATTATTCTAAAAATAATTATATCTAATGCTTATCTTTTTTTTTTTTACAAGTAACTCAATGATTATTAATCCATAATACAACATTATTTTTATGTTTTCTCTTTGTTTCAAAACATAAGCCAAAAAGAAAATGAAGCATCTGCAAAACGTGTTGTCTAATACTGGAAAAATAGATAAAGAAATGACCTTTAACCATTTTCAAAATGAACAAAAACAATGTTGTATTACGAATACAACATTATTTTTATGTTTTCTCTTTGTTTCAAAACATAAGCCGAAAAGAAAATGAAACATTTGCAAAACGTGTTGCCCAATACTGAGAAAATAGATAAAGCAATGACAGTTAACCCTTTTCAAAATGAACAAAAACAATGTTGTATTACGAACAACATTATTTTTTATGTTTTCACTTTGTTTCAAAACATAAGCCAAAAAGAAAATGAAGCATTTGCAAAACGTGTTGTCCAATACTGGGAAAATAGATAAAGCAATGACCGTTAACCATTTTCAAAATGAACAAAAACAATGTTGTTTTACGAAGTAATAATCTTTGAATTACCTCTAAAAGTGAGTTTAAAAGTCTAAAAGTGTTAGGTATAAATAATTTGCTAATAATTAAATTCAAACTACAGAAATCTTACTTCTTATTCAGACGCTTTGACACCCTGATTTTTCACTAATTCTTTAAATATTTTAGACCAGATTTTTTTTTCTTATGAAAAATATTAATTTTTAGTCTGCTTTCCTTCAATATACGTTCATCTATAATCTTATTAATACATATTAATTTCAATTTTTTAGCAGCAGCACGAGTGGAAATATTAGGATTTTTCTTGAAGAGATCGTTTAATTTGCGAATGATTTCTTGTTGCAGATTTAGCATTTAGATAGCTTACGACTTTCAGGCTTTTAGAATCGCACTGCTTTATTAGTTACCCATCGTACGTAGTAGTACAGGGTAAGTCTTGCAATCGTTTTGAAAATCGATTTCTTTTTTTTTTTTTTTTTTTTTTTTTTTTTTTTTGATGAATTTACACGTTCAGACACTGGAGATTCCGAAAAACATATTTTTAGAAAAAAAAAATGCCGTCCGTCTATTTGTCTGTGTGTCTGTAAACGCTTGAAATTTGGTATGTACATAGTATGTAATAATGGGAAGAAGCTTTATTGAATTTCAGTAACCTCGATTATCCGGAACTATTTTTTTCGGACTTTCGAAATATTCGTTCTGATAAAAGTTCTATAATTTTTTTCGAAATTGTTTATTTTAAGGAGTAAATATAAAAGACAATAAAAAAACATAAATTTTGCATAAAAAACGAAGTCGATCGGATACTGAGTTGCCGAGATACTTGTAATCCTATTTTCCACACTCTTCGATTTTTCATGACCCTGTATTTCATTCAAATTTCATTTCAAAGATATATTTCAATTGGAAATGAGACGCTTAATCCGACGCAGAAAACCGTTAGTTAATAGGATTATCAATTTTGGAGTTATAAGGATGCTTCTTTTACGCAATTCAGTAACAGAGCATTTAAAGTTTATGACGTCATGAATTTTATTCGAATTGCTATGCATTTTATAAATAGTTTACAGCTGTTTTATTTTCATATTTTATATTATGCATATCCATGATGTGTAAGTATTACGGTGGCCCCCAACGACTAGTTTTTCATATCTCTTAAATATTCAATAAATCGCTAGAATATTGGTAAAACCCATCAATACTCCCAATCCAATTGATGCGAGACTGATTTAAAACATTCTTTATGTTTTGAGTCCACGTAACCTCAAATTACGGTACTGCCATCTACGCATCTTTATCATCTAATACCATCATATACTTCGTTAAGAGGCTTAAATTGCCAAAAAAAATGTTGGTGAAACAGATCATAATATTTCCTCATTTTAAAAAGTTCATTTTATCATACATTGTTCTTTTCATAGAAATACATCAAAATATCAAATTTATTTCCATTTGCGATTAATGTTGTTTTAGCATTTTGTATAGTACTTTTAATGTATAGGGTGGCTATAACTGAATTATTCCTGATCGGAGCAAGGTAGATGGGAAGGACAGTTGACATAAAACACCATATCGGTGTTATATGCATTTCAAAACAAGGGTCATCGAATGCATTTCAAAGCATCTATTAATCGTAACAGAGAACTAGAATAAAATAAAATAAAATAAACAAATAAATAATATAAATAATGACAGATAGAGAAATGACGGAGTGTGAATAGTCATTTGTAAAAAACACAATTTAATGAAATGGCTTCGTGATACATATTAATTACAAATTGAAACAGTAAAGTAACCATCAATTGTCATAAATCTTGACTATCAAATTTAAGTAATGCATTTCTCAAATGTTCTATACGACCTCAAACAAAGAAGAAGTCCCCTATTTTATTGAAATTGTTTCAATACAGTTTTCTTAAAGAAGTAAAAAAGAAGAAGATGAAGAAGAAAAGAAGAAATGCGCCATTCGTATATCCCATGTACTGAAATGCATACCACACAGACTTGACGTTTTTATGATTACTGTTTTTTACTTTACAGAGATTTTAACAGGAATTCTAATCATCTGATAAGTGTTTAATTCTTTCAGGGGGAAAGTAGTTTTGTTTCTAAAATGTTGAAATTATTGACTGACACTAGTATTTACGAACAAATTTACTTAAAATAATTAAAAGTTTTTCTTCACGTACTTTATAAAAGCAAAATGTTATTCCAAAATTCTTGTGACATTGCTGCATTTAGAGGTTAAATTTAGTAGGATACATTATATCTCACCGCTCTTCAAGGGGTTAAAAAATTAACTTTTAATTTTTCAAATTAAAAAAAATGTCATTTGGGATGTTATTAATCTTGTTTTCCGCACTGTATCATAAATGGATAATTTAACCATTTGAGGTTCAGTCATCTTTTTCATTTTGAGGAAAAAATATTTTTTATTTAAAAATACTAGCTATCCAAATGAGAAAAACAAAAGGGTTACTGAAGAATCTGTCCATAGTTATTTTTTGTTCTATCAATATGACAATAGGATATGGAAGAACTTTTGAAGACATTTGGAAAATGTTGTATTATTACTGCAACATGATCAAGATATAACAACTTTACAGCATTTTTTCCCCCACAAGTTATTCGTTTGGACAAGTAGCTTCTATTTTTAAATTTAAAGAATGGCACTCGTGTTTGAAATAAAAGTCTCATTAACAATTTATATAACTTTAAGCGAACTTAAAAAAACAAAAAAACAACAACATTGTATGTAAATGCAGAGAGACACAGCAAGTTGTTCTCAAGCCTTATGGTATCATTTTTTTTTTCTTGTTCGGAGGGTGATGATATATATAATGAAGTTTCCATTATATATGCTTTTCTTAATACTTAACCCTCTCTTGGTATTCAATATGCATTTAATTTAATTATTTAAAATTATATTCTAAATTTAATTTGTCTGTGCATCCCATTCCCTGCATTTAAAGATTTCTCTTTCTATTATTAAAGATAACCTTGTTATTTTAAATCATTCTCTTACAGTCTATTTCGTCCAGATGTAATTTTGCTCAATTAAAAAATAAAGAAGAAAGAGTAATTCCTTTTCATGTCTGCACTTCTGCATTTACACTTAAAAATGTAGCCGTTAGATATGTCTATAGTTAGTTCATATAGGTTCTACACTCAGCGGATGTAATGTCTAAATCCTTGAGATAATTTTCTGTTCCCAAGAAGCCTAATTTTTACCCTATCACAACCCTATTGCTATGCATTCAGGATGCAATTTTTCATATATATCTCATTTGGTTATTTTATAAAATCGATGTGTTCTGTATCTTTCTGCATATTTTATAACCAGGTCGGAAATTCTTCAAAAGGAATTGGCGAAAACCGCACGCCAAATATCTAACATCTGTCAAGGATTTTGAAGTAATTATTCATAGCATTGAGTTCCTGTACTCGCTCGGAAATGTACGCCTAAAAAAAGACTGTGTGCTTGGTCGGGTCACTCCCGATGGCTCATGTATTTTTTTTACTAAAATTGCCATTAAAACATCATCCAAATACCACTTTTGAGTTCTCCTAAATTATTCTCTTCTCTTGCCTGAGTTATTGTGCGAACACAATCTTCCATGATCTATGTATGCCTCGGTGTAACTTAATCTTTTTCTTCAATTACTTTTTAATTTAGGTCTATGTAATTACAGCCTCCAACGAAAAATTCTACTATACTAAATTCTGTAACATAAATGAACTAATACTACTAAATATAAAAACATATGATATCATTACTCTACACAAATAATAATAATAATAATAAAAGTAATTATAAAAACGAAATTATAGAAAATGTAAAGATATGTGCTATTAGTAAGACGTCAAACACGAAAGGGTTAAAAAAGTTTAACAAAACGAATAGACAACGTGACAACAGCACAAATGAAAATATGGATGTTAGAAGACACAGAGGGCTGTTTTAGAGCTTCTAAAGCTCTATCATCAGTGCAATGGTTAAAATTACAAAATAAATAAATAAATCCATAAAAGCATAGAGGGAGCAAAAAATGCAGCCCGCGGTCAAGGATAAAATGGTGGAATTTCCTTGACCGAGGACTGTACTTCTTGCTCCCTCTATATATTTATGCATTCATTTTCTGTAATTTTAACAATTGCACCGATGATGGAGATTTAGAATCTCCGATACAGTTGTCTGCCTCTTTTAACATCCATATTTTCATGTGTGCTCAATATATCAGCACAAAATTCAATCCTCTCACTAAAAAAAAAAAAAAAAATTCCCATCATAATAATAAATTATGATGTTAATTTAATTATTATAGAATACATAAATAAATAAATCCATAAAAACATAGAGGGAGCCAAAAATGCAGCCTGCGATCAGCGTGAAATGACGGAATTCTCGTGACCGAGTGCTGCATTTCTTGCTCCCTCTATATTTTTCTGCATTCATTTTTTATAATTTTAATCATTGGACTGATGATGGAGTTTTAGAATCTCCGATACAGCTGTCTGCCTCTTTTAATATCCATATTTTCATGTATGCTCAATATATCAGCACAAAATTCAATCCTCTCATTTAAAAAAAAAATTCCCATCAAAATTAATTACTTCTCCTCTAGTATAAATTTCGCTTAAACAACTGAAATAAAATAAATCAAACAATTATAACCGAAACTACAAACAAATAACCAATTCTGCTTTTTTTTTCATTCCTTTACTGTAACCACTTAATACAGACTGCAGACTGAAAGCGACGTTCTTCGAATTTTATACTTTACTAAAAGAAAGATTCTGCCAAAACTTTTGTGATCGTTTTGTTTAATTCTTTGGTAATCACTAACCCAGTTTCTCGGACTCTTTGTGAAGGGAAACGTCTTAGCACGGTTCATCAAGTCTGAATTATAAGTTAGTTTTATGTTTGTTGTGGGTGGGGGGGGGGGGGTGCGGTAGGCAGTCATTCAGACGCCGAATGTGACATCATTTTTTTTATTTTTTTTATTTTTTCCATCTTGTTGTGTCATCCTGAAGAACGTGAACTGTACTTTATGTACTTTCTCACGTATAAATTAAATTCCTGACAGGATGAATGATGATCAGGGATGTAACTCACATTTCGAATGTAATGAGGTAATTTAATATTCGTGTTTCTTAAAATCAAAATTCGCAGTGTACTGAAACAATTCTTTGGTTACAAAGAGTGAAAAACATGAAAAACTGTTCTTAATTACTAAAATTGGAAAGATAAATTCGGAAAAATAAAAATAAGGAGAGTAATATCATTCTTTCAGTTATAGAAAAGTTGTTATAGTGTTTGTAATCATATTGAAGTACGAGTGCTGGTACTGGTAGATTAAAATACAGGGAGAAGCAGGATTTTGCAACAGATTTTCCAAAAGTGCGTAGCCTTCACTGTATTTTTTAAACTATAGAATATAAACACGAAATAAACAAACTAAGAATTTTTTTGTCATTATCCCAAGTGTAAGGAAATTTTTTTAAACATATGAGCATCCTTAAAAGCAATTCAGAAATTTAACAATTAAAAAATATTAAACATTAAAAAATAAATTTCTACCATTAGTTTTCAAAAAGGAAAATTGGAACAATATTTTAATTTCTTCATTATTCCACGAACCCTTGGTTTAAAGTAAATGTTAATTACACATAAAAAGAAAAATAGAACTAAACATTGACTACAACGGGAGTTCAAGAAATAGTAGAAACATTCTGCCAAGACGTTTTTGATCATTTTGTTTAATTCATTGGGAATCAGTAACCCAATTTCTCGGACTCTTTGTGAAGGGAAACATCTTAACACGGTTCATCAAGTCTGAATTATAAGTTAGTTTTATGTTTGTTGTGGGTGGGGGTGTAGTAGGCAGACATTCAGACGCCGAAAGTGACATCTATTTTTTTCATCGTGTAGTCTCATCCTGAAGAACTGTACTTTATGTATTTTCTCACGTATAAATTTAATTTCTGACAGGATGAATGATGATAATAAATGTAACTTACATTTCAAATCCAACGAGGTAATTTAATAATCGTGTTTCTTACAATCAAAATAATATTTTTTCAGTATACTTTATCAATTCTTTGGATACGAAATCGTAACATAGAACTGAAATAAAATAAAATAAAATAAACAAATAAATAATATAAATAATGACAGATAGAGAAAGAGACGGCAGTGGGAATAGTCATTTGTGAAAAACACAATTTAATGAAATGACTTCGTAATGCATATTAATTACAAATTTCAAACAGTAAAGTAACCATCAATTGTCATAAATCTTGACTATCAAATTTAAGTATTAAACATTTCTCAAATGTTCTATACGACCTCAATCAAAGAAAAAGTCGCCTATTTTATTGAAATTGTTTAAATACACTTTTCTTAAAGAAAAAAAAGAAGAAGATGAAGAAGAAATGCGCTATTCGTATACACCATGTGCTGGAAAGCATACCACACAGACTTGGCGTTTTTGTTATTACTGTTTTTTTTTTCTTTACAGAGATTTTAACAGGAATTCTAACCATCTGATATAAGTGTTTAACTATTTCAGGGACAAAATATTTTTGTTTCTAAAATGTTGAAATGATTGAATAACACTAGTATTTACGAACAAATTTATTTAAAATAAGAAAAAAGTTTTTTCTTACGTATAAACAAAAACAGCAGTAATTTGCAAATATAGAACAAAACAAAAAAGGTAAATACCGGGAGCGAAACGTTACTTATTCAATTATAAAAAAAATTGCTAGAGTCAAACATTGACGTAAAGTCACCATACTTATAATGTCGTACTTCATAACTTTCCGTTAAATTCCAAACACAAAATTTTATTCGTATTATGTGGTCACCTTGCTTATAGTGTCATACATGCTTATAGGATTCTGAACAAGATGAAAAAAAAAATTTAAGGGAAAAATCCTTGTCTCAAATATACATTTTCTTTAGATCTCAAAAAATTAAACATTTCTGATGCCACAGAATAGATATAATAAATAAATATTTATTTAGATAGCTTTATCTTTTATATTTAACTCCATACTACTCTATATCTTCAAAACATTGATTATAATCAGTACAAAGTCAAAAACAAATTAAAGAATTCACTTCGTAAATCTCATATTACAATATAAAGCTAAATACAGGTAGAGCCCACAGCCCAGGCTCTGGCTGTGATGAATGTATGGAATGTACAAGAAAATGTATAAAGGTACTACAAAAGTACACAAAAGTACACAAAAAACTAGAATATTTGCAGTGTGTACATTCTGAATAAAACAATCCTAGTATTTTTGTAGGCATAAATTATAAAGACATGTATTATTTATTAAGTATCCTTACTTATCCCTATACGCATAAAAGAAAATGTAAAATAACATACAAAAAACTGGAATATTCGTAACATACACTCAAATTAAAACAGCCCTAGTAATTCTTATATTGAATAAAGGAAAAGGAGATATTGAGAAATAGTAGCAGCATTAATATATGTACTTACGCAGAGATGGGTACACAAATAGGATTGAAATGAAACCAATTGATTGAATGTTAGCCTACTGATAATGTGGCATAATTAGATCCTAAAAAAAATTATATTTGATCTTCTAATGATAAAAATATTTCAAAAAAAAAAATTACTGATAATCGGTACACTTGACGTGCAAATAGTCAAATAATTAAATTATTTCTTTTTTTTTCTTTGAAATATTGTACGAAAAGTTTCGCTCTTTTCAATAGATCCAAATATGTTGTATTTCTGTTTATAGAACAGAAATGAACAAGTATGTCCTATTTCTTCAAAGGAAATGAGAATTTCATATTTCAGGAAATTCTCACAATATAATGATAACATCCAACAAGAAAATTTATTGAAAATAGATTGGGTCCCAACACAGTCGTTATTATAGTTTGATTTTAAAACTATTTATTTTTTGATGATGTGAAATAATAAAAATATAAAATATTTCTATGTATTTCTTTAAAAATAACTTAAAAATTAATTACTGTGGAAATGGTATTTAAGAAACTGTACTACGAAAAACATAAAACAAACCTATAAAACTGTCGTTATTAGCATACGAAATTATTGAAATTAAATTTATTTCCTTCATTTGCTTTTGCTGCGAATATGGTTTATTGCGGGATAGTAAATGGAGACTAGTGCAGTTTCTAATGTAATAAAAGTGGACTATTCGGAGGGATTGGGAACATGAGAATTTTCCACGTAAGTGAATCAGACGGCGTCTGATACAATCTCTTTTGAAATATCTAGATCAGTCGAGTTAATATGTAGTACTAAAATGAATGTTACTTCTATTTATATATAGAATATTAACAATAGTGCAGAATTGTTATTGTGTTATTGTACTTTTGTTAATTGTTACTGTACAGTTGCTAATGTAATAAAAACGTAATATTTGGAGTGACTAAGGTGCAAGATAATTTTCCCCGTAACTAAAACGGACGACGTCTAATTCAATCTCTCTTATAATAAAAATCTAGATCAGTAGGGTTAATATATGTAGTACTAAACTGAATGCTACTTATATTTATATTTAGGGTATTAACAATAGTACAAAACTGATATTGTGTTATTGTACTATTGTTAATTGTTATTGTACTGTTCTGTAGAGAATAGCACAGTTGCTAATGTAATAAAAACGTAATATTTGGAGTGACTAAGGTGCAAGATAATTTTCCCCGTAACTAAAACGGACGACGTCTAATTCAATCTCTCTTATAATAAAAATCTAGATCAGTAGGGTTAATATATGTAGTACTAAACTGAATGCTACTTATATTTATATTTAGGGTATTAACAATAGTACAAAACTGATATTGTGTTATTGTACTATTGTTAATTGTTATTGTACTGTTCTGTAGGGAATAGCACAGTTGCTAATGTAATAAAAACGTAATATTTGGAGTGACTAAGGTGCAAGATAATTTTCCCCGTAACTAAAACGGACGACGTCTAATTCAATCTCTCTTATAATAAAAATCTAGATCAGTAGGGTTAATATATGTAGTACTAAACTGAATGCTACTTATATTTATATTTAGGGTATTAACAATAGTACAAAACTGATATTGTGTTATTGTACTATTGTTAATTGTTATTGTACTGTTCTGTAGAGAATAGCACAGTTGCTAATGTAATAAAAACGTAATATTTGGAGTGACTAAGGTGCAAGATAATTTTCCCCGTAACTAAAACGGACGACGTCTGATTCAATCTCTCTTATAAGAAAAATCTAGATCAGTAGAGCTAATGTATGTAGCACTAAACTGAAGATTACTAATTTTTATGTTTAGTTTATTAGCAATAGTACAAAACTGTTATTGTGTTACTGTTCTGTTATTAATTTTTACTGTATTGTTCTGTAGAGAATGGTACAGTTCCTAATGTAATAAGAACTGAATATTTGAAGAAATATTGGGAGTTAGAGAAATTTCCCTGCGTGAATCTGACGGCGTCAGACATAATGTATTTTATTTTATTTTTATAATGTGCTACTTTAATAAGTTTTGAACTGTATCAATAACTGAATCAGTCATTTGAACTGACACAGAAGAGACTTTTCAAATTAAAAAGTTGTTTAAAATATGACTGTTTTTAGTACAAAAATTAATAAAATATGCTGTGTATATTACTATGCTGTGTGTGATCTTTGAATAAAAAGAATGTAATTTCAACACTGAACATCTTTTTCTTTCTTTCTTTATTTTTTCTTTTTTTTTTAGTTCCGTCAAAGGAAAGTTAAGGTTTCGTTAAATTAAGTCATAGTGTGCGTGAATGTGCAATAGTATTAACCCGTAATTCTCCCGTAGTTGGTTCCCAGGGATTTCCGTGCATATACATTATTTCTTCTTTTCATCCAAAATTTATTTACAACTGACATTTTATTTTTATTTTTAAATTCAGGTATTTTTAAACCAAAGTCGCATAGTTATTATATCATAGGAAGTTCCGAAATGTGTTTAAAAATTGTTTGATTGGTTGAAAAAAAAATATCTGTATGTTACTTAAGTTGAATTAATCTATAAGGAATTCCTAAGGACCCAACGATGGGGATTACACGAGAAATTTTGGAAACATGATTTATGGATTAAGAAAAAAAAATAGTATAATTGATGAAAATAAAGTGATGAAAAACATCTCAAATTATCAAATTCTTCAGTCATTATTTTTTAATTAAAAAAAAAAAAAAAAAAAAAAAAGAATGAAATAAATTTTCAGATACTAAAGAGAGAGATTTCAAGTTTTTTTTTTTTAAATACATGGCAGTAGATTATTATGTTTTATATTGGTGTCTATAGTAGTAGAATTCAGCAGCAACTCATTTCATAATGAAATTTCAAAACTAGTCGTTGGGGGCTACCGTAATACTTACCCATCATGGATATGCATAATATAAAATGTGAAACTAAAACATGTGTAAACTACTTATAAAATGCGTTGCAATTCGAATAAAATCGTGGCTTGATGACGTCATAAACTTTAAAGGCTCGATTACTGAATTGCGTAAAAAAAAAATCCTTATAACTCCAAAAAAATTTAATCATATTAACTAACGGTTTATTGCGTCGGATTAAGCATCTCATTTCCAACTAAAATATATCTTTGAATTGACATTTGGATGAAATACAGGATCATGAAAAAACGAAGAGTGTGGGAAATAGGATTCCAAATATCTCGGCAACTCATTATCCGATCAACTTAATTTTTTATGCAAAATTTATGTTTTTTTTTATTGTTTCTTATATTCACTCCTTAAAATAAACAATTTCAAAAATTTTTATATACCTTTAATCAGAACTAATATTTCGAGAGTCCGAAAAAAATAGTTCTGGATAATCGAGGTTACTGAAATTCAATAAGCTTCTTCCCATTATTACATATTAAGTACATACTAAATGTCAAGTCTCTGTCTCAATTTGTTCGGGAGACAGAGCGTTTACACACACACACACACACAGAGAGAGAGAGAGAGAGACGGACGGCATTTTTTTTTTCTAAAAATATGTTTTTCGGAATCTCCAGTGTCTGAGAAACGTGTAAATCCGTCAAATTTTTTTTTTCGATTTTCAAAACGATTACCTTAAACGTCAAAACGACTTACCTTATACTACGTATGATGGGTAAGTAAAAAACTTGTAAAATATTTTTATAAAAATCACTGCCCCATTCGGTCTGACTCTGATTCTGAATCTGAGTGGATTCTCGAAATATAAATGTAATTTTGAGTGTAATCATAAATAATTTATTATTTTGATAAATTTCTTAAATGAAAAAAAAATAACAATTCTATAAATACTAAATTAAAAGTAACCATTCTACATTTTTTGTAATAATATCTGTTCAACAATGTAACGATAATAAAAATGATAGCAAAGCTTTTTGGATTATTTTCTATCAATACTTCTTTCTGGGAGTTCTTAGTTTTTCCAGAATTCATTATTCTATTCTTTTTGCATTCTCCAATTAATGTAACCATCCTTTAAATAAATACCTTTCTGCACCAGATGATAAAAGGAATTTAATTTCATCCGAAATTACATTCCTCTGTTGGCAACATTCTGAGATATTATCGTAGAAAATGCAATTTTCTATTAAGAATGGAATGTGGTGTTCGAATGTCGCATTGAAAGTAAATTAAACTTGCGAAATTTGCAGTCTGGTAAAAAAAGGGCATTTATATTCTAAATGATTTAACTTTTACACTGTTTTATTTAAGATTATATTTTTAAGTGCTTATACATTAGTGTCTCAGAAATTTCAGTGGAATTCGCAAAAAAAATCCAGACTCTCTTAAGTTCAATTAATGAGATTCTTCAGACAGTTACCAACGTTTATTTTCTGACCTTTTTTGTTTTATAGAAATTAGTTTAAATGAAAAATATTTTTGTATTTATTATGCAATATATACAGTGTATACAAAAACGGATTTTCAATTTAAAAATTCAATAATTCAATAACTTTGAAGATGGAATAAGTGACTTATTTATCAGACAGCTCATTAATTTTGTATTACAGCAGTTTAAAAAAACAAATAGTTCAAATTTTAGTCAATAGATAGTTCTGCTGCATCTCAAATTGTAAGAATGGTCAAATTAACTTCAAAATATAACACTTTCTTTCACATTTCAGCAGCTAAATACAATAATGATTTGTTAATTTTGACAGTTATGTTTGTTTTGGTCATGTCTTATTCAAAACTTAATTTATTTTTTAACATTGCTTTCATTTATAGTTGTGAAGAAAATGTCTTCTTATATAAATAAGTTGTGTTAAACCCAAGGAGAAATTTTGCAACTTTCCCAGAAATCAGTGGCTATTCCGGTCACATCACACTGTTAAAAATTTGCCGCAAAACTGTCTAGTCGTTCAACCGTTTTTGTAAATAACGGTTATTTAACCGTATTTTTAATCGATCCTGACCGATGAGAACGCTTCATAAGTATGGTTAAATAACCGTTATTTACAAAAACGGTTGAATAACTGACCAGTTTGCAGTAGATTTTTAACAGCACAGCAAACAAAGCTCTGTTAATTGATATTTTTTTAATGTTCTCAAAAATTCCATCCCAGATTAGCAGAATAAGTTCGTTTTTCTCTCTCTTCAGATACTGCGCCAAAATATTTTCAATGAAAATTGAATTTCTGATTTTAACAAAATAACATATATGTTGCGAAATATTCTGAAAAATAATCATTGAAATTTGCTGTATGGTATTCAAGCTATGTTACTCACCAATAAAAGATTTTTTAACAGCACGTATAGTTTCATATGGCTATAGGAAATAGTCTGTGCATACTGCCCACGCTACTTTTTACGCCTAAAATTTTGCATAAAAAAAGCGCGCATTATATACGTGTAAATAAGGCGGTAATTTTCAAATCTTCATGGTTGCATTTTCTCAAAACTTTACCATTTTAAAATGGTTCTCAAAAAATATTTTTCCCAATTCAACAGCGCGAAACTTTTTTACACATTTTCTGACTCCTTTTAACACTTTCGAACATAGTTGAAAAGTGTTTATGAATTCGGTTTGTCTGTCTACCCTCTACCCGTACTCTAACTCGCTGAAATATACTCGGATTCCCACGCAATTGATATATGTTGTTGAAGCTTACTTGGGCATGCTCTGCAGTGAAAATGAAGTGTGTAGCATTATAGTTCGTTTACAGGAACACTAAAAGAATTCCGTTCCATTACTGTATATGGAAAAAAATCATTTGCGGTTAGTTAAATGACGTTTCACTATATCAAACATATTTTAATTGATATACCTCAATGAGGTACATTACAAGATGCTTTCAGTATAATATGGTATGCATAGCATTTATCATTCATTTACAGGGACACACAAAAAATTCGGTTACATTGTTTACCGTATATGAATATTAATTGTTGGAAGTGCGTTTTCAGTTGTGGTACGCATTTTTAAATTTAACTATTTTTTTTTTTTTTTTTTACATTTTATGTAGTACCAGCTGAAAACAACCCGCTTCGCTGTTTTTTTTACACTTCTGTCAAAATATAAAAATGCCCTAGTTCGACCACTTTCAACTACCATATCTCCCGCGCCTTCACAGAATGGTCCTCGAACATTCCAGAACCTTCTTGAACTTTCCGGCTGATATGTAAACACAATAAAAAATATGTATATTTTATTGAAAATGCCCTAGGTGGACCACTTTCAACCACCATATCTCCATACCACCACAGCTACCGACATGCAACTACCATAGTGCATGATGGGAGACTCCAGGCTACTCCCAGACCCAAACACCAGTGGTCTGCAATGGGAAATTTTGGCTGCAAAGTGAAATATACGGACACACACGTCAATTTTTATATAGATATATAGATATATAAATTCTATAGACAGATGATATACAGGACAGCACAAGAGATCTCCAGTACATTTGCACTTATTGACGGAAATTCCCGAAAGAGAATTTTTAACTTTGTAATGCGTTTCCTAAATGAACTAAATTTTTGCATACTATTAGTATGTATACAAATCATACACAGGGCTGCACATAAGAATTTTTCCTTCTGGTATTTGCTGAAATTGGGTTTTCAAGTGTGTTATGTTTTTTCCTAAATTGTTTACTTAGATATCATCTTTCGCAGAGGTTTTGTTGCAGTATTCTCAATGTGCTGAAAAATGTTTCTTAATCTATGTTTGACGCATGATTTTTCGTTCTTGTTTAATCGTAAAATCATAACACTTTCAGGCATGATTACTGAAGTGATTTGTAATCGATCAGTTTTTTCATTTGTAAATAAATGAATTAGAACTTGAGTTAAAATACAGGGTGACCCAAAAGTCTCCGTACAACTTCAAAAATTTATTACAAAAAAAATAATAGGCCAACAGCAAAATAATTACAACAGTGCATAGAGTAACTTAAAAAGTTTTTTTCTACTGCCTTGGTAAACTTCAACATGAGATCTTTTCGTAGCATGAAGACTATCAAGACGATATTAGAATTCAATCCACGAACGTTTTTCATGCTAACATCAACAGTAGCTACTGCTGTTTGGATCTCTTGTGTCAATTCCACGAGACTATTAACTTTTGTTTCAATTCCATGAGACTATTAACTTTGGTTCAGATTTCATTAAACAGTTGTAACTACTGTTGATGTTAGCATGCTGAAACGCACGTGGATGGAATTCTAATATCGACTTGATATTCTTCGTGCAACGAAATGATCTCATGTATAAGTATACTAAGGTAGTAGAAAAAACTTTTTAAGTTACTCTATGCACTGTTGTAATTATTTTTGCTGTAGGCCTATTATTTTTTTTTTTGTAATAAATTTTTGAAGTTGTACGGAGACTTTTGGGACACCCTGTACTGTCTTGGGAAGGCAGGTTTTTTTCCTTTTCTGCGTTGTTTCGTCAGGAAATTCGGTTTCGAGCCCATGGTTTCGCGCCATCTTTGACAGCAGTTTCTGAAAGATATTCCGTCTATACCTAAAAATTGGTAAAACTGTTCGATGACATAGTTTTCAAATAAGAGAACCGGCCAATTTGATTTGTTTGAGAACAAAAATGTGCAAGAAAGAAAGCAGCTTGGATTTCAGAACAGTCTTAATATGAAAGTGCTTCAAATTGAAAAGGTAATATGATATAATAATTTCTATAGACCTAATATTTGGAATTCAAATTCCCTTATATATACGAAATAGATACCATTCCATAGGATAATTTCAGAAACATTCTTTCCGCAAAGCCGTTATTTTTTACGATATTCAACAGTATTTTTCTTTCAATGGAATTGGATATATTTATAGATAAACTGAGAAATTCCGATCTCCAGTGAAGTGCTTTCACGAAGTCATTTAAAATTCTCGACCAATGCGTTCTCTGTGAAAAGCATTTACTGTGAATGGATAATAATAAAAAAAAAAACTCTGTAGGTCACATATTTTTCGGAGAGAAATGTTTAGATTTCAGGCACAGGCAAGAAGGAAGGAGCAAGGAATCCAGGACCATTTCCCTTCCATGGAATTTTAAATATAGTTAGTTAAGTTTTCATTTTTTCTGAAGATTTTGAAAATAATAATAAAAAAAATATTTACAAATGATTGGAAATAATTAAGCAAATAAGAGAAATAGGGTTAAGAATTTTACGTACTGGAGTAAATCTAAAACTAGATTCGGAATCAGCGCAAAAAACTAAATAAGAAACAACTAATTTTGATTTTTAGACAGAGCAAAAGTTCAAATTTGTTATCCAGTGATAGTTGTGGTGAACATTCTATACATATACAGTAGATAGAACAACCATGTTAACAAAGCAAAATAATAGTGACTGATGAGGAGTCTTCCGTAATTCTAATCCATAACATAACAATCTACATTAATGATTCCATCTTATGATCAATGTGCTTTTAATATAAATGTTTTTGCGGCGGTTCAAAACAATAAGCAATTCTGTCGCTTAATTATTTTCTGCTAGCATGATTACAGAATTTGTACGGAAGGATGAATGTTTATTATTTCAAATCCCAAATAAAAATAACAACACAAAAATAACGTTACCAGGCAATAGGAAGTACAAAATGTAAAATCGTTTATTAAATTAAATAATAAAATAAAGCAATCTGAATGACAAAACAAGATTTTTTACAAAACACATATTCCTACAAAATAAACAACTCTTCTGGAAACAAACGTCATGATAAATAATTAAGGCACTTGATTCGTACAGAGTTAATACTACTGAAGGAAAGTGATACATTAGAAAAATATAATAACTATTTACAAAAATGATACATCAATACATCAATAATATTATGCGCTACCGCGCATGCACGGTAGCATATTACTGCTTATTTTACTGTTTATTACTGTTAATTTTACGGTATAATACTGGCAGTTGGGATGATAGTATTATACTGTAAAATCAAAATTCTCTTTTTTTTTTTTTTTTTTTTTTTCGGTGTAGGTGCAATTTTCTCCAAAACTATCGATATGTTGACATCGACATATCAACATTTCTTGAGTATTTTAAAAATCAGAAACATTCTTTTACAAATTTATTCATACACTTGATTAATGTTCAATGCGCAAAATATTTTATACAATAACAATTCACAAAAACTATACAGCTAATTAAAAATGGCAATGATACATCGATATATCGAAGACAGCTGCATTTTTATCTCAAAACTATTAATATTGAGAAACATTTTTTTTCTTAATCAGAAACAATTTTTGTAAGAATAACTTACAGATACAGATAAGTCTGTTTAGATAAAATATATTTTATATAATAACCATTTACAAAAAATGATACAATCAATTATCGATATATTAAAAACAGAATTTTTGCTGAAAAAATTTGCTGATTAAAAGCGCTATTATTTCCATTTATATCTAAGGTAAAGCCCGGAGAGATTGCGCACATAGAAGTTCGGGGGGAAGGGGTAGAGTGAGCGTGCAGCGACTCAAGGTAAGTTGTACAACAGCAGTAGTGGAGTGTCTACTTGAAAGCTCACGTTGATTGTTTTGAGTAGCTAAGATAAAGCACTGTTATTTTGTTTTGTTTTCCCAAAGTAAGTGGTTGAATTTTCATAGCTATTCATAAAAATTTCTATACAATGTCAGTAGTATAAAATATTTTAAACTTAAACGATTTCTCATAAGCTACTAATCTAGACTAACAATGTGAAGATCAACGGTTCGTTTTAATAGCGGCCATGTTTATATAAAAGGCCGCGCAATCTCTCCTACCGAAATTGGAGAGTTTGCGCATCTGCTACTTAGGAGAGATGGCGCATCGTTTCCATTAGTTTCTATGCTAGGAGAGATTACGCAGCTTATTGGTAAATTTGCCTAAAAAATGAAAATGGTCTAATTTTAAGTTAAACGTGTTATCAAGTAACTTAATGTTATTTTGTAATCTTATCTGGACTTGCTTTTTCTGATTCTTTAATTTTTTTCCCTTTAATTAAAATTTTTTAATAGTTTTAAAAATTATTTCCTTTTTCTGATTCATTAATCATTAGGTTGAAATATTTACTTCTAATACAATAATATTTGTTCACAAAAACCTTATAACAATGTCATTTAAGTGTTAATTATTATTGTAACAATTTAATTGTAGTTATTATTAGTAACAATCTCTCCTACCCATGTGCGCAATCACACCAACCCTATAAGGACAGATTGCGCAAAATAACTTTCTTGGTTTTATTACAACTGTTCTATTAAATTACAACATAACAACAAAATAGCAATGAAAATGCATAAAAAACAAATGAAGTAAAAATTATTCATGGATAGTTCAGCAAAAAATTAATATTTAGATTTTTTATTGTTATTCTTTTGAATTGTGCACAGACTCTCCTATCTTTACCTTATGCTAATGTTAACATAGATATAATAAAATTTATCGAGATTTTTTTTTAAACTAGAAACATTTTTTTTTATGAATAATTTATTTACAAATCTGATTAGGTTAAAAAAATAGTTTATACGATGGACGTTTACAAAAATGATACGCTAATTTGAAATGGCAAAATGATACATCGATATATTGAGAGTAAGTACAGATTTTTTTTTAAATCTCAAAACTATCGATTTGCTGACATCAATGTAGTGACACTTCTTGACATTGGCGCACCAAGGGTGAGGCCATTAAAGGGTCCATCGTATCACTATTTTTGTATAGTATCTTTCACCTTATTTATTCGCACAACTTTCCGCCATTAAATAAGTAGAAAGTAGAAAATAGTTATCCCAATAGCTCCTTGAGTTTTTTTTTTTTTTTTTAAATCAGAAACAAACAACAAATGAAAAAGGAGATTCGTGCTACAGCCAAAAAGCCTCGTGCGCTATAGCCAAAAATTTAATGCACAACATTTTTTGTATGTTATCTTATTTATATAATAACACTGAATCAAAAGATTTTTTTTTCTCATTTTATTTTTCTGGAAATACTTTACATGAGCAACGTTACTTATAAGCAAATACTCCTAATGGTAAATTAATACACATTATGAATATATCAGATTTATAGAAAATGAATAAATGCTAATAATTTACAAATACTTTTAACAATAAAATTATAATGGAAACGAAATATAATAGCTAAATATGTTTTATTATTATTATTGTCTAAATAGCAAATAAGGATTTAGAAAACAATGTTAGAAATATTAATGATAAAGTAGAATTTATTTTAAATCAAAAAGAAACTTTAATAAAATTTAAATATATGTATAGTATAATAAAGTAACAATTTCAATGATTAAGAAGATAAAATTGCCTAAAGCAAAATAATTAAATTTTATATTTTAAAAGTAGTTAAAGCGGCGGAAGTAACCTCGAAAATTAATTAGTCAAAACCTGAACATCCTATGTCCATTAATTAATTTATTTTTGTTTGCACTTCGAAAGACAATTTTAAAGTTTGGATTAAAATAAATGATTTCACAGTAATTCAAAGATAGATTTCAGTTTGTATATTAGGGTATTGTGATTCTCCAACGCAAACAATGCCCAGCATTAAATATACAATAATTTATTTTTTACTTCAAGCTCTATAATAACATATATAATGTACAATGTTCGAATTAACCCCTAACCGCACTCAACGAGTTAATATGGATCAGAAAAATGATTTTTTTTCCGCACAGATAAATTAATATACAAGGTTACCAAGAAAAAAGTTATCCACTTCAAAGAGTTCTGCAGTATGCTTCATTTCTACGATCAAGATCAAAGTTAAAACTACAGATAATACAAATGGAACGTTTGTCATTTATTTTTTATTTAAATAGTACACAAATTCTCCGAAAGGTGGTACTGTAGCATTCAAATATTCAAACACAATTTTAATAGGTTTATACATTTTAAGGTCCTATATGTTTTTAAGGCTTTTCTCAAATCCAAAGGAGCTACTTTCTAACACATTTATGAATTCAGTTTATCTCGGAAACGAATGAAATTAGCAGGTGTTCTTACTCGGAAACTATGTAATCGAATGACGTTTTCCTTTTTTGGTAGCCCCACCAGGGGCTGAGAGGTTCTGCTCTCAAAGCTGGTAGACGGGAGGTGCTGGGTTCAAACCCCTGTCGCGCTCGTCGACCTAATCGTTTGGAGTTTTCAGTGGTTTTCTTCGAACCTTGCCGTAAATACGGGTTAGGATCCCTTAGAAAGGACCCCCACGGAGGGAACTCCTCCCTAGGGTCTATATCCCTTGTGTAGATAATTGGCCGTATTAAATCAACCAACCAAACTTTTTTTGGTAAAGGCAGAACATCTTTCAAAAAATACTGTCAAAGTCGGCGTTTAGAACCGAATTCCCGATGCGGCAGCTCGAGAAAGGGGAAATACATGTCGTCACGTGACAAGAATCGCTCATAACTGGATAAGTAATTTATTTATATAAAAAAAAAGAAAACTCATTTCAATTCCAAATCACTTCAATAGTCAGACCTGACAATTTTATGCCTTTATGATTAAAAATGAGTCAGAAAGTTTTGCGTTTTTGAGCAGGGATTTCAGAAACACCTTAAATAAATGTTTAATACACCACAATCAATGCTCAATATGGCCTTCTGCATTGTCAACAACGGTCTGTAACCTCAAAATCATATATTCGAAAACTGAGTGCAATAAATTTGGCCGAATATTTGAAAAACAGCGACAAATGCTTTCTTTCAAAGCAAATTAAGAATTTATGTAGCATGTTAAAAATTTATGTAAAGACATATTGGTTATTAAAATGTATAAGCTTATTGAACATTTACTTACTACAACGCCATCTTTTGGTAATTTTTTGTATTAGTTTTTTCTTTTAATTAATAAGCGACAAGAGCATCACTGATATTATCTGTAGCCTTAAGATGGTCTCAATCGGAGCAATAAAAACGTAGTGCAGGCTCCAAGGCCCCTTGAAGTGGTAACTTATTTTTTACAAACACTGTATTTTTGCACACGCTTGAACTTTGGTTTCACATGTAAAATACCAACCAAATATGCCTGATGGGTAAATTTATACAACTTATCAAGTTATATTATAAAAGTGAACAGTAACATCAGGGATTTGTGAAGATGGTTAAGTACGAAAAGAACTCCAACAATGCTCATGAAATTTTTGACAAACAAAGATATACAAAACAAATTGTATACGTTTTAAGATATAACAGAATTCAATTTATAGCTATTTATAGCCAGAAAATACACAAAAACATATTAATGCAAGGAGGATAATTTTAAAAAAAACTGCAATATATGTTTTTATATTGTAATCTATTTTCTGACAAAATATGAAACGTACTATTTAAATTTTAAGGTTTAAACAATATATGCTACTTGTAGAGTACTTTCGTGTTCCCCAAGATAACTTTCCAAAATATAATCTTTGCAAAAGGCCTGGCAGCCCTAACCACCGGCAAGCGTGTATAATGCATATTCACATATATATATATATATATATATATATATGAAATAATACAACTACCAATACATCAAGTTAGTTTACTTTGTTTTTCACTGTTTATCGTTGTATTCCTTTATTATCATTATTATTATTATTATTATTATTATTTCTAATCGATGTAAACAATTTTCATCTTGTTGTCATTTTATTATTAAATTTAACGGTGCTGCCTCCTATGTTCTTATTGATAAAGTGTATTGATAAGTGATAAGGATAATTATAAATTAATGATTTGAATTTAATAATTAATTAAAGGATAAAGTGTTTCAAAAGCAATATTAAACGAAACCCTTTGTGCGATCTTCAATCATACTTACACAGATTTTTTTTTTTTTTTTTTTTTTTTTTTGGGGGGGGGGGGGGCTGACTGTACACGTATGCAAACATCACTTGCAACAAGCAAACATGCTTGTGAAACACAAACTGCATGTAACTTTTTTTTTCCATAAACAAAAGTTGGTGATATCTTGGTGCAGTTTCATAATGGGAATCATGATAATAAACAAGTGCCCAATGTATAATTAGGATTAACTGGATAATGAAATAACATGGTGGAATTTTAATAATGGTTCCGGTTTCTTTGTCCTGCTTAGATTACAGTTCGAGAACGATAAGTTGGATTCTGACTCTGAGCAATTGGCCTCGCTACAGGAACATAAATTAGTTAAAATGACAAGTTTTGAATAAAACCTTTTATTTAATATAAAACTGGATGCTATTAGTTTCTAGCCCTGGTTGTCATATAATCAACAAATAAATCAGTATAAAGTTGCGTAATTCATAAACCAACTTATCGTGGTCAGCATTTGGTTTATTTACTTGGACTAAAAAATATAAATATGAAAGCAATTTTCTATAATACAGTTTAATTTAATGCATGGTCATAAAACATAGATTACTTTTCAAGGTGGTGAATGTAAGACGAGAGCAAGTGTGTGTGTTATAACATTAATAGTTTCATTTCATATCATACCATTGCGTGATTCTATTGTTTAGTCCATGACCAATCACAGTCCACCAATTGATGACAAAAAATAAGAAAAGTTAGCAGATTTTTAACGAGTTAAATAAGCCATAAAAATTAAGTTCTAATCTAAATTTTACAACCATGACTTAACTTTTAGCAAAATGTAACTCTTTTTTTTTTAAGTGCATTCAAATCATTAAAACTGCACATTCTACTTTATACTGAACAACGAGTTTTTCAGTTAATTACAACAAAATAATTATATGCATTTTATCAGATTTTGAACACGTTATGCGAGTTCTAAAATTTCCACATCGTTTTCCAACCATGTGCACTTTTTGAGAAATATTCTTATGTCGAAGGAAACAATAACATTACAACAAAATAATAAATAAGATGACGAGTATTTTAAGTAAATACTCGTGTACAAGGCACATTTGTAGATAACTAAGAATACAGATATCGTTTTACAGTTCATTTTCTTAAGGAAAAAAAACCGAAGCAATAAAAACACCAATTTCTTTTAATGTACACACCTAGCATTATTTACCTTGGACCACATATGTATACCAGTATACAAAAGTATCACACAAGAAAGTGGTGCTAAGATGTTAACAGTTCGTCAGAATTCACACCGTATATCACATATCATATCCCCAATAGAAAGGATACCAGATTTCCTCCCATGTGACTGTCTTCCTTTGTTGAGTTTATGTTTGGCGTCTATACCACCAAAGAGTCAAGTATTCAATAAGCCACATCATGCGAATCTGCAAAACATCCACATTCTGAGTGCAGATATATGGATTACTTTACGAGCCAGTTGTAAAGCACTTTATGAATACTTTATTCGTCATAAGCCATGCCAGCTGTATTTGGAGGTGTCGTCTACCATGATTTTCCAGAGAAGTTTTGGTGGCCTAGGATCTCTGCCAGCTACTGGTTCTCCAACAACTTGCCAGATGAGGCGAGCCAGTCGCTGTGTGGTCGGTTCAACTTTACAATCTCCCCGCACGAGAGGCAGAAATTTGGCTTCGTTGTGTATGACAGGAGTTGCATGGCCGCAAAAAGACATACTATAAAAAAATATTAAGAAAGATAATTGATAATTGCAAACAACTAAGAAAAGGAAGAGCAAAAATGGCTTAGAGCAGAGTTGCCAAGTCTCCGGCTTTTTGAACACCAGTAATTTTTTAGAGAAAAATGTTATTCTTTCAAATCACAGAATGCTACAATTAAATAAAACAACATTTTCTGTACTAAAATACTGGTATCCAAAAAGCCGGAGACTTGGCAGGTCTGGCTTAGAGTACTTTTATAAGAGAATAATATTGCTAGGTTTAGTATCTTAGGGGATTAAAAAAAAAGAGGGGGGAGTGGCTTCTAAATCGAGACATAAAAATACAGTAAACCCCATTAGAAAAGAATCTGTCTATAACGGAATCCTGTCTTAAACGTAAAAATGTCATTTTCCCTATGGTTAGAGTACCGTGCAGTCATATCTGCAAAGACGGAAACCTGTTTAAAACTCAATTTTTCTCCGTCCCTTCCGATTCCTTCTAAGCAGGTATATACTAAATAAACACAACAATCGTATACAGTAAAACCTGTGAAAGCAAAATCGTGGGTCAATGAAATTTTCACTTTTAAAACAGAATTAAATTATAACCATAAAATCTATGGAAAAATAAAATCAATGGAAACAGAATCGCTATTAATCACAAAATAATCTGTTCCGTCTAGGCTGGTAGATTTGTAAAGTATATTTTTTGGAAGGGACTACAACTTTTTCATTTATAGACAGGTTTGATCTTCACAGGTTTTACCACGTTAAGTTCCACTCGACGCAAAACTATAGCGAACAGAAATTTAAAAGAATTTGTGCATCATGAGAAATCGGGACTTTTAGCATCACGCGCAGTGGTTACGCGGTATAAGTATTGGAGTCCCTGAAAATCGAGACATCTGGCAACACTACGCTGTAAAAAATGAAAATGTTTCTTAATCTACAAGAATCTATACTAATATTATAAAGGAGTAAAGATTGTTTGTTTGTTTGTTTGTAGGGAGTAATCTCTGGAACTACCGAACCGATTTCAAAAGTGATGGTGGCAAATTGATGGTGACAACCCCTGCTCCATCATAGGCTATACAGTAATCCCTTAACATTCGCGAGGGTTACGTTCCAGGAGAACCTCGCGAATGTTGAGTCTATCTCTCTGCACTAAAAAAGGAGTTACGTTCTATAAAATTTTAATTAGAGTGGCACAGTATTTCAAGAAAACAAAAGGATATATGTATTAACAGTACGTTATGCATAACATATATGTATGAATGTACACACATATCCATATTCATGAAATTTATTTAATAAAGATAATTCAAATTAACTGACAGGATAAATAATTACAGCTAAAAAGCATATTTTAATTATTATTTTTTTTTAAATAAAATAATTTCGATTCTCTCTCTATTCGCAAAGAGATGATAATGTATGCAGCTTCAGTTGAAACTCTACGAGAACCTGCACGAGCATATTTTAAATGGATAGTTTGAAGATGCCGTTACCTTACCACTTCTAACATCCCCATTGCAATGAGTATTCTTCTGCTGTTATTATTTTGTTTTCCTACAACACTCGCTCCTTTTTCAGTAGACAACTGAAAATTGAATTGTAAATACATACTGAGAAAACACAGTGGAAACAATCTTTAACCACTGAAAATTCTGAAAAAGCAAAGATATAATTTTTTTTTTTAAATCGCGAATAATCAAGTCAGATTCGCGCGAATGTTAAGTTTTCCGCATTTTCATGTTCGCGAATAATCAAAACTCGCGAATGCTAAAACCGCGGATGTTAAGGGATTGTCGGTGCCACTACCCCAGGGTGGTGCAGGAGCGAAAAACGTTCTAAAATTGCGAACTTTTCGATACTGAAGCAGCTAGAAATTTGAAATTTGGTGTTGTAGTTACTTATAAGATGTAAATGCTCTCTAAGAACAAAAAAAAAAAAAAAAATCGAAATTTAAAAGGGTGAAATGAGCGAAAAGCGTTCTAAAAACATTCTAAATTACAATTTCTATAGAATCTCTAGAACTACCGAACCGATTTGAAATTTGGCGTTGTAGTTACTTATAAGATGTAAATGCTCTCTAAGAACAAAATAAAAAAAAAATTCGAAATTTAAAAGGGTGAAATGAGCGAAAAGCGTTCTAAAAACATTCTAAATTACAATTTCTATGGAATCTCTAGAACTACCGAACCGATTTGAAATTTGGCGTTGTAGTTACTTATAAGATGTAAATGCTCTCTAAGAAAAAAATAAAATAAATTCGAAATTTAAAAGGATGAAATGAGTGAAAAGCGTTCTAAAAACATTCTAAATTACAATATTTATGGAATCTCTAGAACTACCGAACCGATTTGAAATTTGGCGTTGTAGTTACTTATAAGATGTAAATGCTCTCTAAGAACAAAAAAAAAAATCGAAATTTAAAAGGGTGAAATGAGCGAAAAGCGTTCTAAAAACATTCTAAATTACAATTTCTATGGAATCTCTGGAAGTACCTAACCGATTTGAAATTTGCCTTTTTGTAGTTACTTATAAGATGTAAATGCTCTCTAAGAACAAAATAAAAAAAAAATCGAAATTTAAAAGAATGAAATGAGCGAAAAGCGTTCTAAAAACATTCTAAATTACAATTTCTATGGAATCTCTAGAACTACCGAACCGATTTGAAATTTGGCGTTGCAGTTACTTATAAGATGTAAATGCTCTCTAAGAACAAAATAAAAAAAAAATTCGAAATTTAAAATGGTGAAATGAGCTAAAAGCGTTCTAAAAACATTCTAAATTACAATTTGTATGGAATCTCTAGAATTACCGAACTGATTTCAAAAGTGATGGTGGCAAATGGATGGTGACAACCCCTGCTCCAACATAGGATATATTTTTTTGTGGGGGCCACTATCTCCAGGGGGGTGCAGGAGTAGAAAAACGTTCTAAAATTGCGATTTTGTTTATACGGAAGGAGCTAGAAATTTGAAATTTGGCATTGTAGTTACTTATAAAATGTAAATGCTCAATAAGAATAAAATTTACAAAAAAATCGAAATTTAAAAGGGTGAAATGAGCGAAAAGCGTTCTAAAAACATTCTAAATTACAATTTCTATGGAATCTCTGGAACTACCGAACCGATTTCAAAAATGATGGTGGCAAATTGATGGTGACAACCCCTGCTCCAACATAGGCTATATTTTATGTCGGTGTCACTAACCCCAGGGGGGGGGGGGGTGCAGGAGCGAAAAACGTTCTAAAATTGCGATTTTTTTTATACTGAAGGAGCTAGAAATAGGAAATTTGGCATTGTAGTTACTTATAAGATGTAAATGCTCTCTAAAAACAAAATAAAAAAAATTCGAAATTTAAAAGGATGAAATGAGCGAAAAGCGTTCTAAAAACATTATAAATTACAATTTCTATGGAATTTCTGGAACTACCGAACCGATTTCAAAAATGATGGTGGCAAATTGATGGTGACAACCCCTGCTCCAACATAGGCTATATTTTATGTCGGTGTCACTAACCCCAGGGGGGGGGGGTTGCAGGAGCGAAAAACGTTCTAAAATTGCGATTTTTTTTATACTGAAGGAGCTAGAAATAGGAAATTTGGCATTGTAGTTACTTATAAGATGTAAATGCTCTCTAAAAACAAAATAAAAAAAAATCGAAATTTAAAAGGATGAAATGAGCGAAAAGCGTTCTAAAAACATTATAAATTACAATTTCTATGGAATCTCTGGAACTACCGATCCGATTTCAAAAGTGATGGTGGCAAATTGGTGGTGACAATCCCTGCTCCAGCAGCCTCTTTAATAAAAAACTATGCGTTTCTGACGACTGGGTTTTTCGCTAATTGTTGCTACAGATTAATCTCGGAAATGAAACATTTGAAGTTACTGAAAAAAAATAGTAGCTCGAAAAGTATTTGTCAGAAAATTGTTAGGCAAACTGCGTTTGAAAGGTAAAAAATTGTATTTTTCTTGATATAAATTTCAAATCTAATGATTATGCCATTTTTCAAATATTGAATTTGAAAAATTACCAAATTTCACAATGGAGTACCATAGCAAAACCTTCATGCGTAAAAAGATAATGATAAGGGCGACGTGTCCTGGCGTGTATATTAGCTATAGTCACAAATTATAGTAGCCTTATTATTCTGTTAAAATATAAAAGTGAATTATGAAATGTCAATATTTTGTTGGATTAAAAGTTCATTATAAGAAATTGACCAGCGTAGCGGGCGTAGCTTGCTAGTATAATATAATCACGAATAAATTTATAGTATAAACTCATTTTTGTTACCATGATTCTGAAAAGTGTTTCTTTATCTTTAGAAACCTCAGACATCAGTGGCATTTCGAGATTTAAGGAATCATTTATAAAAACAAAATTTATCTTGCTGCCCGTAATTTTCCGAAACGTTTACTAGTAGCTTTTAAAGTGTATTAATCAGTTTTCTAAGCCCGGAATGTAGTTTTGTCCGATGCTAGCAATTCCCAAGTAAACATTTTCATGTTCAACAAATATGTTTAACAGACAGACACGCAAAGTTAACAGCGTTAACATTAACATTAAAATTAAGATTATTTCTTTACTCTTTCATGTATAAATTAACTTATGCAGCTGAAAACGTTTACTTGAGAATGGATGACATTCCAAAAACAGGTATTCCAGGCTGAGGAGATATAAAAACTATTCGGAAACGTTTCTGAAAAATACGGGTAGCAAAAAATACTTTGCTTTTATAAATAATTCTTTAAATTTTGGAAATGTATTGGTTTCTGGGGATTCAAAAGACAATGGAACACGCTTTTCGGAATTTCGGATAGCTCAGTAGATTATATTATATTTTCGTTCGTGGTTATAGTATATTTTCATAAAATAAGAAACATTGGTCATTTTTTACAGTGTAGTAGTGACACACGCACAAGGAAGGTCTCCTCAAAGCTGAATGTCAAAATATATACAATACTAGCAACCCGCTCCGGCTTCGCATGGGTTCCAATGATGTTTTAAAGATACCTCTAAATACATTTTTTTGTAAAGTTCAAACACACATTCGATCTTATAAGGGTTCCGTTTTGACTTTTTAAGTACGGAACCCTAAAAAGAGGGGGAGTCTTCTAAACATTTTATCCATGGAAGTATAATTGAATCCATGATTTTAGCAGGGTTGAAATCTGTGTAAAGCGATGTTGAAGAACAACATTTTGCTATTAACGGTGGTGTTGGACCTTTTTGTGTGCGCGTGCCGAAAATCTGAGAATTATTATTTACTGATATTCGAACGTGTTACGAACATTCTAATTTTGAAAATATCTTAATTTTCTCACAATTTTTAGTTTTTATTCTAAATTCGAGTCCTAACGTACTATTTATTATGCTTTATAAACCCAATAACATAGCCATGGCACACTGAAATCCTTACTAATAATTTATAAATGAGATTTTCCTTTATTATATATTCTAAGCCAAATCCGGTTCATATTTTGTAATTTTTAGTTACATGATTGAAGAAATGGATTTTTTATGCATTTTATTATTTGAACTATAGTCTAAAATTTTACTAGAAAAATAAAGACTCTTAAATGCTAAAGCAAAATGATTTCAAAAACATGCATAATGAATACGATTTGGAGAGAAAATGTAGTTTAAACTTACTCTGAAATTTATAATATGATAATTCATGCAAAAATAACTGATATTTTTTTAATAGTCAATGCTTGTTGAACAAAATTCTAGTAATGCTTGTAACAGATATAAAATGTAACTTTCCCAAAATTAATAAATATAAATTATTCGCATGCCGGTGAAATTCTCTTAGAATCACTTTGGACACGCGCGCCATTAGGTTCGCCACCCCTGTGCTATAAGATGTTACATAATTAATAGAAATAAATAGATTATTTTATACTTAAATATTCTCAGGTTATTTCTTTATAAGCTGAAAATGCTGCAAATTGTAAGCTATCAAAACGTTTATAAGGAGCGAGCCATTTTTATCTAATAATAATACATTTCACAATGATGCACGATACAATAATTTCAGCGTATCTGCATTTAAACCAAGCAGGACATAATTAACAAAAGATACAGTGCAAAAAAATTTCTTGATTTTACAGTATAATACTAGCATTGTTACTGAAATTCTTACTAATAATTTATAAATGAGATTTCCCTTTATTATACATTCTAAGCCAAGCTTCATATTTTGTAATTTTTAGTTACATGATTGAAGAAATGTATTCTTTATGCTTCAAGAAACGGATTCTTTAATGATTCTTTACACTACCGCGCATGCGCAGTAGTGTATTACTGCTTATTTTACTGTTTATTACTGTTAATTTTACAGTATAATACTGGCAGCTGGGATGCCAGAATTATATACTGTAAAATCAAAAACATTGTTTTGCAATGTATAGGGGGAATTAATTGCAGTTCTTACTAAAAAGGACAGATTGAGCTTTAGACTTAGGTGACAATTATTTTGTAAATATTTCATTAAATTATTCGACAAAACTAACGAATAAATGGATTATTCGAAATCAAAATGTAATTATGTTCTAGCCCATTAAAGTGGCTCTCCAAAAAATATATTCCCCGCTAAATTACTCGAAACTTTCTGACACATATAAGGACTCATTTTTAAACGCAAAAGCATGGCACTTGCAAGCCTGACTATTGTAGCGATTTGGAATCAAATGACGTTTTTCATTTTTTTAATAAACGAATTACTTATAAAGTTATAAGCGAACGTTATCTCGTGACAACAGGTTTTTGTCCTTTCCCACGCAGTCGCGTCCGGAAATTCGGTTCAGTATTTTCTGAAAAATCTTCTGTCTTTATCAAAAAAAAATGGAAAACGCCATTCGATTACATAGTTTCTGTAATCAGAACATCTGCCAATTCCATGCGTTTTCGAACAAAGGTGAATTCATAAATATGACAGAAAATAGCTCCTTTGGATTTGAGAACAGCCTAACGAGGACCAGAAAGGTTTGAAATGACTAAAATTGAGTGAACTTTGATCATGGGTTACGAAGCCTGTAATTAATTTAGACTATTACTTCTTTTTGAAGTTATTTATGCGTATATGTTTTATAGAAATAACAAATAGTTAAATTGTACAAAACAACAAAATTTCGAAGCGCAACATTCTGAATAAAAATAAAATAAATAAATAAAACCCAATAAGTTTTATTGTGGAAATTTGTAATTTTCTATTGATTCTCAAGAAGAAAATGGACTTATTGAGACGATAAAATCATAAATCGGTGCACGCAATTAACTTAAACCCTCATTTGAACTGCGATAGATGCTAGCAAGTTTATTGCCATTTCAGCATAAAATAGAAAGAAGGAACTCATAACTTACACTTGTCCCTGACTGTCATAAATCTGGATTTTATCAATGTCCCATTTGTCGAGGCCAGTGTAAATCCATCCCCGATACTTCGAGTACTTAAGTATGACAGCAGTAATATTCCGCAAAGAAGGATCTGCAACTATCAAACCTTGTATATCCTGCTTGTCTACAATTTCCTGGCTTTCACTGAAAGTACATCGAATAAATATTTCGATTATTCTTAAGTCACATCAATAATATTATTAATATTTAAAAATACAGTGAAAAAAAAAAAAAAAAAAAAAAAAAGAAAGAAAGAAAGAAAGAAAAAGAAAAGAAAAAGAAAAGAAAAAAGAAAAAAGAAAAAAGTGTTGATTTTATACACACTGCAAAAAATAATTGTTGATTTTGCAGTATAAAACTGGCACCCAGCTGCCAGTATTATACCGTAAAATTAACAGTATTAAACAGTAAAATAAGCAGTAATACGCTGCCGTGCAAGCAGTAATATGCTACCGCGCATGCGCGGTAGCGTATTACTGCTTGCACGGCAGCGTATTACTTCTTATTTTACTGTTTAATACTGTTAATTTTACGGTATAATACTGGCAGCTGGGTGCCAGTTTTATACTGCAAAATCAACAATTATTTTTTGCAGTGCAGTATAATACTGGCACCCCAGCTGCTAGTATTATACCATAAAATTAACAGTAATAAACAGTTTAAGATTAACATTTTTGTCTTCTATTTTCTATGTACTCCTTTTAAATGATGTATTTTTATTTATTTATTTATTTATTTATTGTTATTTGTCAAAGTATTTCTAAAATGTATACTTAATTTTATGCGAAATGTTAAGATCTTACTCAGTTTCGCTAAGATTTGAACACATAAAATGATAAATTATGTAATTTAAGTAATTAAAAAAAATATTTTGACAACTAAATTTTTTTTTAAGTAAAAACTATTAATTTCTCGAGAAGATATTTTAAAAATACGAATGCATTCTATGCCCCTAGGTTTAACATAAGCAAAGGGAATTTGAGATTTCACTGACCAACAGCCTTGTTTCGAAAGTGAAAATATCTTCGTAAAAGAAAAAAAAAAAAAAAAAATCCGCGAAGAAAATCGAAAAAGTTATTAACAGCGGAAATAGAGATTGATCTCAGCTATCCAAAACAAATATTGAAATACAAACGAGATATTAAAAGAATAATGACCATAGGATTAACATTAGCGAACGGGTCTTTTCGCGTGTGGAAAGAGGACCCTTAACGACCAAGGCGGTTCTCTATAACTGAGCCATACAATATTTGAAATAGAGCAGGATAGTTTTGAAAGTTATTTACCATAATGTCAACTATATAAATATATTTTTACTTTACGCTGCCATTTACAGACATTAAAAGAAAATTTCACATATAAAGCCAATGTAGATGTTATTTACAAAGATATACGTTACTTTTTCTCCAAATAGAAGAAGTGAGTCCTTTTAAAAACATTTATATGTGCTAAACAAATATTTTCGCCAATCGTCTTGGGCATCCAAAACCAAGAGGCGATGATGAAGCTCAGTAAAACTGAGGATAGGCGAAAATATTTGTTTAGCACATATAAATGTTTTTAAAAGGACTCACTTCTTCTATTTGGAGGAAAGTAACGTACATCTTTGTAAATACCAGCTACATTGGCTTTATATGTGAAATTTGTTTTTAATGTCTGTAAATGGTAGTGTAAAGTAAAAATATATGTAGAGCAGGTTAGTATAAAAATATCTAGAAAAAATATCATTTTTAAAATTTAGTACTTTAAAATATCATAAAAGCGGAAAAGCTAATTGTTTTCAAGAAATGAATTATTCTTCTGCGTGAAATACACACCAAGTTGCAGCTAAAAGAGCAGAAGCAAGTGTGATAAAGAATAATTGTTACCTCATACTTTGGTGTGACAAATTTCTCTTTCTCAACCCTCCCCTCTTAAAAAGCAAGTATGTGCATGGGATGACTGATTTTTTTACTCAGTTAACGGCGAAATTTTAAATTATATATTATATAAAAATGATTCTTTCAACAGCGAAAACAACAACAATGATAATTATAGTATGATAATTTAATATACGTCTTATAGATTTTATTTAAATATGTACGTTGATTTATGGTAATACACATAGCATAATAATAATAATATTTAAAAGGTTGTGATTTAATTCACATACTAAAATTTTAATTTTCTACTACATCACCAATACGATTTATTAGAATTGTTACAACAAAACAAAAAATAATATTAATAAATTTAAAATTTAGGGAAAATGCTTAAGTGATACTAAAATAAAACAACAAAAGTCTTATAAAGACCTTTTTACTGATTCAACATACGTTTCAACGCTCTTTGCGGCGTCATTTTCAAGAAAATATATTGATAAATAAAATATTCTTGCAAAATTTGAAAAATAACATTGAAAAAACATGAATCACGAGATCCAAATATGTAAAACTGAGAAAAGCAGGTGCTTGAAGTAGCCAACTGTAATCGTGAAAATTATATTTCGCTATTGTTGTTTGAAACGGAAAAGGACCTCGTGCCAAATTTTAGGCAATTCAAATGAGGCGGAATCATTGCAAATGTTTACGTTACGTATGTAGATTTCTATTGCTTCATGGATAATGGATGGGAAGTAGGCTCTTGATGGGTAAATTATTTTACTATTTTTAATGAATTTTTATTATTTTTTCCATGAAGCAATAGAAATATTTCGCTATTGTTGTTTGAAACGGAAAAGGACCTCGTACCAAATTTTAGGCAATTCAAATGAGGCGGAATCATTGCAAATGTTTACGTTACGTATGTAGATTTCTATTGCTTCATGGATAATGGATGGGAAGTAGGCTCTTGATGGGTAAATTATTTTACTATTTTTAATGAATTTTTATTATTTTTTCCATGAAGCAATAGAAATATTTCGCTATTGTTGTTTGAAACGGAAAAGGACCTCGTACCAAATTTTAGGCAATTCAAATGAGGCGGAATCATTGCAAATGTTTACGTTACGTACGTAGATTTCTATTGCTTCATGGATAATGGATGGGAAGTAGGCTCTTGATGGGTAAATTATTTTACTATTTTTAATGAATTTTTATTATTTTTTCCATGAAGCAATAGAAATATTTCGCTATTGTTGTTTGAAACGGAAAAGGACCTCGTGCCAAATTTTAGGCAATTCAAATGAGGCGGAATCATTGCAAATGTTTACGTTACGTATGTAGATTTCTATTGCTTCATGGATAATGGATGGGAAGTAGGCTCTTGATGGGTAAATTATTTTACTATTTTTAATGAATTTTTATTATTTTTTCCATGAAGCAATAGAAATCTACATACGTAACGTAAACATTTGCAATGATTCCGCCTCATTTGAATTGCCTAAAATTTGGCACGAGGTCCTTTTCCGTTTCAAACAACAATAGCGAAATATAATTTTCACGATTACAGTTGGCTACTTCAAGCACCTGCTTTTCTCAGTTTTACATATTTGGATCTCGTGATTCATGTTTTTTCAATGTTATTTTTCAAATTTTGCAAGAATATTTTATTTATCAATATATTTTCTTGAAAATGACGCCGCAAAGAGCGTTGAAACGTATGTTGAATCAGTAAAAAGGTCTTTATAAGACTTTTGTTGTTTTATTTTAGTATCACTTAAGCATTTTCCCTAAATTTTAATTATATTTAGTGATCTTATTTTGTTGTTATTAATAAATTTGTTTTAGAAAATGTTTTTTTTTTATTTTTTTTTTTAAGATATATAAAAAAAAAAAAATGTGAAACAATCCAAAATATTTTTCAACAAAGAAAAATAAATAAATAATAACTCTAAACATAAATTTTTCGATATCAATATAAGTCAAATGTTTTTACTGTGGTTTTAAAGTGAAATCTTTAAATTATTGACTTTTTAAGCACTACAGAAATCGAAAGTTTGATAAGACAAAAAGAAATATTGAAGAGCATTAAAAACATAAATCAATAAATATAGGAAAAAAGAATTATGTTAAAACACTGTTTCAAATTATTTTGCTGTAAATATTGTTTCAAAGAAAACACGTATTAGATTTATTAATAGAGCTACTACAAAATAAATAAATGAAATAAAATGGCAGCGAAAGAATAAAAAACAAACAAACTGAAAACAGTTTATTAGCAACTAAAATTAAATTAAAAAAAACTGCAAAAACTTTTCCGATAAATTAATATATTTATCCATCATTTTGTTCTTAATTATGGAAAAAAAAATATTCAATATAAATCTAAATTTCTAATAAAATAAAATTTGATAAAGTACGTGAACTGATTTACGTTTCTCAGCTTATTAAATAAATATATCAGCTAAACAATATTCAAAATAAATCTAAATTTCTAATAAAATGAAATTTGATAAAATACGTGAACAGATTTACGCTTCTCCGCTTTAACCCATTCGGGACCATGGTATCATATATGCAACCTCAAAACGAGCATACAGAATTTGTTTTAGGCACCAGTAAAAAATAAAAGTAATATCTGCTTTCTCATATTAGAGCATTTTTGTGATAGTTTAAGTAAAGGTAGCTTTTTAAAAAAAGTGGTGCCAAACGAATAAAATTTGTGTAAAAGCCGCCGGTCCCGAAGGGGTTAAAGAAAAAACTCAGATAAAATAGTAAAAAGAAAGTAATAATTAATTATAAAGTCTCACCTTGTGAGGACAAATGTTTCATTTCCATTGTCTTCGCCAATAAAAGATATTTCTAACTTGCCCCAGGTCGTTCCTTGTCCCCTAGTACTAGATATCAAGATCCTGAATTGATTTGCTAAAAAGATTAAAGTTAACAACTATAAAAGAGAGATGGCAGCACTACAAATATGTTAATCTAATTTTTGTTTTGATATTAGACACTAGATGGCAGCACTATAACTATTTTTAATCTAATTTTTGTTTTAATATTAGACACTAGATGGCAGCACTAAAATTCCTATATAATTTACTGCAATTCTCTTTCAAAGACAGTATGATATACATTCAAAATATGCTAACAAATTGTATAGTTATTTAAACTAGCATGGAATTTTGCAAAATAATAATTATATTGCTATTGAGAAGTCAACACTTAGAACAAATTCTGCAATGAATACCATTTTCATGCAAGAAAAAGGGTTTTACAATCTCTAGAACTGATAGGTTAATAAAAGTATTAATTTATAAGTGATTGAGAAGTTTGAAGCTATTGAAAAATGATTGATAATAAATGGAAACAACTTTATTTATGATTTTAAAAATATATTAATTGAAAAAAATATTTCTTTTAAAATAGAAAGCTGCTTTAATTTTTCCGCAGATTGGAAAATGTAATTAAATCTTCTATTCGCGATTTAACAATAACAACAACAATAGAAACTGATACGCATAGCATCCATATTTAAAATATATGGAAAAGGAAGCCACTCAAGCTGGCATAACAATGTCAATAAACTTTCAGCGGTAAAATAATTAGATAGCAATAATATTTAACAGTATTGAATTAATGAAATATATACAATAAGAATACTATTAATTATTCTGTCATTCAATAATTTTTGAAAAGTTTATTAATTTAAATTTTAAAAAATTATTTTTTTAAATTTAAATTAATAAACTTTTCAAAAATTATTGAATAACAGAATAATTAATAGTATTCTTATTGTATTTATTTCATTAATTCAATATTGTTAAATATTATAACTGGTACGCATAGCATCCATATTTAAAACATATGAAAAAGGAAGCCACTCAAGCTGGCATAACAATGTCAATAAACTTTCAGAGGTAAAATAATTAGATAACAATAATATTTAACAGTATTGAATTAATGAAATAAATACAACAAGAATACTATTAATTATTCTGTTATTCAATAATTTTTGAAAAGTTTATTAATTTAAATTTAAAAAAAAAAAAAAAGATTTTTTTTTTTTTTTTTTTTTTTTTTTTAGAAAAAAATAAATAAAAAGTCAAATTTTTGTAATATTTTAAAAATTCAACTTCAATTTTTAAGCTTTTGCTTTAAAGCTGATTTTATATAACATTTCAATAATCATATAGTCAATAAACTTATGGGGGAAATCTGTTTCATAAAGTTAATTGCAAATACTGTAAGTAAGTGTCTTGCATATGATACAGTGTTAAGCTACCTAAAATAAAAAATAAAAAAATAAAATAAAATAAAAAATAAATAATTTAATAAACATTTCATAAAGTCTTAGCATTTTCAAAGAAAGGAAAATCTGAAAACTTGAGAATTTGATGTATATGATGCATTCTGCTATTGTTTTAGCTCCCATACAACAGTCGAAGAAAAAGATGGCAAACATATTCAAATTAATACGGTACAAAAAAATTTTCAATTTTTGAAGTACATTTTAAAGTTTAATTATGTCATGGGGCGCATTTTACTCATTGGGAAATTTTTTGTACGGGGGTCCGTATAAAAATTTTAATTTTGTATTTATTCGCATTTAATCCCCTGAAAATTTTAATCGATTTCATAAAATTCTGTACCTTTTTTACGTAACTTTGTTAATTTATAGTATGCGTCTATGATCAATATTTAAGGAATAAAAGCCGAGGTCAATGCTTTTGGGACACCCTGTATAGCAGAAACGTGTGAGTAACACTGACGGCATATTGACAGTGGCAACGACTTGGTCAAAAAAATTCGCTTTTACACAAGTTTTTAACTTCTAAACATCGCACAATTTCAATGTTTACACTGTCGAATAGGCAAATATATATATACCATATACTTTCAAATGCGATTTCTTTAAAAAACCGTATCTCAATATACTATTTTTTCAATGGTAAGTGATCTTCAACCACGAATTATTTTAAATCTGCGTGCAACCCAATTACTGAAGCATTACACGTTTGCATTAAAAACAATGTAAATAATTCAGTATGTGTTTGGTTCCGTGTAATATTCTAGAATTAATTGCCAAATGAAATTTAAACATCACAAATAAATAAATAAATAAAACATGAATTTAACATATGAAGGGTGTAGATGCAAAATTCACACTCTCCACTGAACCTAGTTTTTAGAAAAATGCAAAAAACTGATTATTATGAATAAACATGATATATTGGCACAATTTTTGTGATATATTTGTTGCCATATACACTGCCGCGCTTGCGAGGTAGTGTATTACTGCTTATTTTACTGTTTATTACTGTTGATTTTACGGTATAATACTGGCAGCTGGGATGCCAGTATTATACTGTAAAATCAACAATTATTTTTTGCAGTGCATAGGGCATCTTTAACCAAGGGTAACCTGTGTTGTATTACCTGGTTTTATAAATAAAGCTTAAGTTTTACTCTAAGTTTTATTAAGTATTATAAATAAAGCTTAAGTTTTATAAATAAAGCTTAATAATAAAGTAAGTTAGTTTCCAAATATAAAATCGTAGAATGAAAAACATTCTCTTCGTTAAAATCTACGAGAGTAGAAAAAAAAATGGATCAAAACGTAATATCAGCAGAATTCTGAAATGTATGAGCTGAGCAGTAGGTGGGGCAAATATTTATAAGATGAATCAGAATTTGATTCTTGAATGTTTTTAAGAACATATTCATAGCTTCGTCATTCTACAGATGATGTTATTGACCTTTGTGAGCTTCTAACTTGGAAATTCTGAAATCGAAAACACACGAGAGAAAATAATTATATTCAATGATTATTTCAACGATTTATCGTTTTGATTTATCATTAAAAAAAATAGTAATTAAGCTTAAAACAGACATCTGAAAACTATTACGCAGCTATTAAAGGGAATAAAATTTACAGAAAAAATACTTATCGTCGAGAAACTTAACTTGTATTAATTTTCTAAATTAATTTATTAATTGAGTTGAAGAGCTAAGACAATTCAAGGTACTATGCTCATGATTACACTTTTTCAATCAAATCATAAAATAATTTTAGAGGTTTTTGAAAAATCCATGATTAAATAAAAAGTTGGGCAAAAACTGACAAATGTGAGGGAGGTGGTAAATATTTTTTTTACTGGTGACCAGGAAATTTTTGCTGGCTACAACGTTTTTTTTTTTTTTTTTTTTTTTTTTTTCAGTTTGTAGAGCACTGCACGTAACTATTTTTTTTTTTTTTTTTAATCCAGAACATTGAAGAAAATGATGGCACAATGCATGAAATAATTGTGTTATGAGAAATTCAACACGAACATAATTATTCATTTGTTACTTAGTTGAAAAAACATATACAGAGTGTGTGTTAAAAAATACACAAAGAACAATGGAAGGCTTCGGGAAGCAGTTGTAAATTACTCATGCACATGATATTTTATGTACATGCGAGACATATGATGCGGATGAGAAATAAAAAGAAGCGAAATAAAGAAGTTATTCAAAAGAACTGAAATGAAGAATTCAAGAAGTGAAATTTAAAAAAACCATGGAGTTATACATATATTCGGTGTCGGTGACGTTTTTGCTGACTAAATGTTACTTGCATATATTTCATGTTAACAACATAATGGTAAAAATTTTGCTATATGCTCTGTTTTCTTTTTTCTATTCTTCATAGTAAATACGCAATCTTACATTTTAATTCATTCTTTAACCCTCTGTTACTCATGGTATCAAATATAATACCATGTCTTAACAATGCTTTCTACAAAATAATAATAATGATAATAACGGGTTTAAACTCTCATGGTATCATCTTTTATATCTTTTTCAGCATTGTTTTATATTCCAAACACTGGATAGTACTACTTGTTTATGCGCTAGAGAAGGAAAGAATAACAATGCCTGCCAAATTTAACGACACACAAATTTTTACCGCAAGGGAAGTTTTATTGTATTTATACAAATATTATAGAGTATAACTATTATGGAATATTTCATATTGCTTATACTGGATCTTAACATGACAGAATAAAAATATCCCAAAGAAAGCAACAATTTATATCGAAATTCCAAATGCAACAACATGGTAGCAAATTTGCAACACCTGGGTTTTAGAGTAGTAAAAAGATCAAAAGGTAGCAGAAATGCTACCAATTAATTTTTTGATAGTTTGAGTAGTTTTAATAGCTTATTATTGATATTTTTAAGCATTTAAGTCATTCTAATGAGCTTATTAATGATGATGTTTTTGTTTTTGCTCCATTATCCAGTGAATTAAAAGAATATTTTATTAATTAAAATCATTATAATACTTTTCAAACAATTGTTGTACACTTTTTGTTTTGAATTTTTGGAATATTCCATTCCTTTAAAAATTTATTAACCTAGTAATTATTAAATCTTTGAGGATCAGACTTCCGATGTATGTTGATTTTCTTTTTTTTTTTTTTTTTTTAATGTACAGTCAAACAAAAAAGAGAGAGAGAGAGAGAGAACAAACACCTCATACATTTTAATTTCCAAATTGTCACAGAAAGGAAAGAAAAAGTCATTCAATCAAAAATTATAAAATCTTTCAACTTTTTTTTTTTTTTTTTTTTTTTTTTTTTAAAGCTTAGGTGTTTGTTTTTATACTGAAACTCTACCAAACTCTGAAATTTTGAAAGCGAATACCTAATTTTAACAACAAATTTAAATATTATGGAAAATGTCACCCAACCCAACACTGTTAAAAATTTACAGCAAACTATCCAGTCGTTTGACCGTTTTTATAGAAAACTAGATGGAACCCGTCAAAACTTGACAGAAATAGATACTATAACAATATCAGTAAAATAAGCTTCTTTATTATTTAAGAAGAGTGCAAATGAAACAGTCTTTCAAATATTTTATTTTAAAAGTTTTTTCCTCAGTGAAATACAGTACGATTTCCAATGCAAACTCCAAACAAACAATCCGTAAACAACTGTGTAATGCAAATCAGTTTGATATTACCGCCATATTCCCCACGGCAAGAAAGAAAATTTCATGGACCTATGAAGTATCATGCAAATAGTATATTCCTACGTTCATCTCATATTCAGTAAATAAAAGAACATAGTAAATAAAGCACACATCTCTCCCCCCCTTCCCCCTGTGCTAATGCAACCGAATGAGCTCCTATGAGCATGTGCATTGCACCTGCCCAAAAGCACCGTCGAGATTCGACGTTAAAAAAAAGTTTTAAAATGTTTAAATTAAAAATTTTAAAATGTCTTTTTTAATCATTGTTCATTTCAAATCCATATCTTCTAAAACGCATCCATTGTTTTAAGGTAATCAGATGAAGAATTTTTTTTACAATAATAAATCAATCTTCAGATGAGGGAGATTTTTAATGTTTTCAAGTGTAATTTATTTGTATAGTTTCTTCCGTCCCTTTACATAATCAGGATGATTATCCCTTTTTCATCCCAGTCGGGGATATTTTACCTCTTCTACAGTTAAATACCTAATGGATCTTTAAAAAAAAAAAACAATTCGTAGCATCTGATGCAACATATACGTCAGCGGATTCAACATATCAATTTTATGTTAAACATAAACTCAAAATAGTTGTTTTTTCTTTTTTGACAGATTTTAGTTTAGCACCAAAATGCTATATTTTATGGATAATCTGTTCTTATGATTTATAAGGGTTTATTATTATTTTTTCTCTTTTTATGATGGTTAGAGAAATCTTTTTTCAATTGCGGCAACTTTCCCAGGGGCTATTTTACATTATTGAAGCAAACTGATGTTCATTGTTAAGATAGAAATGAAAAACATTTCATGCTTGAAAATTATTTAAAAAGTCGTTAAATTAAGCGGCAGTTTTCAAATAAATTTCAATCTAAAGCTAATTTTTTTTCTAATTCATGATGTAAGAATTAAACTTATAAAATGTAGTAAAAAATTGAAATTTGTAGTATTTAGAAGTGATGTAAGCGCGATGAAAGCTAAAGCGATAGCGCCGTTTGTTTTCATAACCGTTATACATTTCTAAAAATTGCCACTGTGTTTTCGTTGGCGTCCAAAAGTAGACTACCATTTTTTGACATCGAAAGAGAAATTCACAGTGAAAGAAATATGACTTTGCCGCTAATATGCAACTGTTAAATGAACTCATAATAAACCTACCAAAATAATTCCTATAAAATATTAGCCTTACATTGTTTATTCTAGCTAAAAATACAATCATTATTTCAAGTTTTTTTTCTACCATAACACTATTTTTAATCATTTAAATTTCCTGAAATCCTTTACTTTTGGAAATTTTATATACTAAAAAATGAAATCTTCTAAACTATAATTTAAAAAAAAGTAATTGGTAATATGCAGTCAAGATGAAGCAATCAATAAAGACTCCAATTCTAATCTTTATAATAAGAATGGAAAAATCAGTTAAAATTACGTCAAGTTGATACAATCATATAAATTTTTCTCTTTAGTTTTATCAATGTTAAAATGCATTTCAAGCTAAGCATAACGTCATTTTCACCGGCGCAAACTTTTCACACTTACTTTGTATATGTTACTAGTATGCGTAAATACCATGTATACAAATCAAAATATATTTGTATTTAATTGTAATGAAAAATGGCATCAACAAAGTTATAAGGCATAATAATAAAATAAACCAAAGGAACAATATTCCCGTGACATCACAATAAATATGAATTTTTATTCGCTTATAACACACGCGGATAAATATTTTTACCGAAATTTAACTTGCAAATTAACAAATTCGGTCTAAAAGTCATGTGATTTTAATATTATTTCTCTATTATTTAGCAACCACAGAGTTCAGAGAATAAACTGTGTGCCTCGCAACAGTGGGCGTTAATCCGATTGCCGACTTTATGCCGTCATAAGTAGAAGAAAAAGTTTATTTGAAAATTACGGCTAAATAATAAAATTTTCGAACAAACGAATGCACGATAACAAATCTGTGTTCAAATATCTTTCATTTAAAAGAAGAATGATGTAATTTGATGCAGTAGTTTGTTCTCACGGATTGTTGAAAGAAATCGCTTAGTGTTTTAAATATATGGATGGCTACATAACCATAATTTAACTCTATTCTGACCATAATATGCCAATAATATGGTCAGAATAGAGATAATTTACGGTTATGTCACCGTTTTCTATAAAAACGGTCAAATGACTAGACAGTTTGCTGTAAATTTTTAACAGTGTTAGATACCAGACGGCAAATCATTCGGTGGAATTTATGAATTATGAATTATTAGTAATTAAAGTTTGGAACTCCTAACGTTGAATTCATTTGCAATAATTGCAGAACAGGTTCCAATGCGTGTAGTATTTTAAGAATAACTCAAAAACTACTTGGCGTAATAAGCTATAACTTTGGATTCGCATATTTAAAGCTTCTAAAAAATAAAAAAATAAATAAATAAAAATAATAATAAAAATAAATAAACATTCATCGGTTACAATGAATATTTTTGTCAAAAATTAATTTAAAAATATATTATTTAAAAAAAAAAGATTTGTATTATATATAGGTAGATAGATATATACATAGTTTTCAACTTTTACGCTTTTCTGTTACCACTAAAATTTACTACAAATTTTTCCCTTATTTAATCGCATATTTCTGCGATTAAATAAGGCAAAACTTACAACTTACGTTAGTTATAAGAAAAAATATTTCTAAAGAAATCAACCTAAAAGCTTACAATAAAATATCCATTTTTTAAGGAAATTTTCGATTCTCGCACGGGCCGCATTCATAACAACAGTAGGCTGCATGCGGCCCCGCAGACCACTGGTTGGACAGCTCTATTTTAAAAACTGATTTTGAAAACTAATAATTCGAAATTTTCAGAGAAGGAATATTACAAACTTACCACAAAAAGGTTCTGTCTCCCTCGTAACGAGGTAATGTTTCCCTCGTGCATTTTTATCCGTGTAATATCCCATGTGCGGACAACCCCTTAGTCCGCAGTCAAAACATTTTCCGGATAAGAAGCGTTCATAGCTGTCACAAGGGAATGCTGGGAAGCGACACGATGGTGTAATGGAGTCTATGAAGAAGCGGAAGGCTCGTCTATGATTGCACAGGCTCTGCCACTTGCCATCTGAAAGAAATTCGAGTTGAAAAACGCATAGTTTTTCGGCTTGAAAAATAAGTATATTTTAAGATTTTTATTAATATTATTTTAGGAGGTAAAATTACGTATACTTTTGCATAAAAACACATCTTTCTAAAAAAAAATTACTATTTTTTTTTTAATTAAAAAATGCTGCTTTTAGACTTGCCTTTTCACGACATTGCACGGCTTACGTGATATCAGATGTTTGACTGAATGGGTTCATCTAAAACCAGTCACACAAAAAGCGCATTATATAGTTTTCTAGATTTTGACAACAATAGCTCTATCTTCTGTATATTAAAAAAAAAATTTAAAAGCTTTTAGAGAACATTTATCAAATGTCAAACATTCAGAAGTGCAAGGAGGGGGGGGGGAATCATTTTTTGAAGCCGAAAGACTTCCATGCCCCTTGAGAAAATTATTCTGTTATACATTGCTTGTAAAAGGATTTTACTTTCTTTCGATCTCCTTCTATTTTAATAATTACGATTTAAAAAAAAATAAAGTTTAAATCAAGAAGTGTTTTCCCACAAAACTGTATTAACTGGAATTATTGAAGGACATTGCAATTAGCAACGTCCTACCTTGGGATTGGAATGCATTTGAGGACTCAAAAATCTAATTTTGCTCTGGGTATCCATGACCATAGCTCAGTGATGAATTCAGAGGGTGACCTGGGAGGGGATATTTTCCCCAGAAGCATCCAATTATTTCCCCGAAAGACTCGGATTTTCTATTTATTAATGGTCTAGAAGTGCAATTTTCTCCTTGAACTCCATAATTCCGCCCTATGATATAGAATCATTTATACATATTTTTATTCTAAATTATTATCTTCCTAACTTAATTTTTAATATGTTAATTAATATTCTCTTCGCTAAAATATATTTTTATTCTAAAACCTCCAATGCTATTTCCTTTTCTCATATAAAAGGCTATATTTTTTAAATGCAGCATGTACGTTAAAAATCTATTTTTGATTCTATTGCGGTTATAACAGATGTAATGTAATGTTTTCCAGACATTCATTTACAGCTGCATGGTGCACCCAACCTTTTTCTGTCCATAAACAAATTGTGCAAATTAATGTAATTTTACAGATGCAAGTTAAATGGTTTCCTTTGTCTGAAATTCCATTACCACAGGGTTCCCGCATGTGTCCGCTAAAATTCATTAAAATTACGATTTCGCCAAATGTGGTAGCCATTTCATTTCATCCGCTCAAACATTTACATTAATTACCCGTCACGTGCAAATAAATTCTTCTACGCGTCTGCGATCTGTTGGCCCAATGTTCATCGAAACTTGGCGAGACAATATATTACCCAAGATCAGATCACCTCTGTCTTTTGATCTATAAGGATCTAATTATTTCATTAAGCTAAGGGAGGCCACTCCTCACTTCATCGTATATCATGTGCAATAAAAATACTTTCCATGGAATAGACTTCTCGTCAGTGATCCTTGTCTTTAACGTTTATCATTTTCCGGATGAGAATGCTGGTGTCTTGCTTGTGCCAACGCATGCTGATGTTACTTTGGACTGCTTTACGATCTCGGATATTTTGGCTTGAAAAAAAAATCTAATTTCCAGAAACTCAATGATTCCTGTTTCTCCTGCTCAGATCTTGAATCACCCTTTTCTCAGCTAGTAAAATCTTTTCCACCACACGCCGAAGTCTGTTCCAAAGAAAAATGTCTGAATTCGATACTGAGCTAGCTATAGACATTGAAAATTAACAGTTTAAAAAACATTTGCATCTGTGGTCTTAATGCGATTACAAACAAATGGAAAAATTACCATTCTAAGTAGGTGCTTTTTACTATACTTTAATCTAAACGTTGGTAAAAAAAAAAAGGCCATGGGGAAAAATTCGATAAAAAATTTAGCGTATGAGCTTCAAAGAAAAAGGCAATAAAAAGAAAGCAGTTGCAATAAAATTTCATTGATCAGTACAATTTATGACATTATGTAAGTAATCTGTAAAAAAAAAAAAAAAAAAAAAAAAAAAAAATTGCATTTACCTTTCTCAAAAGGTTTACATGGCATACCTTTGCGTATGTGTATAATGCATGATATATATGTACTCCTTAAAGGTTGTAGTGCAATGATACTCTATGAAACTTATTCTGCAATCACGGTACAGATGTCTCACTCAGCTGTCAGATGCACCGGGGTTTCTTTTTGGCGCCAAAATTGTGATTTTTTGCCTGGCGTGGTAACTTGGCGAGTTTTGCTTCGTGTGGCAAGCTTGGGTTTTATAATAAAATATGTGCATTTTATAATAAAATTAAATGTGTGTGTAAATAAATAAAATAATATAATATAAAAATAGTTAATAAGTTAAATTAAATGTGTGTGTTAAATAAAGATAATGTGTGAAAATAAAAATAATGTGTGTGTTAGATAAAAATGTGTAGCGCCAAAATAAAATGGCGCCAACCCCGGTGTGTCTGCGACATCTGTTTACTCCATTCTTATCTTTAGGAGAAAAATTATCTTTTGTAACGTTTTCTTACAGTCTGTTTGTTCCCTTACTGGGTTTCCTGAGGTCGTCATCCCTGTCATCCCTATCCCTGTTTATTCCCTTACATTTTCAGCTCTCAAATACGTTGTACTTTAGTACTAGGAGATCTTAAATATTTTAATCTAAATACAAGCACATTCATACGCACATATTATTCATAAGAATTTTGTCTACCACCAACTGTTATACAGTAGAACTCCAATTATCCGAACTCCGACTATCCGAATCGCTGATTATCCGAATCGCTTCCAGAATTTCAGAGAAAAAAATTAAGAGGGAAACATACTGCGATTCGCAAAATAATGATTCTGGGTACTTTTCCGTTATACGGATACCATGCCAAAATGTATGCTGATGCATAATGTATGTAAATGTATGTATGAACGTAAATATATGTAAATGTATGTATGTACGCAAATATATGTAAATGTATGTATGTATGTACGTAAATATATGTAAATGTATGTATTAAATGTATGCGTGACGACAATGGTGTGCGTATAACGGAAAAGTACCTGATTCTCTCTACACGCGCTATTGTCCTTCCCTCCGTGATATAGGAGATGGATGGTGTGTGTGTGTGATTCGTCAGAACGAGGGTTTGAAATTCTAAATAATGATGAACTTAAATCTATTTTTAATACTTGGAAATATTTCAATAGAAAATTATTCAATTATCGATGCTGAATTCTTTTTGGTTTCGTGATTGCCCTAGGGATGGTGGCTCACGGTAAAATATCTTCCCTTGTGCTGTGTTTGTAGCCTTGCCAACATGTTATAGTGAGAAGTGCCAGGCTGGCTGTCGTTCCAAGTGGTTCAGTTGGTAGAACGTCAGTGCGCTATACTAATGATCCGGGTTCGAGTCCCGGCTTGGATACTTCTTCACTGTGTTGCCTATACACCTTTTAAGCAACTAAAATTTGAATATGATGATGAACTCATTGAAAGTGTGAGAGAAGAAAGTGTCGAGGAAGAAGATGACCTTAATGTCGAAGTTGAAGCAAACGAAGTTGAAAACCATCAGCTAGTAAAGCATTTGCCGGTCTTGAAACTGCGTTAAAGTGGATGGAGTGTCAGCCCGAGTGTGTCCACATGCAACTTCTTATTGTCAAGCGGTTGCGCGACTTGGCTGCCCGAAAACGGACGAAGACTGTCAAACAGCTTACTTTGACGGAGATGTTCAGCAAGCAATGACTTTCCTTTACAGTACGGTTCGTACATACTGTACTAATCTACAGCACTTGTAAGTACGCTTAACATGAAAACGTTTTGCCTTTGCATTTAATTAATTAAAAGCTCTTTTTCTTTAAAAATAGTTTTTTTCTCCCATTTTCAACATATATACAGTAATTAATTAAAATAGACCCCTTTTTGGAAAAAATCCAATTATCCGAATGGGGTCCGGTCCCAATTGATTCGGATAAATGGAGTTCTACTGTATTTTCAAACATTTAGTTTTTGTATAATGCTTTTTTCATTATAACGATTTTATTAAAAATCCCTTACATTTATTTCTGAGGTGAAACATTTTACATATTTTAGGCTGTCTTTCAAAAAAAAGATGAAATCGTAACAAAGTTAAATTATATATATATATATATGTTAGTAGTTAATAATTACATTTACCAATACAGTATAGTTTAAGATTTATTTAGGAGAGTCTCTGACATGTTTATCACCTACCCCGTGGAAAATTTATTTTGCTGATTTGGTGCGCTTTGCTTTTAAACCTTGGAAAATCAATAAAAAGTGTCACGACTAACCACAGAGCCTTTGGAATAGAAAGCCCAGAGAAATAATTTATGACTCTCGTAGCAGAATTTGATCTGTGCCAGGCCTAAGGCAGCGTTCAGCCCACATTTTAATATTTTTCGACGAAATATTATAAATTATTTCCCTGAGCTTTCTTCTGCAAAGGCACTATAGTCATCAACAAAAGAAAGGGGAATCTCAACAAAATAAATGGGAGGTTATAAACGTTTCAGGAAGTCTCATACGTAGCATTTCCCTCTCTTGCAAGAGCGACAGAAAACTCACCACATCAAAAAAGCCGATAAATGAGGTACCGTCGCACCTTATGACTTGAGCATCATATCAACAATTTATTGTCGACTTTAGTGGGAGCTATCAGATCAACACCTGATTATCAACTTTAAGTTGACAGCCATCAGATCCAGCTTCTTATTATTTGCCACCACTATTTCAGAATAGTAAGTACTCTTCGTGTTTATTGAATCCCAGATATCTACGATTATATAACGCGAGGATTACTATTCTAAAATAATCGTGATAAAAAATCATAAAAGGTGGCCGTTTTGCTATTGCTGCATCTGCATGTAATATAATTCAAGCTTTCAGTAGTACATCGCGTTACTCTTATTTTCTGATGTAATTGCTACGCAGGTGGTGAGCGCCGCGCCGTACCGAATTAGTTAAAATTCGTGTGGAAATATTAGTTCTAATGCTGTTTCATTATAAATAAATAAATAAATGAAAACTATTTGATAGAATAAAATAAACCTTGATTAAACGGGCAAGAAAAAAAGCTGAAAGAAATAACACTGATGTTAAAAAGCCATCAGGGGAAAGTAAGGTTGGGGAATGTCCATATCGTTATGTCTTGGAGAGCATATTTTCAGCCTCGATTCTGCAAAAAATATATACACACATATACAGTATAGTAACGATATAAAACATTTGTAGTCATTGTTTTCTGAGAAAACAGAATCAAAATGGCTTATTTCGAATTTAAAAATGAGGCAGACTTACAAATGATATCCGTTACAGCCCCGATAAAGACATTGTTGCATCCAATTTGCACTCTTCCTCCATTTGGATAAAAATCCACATGTCCCGACGGCTCGAACATTCCAAGCCCACCTTTAAGGAAACTGTTACCGTTGGAATGTATTACATCGACGAATGTAGCATCACTGGGGTCCAATTTTATCTTAGGATCGTAGCCTTCAAATAGTGGTGAAGCAGGATCAAGACCTTAAATGAAATTTTAGACATATTAAAACGGAAGAAAATACAAGATACGGATTTTAAATACAACCTGGAAATTGGAAAATCATTAGATTCCCATAGTTTTTTTAAATTTCATTTTATTTTTATTTTATTATTTGGTGATCTTTGATTAAATCACGATTAATGAAGTTCCGTTGTATGAATCCTTCTAGATTAGTTTAAGTATATCATTCATTAAAAAACTATCGTTTTTTATCACAGCTTATTTCAAAATGTTTGTTCTCGAAAAAAAAAACACCTTTGTTTTTGAAATTTTTGGTTGTACCAAAAACTTAAGGACTCAAGTAAGTCCTTGGCTGACTTGAGGAAGGACTTGACTTAAGTAACTCAAGCTTACAAAATCATGCCATCTTTACTCAGAAATATGCAACCAGTGAAGCAAGTGGTCCCATCTTTTGCTGATAGTTGCATGCAAGTTACAGACCTTTTTTTAATAGACATTTCAACAGCTTTGCGATAGAAAGCGTCTTTGTTAACCCTCAACTGCTGTGACATAAACAGTCGAATAGCGGCCTGATGCGCCTGTGAGACCGCTTGATCGAAAGATTAATAAGAGGCTCGATTAACTCATAGGAAACTATTTCTTTACTAAACTTTACGTACGGAACTATTATAATTAAATTTCATCTTTTAGAATTATCTAGCGATAGTACTAGAGCTCCAAATGAAAGAAAAATCACTAGTATCTATAATTAAATTAAGCTGAAACTTACGATTTAAAACTTTAAAAATTGTAAAAAAAGAAAAAAAAACGGTTTGTAAGACCGCTAACAGCAGTTAAGGGTTAACATAGTTCGCTAGTTTTTTCGCATTATTATATTGCTAGGTTTTGATAGAATTCTTGCTAAAATTTGAATATACATAAAAGTACAGCCTATTCAATTTAGTGTGAACAATGCTTGGCTGGTAAAATTTCTTAAAGACATTACTATTTTTTATTAGTTAATTAATAATAGTAATAAGTAATTAGTAATAAGTCATTTTTAAGACAAAGAAAACAAACTCTCTCATAGACTGATTGTACAAAATCACATTAAACATATTCAGAACACAAATTACATTTGCCAATTATGCCAACATCGGCAAAGCCATCGTTCAAAAAGAAGTCAGAGATAATGCCGTAAAGTAAAATCGCAAAATGCGCTGTAGTTGTATCTGTATTATAGTTTGTGATCGTAAAAAAGTGAATTTTTGGAGAGGAGTATTTCGATGACTAAAATCCTTATCACTTTCCAAGAAATCTATAAATTCAGAAGAAGTAAGAATAGGCACATTTGGAAGAACAGGCAGACATAAGTAAATGAAAGTATTTAATTAATTCCCAGGTTCTATAGATCATTGCACAAGTACAGGAAAACGATCCATGGTCAGTGGCGTAGCCAGGGAGGGGGTCCAAATGCTATGTATACCAGTAATATTGTAAAATTTTCTTCTACTTCATTATCGCAAAAAGTTCTCCGATTAGATAAGGTAAAGAAAACTTTACAATATCAGTGGTATCCAGAGCATCTGGACCCCCACCCTGGCTACGCCACTGTCCATGGCTACGGCTGCCCACGGCAGGGGCACCCGGGACCGTAACACATTCCTTGATATTGTTACATGTTGATAGCTAGTTTGATTAGCGAGAGAATTGATTCCTTCTCTTATGATGGCATAAACTCGAATGAAATTACATTTCGCCAAAGTGTTACAATATGGCGATGATTTCTCCAAACAGAGCATAAAGACAATTAAAAATTTAGAGAACAGACCCAGTTTTGGCATAAATCACCCTAACGAATTTTTACAGTGGAAGCCAACATGTGTGTGAATACAAAACCGCACACATGGGGCTCGGGAGAGTTTTCGCATTCGTGAATCCGCAAACCTTAGAATTTGTTATGACTTTTATACGTACGTTGGATATTTTTGAACAAGAATTATTTAGTTGCGTTAGGGAATCATTGTAATTAAACAGGGTGTGTATGAAGAAATCAGTTAGCAACAGATCTGAGTGACCAAATAAGGAGATGGCAGATGGGCATCTTATGCTAGCTATTTGAAAGGGTAGATGTAGTGATTTTCATTTACTTTATCAGCACAGTATAGAAATATTTTTAGTATAACTGAATTAAAAAGATATTAGAATAAACGAAATGAAATCTGTTACACTGAATTTAACAAAAGGGTGGGAAAGGAAAATGAAAAAAATATTTTGTAGAACAGTGCGCGTTAAAATAAAGAAAAAGGGGAACAAATTTCGAAAAGGGAATTAAATGAGAGGGGAATAATTACCAAAATTGAATAATATATGATGCGACATCATACACTGTTTTCAATTTTATAATAATTTTATATATATCCATCATGTACCAATACTGGAAGGTTCGCATACCGGAATCGGTACGCGTACATTAATTTGAAATGTCCTACTCCATAAATTGTTGGTAGCATTTGTGGTCATACATTTCTTGGAAAAGAAGCTTTGTTTTTCACTTAATACAGGTATTTGAAGTTTGCCAAAGACCGATATTTTAGGCCGTTCTTCATAAAATTGAGGAAGATGTTTTCATACCCACCTGTTATCCGACTTATATTTCGACACTCCATGCCAGTAAAACCAGCAACATGCGCCCCCAGAGAGAATCCTATCAAATGGTAGTCTTGATTGCTGAGACCTCTCTCATAGTTGATCATTCGAATGAGAGCTGCCAGTTGTTTGCCAACAAGTTGGGTGTTGGCAGCTGCCTGGACGTAATTGGGGAGAGCTGAACCTTTCTCCCAGTCTACGACAATAACATTCACGTCTTCCTGGGGAAAAGAAAAGGGAATAGAATATCGTTGTAACATATATTCATAAGTGATGGGCATAACGATTATTTTGATTATTCGAATGAATCATTCGGGCATGTGCAGAAGCATATCTGTCAAACTTCAAATTTTTTTTAAATTCAATTACTACCAGAAATAAAAAAAAAAAAAAAGTTTTCGTTATGCCCATCACTTATGAATATACATTTTTAAATTTTTGTAATCAGTGACTTCATAAAGCACGAGCGTGATTTCATCAAAAATTACAACTCTGTTTTGAAACTGATTGGGAAGATTTTTAAATGTTAATTTTAATAAAAGAAAGTCAACTTTAGCTCAGTCACATAAAAATCTCAGTAAATACTGAAATGCATGCTTCAAAAGGTGTCACTTTTGTTTAAAAGTCACCCTGATTAAACAAGAAAAAAAAATCATGCGTCACGCATATATTATGAAACACTTTTCAGAATACCGTAACAAAACTTCACCATTTAAAAAGGTGAAAGACGATGTCTAAATAAATAATTTGGAAAACGCATAACACATTCGAAAACCCCATTTTAGGAATTACCATCAAAAGTAGGAAACATATCCGATTTCGATTGTGCAGCTCTGTATATGGCCTATAGAATTGTACGCGTATATATACTTGTACAAATATATAGTATATATATATCTGTAATATATATACATAGTTTATATACTACATAGTATGCTAAAATTTAGTTCAGTTAGTAAACGCATAAGCTCAGTTGAAAATTCCTTTTCAGCAATTTACGTCAATAAACGGAAATGCACTCGAGAATTTTTTGTGCATCCCTGTATACGATCTATACAATTTAAACACACCAAGTAATATACAAAAAAATAGTTACATTTAAACACGCGTACCACAAATAAAACTCACTTCCAACAATTATTGTTCATACTGTAACCAAATTATTTCGTGTGTCCCTGTAAATGAACGAAGAATACTATGCGCAGTCGGTTTTATAGTAAGCATCTTGCACCTCAGAGATAGAGGAGAACGTCCAAATACCGGCTAAAGTCCAAATACAGGCTAGTTAGGTGTTCTAAGAATTGAGTGCAGCTCAGCCTAGTGGCGATAGGCAGAGTTTGTTTGTTTGTATATTATGGTAAAGATACCATATATATTCATTTCAAAAGATTAAAGAAATCTATATTTTATGTATTTTATCAAATATATTTTCCCCTTTCTGCTTTATCGTAGTTCATATACATTCTCAGCTGTTAAAAACGCGCATCCTTTTATCTCTCTCTTTCAACGAAAGACTTTTAGTCAAAATCATGCATATTGTTTTTAAATTATCTTTAACGTACTTATTCGGGCTCCCACACATCAAAAGAAATGAAATTATACAAGGCATAAAATGTTTTTCTTTTCATGGTCAGCTTTGTCTTGCATATTGTATCCAGATGCTTAAAGCATTCCAATGGCGCCTTTGCAGCATTCCTTGAAAACCCTGTTCCCATAACAACAATTAACGGTAAGATTCTTAATCTCTCTTTTTAGCCAAAGTGCAATCTTCGCCAAAAGATTTTCCCCTTCCAATGACGTCAATTATGAGGTTGATATGCTGTATATGTAACGGTTACAATTCCCACGCAAAAAAATGCGATTATCTTGGCTTGAAATGTAACTCGCTTGGCGTGTTTCCTTGCACCCACTTTCATATCGGATACAACACTTGCCTTCTGATCTTCATCTCCTAAACATCTTAAAATGTCTTGGCCCCTTTGGCCACCCTTTGGTTTTATAACGAAAAATCCTCTTGATGGCTTAAAACTCTTTGGATTACGTGAAATTGGTCGGACTCGTTCAACAGCATTTTTGGATTATTCTTTGGATCAAGTTTGTGTTCTTCACCCCTGACTTTAAATTTAAAATGTCACCTCACCAATATTCATCAGATTCATTTAAAAATCTGAAACTTTGATTGATCAAAATCTCACTGTTGTGGAAGATTGTGAATTGTGACATGTTTCTACAATTAAAAACCATTAACTCTACTGATGTGATTTTCGTCTTCTTTGCTTCATCATACAGAATAAAAAGGGGAACTACACTCCGGTTCAGTACTTCAGTACCCAGGAAACGCATCTGCGGTTTGCCAAAACAACCAAGTGCCACTATACCAAATTGTTTTACTCCGTAAAAAAAACCCTTCAGGTTTTTAAAGGATTCGCCAACTTTGACAACATCTTCTCAATAATCACCCCCCTCAACTTACTTCCCACGATAACTCTTCTATATACATAAATGAACACGATAACTCCCCCATATTGAATAATGGTGCCTGACTTTTGAACTGGATGTGATCTTTTTCGCATGACAATTTCTAAAGGGTGTGTCATTGGGGCCACGAAACGAAAAAAAAAAAAAAACTTTCCTATTTATTTGCAACTTTTCTGACTACATATATTTTTTCATTCTGAGAATGCTTTGTTGGAGCCTGCCTGTGATTGTCCTTTTACTCATCATCGAAAGTTGCTGACTTCAAACTTAACCATTTTTGTGTGAGATATGCGATGTGATTTTCATCGAAGTAAATTAATTTAATTATTCGTCGCAAATTATTCAGCGTCGGAGCACCATCGAATTATTTCATCTCTGTGTTTTAGGCTGCATCGTGTTCTCTGAAAAATGATATTCAAAAAGCCCTAATGCAATCTGTGATTTTCAACATGTGGTTTTTCTTCAATGAGTGATGTTTTCATTCATAAAATCTGCGCCCGCACCTACATTCAATATCCTATTTTATCGTGAACTTCTACTGTGTTCCTTTATTTATTTTCTTCTCAGTCATCGAAAAAACTGATTTTCATCGCCGTGCAACAATTAAAACACAAGAAATAAATATTCTCTGCATCTAATTCAATGCTGCTTTCTGACCTTTAGTGTTTAGCTGACTGCCACAATTTAGCGAACTCTTGTGAACTTTGTTTTTAGACAATCCTAATTAATTCAGCTACAAGATAAAATTCACGTTAGGAAAGTAACATATTTCTCAATGAGCGACCACATAGAAAATTTTTGTTTTCGTTTTTGTTAGTTCTTCCAGTGACTCAAAGTTTATCGAATAGGATCCAATATATTAATTTAAAAATAGTATTTTGTGCTTTTTTTTCTATTGATATATTTGTGCAAAAAAAAAAAAAAAAAAAAAAAAAGTCCTGTGGATATATTTTTATAGAGGTAAGTCTTTATTTTTGTAAAGGGTTGATAAAAAGGAAATTTTCAATGTTGCTAGATCTTTTACATTGATTAAATATTATTTTCGTAGTTTCATGCAATATTTATAGTTTAAGAGATTCTTCGTATATAATAAGCGTGTAGTATATCTTTAAATGATTTAAAAAGAAAAAGCACTTATCGAATTTTATTTAATAAAATAAAAATAATTATACTGTAAATATTTCAAAAAGGTTTTAATAGATTATAATAGGTTTTATGGTGTACAGGTAAGACAGAAGTGCTTTTAACACTCATAAAATTTAATATTGCATTTTATATAAAATTTTTATGACAAAAAAAATATATTTTTCTTATATACTCCATTTTGGTTTATTTTATTTATTTCTGGTATTTGAAATCACTATGATAGATACTTAATTTTTCTTTAACACTTCTATGATTAAATATTTAATGATTTTTTAAAAAAATAAATTATCAAGTTGGTTTGTTTAAATTGTTGCTCTTTTTATTTTTCTTGTTTTATGATATTTTATCTGTGTCTAAAAAAAAATAAAATAAATAAATAAAATAAATAAATAAACTTTTAAGGTGATATCATCATGGCTAATTCTAAAAATTGTGATTATGTTGTTGATGACTATTACGGAGACTCAGATTTAGTTGACCATTTCTTTGACCAAATTTTAACGTATCAGAAAATTAAGGAAATAACTAATGAACAAACAGTGGATTATCTTAAAACTAAACTGAAAGGTCCCGCAAAGAAATATTATTTAGAGGATCCTGTACTATATAACGCACAAGACTTTGAGTTCATTCGCGATCGCATTCAAAAATTCTTTTCACAGAATTCTTCGGCCGCAACTTTAAACGATTTGAATTGTTTTGCAATGCTACCACAGGAGACAGTAAAAAATTGTGCTCATAGACTCAATGTCCTCGTATCAAAGGTATATCCCGACATTCATGACAAAGATGCACTAAATAAGATTAAATACGTTAAATTAATGCATTGTTTACCTGCGGACATTAAAATTAAATTGCAAGAAGAAGGCATCAACACATATGATAAAGCAATTGACAGGGCACAATCTCTACAAGAGATTTTCATAAATAACAATGTTTTGTCTGCTAGCAGTTCGGCGCATGTAGAATGCAATCAATTAGAAAGTAAAATTAAGGAATTAACGGAAAAAATTAATAACTTAAATTTCACTCAAGTGCCAAGGAAGCCGGAATCGCCAAAACAAAATAAACATGACAATAGACAAAATTTTCAGTCTCGTTATAAGTCAAAATTTCATAGAGCTCCACAAACTAGACAAAATAATTGGGCCAGAAATATTGATCGTTGCCAGCTATGCTTTCGTTTTGGGCACACAGCGCAGAAATGTTTCAGATGGCAAAGAGCAAACGCGCGTTATGATCAAAAATTTAGAAAATACGACAATGATAGAAATGACAGGTTTCCACAAAATAAAAATTTAAACCCCTAGAGACGTATGCTAAGGCTGACCAGTGTATGTCTGCATGTGAAAATGAGTCAGCACACAACAATGATTGTTTTTACATTGATGATTCTCTTCCAAAATTGTCGGCTGAGAGACTGGTTAATTCAACAGGTTCTCAAACTTCTCAGCATATTTCCATTGCAAATTCGACAGCTGTACAAACTGATTTTCCCCAAAATTCTATTGATTCTCACAGTGTCACTGATACAGCACCGACCGATAATTATTTTCATGAAATTCTTTTGAATGTCAATAAGTACTCTCCCACACTTCCCCTTATAAAGGCCTCCATCGCAAAACAAGATACCTTTTTACTCGTGGATACTGGAAGTACAACTAGCCTCTTATCTGTACAGTTATTTGATAAACTTAAACATGTTCTTAAGTATAAACGTTTAGGGACTAATGTAACTTTAACTACAGTTAATTCTAAGATAGATTTTACTGCATGTATTCGAATTTCATTCAAAATTGAACAAAAACACTTTTCGCATTACTTCTACATTGTTGACATTCCTAAACAGTATAAATTTGATGGTATTTTGGGATTAAATTTTCTTGAGAAATTTAACATCACATTAGATTTAGGTAACAAAATAATGCAACTTGATAATCTGAGAATTCCCTTTATCTACATAGATGATAACTCAGAATCAGCGGAATGTCATAACGTAAATGTAGAAACTGATATCTCTCATAAAGTTTGTCTAGTAAACAAACTGGTTATTCCTCCAAATGAGGTAAAATGTATTTCAGTACGCGCAAAACAAATTTCTCATGATACCCCATATCTGTTTCAGAATGACATTCTTGCTTTTGATTCGATTATTCAAACTGATAAATCAAACCCACATGAATTTAAAATTTATGTAAAAAATATGACAACTAAAAATGTTCATGTAAATAAAAGAGCAAATATTGGTTTCTTAACGCCAATTGACCAGATTGTGGAAGATGCCCAACAGCTAGAGGCTGTTAAAAGTAATTTCAAAGAAGAAACCAAACAATTTGTAAATTTCATTCAGGCATCTACGGATATTTTGAATCAACGAAAACTTGATCTCTCACAAGATGACTTTAATTTACAACACTTACCGAATACAGAAGCTAAAATATTGAAAGATTTATTACTAAATAATTCTGCTGTTTTCTCAAAATCTATGAAAACATTAGGTCACACTGATAAATTTAAACCAAACATTAAATTTATTAACGATTTCCCAATTAAAACACTTCCTTTTCCCATTCCTCAAGCACTTCAAAAAGAAGCATTAACACAAATAAACCAATTAGTTGATACAGGTATCATTGAACGCTCATGTTCGGAATGGTCTTGTCCAATCCTTCTTGTCAAAAAAAAACCTGATGGATCAGGTACACAAAAATTTCGTCTTGCCTTGGATTTACGGATGTTAAACACAGTTGTACAATCTTCTTCATACCCTCTCCCTAAAATACAAAATATTATTTCGAATTTATCTAAATATAAATTTTTCACATCCCTTGATTTCCAACAGGCTTACCATCAAATTGACCTTCCTTCAGAATATCAGGATAAGGTCACTTTCACGTCTATGTTCGGTTCATTTAAATATAAAAGACTCTGTTTTGGATTAAAAAATGCAAGTGCATATTTTCAAGCCCTTATGGATAGTTTATTGGATGAAATGCAGTTAGAAGGAATTTATGCCTATCAAGATGATTTAATTTTTGGCTCTAACTCATTTCAGGAAACGTACGATAAACTAACAAAAATTCTTGAAATCTTAGGTAAATACAACTTGACTTTGTCACCTTCTAAATGTTCTTTTCATAAGAATAATATTGATTATCTTGGTTTTCATATTCATAACCACACTATCTCTCCCATTCATGCTAATATTCTAAAAATTAAGTCATTTCCTGTTCCAAAAACAAAAAAGCAGGTAAGAAGTTTTGTAGGACTAGCTACTTTTTATAAGAGTTTAATTCCTGAATTTTCTAAACTTATTCAGCCCCTCATAGACTTATCAAAACCATCCTCAAATTTTAAATGGACAGAGGTGCATCAAAATGTGTTTCATAATATTCAAAAAATCTTTTTTCAACCACCAATGGTACGTCTACCAGATTGGGACAAAGAATTTTACGTGAACACGGATGCTTCAGGTATCGCTATTTCTGGTGTATTATTACAAGAGCATAATAATCAGTTACTTCCTGTTTCATACTTCTCAAAATCTCTCAAACCCTCCGAAAAGAAATATCCGGCTTTAAAGTTAGAACTTATGGCCATTGTAAAATCTGTAAATGCTTTCAATTACTATATCTATAATCGTCCTTTCATAATTTTATCGGACAGTAAACCTCTTGATAAATACAAAAAAACCACTAATCCGGCAGATATCACCACTCGCTGGCTCATGCAACTATCAAAATTCACTTTTACTTTTAAACATATTCCAGGTGTTTCTAATGTTCTAGCAGATTATTTATCCAGATGCGAATTTACTGAAGAAAATATTGAAACTTTGAATTCTAATCCTAATCTCATTTCTGAAGATAAACAGGCATTACCGATTGTTGAAAATGATTTTGAGGAAAATAACAACAAAAAAATTGTGAATTGCTTAGTCATTAATAGTAAAAATAAAAAGGATGCTTTGCTTGAAATTTCTAATGAAACTTTTGTTCAAGAACAATTAAAAGATCCACAATTAGCTCCAATATATGAAGAGATTTTAAAAACAGGTTCTTCAAAAAAATTCCCATCTTATTTCATTCATCCCGATTCTAAGGTTTTAATGTTAAAAAAAATAATGTTGCGGATAATACTTTTGTGTATGTAATTATGGTTCCCAATTCTTTAAAACCTAAAGTTTTAACAATATCCCATTTATCTCATTTTGGTTTAGCTAAAACATATGAATTTCTCTCTTCACGGTATTGTTGGAAAGGTATGTACACCGATACTTTAAATTATGTATCTTCTTGTTTATTATGTCTTCAGGCTAAACATCATCGTGTACCTAATGCCCCACTGCAACCAACATATACCCCTAAACAACCAGGAAATACCATTTCAATTGATCTTGTTGGTCCTTTTAAAAACGGTCAAACTATTCTCACAGTTACGGATCATTTTTCTCGACATATTGAACTATACCCTCTCTACAATACAACTGCACCTAAAATTGTAAAGTGTTTATTTGCCTATATGACAACTTTCGGGCGCCCTGCCTGCGTATTATCAGACCTTGGGCCCCAATTTGTTCTTATGTGTATAATACTTTAAATAATACTCTAGGTATTAAAATAAATCATTCTTCTGTCTCACACCCAGCTAGCAATTCTATAAGCGAGAGGATAAACACATCTCTTAAATACTCAATCAATACTTTAATGAAAGAAGGACATTCCTTTGAAAATGCCATTGCTATTCATAAAAATCTCTATAATGGTTCTAAACATTCTTCTACTTCTTTCTCTCCGAATCTTTTACATTTTGGACGCGAACTATCTCTAATATTTGATACATATTATTTAAATGCTAATCAACCCTTTCTAGACCAAAATGTAGACTTTTACAATCTCCTTCATGATTTAAATGGTATTTACAACAAAGCTTATGAAAATATAAAAGCATCTCAAATTAAGAGAAACGAATATCATCAAAGAAAGGCAAAACTCAGGCCAATTGCTGAGAAAGACATTGTATACCTAAAATCATCAGATAAATTTAAGCCAAGGTATACAGAACCTTATGTAGTTGTAAAGAAACACTCACCTGTTTCTTTTTCAATTCAACAACTGAATTCTCATATTAACAATTCAATTTTCAGAGTTCATATTGACAGACTTTTACTTGCACCTCCTAGAAATAACCATTTATTTGACTTAAATTATCATAATGTTCATAACAATCCTCCTAGCAATAACAATACTGAACAAAAGACCCATTCTTATAATTTACGTCCTCGAAAAGCAATAAAATATTAATGTGTAGGTAAAATTGTCTATTTGTCGAATTCATGAGTGCTCCTTATTCTAGATATAGGTGTATTTATGCATGCATGTTTTGTAGTATTGTAGTATTTGTTTTTATTTGTGATATGGCTGGTCCATTGTTTATGTGTTATGTTGCAGTACTGCAGAACTTGTTTATTTGACAAAAGGTATTTTTCCCATATTCCTTGCAATCTTGTTTGCTTTTTTTTTTGTAAAAAAAAAGAATATTAGATAGTGTTATAAATTTAAACATTTGACAAATCCATTAAAACTTTCTGCATTTTTAAAGATACTTATCATTTTGTTAAAATTTCAAATTAATTACCTCATCTGAATTTAACATTCATTTTTCTTCTAATCTAGACTTTTAATTTTTATATAACTTAAAATAAAGGAATTGTTATTTTGAGAATTTAATTTTCTAAATAATATATAAATATCCCGATTATGACTTTATGCTCTCTACACTCTAGAACGTGTCTATTGAAGGATTTTTAGATTTTTGAACAAAAAAAGCTTTGATTTATTTTTTAATTTTTTAGTTTTTATTCGCCCTTGCGGAATAAGCCCCGTTCAAAATTATTACCCATGTGGGGGTCTTTATTCCATTGTGTATGAGAGCAAAACTTTGTTAAAAATTGGTATACCCAATTTTACTATTTTTCAAACCCGTAGATGAATCCGAGTCGCTCCAATCATAGGCGGAGTTTCCAAATATGTGCGGAGCAAGGGGGGTTTACCAAAAATAAACCCCTCTCCCTAAATACGCCCTGTCCCGATTATGACCAATGTTCTAAACTGCGGTCTCTTCCTTGTTGTTACAACAAGTTTAAGGGGAGATATTTTTTTTATCGATGCCCATGTGTTGCATCATTTTTATCTCTCCTGTGTCTTTACACGAAAACTTTTTTACGTTTTACATTTTATATATATATCTTTGTAATATCCATATTATCATTTTATAGTAATTGCATAGTTGTAATTGTGTTTCTTTATTTTTGAAATATTTGTATTTACATTTCATTTAAGATTTTTAATAATATAGTGCAACTTGTGAACTTTTAAACAAACACAAAAAAAAAAAAAAAAAAAAAAAAAAGTGCACTAAGTACTTATTTATCATGTCTATGGATAAATAAAATCATGTAAGCAAACCTTCAAAGAAAAATGCAGCTGTAATTTTTCATTCTTGAACTCTTTTTAAAGACTGTGTTAAAAAAAATGAACAATAAGGATTTATTTATATAGGTGCACCATCATATTGTAAAATGAATAAACTTGCAAGAAAACAAACAAAAAAAATATGTTTGCAGCTAACATTAGTTCTAATATGGATAAAAGACTTTTCATAGACTTTGAAGATATATTTTGCTGCAATTTGAAAATGTCTGGCCATAACAAATAAGAAGATATTATTGTAGTACTACATATTATTATTTACATTATTGTATGCATACTTATTTTATTTTTATTATTATTTTTCTGCTTTGATATTTTGTATCATATTTACAGGGTGACATTCTAAATTTTTCAAAATCTTGAGAAGGGGTGATATATATATGGTAAAGATACCATATATATTCATTTCAAAAGATTAAAGAAATCTATATTTTATGTATTTTATCAAATATATTTTCCCCTTTCTGCTTTATCGTAGTTCATATACATTCTCAGCTGTTAAAAACGCGCATCCTTTTATCTCTCTCTTTCAACGAAAGACTTTTAGTCAAAATCATGCATATTGTTTTTAAATTATCTTTAACGTACTTATTCGGGCTCCCACACATCAAAAGAAATGAAATTATACAAGGCATAAAATGTTTTCCTTTTCATGGTCAGCTTTGTCTTGCATATTGTATCCAGATGCTTAAAGCATTCCAATGGCGCCTTTGCAGCATTCCTTGAAAACCCTGTTCCCATAACAACAATTAACGGTAAGATTCTTAATCTCTCTTTTTAGCCAAAGTGCAATCTTCGCCAAAAGATTTTCCCCTTCCAATGACGTCAATTATGAGGTTGATATGCTGTATATGTAACGGTTACAATTCCCACGCAAAAAAATGCGATTATCTTGGCTTGAAATGTAACTCGCTTGGCGTGTTTCCTTGCACCCACTTTCATATCGGATACAACACTTGCCTTCTGATCTTCATCTCCTAAACATCTTAAAATGTCTTGGCCCCTTTGGCCACCCTTTGGTTTTATAACGAAAAATCCTCTTGATGGCTTAAAACTCTTTGGATTACGTGAAATTGGTCGGACTCGTTCAACAGCATTTTTGGATTATTCTTTGGATCAAGTTTGTGTTCTTCACCCCTGACTTTAAATTTAAAATGTCACCTCACCAATATTCATCAGATTCATTTAAAAATCTGAAACTTTGATTGATCAAAATCTCACTATTGTGGAAGATTGTGAATTGTGACATGTTTCTACAATTAAAAACCATTAACTCTACTGATGTGATTTTCGTCTTCTTTGCTTCATCATACTGAATAAAAAGGGGAACTACACTCCGGTTCAGTACTTCAGTACCCAGGAAACGCATCTGCGGTTTGCCAAAACAACCAAGTGCCACTATACCAAATTGTTTTACTCCGTAAAAAAAACCTTTCAGGTTTTTAAAGGATTCGCCAACTTTGACAACATCTTCTCAATAATCACCCCCCTCAACTTACTTCCCACGATAACTCTTCTATATACATAAATGAACACGATAACTCCCCCATATATATGTTGAGAAGAAAGGTACGAGCAGTACGTCGCGGAAGTCTGTCTAATTTACAAACAGTAAAAAAAAAGTGTCGACACGACGAAATAAGAGATGTCAAAAGTTTTTCAGATAAGCGTTTCTCATTTTTTTTAGAAAACAGTGATCTTATATTGTTCTGATTGACGATTAAATTGTTTTATACACTGCAAAAAAAAATTATTGTTTTTACAGTATAATACTGGCATCCCAAGCTGTCACTATTATACCGTAACATTAACAGTAATAAACAGTAAAATACGCAGTAATACGCTGCCGTGGCAGTACTGGCAGCTTGGACTGGCAGCAATACTGCACTGTTAAAAATTTGCAGCAAACTGTCCAGTCATTTGGCCGTTTTTATAGAAAACAGTTACATAACTGTAATTTAACTCTATTCTGGCCATATTATTGCCCATATTATGGTCAGGGTGGAGTTAAATTACGGTTATGTAACCATTTTCTATAAAAACGGTCAAATGACTGGACAGTTTGCTGCAAATTTTTAACAGTGTGGCAGCTTGAGATACCAGTATTATACTTTAAAATCAACATTTTTTTTTTTTCAGTGTAGGCATATTTAGCTCCCATATGCCGCAAGCATGTGATTGGTATTTTACTATATGAATGAGTAATACCAGTTTTAACCTAAACATAGCAGTGGTCCAAATACCGGCCACTCAGAATGGTCTAAATACCGGCTAGCCTGTATTTGGATCTCTCTTGGTTTTTTCCACATGAAAAGGAGGATAACGGAGGCCATATTGCTTTGTTGCGTCATTTCACTGCGTTCATCTATGGCTAATGTTGAGCAAAATCGTCTGCAATAAATGGGAAGTGAAAGGAAAAAAATGATGGAGGAAAAACTAAGAAAATACAGGCATGAGTGGCAGAAATTGGATTTTAAAAAAGGAAAAGGGAAAATAATGCAATTTGCGTCTTCTACAAGGATGCTTTCTCTGCGGACAAGAAGAAGGAATTATGAGCTCGATGTCTAGAATGCGATATGTGGGTCCATAGCGACTGCACCGAGGCAAAAGTGATTACTATGTAAGTGATTTTTGTAGATAAAGCAATCGACATTTCAAACAGCAAGCTTTTTTTTTGTTTAAGACGTTAAAAAAATTTGGAACAGAATGGGAAAAAGACTGTCAGAGACAGTCGTTACGATTTTTATAAATTTGACAAAAATGCTTGTTCATAAACAATTCCATGTTCTTTCTGTACATATTAAATGCCATTTGATAAAATTTATTAAAGCAATGTTACTCTCTCTCAATTACGAAATTAGCCCTGATTTGTGTGATTATTTTCGAAAAAATTGAGGTAGCGATATTTAGACCCAATTTTCAAAACTCAAAATTTACAGACTTTGGGAATTTTCTTTTCATTAACACAAAACGCTTTTTAAGTTGAATTTTTTTTTCCATGTATCCTACCATAATGTTTCCCTCTACTAATTTTCAAAATTGTAGGATCTAGATTGAAATTAAAGGGGTAGCAAGTATTTGGATCTTTTCCTCTCTATATAAATTTCAATATGTTTCAACTAGTGTAACATCATTAAAATACACCGCAAACGAATTCCAGCCATAGACCGTAACGTAGTGTAACGAAATTCTTTTAAATGTTCCCGCAAATGAACTATAAATGCTACACAGTTCATTTTCAATACTGAACATGCCATAGAAAACCTCAATTCCACAATAACATATACCAATTGCATGACAATTCGAATTAATTTACGCAAATTAGAGTACGGATAGGCAGAGTGACTTACAAACCGTATTCATAAATACTTTTCAACTATACGAAAAAGCTAAAAACAACGTTGAAGCACACAAATTAAAAAACTTTAAAACACATACGGCCGTTTCAAAGATGCATAGATCCTTATATTGGTCAGACGAGGCGAGCACTTAAATTTAGATTAAAAGAACACGAAAATTATATCGAAAAGCAAGAACTTGATAAATCTACAATAGCGAAGCATTGTTGGAATTTTGACCATAGATTTAACTTTTCCGGAGCCAAAATTATTCAAAATTGCAATTCAATTTTTGATCTTGATTTTTATGAAGCACATTATATTTATAAATATACAGATTCATTGGTGAACGACATATCTAGCACCCCTTTTCTTTCTCCCGTTTGGAGAGAGCCTGCGCAGTGATGCCTGTTTTCGGTGATTTCCTGTCAGCTGCGTCACTTCTGCTCTGGTTACACTTGCTTTGCCATTTTGGTCAGATTACAGCCAGTACTCGGGGCTATAGCCGAGCGTGGGTCTTTTGAACCCTTTTAACATTTTTCCCCCCCACACCTTACACCGATGAAGGGGATCTATGCATCTTTGAAACGGCCGTATGTGTTTTAAAGTTTTTTAATTTGTGTGCTTCAACGTTGTTTTTAGCTTTTTCGTATTGATAACCACACAAAGTGTACCTTTATACCTAACTTTTCAACTATGTTGGAAATTGTTAAAAATGAGCACATAAGTGTTCCGCTTCTTATCACTTCAATTGCATTATGTTCCTTTTTTGTTGTTAAAAAAAACTAGATTTGTTATTTTTTATATAGTGTGCGAAATAGTTATGGTACTTTTGCTAATTTTAAGCAAACCCAAAACATATAGTTACAATTTAATAAAGACATGTAGAATATAAAAGAATACATTCTATATTATGTAGAATGGGCATTTAAATCTCGTATGTTCAAAAAATAGAATTATACAGGCTTTGTAAATGTTTAAATGATATATAAATTGCGAAATAATTGTAGCCTCTTTTAATTTAAAGTCCTCTATATTAATTGTTCAAACAAGAAATCTAATATTTGGTCCGCCCGCCTTTCTTTAACATGATAGCAAGCATCCATTTAACGTGTTAAGCTTCCATATAAGTCTTGAATATATTTCCCATCAATTGAATTTCATGATTCAAGAATAGTTGTTTTCAAATTGTCCTTGAACATAAAATGTCGGTCATTTGCATAAACTTTTCTTGCCATTATATACCAAACATTCTCTATTATATTAAAATCAGGTGATTTGGCTGGACAAAGTTCTAGCAGCTTCATTTTTTTTTCGACTTGAACCAATCCATGGACTTTTTTGACATATGAATTTTTAAATTGTTCTACCGAAACAACCAATTCCTTCCAGCCATTTGAAGTCCATTTCAAGGAAATTACTCACTTAGCATGTTCAAGTGATCAGAACTGTTTATTTTTTTATGTAGGAATTCAATATTGCTTTTCTTTTCGCATCCTATTGCGCCCCATACTATTATCGAGTCTTCTCCTTGTTGTCTATATAGTGGAAAATATTAAAGGTTCTTTTTTATTATCCTTCCAATCAGGGGCCTCGCTAAGGGGGGGGGACGGGGGGGGAGCCTCCCCCCCCCAAACATTTGTGAATGCTATTACACTTGGCAAATTTACAAACTTTATTTGGCAAATTTGTATAAAACTTTAATAAAAACTATAATATACTCTCTATTTTTAATAGACTTGACAAAAGTTACAGATCTAATTGGGAATATTATTAAACTTTTTACAAATAAGAACTATATTACATTTTCTAACTGTGGTATTTTGGTAAATTGTAAAACTAGTTGGCAAACTTGTTGAATTGGCGAGAACTATTTATTTTTCCTTTTCAATGAGTTGGCAAATACTGAAATTTGACTTGGCAATTTAAGGTCCTCTCCCCCCTCAATAGAAAGTCTTAGCGATGGCACTGCTTCCAATAGCTGTGCATAACATCTGTATCATCCTGATAAAACTATTTTCTCATCAGAGAAAATGACTTTTCGTCATTTAGGGCTCCAACTCATATGGCTGCGAGCGAATTCATTCCAGTTAAACTTATCATTTGAAGACAGTATGAGATCTTTTTTTTCTGCAGTTTCCTTTAGCTAAGCCCAAATTTATTCAGAAACTGTTGTGTTCGACGAACAGTAACTGATAAATTTAATTCCTCTCGCAATTGTCGAGCTGTAACAACTTTATTTGATGTTTTGCGCCTAAGTAGACGGGCCTCCTTATTCGTAACTGATGGTGGTCTACCCGTGCTCTTCTTTTTTTCAATACCTTGATGGATCTTTAAGGTAATTTTGGACGTATGATATAGAATCATTTATACATATCTTTATTCTAAATTATTAATCTTCCTAACTTAATTTTTAATATATAATAATTAATATTCTCTTCGCTAAAATATCTTTTATTCTAATACCTCAAATGTTACTTCCTTTTCTCTTATGAAAGACTATCTTTATTAAATGCAGCATGTACGTTAAAAATCTATTTTAATTCCAATGCGGTTATAACAGATGTAATGTTATGTGTTCCAGACATTCTTTGAGAGCTGCTTGGGCGCCCAACCTTTTTCTGTTCATAAACAAATTGTGCAAGTAATGTAATTTCTCAGATACAAAGTTTAACTCTTTCCTTTAACTAAAATTCCTTTCCCACCGGGTTGCCCGCATGTGTCCTCTAAAATTCACAAAAATTACGGGTTCGCCAAATGTGGTAGCCTTTTCATTACATCCTCCCAAAACATTTATATTAATTATCCTTAACGTACATATAAATTCTTCTGCGCGTCTGCGGTTTGTTGGCTCAATGTAATATCGAATCTTGGCGCGACAATCTACCGCCCAAACCGCAGATCACTCCTAGCTCTTGTTCTGAAAACAACTGTTTTAAGCCTCTAATATCTGAGACCACCCCATTCTTACCATCTTATACGTGCTATATATCAATAAAAAAAATTCAGCTGAGATGTCTTCGTTCATTGGATATTCTTATTTCTGCCTTCCTGGATTCGAACTATGGGGTATTTATTTACAACGAAAATTTTACGAACAAACGACCCAAAAACTATCTCAATTCATGCGTTATGCATTAAAATGTTTCAGCCCAACATAAATCTCCACCACAGGACGACTTTTGAGCTTCTCTCTATAGCTAGAGTAATATCTGCAGGATTCATATTCTTTTGTACTCTTAAAACATCAATTTTGCCCTGTTCGATATCAGAAAGTCGTGAGCCAGATTTCCTTCTTTATTCACCGTTAAAAAAAAGTTGAGGCAGGCGCAGTAAGGTCAAATTTGCACGTAAAATTTAAGACTTTCGCTTCTCGCTTTAATATATACGATTATTTTCAACTGACTATCATGTGATTATTTGTAGAATCGATAATGTTCAAATGACAAAGGGTACAAGGGTTGTTAAAAGCTATTTTCAATCACTGTACGTACATAACGGACTAACGAGATATTAAGTGTTAGCAAAAGTTTACAGAAGCCATATATAGTTAATATGACAGAAGCCCCGAAAGAGTGTTATTAAATATCAATCATAGCGATAAGAAAAATATAGATGATGTAAGAAATTCCTCCCATTATATAATTTCTGATACCTGTGTTTGGAGCATTTATATTTTCTCGACACAAATGAAAATACATATTACATAAACTTACAAATGTTTCTTATTCTTCATTGAAGTTTGAGTATTTAAAAAAAAATTCACGTGTCAACAACTGTTCACTGTTTGAATATTGCAAATATAGTTTTATTTTTTCACAAAGAAATTTTGATTTAACTTTTTGAAATTTAACTCCTAATATAAAAATTGCTTCAAAAATTTCCATGGAAAAAGTATTTCTGTACTTTAATATTCATTAATTAATGAAAACAGATTACCAATTTGTAAAAGATGGGTGAATATAAAAATTGATTACTATTTTTTCAGTTATGATACTATGGTTAAAATTAATTATTAAAAAAATGCATAAATGAAATTATTTTGCGACGTTTCTACTTTAATTGGAAAGTGTAATAAAGTATTTTAGATTATAAAGAGTATTTTTATTAAAGTAAAATAATTTTTTTTAATAACAACGTTTATAAATATTTATAAAGGAAAAAATGTCCTTGAGTAACGCTGGGTCGTATTGACGATGGTAACAACCTGACCATAAATTTAGCTTTTACTGCAATTTCTTAAATTTCTAAACACCCCACCATTTCAATTTTTACACAAGCGAATAATAAAATTAAAAAAAAAAAGTACTTTAGGAAAATTGTATTTTAATTTACTGCTTTTGTATGGTTTTTAAAATAATTTCCAAGCATGAATATTTTTAAATCTGTGTGCAATGCAATTATGGGAGATTAAGCCATTTGCACTTAAAGCAATGTAAATAATTCAATATTTGTTTGTTTTCGTGTACTATTCAATAATTCAATTAAAACATCCCAAATAAATAAATTCCTAAATAGATAAATGAAACACGAATTTAAGAGATATGTAATCGAAATACGCGTTTAAACACTGAAATAATAAGAATCCCAAAGGTTGCTATAAACAGTGAAATATTTCGCAATTGACAGCTGGCGTGAGGCTAATACGAAAAAACCAAAAATTCTTTTTGGACTAGTTGATGGGCAATTTGAGAAAAGAGAAAACACACTAATTATATAACTTATATTAAAGTTTTCAATAAAATTGATTTTCATCTACGTTCTATACAACGTACAGTATATCGGGTATCTTTAGCCCGGGTAACTCGGGAGGAATTATTTGGTTTTCCTAAAGTAAATTATAAGATTTTAATAGAAAATTGGTAAAGTGAATTTTAGTATGTTTTACACGAGACCAGTCCAAATGTGCTAATTTTTAAATAAAAAGTGAATATCAAATTTTGTATATAAGGACTCATAGGTTTAATCAGTTGTATATCATTAGAAAAGAACGTAAGATCTTCATAAAACAATGTAATCATCAATCAACAAACAATGTAGGAAATTTATTCTTCCAATTATATGAAGACAAATAAATAAACTGCATACGCTATTTAAAAAATAAATAAATAATAATAAAAAAAAATCAGGAAATTTTCCTAGTATAATTGAAATGTTTACAAATATTCTAATATAACCTCATAGTTATCCATGATTATGGAAACCTTTCTTATAATCTTCAGAATGCAGTTGAAGAAAGACAAATCAGAACTCAGAAACCTGAGAAAACAATAGGTTTTGAAGATTTACAGAAATGTATCTAAAATGAAAGAACCTCTTTGCGTAAAGTTTGGTAACGATGTTTGTGTTAATTTTAGAAACCCATTGGTTTTGAGGTTTCAGATTGATTCTTATCATAAAAATTTCTGAATACAAAAGAAATGTCTCCAGAATCGTATGTTACTGCAAATGTATTACATTGAATTTCAGCAAATGTTTCTTGTCTGTCAAGAAACGTTGCCGCGATTTTCTACAGTGTACGTTTATATGGATATATTTAGGGCCCGATACTGCATTTTTCTCAAACAGCTTTTATGTTTAAAAAGAGGTGTTTGGATTTACATTGAAAATTTTCTATGGTGCCATATTTCTCTCGACGTAAACTAGAATCTTAACAAAATAAATTTGAATTTCCTATTTATATATGCATTTATTTATTTATTTATTTTCGTTAGAAGAAGTATAAGTTATGTAACCAAGCACATCTTATATCTTCATACTGAGAGAATTAAATTAATTAACTTGATTTTTTTTTTAAGCGAGCGACCAGGAATCAAAATTTTCGATTTGAGTAAGTTTCTGAAACGTTCTTAACTTTGAGTCCATTTCTTAACTATGAGTTGAGTGGAACTCGGACTGCTGGAATATTTTTCTTAGCTGAAATTGTCCTTAAATTTTGGGTTGAGTTATAAAAGTAATTAGTCATCATTTTCAAATGACTAGCTGAACCGCCCGGCGTTGCCCGGTCAGACTGTCATTGAAAAATATAACAAAAAATTAAGTAGAAGCTAAAATTTCAAATGTATAACAGTTACGTTTAAAAAATGAAACGGCCAGGGAAATTTTCAAATGTATAACAGTTACGTTTAAAAAATGAAACTTTCAGGGAAATTTTCGAATGTATAACAGTTACGTTTAAAAAATGAAACGGTCAGGGAAAATTATTACACTTACTTTTAAAGAATGAAAAGGTCAGGGAAGTTCTTACGGTTGAACCTAAATGGCATATTGGTATAAGATCGAGGCTTGATATACAGGGTGTTTCAGTTAAACGTTTCACAACTTCTAAGAGGGGTAGGGTACATCCTGACAACTCGAAATCATATAGCAATGTGGGGTCGGAAATGCTTTCCTGAAGCGTTGTTGTACACAGAAGCACCATAAAGAAAAGAGTCCGTAAGTGAGAAATCGTTTTAATAATACATGAAAATAAGCAAAAGGTACATGGATTAAAGTAAGTGTTTGAAGTTGCTTCCACGGGCTACAATGCACGCCTCACATCTCCGACGCATGGACATCCGAACATTCTGGAATACTCCAGGCGAATTTCGAATTTCTCCGGCAGCTACTGCGATTCTTGCAACCAGCTCCTTAGCATTGTCAACAGGGGTGTCATAAACTAGCGATTTCATATGACCCCAGAAATAAAAATCAAGACATGATAGGTCGGGTGACCGAGCAGGCCAATGCACGGGACCACCACGTCCGATCCACTGTTGACCAAATGTGACATCCAGGTAGTTACGAACAGCTCCGCTATAATGGGCAGGGGCTCCATCGTGTTGGAACCACATTGTCTGTTGCGTCGATGCAGAAATCTGTTCATCTCTCAAAAGTTGTCGCAATACTTGCTGCAAAAAGAGCAAGTAGTTATCTCCGGTTAGACGACACGGTAACATGTAAGGTCCGATGAGGTGATCTCCCATAATACCGGCCCATACATTGACCGAAAATCGAATCTGTGCTGCACGACGTCGTATTGCATGCGGGTTCTCGACCGCCCAGATATGGTCGTTATGCGAGTTGAAAATTCCTTCCCTTGTGAAGGATGCCTCATCGGAAAACAACACTTCAGCAGGAAAAGTGGGATTTGTAGCACATTTTCCAAAGTACCACTGTGCGAAAGCAATACGAGGTGCATAATCCTCCGGTTGCTGTGCCTGGACACGTTGCACGTGAAACGGATGCATGTCTTGTTTTCGGAGAATCCTCCAGACGCTGCAAGGGGAAACCCCGACTACGTTTGCTAGACTTCGTGTACTCGTTCTTGGATTCCTCTGTACAGGCTGCAGCACATTCTGTTCGACGGCTGGAGTCCGTGCTGTTGTTACCCTGACCCTGTCAGCTCTTTCAAATGAACCTGTCTCAGCTTACCTCTGGTGCAGTCTTGCAAATAAATTATGACTGGGAATACTCCTCGTCGGATATCGTTCCGCGTACAAACGCTGTGCGGCTGGCCCACTACAATTTGCAGCCCCGTACACTAAATGCATATCGGCTAATTCTGCGTTCGTGTAATCATCCATCCTACTAACTTGGCGTCCTTGTGCGAAATGAAGATTCCCTGCACGAAAGCTCGGAACTTTCGCACAACGCCATCTACCGCGTCAGGAAAGCATTTCTGACTGCCCATTGGTATATGATTTTGGTTCGTCAGGATGTACCCTACCCCTCTTAGAAGATCTGAAACGTTTAACTGAAACACCCTGTATGTCAAATTAAGATTTGTGAAATGCTGATGCGATGCATTTTATAAAACTTCATTATTGCCATTAAACAATTAACAAATAATCGCGATTTCTGTGCCACGTACGATAGCGTAATATATATATATATATATATATATATATAGATTCTTCCAATCGTTTATTTATTTAATTCGCTCCAAAGAATGAAAACAATAATAAACTATGTGTAGTCGGAAGTTGCAGTTATAGCGTACGAAATACGAAGTAGGAAAGAACTAGTGTTAATATCGAGTCGCGACTTCGGATCTAAATGGCAACCAGTGCGGCATACAACTGTGCTAAGGTAGTGTGACCTACAAAAAACAAACCGAAACTGCCACCAACAATGTTTCGTATTTCAATATAATTGTATACTGAAAAAATAATGCTTTCCATCCATTGCTAGTCAAAAAATATATACGTATATTAGTATCTAATTAAAATAAATAACAATATGTCAATAAAATTCATATATCGGATATCTACCAGACGATGGCAATCAAGCAGACGATTTGAAGAAGCAGGCCAACTGATACAACTGCCCTACAGACGTGCCACCTGTTTGAAACAATTTTCATGGAACGATTTTCTTCTTCGAAAGGTTATTTCGTTAGAAGTCCTTATCTATTTCTATGTTCACGGGCTAAGTTAAATCTTTTAAAATGCTTGGTAATGTGAACGGGTGAAGCATAATTCCGGGTTATCCGGTTCAAACAAGTTAAGTCACATAACTTCCATAATGTGAACGAACAAGATATATCATCTTACCGTAGCAAGTAGAGCTTCCGCCATCTGAAGAACCCACATCTTCCGGCCACTGCTTCCGAAACCATGGACGATCACTTTTACTGGTTTGGTCGGATCAAAATGGGAGTAAAACAGAGAACTGCTGTTGTCATACGACAGGATATCTCCGACCATGCGGCTCCGGTTTGTATAAAGGATGAATTTGGTCCCGATTGTTTCCGGGGAAGCTGGCAATGTATCGAGGTAGTCGAAGGCACCTTGAGGAGAAACTAAACATTAGATGGAAGAAACGAATAGAAGAGGATATTCAAGAATTACATATTTTCGATGATCTCTTCTATACTGGATTATTTTTTAACACAATTATTTCAAATTGGTAAAGTAATCATACAAGTTGTAAATTTCCAACTGGACGAAAAATGTCCGGGCCAGGATTCGAACCTGGGATCGCTTGGCTGAAGCCGCCACGCTCTACCACTGAGCTATCCCGGTCGAATCTGGAGGGCATAATTCATCCAGTTAACCTTATTTGATCAAAGCATCTGGTCTGATATTTTAATCAGCTCAACAGAAAAGATCGCAGGTAATGGAACTCCAGTAAACGCTGGATATCCAGCGTTTACTGGAGTTCCATTAATCCAGTGCAATCAGTGCAATTCCAGTGCAATCAACACGATGTAATATCTCATTGTTTTCTGTTTCAAAATTGTCAGAATTAAATAAGTAGTTGGATATAATTATGTTGAATTGTTCATTGAAGTGATGCAGTCAATTTTAATATGCTATACTTTAAAGAATACAAAAATGTATAATATACATTGGTTATTTAATACATTATGTTACATCCCTAACTTGTTTTTCTTCAGTTGCAAATATAAAATTAAAAGAAAAATTCATAATCCTATAAGAGCTTGAATGAAAATGTGTTTAGACGATAACTAAAAGAAGAGCTGATGATTTTTTCGATCTGAAACTGATACGCTGTGTTTATCTCAACTCAATGATATCAGAATAAAATTATTTTGTTTGTTTTATGCTAATAATATCGCACACTTATTTCTGGAGTGGCATAACTTAAAAAATTAAGATTTTCAGAAAAGGCAAAAAATGTTTTCAAGCATGAAAACAAACTGATTTTTATTTCAAGTGAATCCGGAAATAATACGAAATTTTTTTTGTCTGGAGCTAATTTCTGTCTATTTACTTTAATATGAACCGCATTACAACCAGTTATCTGGAAATATGTTGACAGTAGGGTTGTATATTGTCAAAAGTGAAAAGTTGTAAAACTGTTTTAAATCTGTTATTTTTAAAGATGTTTAAACGTGCTTTTTATGGGACACTCGGTACCAAAAAACTGTATTCTGTAAATAATACCTATCTGAAAGTTTCTGAATTATGTTCCAATAAAGCAAAATCAGTATAGATAATAAAAGGCCTTAAATTGTTAATAAATTATTAATTATTTTATTAATTGATTTTTTTTTAATTGAAATATTTTAAAATTCTTTCTCCTTATCCAATTTTGGGATTTCAAACTAGATTTTTTTTTTTATCTTATAAAAAGTATCAAAGTATAGTCAGGAAACTTTGTTCTACAAACCTAAATATCGAAATTTTGATACAAAGATTAGATCAGAAAAAAAAAATTGATGTATGTCGGTGAAAATAGCATATATTTAAGTTCAGGGTTTCTTTTTTTTTTTTTTTTTGGTCAAAAAATCGATACTTAGTTATCTTTCATAGAATCAAAAGATACATTAAAAGAAATCAGACATTTAGCACAATTGTTGTAGAAATATTTTGATTACATAAAGAATATGAAAAAATAAAAAATGAGAAAAATACGATAAAGAGATATTAAATTTCATCTAAATAATCTATTAACCATATCTATACCCTTTACTACTTATCAGAATCAGATCGTCAAGAAATTTGTACACAATGTTCTAGAGATTTTAACGTTCATTTTAGGATAAAAGTCTGAAATTCGACATTTTTGTCATTTTTTGTCAAAATGAGAGGTACTAAGTCCCATTAAGACAGATGGGGAAAATTGCGATTCACTCATATTAATTGACCAAAAATCACACTTTTTAAGTTTTTGTCACCTTAGTAATAAGTGTACCACATGTTTCAAATCAAAAAATTTGAAGAAGTGGGATTTACCTTCATCTCTGAAACATCCAAACCCCCTATAGCACACAACTTCTTCCGATCTTTTCCTAATACGATGCTTCCGTTTCCTCATCTCCTCCCATTTGGCCATCGATGATACAATTGCTGACCACACCTCGTAATCACTGGGCTCATCTTCGGTAAATCCAGCACTCCAAGGTATTTTGTACGAGGCAGGTGTAGTGGTTACCGAAGACTGGACGGAACTGGTAGACTGCGCAACAACTGGAGAAAATGGGAGGAAGTCTAATAAATAAAAAGATATATTTATTACTATATAGTAATCTATATCTAATATTGAACATAGTTCATACAACATCTGCAAAATAAAACCTAATAAAAATTAAAACACTGTTAATAATAAAATTAACAAGGACGAAAAATCATGCATCATTTATAGATTATGAAACACTTTCCAAAACTAACATAATATTATTAAGAATTTTTTTTTTCAAGACTGAAATGAGATATCTAAATAAGAAATTTAAAAATCACATAACTCGCCATAAAAATCCATTTTCAGCAATTACTTTTCATATCACGTAATGCGTGCGAGTTCTTTCCTGTAGCCCTGTATAATATATATAGAATTTATACACACCATCTAATACAATCAAAAATACATAAATTTAAAAATGCATACCACAGCGGAAAACACACTTCCAGCAATTATCGATCTTAGTCAGTCAAGTAACCGAATTCTTTTGTGTGTCTCTGTAAATGAACGATACATGCTATGCAATCCATAATCTGTAGAAAACCTGTTATAGTGCACTTCAGTAATTCCATTATGTTTAAAGTATGATACCACCATCAAAATGCACCGCAAACGATTTTTCACCATAGATCAGCGGTTTCCAACCTGGGGTATGCGTCCCCCTGGGGGTACCTGGTGGAACAGTTGGGGGTACGTGAAAATCACATTGGTAATGGTGGTTAATCCAAAATATAGTACTTAAAATAACAACAGAAAAAGAAAACATTAAATTTTTTGTTTAGAAAGATAGATTTTTGTAAAAGTGTATTCGCATAAAAGGAAAGAAAAATGCCTAAACTTAGTAACTGGTTGATATTTTCTCTCCATTATCTCCGCCGACTCCTAATAACATCTTGCGATTTCGCATGTGTCCCTTCTTTTATTTTTACTAATTCTATAAACATCTAGAAAAAACAAGACTCATATGATCGGGGCTTCTGATTTCGACGATTTCATTTAAAACCCATCTGGAAACATGTCATCATTTTACTGTTTGACTGTGGTCACTTTCACCGTAATGAAAGTGTACTCGCAGTAGATGATTAATGTTTGCGGGACTCGGCGATAAATCAAACAATACCTTTATTTAAGTTATTTTCAATGCACAAACATATTTTAGCTATTATTAGTTATTATTCACAAAATATTATTTTTTTGCTTCCACTGGTGTTATACAAGAAAAAGAACTTTTACACTGTAAAAAAATTTAAATTTACGGACATTTTCCGTGAATTACTACCGTAATTTCACTAGAAATGTCCCTTTTTCAAGGTAAACGGTCAAATCCCTTAAATTTCATGTTTTTACGGACAAAACCTTTTTATCTAAGGGCATAGCTTGTTTATATAGGGACAAAAACCGTTTTTTATGGACTTTGCCAGGAATACCTACTTTAGTAATTTTACTGCAACAATTTTTTACAATGTCGACGCAACCAAATAAAACCAAAAGGAATCAAATAATATTGAATATCAATTGAAAACCATACATATTTATCTAAACATCGTGCAACGTTCTGTTTCTCTTTAATTCAAAAGTTGTATTCACATCACAGTGAAACACTTTCACCGTAAATGAAAGTGCACTCACTGCAGATGATTAATACTTGCTGCACCCGAGGCACTCATTTCTTGTTCATCATCCTCATCCAGGCGTAGACGAAGCGAGAGGCCGAGGATGACAGTGATGGAAGAAGCTTATAAACAAGATGACCCCTATTCGGCTTAATCCTGTTCCAATTTGGTCAGAAAATTAGAACAAATTCGATCATTCGTAATATTCCAAGAAGAAACTATCGTGACCATCGTTCGCTTTTCCTGCGTGTACCAAGCACCCATGGAGATTTAGTCAAGGCTCTCTGCCATCTCCAGCAATTCAACCAAGAAGATTCCGAAGTGAAAACTGAGAAATTATTTCATTTAAAATTACTTAAAAGAAAGTAAATCTCGCCGAAGAAGTGAAGCTTAATTTAATAATCTGTGAATTAGAAATAGCCTCAATATGATGTTACAACTGACTGATTCGGACTCACACTAATGAAATTATTTCTCAATTATACAATATAATTTTTTTACTTCAAGTTAAATTTTAGTGTTTTCTTTTGATTGATTCATTTGACTGATTTGATTGATTCATTTGACTGATTTGATCAAATTAAATTGTTTCTCGGGTAAGCGATTGTACCGTACAACACATTAGAGATCAGAACGCTGGTATATATGAAAATTAGAATGAAAATAAACTGCAAACGAAGTTTTATTTCATGAGCTGATAGACATTATTTTCGTGAGCCCAGGAATGCCGATGTACTGGCCATTAAGTTAATATCAATTTGTATTAAAAAAAATGACCATTTAATTTCGAATGAAAATCGTCATTAGATCAGACAATCTTTAAACAACAAATTGCATAAAATAAAAAATAATCTGATCAGCACGAAGCTCAGAATAAAAAAATGTTCCGTAGTCTTCCTCCGGACCAGTGGGCACTGTTGCTTGGCAAAGATGTTTCTCAAACCAACAAACAAGGATTTAACATTTTTAACACTTTCCAACATTAGATGAAAAATGTTTATGAATTCGATTTGTCTGCCGGCTGTCTGTCTGTCTGCCCATGCTGTAACTTTCGTAAATGCACTCAGATTGACATGAAATTTTTATATGATATTGAGGTTTACTATAGAATGTTTGGTATTGAAAATGAAGTGTGTAGCATTTGTAGTTCGTTTACAGGTAAACACAAAAGAATTCCGTTACATACTTCTCTTAGAAATTTCGGAAAGACTCTTCAAAAAGGTGATCCGAATATTTAATTCTGTGTAAGATTCTTCAAAGAGTGAGAGTATCGTGATCATTTCTTAGAATTACTCTTTTAAAAAGCCCTAAAATAAAGCTTTTATTATTATTATTAATTGCTGAAACGTCAGTTGAGGCTTACTGCGGAGAAACAAAAAGTTTTGTTGTCTGTTTGTATGTCTCGCTATAACTGCTGCATAATGCTTCTAATTAGCTTGTAATTGGTTAGATATGTTGATGAGGTACCCGGAAATAGCTGTATAGTTTTTGGTTAAATTTGGTTCTTTATTTTGAAACAATATGGACATTTTCTTTCACATCATAATGCTTTTCTTTTTTTTTCTATGGAAATTCAGACGAATTTCATATTTTATCATTCACAGAAATGAAAACGGCACATTTGAATAGTTAATTTAAATGCTACATTATGGAAGCTAAATTTTCGCTATGCGAAGGAAGTCTTAAATTAATCCAATCGGTTTGAAATGTTGCCAATAATTTTCTCGACTACATCTTTGTATAATATTTTATGTCATTTATGCGTATGTTCTAGAAATATAAAACGTTTTTCTTAATCACTTTTACTATTTTTAAAATAATACCTATGTCTTTTTCTTCTTTTTTCGGTGCGTTCGTAATTATAAATAAGCACCTATAGTAAGCACCTATAAGTAAGCACCTATAGTCCGTACGTCCGTTCGTCTGTCCATCTGTCCGCATATAACAGCGCAAAAACTACCCAACCGACTGGTTTGAAAATTAATATACATATAATCGTTGCAGAATTCTAACGAGTCATTTTAAATTTTATGAAAATCGAATCAAAACTTAAAAATATATTAATAAAAATATTTATTAAATAATTTGAATTGTTTAAAAATCGATACTTCTTGTTATAGCAGCTTCCATGGATTAATCGTCAAGCGACCGAGATGTATCGCCAAGTTATTTGACATGTATGACGTATATATACCCTTTTATAAAGCCTATGACCAAGTTATAGTCACATTTTTCATTCTATTACATCCTGTCAAACGTAATTAATTCAATGATATCCCATGATAGGTAATGATTCTAGGTTGCCATGGTGATTACGTCCTGTTTAAGGTGGAGTCCTATTATTTCCTTATTATTAAATTTCAAAATCAAATTTGTATACTAAAATTGTTTAGTTATAGCAATCCTATAATCTACCGCAGTTTTTTGGATGTTTCCGGAGAAATAGATATTAAATGGGAAAAGAATCTAAATATAGATTTCAACATCTTAAATTTTCAAAGCTAGGCTTAAGTTTCCCATTGGAATTTTCAGTAAATGTGTAAAAAAAGATAAAATGTTGCCAACTTAAAATGTACTTATTTTATTACGGAAATTAATCATATCATAATAACAGACGATATAATTAATTTCACTGAAACTAGTTATAGTACAAACGCACCTCATTTGTCACGTTTGGCGTACAATTTTCAAATTGTTTTTCTTGTTTTCATTTAACGGTTGCCTCCCAACTGAATTTCATAGCATATCAAAAAGAGAAAATAAAATACAATCGAGTTAATTTGACATTCTTAAATGTTAGATTTTCTGAATTTTTAAGAAATCTTACATGCTTTGAAATATACAAATAATCTAATATTATTAATTGCAGTTGTTAGATATCGTGTGTAGTAAGATGAAAATTAAAATGTTCTGCAAAATTGACGTTGAGACCCCTGATCTGAAGATTTACTAATATTATTTACATTGTCTTCCTTTTTTTTCAAATTAAGTTGTGTTTTCTTTCTTCTAAAAGTATTACATAAAATACAGAATAATTTTCTAGAATTTGCTATGTAAACAGTAGAGATGAGTTTTCGGGTTCTTTTTTCGGAGACAAAACCCGACGATTTGAAGTCCGAGCAAATTTGCAGATTTTTAAAATAGCAAATTTGTTATTTATATCCAACCATATTGGTAGAAATCTACAAAGGTCACAATTCTTATCCTTTTAGAATATCATTGCACAACTATGGCAGAAAGACATGAGTTCTGTTTTCCAGTCATTTTGAAAAAAGACTTCAAACAGAAAGTTAATAAAGACAAGAGGTATCCCACGGCTTCTTAATGTTACTAACACTGACCGTTCAAAGGCTTCAGCATCAGATAGAATATTTCTCCTTATATCCAATCGATAACAATCCGATTCCCTTTAAACTGATTTTTAAAAGGATGTAAAACACTTTAGGGTGGTTCTCAAATAACCTACTCAACTACGCGATGAATTTTGCATTTTTTAATAAATAAATTACTTATCGAGTTATAAGCGATTCGTGTCACGTGACGACACGTCTCCCCCGCCCCCATTCGTGTGAGTTCGCGTCGGGAATTCGGTTTAAAACGTCGACTTTGATAGTATTTTTTGAAAGATATTCTGCCTTTACCAAATAAATGGGAAACGTGTTTCGATTACATAGTTTCTGAATAAGACCACCTGCCAATTTCATGCGTTTCCGAAGAAACATGAATGATAAAATGTGTCAGAAAGTAGCTCCTTTGGATTTGAGAAGACCCTTAAGAGGTCTTTCAATTTTTTTCTTAATTTATTTAATGCATTAAAGCTATATATTCTGTTAACTATTGAAGGGAACTGTGCTGCAATATCTTATTATGCAAATGTTTGGCACGTTACAGTGTTGATGAACTTTTGGCACGCGTATGGAAAAAAGTTCGAAATCTCGGGGCAATGCCATACGTACTAATTTTCTAACATATAGTAACACTCAAATAAAATCCATCAAATGAAGTCAAAGACGCACGCTTTTCAATTACGCTGCCAAAAATATGCTTTTATTAGACACACTCAACTATTACAGCATCTGAAACGTTACAGGAGTCATTCATCTGAAGACAATTGGGCGTCAAAAGAGTGTAATTGAGAAACAGAATGACGTATTTTAAGTAAATAAATGCACTTCAAGTAATCATGCGCAGTTGATCATATTTCTTGAATGAAAACACTGCACGTTATTCTTAACTAAAACATTCATTCAATAGTATTTAAAAAGTATGCGGAGAATTTAGGCAACTTGAAGCAAGACTTCCTGGCTGTTCTACTTTATAGCAATTGTATTGCTTCGCTTTCTTGAATTGATTTGTGTTTTCAGATATTTCTGGACGGGGGCGTCATTTGGAGTAGTCTAGAGGGGGGAGGTAGGGCAGTGACCCTCTCTCAAGGAATTCGTCTTCAATACAATCCATTTCAGACTCAAAAAATGTTTTGTAAGTAATTGCACACAGGAACTAAAATAATGTCAGATTCGATTAAAATAGAATCATTAACATTATATAAACACTTAAAGTACAGAAATCAAGAATTATCGATAGTTTTTTCTAAACTCTTGCTATTATAACATTCTCAAAGTGAGATGCATTAATCATTAATGAGTACTTTGGCAAATTAAAAAAAAAATATGTATGTGAGAATAAAATTGTATCAATTGCTTCACAACATGATCAATAGAAATCCCCCCTTCCCCAAAGGAAATTTTGCCCGTCCTCCTCCAGAAGAAAGGCTTTGAAATGGCACCCCTGTTTGTGGATACAGAATATATTTGGATTCGTAATTCGGACCGGTGATGTCGCAAATCCTGAAAGACGATATAAAAAGCTAGAATTTAATAAGATAACAATAAATGCAACTCAACAATCTTACACAAATATTTAACACGAATGCATATCCTTGTTATTTTCAGGTTTATTTTAACCCTTTCGGGACGGGTGATACATATATGCATCGTTAAAAGTTGTATGTGGAATATGTTTTTGGCACCACTAATAAATAATTGTAATATTTGTCTTTTTTTTAAATTAGAGTATTTGTTGGTATTTTACAAGTACAGGGAACTGTTTAAAAAAAGGGATACCAATCAAATAAAATTTCTGTAAGGGATGCCGTCATGAAAGGGTTCAGGGGGAATTTTAAATTTTTCGGCTTGAAAAATAAACCTATTTTATGGAGCATTTTATGTTTAGGAACAAGGTAGAAATATGTAAGTTTTGGGATTAAAAAAACACATACTTTGAATTTTTAAATGTCAAGTTCTTAATAATTTTTATTGGAAACTGAGCATTTTAGACGCTTTTTCTCAATGTTGTACCCCGTGTGGCGTTCTGCAGTGCTAAGGATTTTTCCGAGTGGTTTCCTTTCATCTGAAACCATTAAAAGAAAAGCATACAAATATATATGCATATGTGTGTGTGTGTGTGTGTGTTATAAAGCAAAATTTTGTCTGTGAGTAACGCTGACGTCATCACAAACTTGCAGAAATCTTTTTAACTTAAAATTTGCAATGTATTAAAAGTGGAGAAAATGGAGAAAATAATATTTTGTCTGGGACTATTTTTTCCATCGTGTATAATACAGATCAACCCATTTCATCGAGTGCCTCTATAAGAAAGTGGCGACATCGCAGTAATAAAATTTTATTGGTCGAGACAATTTGGAAAAAAAAATGAATCGCCAAGAAAATCAGGGAAGATCGCTATTATCAGTAAACTAAGTTTCTTGCCTTGTCTCACTCGTCTCATCAAACTCCTACAGGCATATGTACCGCTAATTTCTGGATTGTGGTTCGTCATAGTTTGGAAAACTGTGCATGCTTGCTGTGCGTCTGTCACCACTCTTATGTATAAAGGCATTCTATCTATTCGGTAGCTTTGGACATGTAACGCCATCTATGAGATTTTTTTAAACTAATGTTTTTATTCTCTTAAACAAAAGATTTTATCATGAGAAGCTTTTTCGCCCAAACCCCATTCTTGTACCTAATTGCTTGATATTTTATTGAATATCAAAATGCGTCAATGACTTTTGTCTCACAGATTATGTCCACCCTGTATATTTTTGATTTGTAAAAACTATCGTTAATTCAAAATAATTGCCGAAACAATCCATGAAAACATAAAACTTCATACCAGGAACTTCAAAACCAGGATATCTTTTAATGCCATAAAAACTTCAAATGATCTTACACCTTAAAAAGCAGAGGCACCAAAGAAAAACGAAAAAAAAATGCAAATGTCATCAAAATTCAGGCTTTTATTATAGGAATGAAATAGACATAAAACAGATAAATAAAATAATTTTTCACAGTTTATTGAAACTATCATCATCTTCAATATTATTCTTTACAAATATTTATATCATGGCTTACAAACTTTAGAACTTATCGCGTCTGTGACGATGATGTTCTTTATAGTAATGATATCGAAAGGATTTGGTGCTACTATTGCGATAACAAAATAACAATGAGACACTTGGACGTTGCTCGCATGCAGCAAGGCTTAATAAAATATTTATCACGTGCGCTGTATTATTAAATATTTTTAGTCTTGCAGAAATCTCATAAAAAAATATTTTTATCTGATGAAGTTAAATCTGAAAAATAATGAAAATAGAGTGATATTTGAAATGAAGGAGATGGGTTAATAAGGATCATTTTTGGGCTCCTCCGATAATGCTGCATAAAATTTCATTTTTTAGGATTTCGTTCATCTCACGAAACCCTATTACTCCCGCTCCGTTGTCTGTCTGTCACAGAGCCGTTCTCAGAACCTATATAACTTACAGAGTTGAAACTTTGTGTATATATGACTGAATACCTGCTATGAAGCTCAAAATATTAAAATTTGAAAAAATCGTATTATTTTAATATAGAGAAATACAAAACCAAAATTCTAACGCGCCTTTTCCAATTAAATTTAAACATTTTTCGTTATAGCAGTTGCCAACAATTAAAAATCCACAATAAAATTCTTTCTACAATAATTAATTTTCTATTGAAAGATTTCCACGTGAAAAATGAAAATGAAATAAAAAGTTTCATCAATTGAAAAAAAAAAAAAGATTAATATGAAATAAAAATGATTGACGTCATAGTGGTAATAAAACGGAAATTTTCAAAGATTTCTCAATAATACAAGGAGTATGAGTATGTGTATGTACAGAAAGCAGATTAATATCACGTCATTAGAGAATTAAAAAGAAAATTAATCTGACGCCTACCAGAAGTTTAACGGATTTCTCAAATGTTTGAGAATAATACAAAGCGAGTATCAATATGAGTAATAGAGAATAGTAAATATATGAGTTTGAGGAACGTATTGAATCATGATAAAACCCCGATTATGGAAATATTTGCATATTTTAACATTTTGAAGATGTACTACAACATGCTTAATTTTGAAAAAAAAAATTTAATGTCGCATTTAGTCCATATGACAGATATTATTATGACAGAGTATAATAGCGGGCTGGTTTAGATATTCGAAAAAACGAAAAAATAGACCGGTAAATTATTACTTTATAAAAAACATGACCTTTTTTTTCTGCTAAATGAAATTTATTTGGATTTATTAAAGACAGGATAAAGTGTTTTGAAAAGAATATTAAAGGAAACCTTTTGTGCGATCTTCAATCACACTTACCCACTTGTTTTACACTTCCCAACATATAGTGGAGAATTGTTTATGAATTCGGTTTGTCTGGCCGTCTGTATTTCTGTTCACGCCCAGTGTTAGAAATTAGCAGTCGTTAGTCGTCAAATGCGACTACATTATAGCATTTGACGACTACAAAATTATTCCTGGGCGTCAAATTTGACGCCTAGCTTTTTTTAACAATTATTTTTTAACTTAGCCAATCACCCGCTTTTTAAAATTTGGTCTCACACCAAACATAATCTCTAAAATGTGAGACAGTTTGACAGCGATTTTTAGCAGAGAGTAAGAATCCAAATTAACATATTAATTTATGGAAATTTCTAAAATTTATATTGAACCTGCCATTGAATGTGAAAAGGGATTTAGTCAGTTTAATTTAATAAAAAGTGTTACACGTAACTTTTATCCACTGATACTGTTAATGATTTATTAATAGTAAAACTGCATCGACCCAATTTAGCAGATTTTTATCCAGATAAAGCTATAAATCCCTGTGAAATGATGTAGCTGAAGGACTGTGTGACGTCCTGGTTTTAGTATCTAACTTTATTAACCCGCGAGAACTCGCTAGTTCTCTTATCACACGAGAACTCGCAAGTGAGAAGTTTTCTCACTGTGCCCAATTACCTTCCTTTTACCTTACACATTTATTTAATATCAGCACTTTTTGTTTGTCTTAATACTTTATTCACAAAAGAGATATAAAATGATAAAAAGAGTTTCTAAAATTTAATTTAAAATGAAAAAAGGGTTTAACTATGAGTCTTATTTCAACAGCTGGAACCAAAAAAATAGTATGATGGTGAGAGAAAATCTCAAGCAGCGAGTTCTTCCGGGTTAAAATTAGTGGATATTGTTTGAGTTTCATCTTTGCAATTTATATGCAGTCAAGTATTGTTAGCATTAAATCGCTTAATGTGAATTTTTGCTTAACGCCTTCGCGACGGGCGTCCTTTACAGAATTTTTAATCTTTTACCACCGGTTTTTCAAAACAGAAATTTTCGCCTAATTGAATGCAGAAATGCTATCATTAAATAAGGCAAAGCTTACAATAAAAAGTAACTGGTGGGAATAATCGAGGATTCTGAGAATCTTATGCGTCACGTATACGTGTCTCTCTTCCCCAAGGGGTTAACATGAATTAATAATGCTGTCCCAACAGATAAGATGGTACTATTATTTTAATTGTTAACACACACACAAAAAAAGTGGTCCTTTAAATTTCATGTTAACAATTCTGTAATTATATGTATAGTTTTTTTTATACTAAATTTAAAGTGTAATCATCAACAATGGATAAAATTTTGTTAGGTTTAATTTTGTTTAACATGGTTAAGTGCATTTTTCTATTAATTTCTAAACATAGTATTAATTTAAAATGCTTTATCAGTTTTACAGTTGCTTCAATTATTGTAATATTGTAGATTAAGAACTTCAATAATTTAAATAAAAACAAAAAATTCACGCTTTTCTATAAAGTAGCATGTAATGATACATTTATGTGAATTTTAGAAATTGCAACTAGAAGTTTTCATTTGACGCCTAAGATATTTACAGTAGGCGTCATTTGACGCCTACCTTTCATTTCCCAATTTCTATCACTGTTCACGCCCTAACTCGCATAATTATACTCAGATTGTCATGTAATTCATTTATGTTATTGAGGATACATGGCATGTTCGGTACTCAAAATGAAGTATGTGCCATTTATGGTTAGTTTGTCGAAACACTCGAAAGTATTCCGTTACATTACGGTCAACAGGTTTAAAAATCGTTTTCAATGCATTTTAATGATGATACGCAATATCTGAAACATAATGAAAATTATATGCATCATTCAGGTCGACGACGATATATTTTCTATAGAATGAGTATCAATTATAGATCGTTTACAGTGCCACTCAAAATATTCTGTTACATTACGGTCATTGGGGAAAAATTTCTTTCAGCGCATTGTAATGGTGTTACACAATTTCAAATCTAATGAAATTGATATGCATCACTTAGGTAGATAGTAACATGCTTTCTATAGAGCATAGAGTAAGTAGAAATTGCAGTTCGTTTACAGGGACGCACAAAAGTATTTCATTACATTATGATCTTTCGGGAAAAATCGTTTGCAGTGTATTTTAATGATGTTACACTGTTTCAATGAAATTAATATACATTACTGAGGTGCACTACAGCAAAATTTCCATCGATTATTGAGTACGTATAATTTATTGTTTATTTACAGAGACACTCAAAAGAATTGGTTACAGGACTGACTAATGAGGCATAACTGCGTGATGTGCGTTTTTAGCTGTCATATTTATCTTAAAACTTAACTAACTTTAGATGTATTACGAGGTGCGTAGATCATATACAGGGCTGCACGAAGGAATCCGCACACATTACCACCTATGGACAGCAATTGTTGTAAATAACTTTTCTGCGTTCTTTTTATTTATTTATATATTTTTTTAAATGTTTATTCAACTATTTTATTTCCGTGTATGAACAAAAAGACATTTTTTAACAATATTCCGATGGTGATGGAAAGTGTTTCATAATCCATGCCCTGATGCATGGCTTTTCGTTCTTATTTTCTCTAATACGTTTTCATTGTTTTACTGTAATATAAGGAACTATCTTTACTGCCTACGATCGATGTTTGTTTGATGATTGTTTAAATGTATTATACAAGATCACGAATGCAGGTTTATTTAGCAAAATTTAATGTATTTCGACTTTTCTTTACATCAATTTCATATATCGAGACCTCTCTAAGTTTGGACATATTTGAGCAAGATTCTGGGCAATTACCGGTTGCACCATCGTTGGACCTTTGTGTGAAAAAGTTAGAAAATAACATTTTAAAGTGAGTAAAGTAAGTAGTAAATGTTGCTTACATTATCTTCTAATTGCTGTAAAATGAGCACACTTACTGAATAAAACAATATTGCTTGAAATTCTGTGTTATTATTTGTTAAAATTATACATGGTGAAAAAAAATCTGATCGTATATTTGAATACAGCGCATTAAATTTACTTTAAATTATCTGATTTCATTAGGACAAACAATTGTTTCTTATCTACTATGTATTTATATATAATGTAAATGTGAATTTACCCTCCAAATTATGTCGCCCCAGTGCAATGGCACATGTTGCACATGCCTGAATACGGCCCTGTTTATATGTAACATATCAACTGCACACAGCTACACATAATTATACACAGCTATACACTCACACACAAAGTAAAATCAAATAGTACATGTCAATTTAGTAAGCACTAGATACTTTTTCTTCTTACGAGAATATAATGTGGAGTTCTTTTTTTCCCACGAATAAAAGTATTGTGAAGGTAAAACAAGATTTACAGGCAAAGCGCGAAGTATTTATTACAGGTGGTTCATTACAATGAATAATCCTTTTTTTTTTTTTTCTTTAACCGAGAGATTTTCAAAGATTTTAAACATGGGGGGAAAGACCTGACTTCAATTGGTCTGTCGATAGGTGTTTAGAGCTTTGTAGAAAATAAAGTAAATAAGTAAAAAGTTATAGATAAAATAAATAAATAAAAGTTGGTGGGAGAATACTTGAATCTGTTGCTTATTTTACATTTTCTGTTAAAAAGGTTTTGTTATTGTTGTGGTAGTTTTGTTCAAGACTTTATTATCTACTATATATAAAAAAATTGAATGTGAATTTCGTTCCGGCTGCTTATAACTTGAGTTCTGCAGGATGGATTTTGTTGGGGCTTGCACTGTTAGCTAGATATAATTTTACAGGGAAGGTATTAGTATATAACAATATAACATATCGTTCTACATTACTTAGTTATAAGGGCAGTTCTATATTGAACACAATTATGAAATGTTAGCCTTTTTGAAAAGATCTACTGGCCGGATTTTGATGAGACTTGCATTGTTAGTTAGATAATTTTAGGGATGGTTGTAGTATATTGCATATCTTTCTACGTTACTTATTTATAGAATTATGGGGAAAGCTTTATAATCAGGTGAGATTATTATCAAATATTAGCCTTTTTAAAAAGTTCTACTGGACAGATTTTGATGAGACTTGGATTGTTATTTAAATAATTTTTCAGGAATGGTTTTTGTAAACTGCAAAGCGTACTTAACGAAATCCTATTCTAAATGATCAACTAAAAGTGTTGGTCCATAACAGCTCAAATTTTGTCTGTACATTTAGAAAATATAATATCGCAATGGTGTTCGTACCGTTTTCAGCAATGCGGAAAGACATTCCAGGTAAAAGTCCATATTGCTTTAAAACACAAAGTCAAATTCACTGATATATTTCATTTTATTTAAGGTTCGTTTAAAGAAACGGACCAGCGTAGCGGACATAGCCTGCCAGTTTGTTATACAATGTAATATAATAATTAAATGCATTATTTGAACTTGAATTCAGGGTACTAGATTTAATTTAAACCACTTGGATCAATTTAAAGAACAATAAATTGTTTTTTTATTTATCACTAGTTGCGTGACAACCCGATGTGTTGCACTTATATTACATGAGGTATTCCGATTTCCTAACCCCTTGAAGGGCGATGGCATATAATATATCCCATTTAATTTTAATTACGAAATGTCACATTGACACCAAAATTTTAAAATAAAATTTTGCTTTCATGAAAGTACGTGAAGAAAAGCTTTTACTTATTTGAAGTAAATTTGTTTGTAAATCCTAGTGTCAATCACTCATTTCAAAATTTTAGCAACATAAGTACTTTTATCCTAAAAGGGTTAAGAAAAAAGAAATCCAATATTATTGTACGTTTAGAAAAAATTATAGCATTATTATTATTTTTTAAATATTAAATTTCAAGTAAGAAATCATATGTTACAATGTAGGTTAAACAGAAATAGCGAAAATTACATTTTGCAGATTACGTGATTTTTGATGGAAAACTTTATTTGTAGAAAGTATGTTGTTCTTTTAAGTTTTCGTTTTTAATTTCGGAGCTGGTGAAATAAAAATGATGTCATTTTAACAAAATTATAAAAAAAAATATTTTAGCTCTTTAAATTAAAATAATGCTTTAAAAGGTAAATAAAAGTATTTTTTACCCGATAAACCATTTTATTTTTAGCGCCTTTGTGAAACGTTTTAACCACCATCTTTCAAAAATAATTAATTGAAAATAGTATGTTATTTTTCTTTAAATTCAATTCTTGAGAATAGGGATCAATAATTGTCCAACTAAATTCAAATAATTTAAATCTTCCTCTTTTGTTAAAGATAGAACTGAAAAATATACGATGTAATGACTTCTAAATGTCAATATGTCGACAGACGATTTTTGTTTCTGTAGAAAAACGTGATTCATGAAGCTTGAATATGTGAAAATATGTTTTTATCTCTCCGAATTTTCTAGAAAGATTTAATTTAATCGAGATTTTCTTTTCACCATATACTTAAATTGAAAATAATTTAAAATAATAATTCAAAATGACGTTAAAAAATAACAATAATCCCTATCGTTTCTCCTTTTTTCCACTTTTGCCCACAAAACTGTGGTAATTTAGTTGACACCATTGCAGAAATGTCATTAAAAATTACAAAATAATAATAATAATCATAATAATATCTTGGAAACTAATTCGAATTTTAAAATGCTGAATCCTTATACGACATCTTCGGATCCATGCGGATAATTGGTGTTAGTTTTATCGTTCAAATGCTCTATATTCTGGAGGAAGTAATTGTGAATTAAAAAATGAAAGGCAAATTTTAATATAATAAATGCAATGTAAGCTGATAATTTAATGCATTGTTTGAATTTGAATTCATCGAATTAGACTTAATTTAATTCACTTGGATTCATTTGAAGGACAAAAGAAAAATTATTTGCTGTGCAATGTAATATGATACGATAATTAAATGCATTATTTTAATTTGAATTCAGTCCATTATATTTTGTTTAAATCGTCTGGATTCATTTAAAGAGAAAATAATTGTTTTTTATCTTCTGTGTCTAATTTCATAATTAAATTCGCTATTTGGATTTGAATTCATCTCATTAGATCTATTCTAAATCACCTGGAATTATTTAAAAGAAAATAAAACACTATTTTTCTTTTGTTGTGAAATAATTTGATAACTAAATGTATTTTTTAAATTTGAATTCATCGTATTAAATTTAATTTAAATCATTTGGATTCATTTAAAGGACGAAAAAAAATGTTTTCTGTGCAATGTCATATGATATGATAATTAAATGCATTATTTGAATTTGAATTCAGTCCATTATATTTAATATAAATCGTCTGGATTCATTTAAAGAGCAAATATATTTTTTTAATCTATTGTGCAATATAATCTCTTAATTGAATTCACTATTTGAATTCAGCTCATTAGACTTATTTTAAATCACCTGGTTTCGTTTAAAAGAAAATATAACATTGTTTTTCATTTGCTGTGAAGTAAATTGATAACTAAATGTATTCTTTGAATTTGAATTCAGTGCATTAGATTTTTTTAAATCGCCTAGATTTATTTTAAGGACATTTTTTTTATGTACATTTATTTATTTAGTTGTTGTCCAATCTGATAATTAAATGCATTAATTTAATTTATTGTTGCTCTTTCAATTTTTATGTGTCTTCAAGTAAAACAGCTAAATATTTTTCTTTAAAAATTTATTTTTATAAATTCCAAATTCTCCACGAATAGTCAAATATCAACAAAAATTTTCATTATAGCAGAATAAACACAATACAACCTCAGTATCACATTCGTCTCTTTTTTTTTTTTTTTTCCTGCGCCAAACCAAAACAGCAGGTGACCTTAAAATAAAACAACGTCGACCTTGCCTTAGCTTTCTCTTCTTACCTTCTGTTTCGTTTTGTTTTTGTCACGTGGTTTGTCCTCGTTCAGAAGTTAATCGCTCTCAGGTGTATTTTTTGACTAGCTCACCTAGATAGCTGCGATCACACGATTTCTAATTTAAGAGGATGATAAAGATGACAGTTCCGGAGAAAACATCCACCACTGTTTTCCTATTCTTTGCTTTAATCTGGGGGATTGCGTTAAAAGTTTCTGAAAGGCTCTAAACTAAAAAGGAAGAGGCATAAAACAAGAAAAGCTTCTGAGTTCAGCATTTTATAACAAGTTAGAACCCTACATACAACTTTATATATATATATATATATATATATATATATATATATATATTTAAGTATATACTTTTTGAAACTATTCATGGTGTTTTGCAGAAGTATTAAAAAGAAAATTTTGTTCCGTTCACATTAAAAAGGGGGCAAAAAATCAAGCTTAAGGATATTCTCAAATCCAAACTAGCAAATAATGAAAAGACATTTTTTAATTCATTTTTATTCGCAAACGTATCAAATTAACAGATGCTCTTATTCAGAAAATATGTAATCTAACTGTATCTTCCGTTTTTCGGTAAACGCTAGAAGAGTTTTCAGATAATGTTCTCAAAGTGGGCGTTTTGAACCTAATCTCCGTACGCGACAGCACAGGAAAGGGAAAAAAACTACCCTCATATAATAATTGCTTTTAACTCAAGCTGTAATTCATTTACCGAAAAAAAAAACTGTTCGATTACAAATCAGTTCAATAATCATGTCTGCTAGTATCATGCTTTTATGTTTGAAAATAAGTCAAAAAATTTGCCAAGTTTTTGGGTTTGTTTAGATATTTTTTCAAGAACCGCCTTAAAGGGGCATGGGAGTTTCTCGGCTTGAAAAATAAGCATATTTCATCAAGTTTATTTTTACGCCTGAAACGAGGTAGAAGTGTGTAGGTTTTTGCTTTAGCAGAAAAAAGACAGTTTGAAAAATCTTTCAAAAATAAAATTATTATTTGTTTATATTGAAAATGGCGCCTTTGGGACTGGCTTTTTCTCAAAGTTATGCGTCTTGTAGCGTTTCGCAATAGATAATATTTGTCTGCTTGGTTTCATCTGTAACAAATGACACAAAAAGTGCGTTAAAAATATATAGTCGATCTCATTTAATACGAGCACGGCAAAAACTAGGACACGGTTAAGACGAGCAATTTCACGTTAAGATTGGTTCATCATTTAAGTAATATTAAGCTTTTCACGCTTTTTACGAGCTCCAAAATCAGAATCAGGCAAATCAACTGTTGCTTTCAATGTGATTTTTGGAAAAAAGTAGGGTAGAATTAGGACCAGAATCGAGCAAATCAACTGTTGCTTTCAATGTGATTTTTGGAAAAAAGTAGGGTAGAATTAGGACAGCAATCCCTTTCTTATCGAACACTGTTCTCTCTCAACGATAATATTTCTACATTACAAATATCTCTCAAAATGTAGTAATTCATCAGTTTTACCAGACAGAAGAATTTCAACGTTCAAGCCCCCCCACCACCCCACCCCACCACCAACACCACCACCCCCACCCCACCACCAACACCACCACACACACACACACACCAACAACAACAACAACATGCCACCCAAGGAAATGAAAAAGAATGTGTTGAGGTTTTCAAAGAAGAAAGAAAGAAGCAAGAGATAAGGACGTTTCATATACCACCCCTTTGTAAGATCACGGCCGAACTCGATTCTCCCTCCCCTCATACGGCCTTCACAATCACCCCTTAGTTTCGGAATCGTTAAAAGGCTGCTTCGCCGGTAGATGGCGCGATATACTTACCATAAATAATGCTTAGTAAATGTTACTTCTATACATAAAAATACAAGAATCTTTGCAATATATTCATTATAAAAGGTATATATAACATATGTATCTTTTGTTTCGGCATTTTCTTTACTACAAACAGGAAAAACTAAAAGATTTAGAGATAAAATAAATAAATACAATGCTTTCAGCAATTAAAAATAGTTTAAATAACACGCTACTATAAAATGCAAAACAAACATTATAAGTAAATTTCTATATTTATATACATTTAAATTCTTGATTACTTGAAACATTGATAATTCTGAGCGTAAAATGCACAATAAAAAATTTTAAAAATAATTACTAGTTTCATAATAGTAGTAAGAAAATTAAGCAAGTTCGCCAATATCCGGCAATGAACTCATATCGATTTTTTTTTCTCAAAACATGGATTATTTTTACACGATTCTTAATTATTTAAAATATGTATATATATATGTATATTCAAAACAATTTTCAATAAATTTAATCATTATAGGTACTGATCTGAAATATATAAGCATTATATGTAACATATCTATCTTTTACTTCGGCGTTTTCTTTACTACAAACAGGAAAAACTAAAAGGAAAAAACTAAACAAAACAAACAGGACAAACAGGAAAAACTAAAAGATTTAGAGATAAAATAACTAAATACAATGCTTTAAGCAATTAAAAATAGTTTAAATAACATCCTACTACAAAATGTAAAACAAACATTATAAGTAAATTTCAATACATTAAAATTCTGGATTACTTGAAACATTGATAATTCTGAGCGTAAAATACACAGCAAAAAATTAAAAAAATATTTACTAGTTTCACAATAGTAAGAAAATTAAGCAACTTCGCCAATATCCGGCAATGAACTCATATCGAATTTTTTTTTTCTCAAAACATGGATTATTTTTACACGATTCTGAATTATTTAAAATATATGTATATATGTGTACATTCAAAACAATTTTTAATAAATTTAACCATTATAGCTACTGATCTGAAATATATAAGCATATAGAAATATAATAGAATTACATATAAAATTAAATATTATATTCTAGTTCTGGAATGTCATGGTATAAAAGTATGTATATAAAAATAAAAATATACTTTCATGTTTCATAATATCAACAGAATAAGAAAACATATTTCGCCAATATCTGGCAATCAACTCACATCGCTTTTTTTTTTCTCAAAACATGGATTATTTAACAAATTCATAATAATTTTTACAGGTTTTATTATTTTAGAGAATGAACAATTTTTTTTTTTTTTGCTGTAGCATTATGTACTCCATTTATGAGAGAATAGTTTTTGTGGAAATTTTAGAATATTGTGTGGTTACAGAAATTACAGAATATTTTTTCAGATTTTTAAAATATTAATCCATAAATCTATCCACCCTACTTGTATATATATAATGTATCTATAGGTATATGCAGATTCTATTTCTTGATTAGACTTTAAACATTGATAATTTTTACAGTGAAATATACATTAAATATTATAAAATTAAAATTAAGTAAACTTTAAAATTTTTCTTGATAAAGAGTTCTTACATGCAGATAAATTGGTTTCATTTGTAAAATACCTTGCCATATTTTTTTAAATGATGGGCGAGAATTTTGCACATATTAATGAGCATATATTTATTTTATGCTCGTTTAAGTCACATTCCCCTAAAGGATTTTTTATTAGTCTTGGATATATCAATTCATAAATTGTTTTGACGAACGAAACGCAAAGATAAGGAAATTCTCCATTAGTAATGGTAAGTAATAGCGCCCCCTACTTTCTTCCGGGGAGAAACTCTTATTCCTCTTGAACAAAGGAAAAATTACTTTTTGTTACGGCCGTATAAAGGGAAGGAGAAAATCGAGTTAGGCCGTGGTAAGATTTACAACTAAGACCTGGAAAGGAATGAGCATAGAAGAAAACCTAGTTATGCAAACGAATTTCTTTAAAGGGTTAATATTCGTAATTTTTCAAGCGGATTGCGGATTTCGAAATGAATAAGTGCTGATATAGATTTTTAAAGATAGCAGAAATCGCGAAATTTTACTTACGGAAACGAACGTTTTAGATAGTTTTAATATGAATATTTTTTACAAACCAAATGTTTCGTCGTAAAGGAAAACGAACGTAAATGTGGTTAGGTGTCTTTGATTTATTTGTATTTTCATTTACAAAGCGGATGCACAATTTTAAAAATCGCAGAAAAAAAAATTGAAAAAGTGAGTTTTGCAAACGAATTTTTTTCAAAGAGTTAATATTCGTATTTTTTTAAACAAATTGCGCATTTCAAAATGACAATAAACATAGATATGGTCTGTTGTTTGTTCTTTTTTTTTTGTGTGTGTGTGTCTTGATCAGAAGTGCTACATTGTCATTCAATTTTGGTTGCAGACATTTAACAGAAGGGGCCGAAATTGAATGATTTGTTCCAAAAATGCGATGCTTATCTCTCCAGTTTAAATGCACACAATTAAAAGAAGCTTTACTTTTAAAATCCTTATCATGCACTGAAAAAAAAATGTTGATTTTAATACTGCAACTGGCTTTCCAGTTGCCAGTATTATACCGTAAAATTAACATTTTTTTTTTTTTTTTCAGTGTGGGTATATTCAACAGATATGATTTATAGCGAAGAAAGTTTTGTTATGGCCACAACATCCTAGTTTTAATTTTTAAACTAATATTTTTCTTTTGCAGTTTTGAACATAGTATGACCTATTTATTATAAGATATTAAGTATGAAACAAATATTTTAATGAAATTTTATTGTAGCAGGGAACAGGTTAATTAACATACATTTTATTCGATGCATGAAAACTCTTTTATATTTTTATGCCTCAGTTTAGAAACGGTCGTCCTGATTTTTCTACCTCCATGTCCCGTTATTTGCAACTTCCAACATCGGGCCTTGCAATACTACTGGTGACATTCAAAGGCTAATAAATAAATTGACTTTAACCTTAATCTTTTCTCTAACTTAAATAGGACTGAGCGACCCTAACCTAGTTAAAAATCCAAAAAAGACTGAAAAAAAAAGAAATAAGAAGAAACAGTATTTCTATACACAATGTAATAGAAAAAAGTGCTAATGTCCTCAAATTCTAAAATTCATTATAAAAATTAGGCAACACTTCTAAAACTCGGGGTCAGACTTTGAAAGAAAAACAATGGATTCAGAGACGCCGCTTTAAGATTTATAAGTAAAACAATGATTTTTCAGAATTCTTAATTCTCTTTGATTCTTTTTTCCGCAACTTGGAAATCTATAAACCAAATATGGTGGAGTAAGTGTCCCACTTTCATTCCCGGATATAGAAGAAGCATCTTTTTTTTTTACTAAGCAACGACTGTGGGTTCATTTAACTCTGATTGCAAAAGAGGCAGCAATATAACCAGTTACATGGGTGTTATTGAAACTTTTCTTTGTACAAACGGCTTACATATAATTATCAGCCTATATCATTTGTTATTGTAATGTCTCGGCGAAATAGCTTTGTAAAAATGCTCCGAGAATATTGTTAGTTTGCTTTAAAAAAATTCATATATGCTTATTTTATTTAATGTCATTTATCATTTACGCTAATGTACACATTTGAGAAAAAAGGCTAATTTATACACTGATGTACATATTCTTCCCAAGTGGCAAAATAACTAAACACTAAAGAAAACTAGTCGGATGTGTCAATCCCAAAACTTTCTTCTATCTCACACAGATTTTGCATACACTAAAAAGAATCAGCATCAATTTATATCAAGGTCTAACTGAATCTAAAATTTTATTAAATTCCGTGCATTAGTTCTTGAGATATGACTATTGCTAAAATCGTGTAAATTATGCAAAATGCAGCATAGCAGCGCCACCTGTTGGGATATGTAGACCAAAACCTAATCAACAACAACTTACGTCAACGTCTAACTGAATCTGAAGTTTGATGAAAATCCGTGCATTAGTTCTTGATATATAGTTATCGTGAAAATATTGAAAAAAAAATAGCACAGCAGCACCACATGTTGGGCAATTTATACAAAAACGTAAGCAGCATCTATTTATGTCAAGGTCTAACTGAACCTGCAGTTTGATGAAAATAAGTGCATTAGTTCTTGAGATAGAGCTATTGTGGAAATCGCAAAAAATGCAGCATAGCAGCGCCACGTATTGGGCGATTTTCACCAAAAATTAATCAGCACCAATTTATATCAGGGACTAACTGAATATAAAGTTTTATTAAATTTCGTGCATTAGTTCTTGAGATAGAGCGCCCACAAAATTTTTGTCGCATACAGACAGACAGGCAGACTCACAGACTCACAGACAGATATTTTCTAAAAATGGTCAAATCGTGTTCAGGACCTTCTAAAACGTATAAATCCGTCAAAAACCGGAAGTCGAAAATTTTCATGAATCCAATACTTTCTTCTTGTAAAGATAGAAGAAAGTAAAAAGACCAAAAAACCATGCATCAAGCTAAAATTATGAAACATTTTCTAACAGTAACATAATATTATTAAGAAATTTCATTTTTTCCTAGAACGAAATGAAATATCTAAATAAATAACTTAAAAAACGTATAACTCAGTAGAAATTCATTTTCAGCAATTGCTATCCATATCCGGTAATGTGTGAGAGATCTTTCGCCCTATTTAAGACAGAGTCATATTATTTTCGTATTACTGAATTTAAAAACCGAATTTGTATACTAAAATTGTTTAATTATAACAATCCTATAATCTACCGACAGTTTTTTGAATAGATGTATCCGGAGAAATAGATATTAAATGGAAAGAGAGTGTAAACATGGATTTCAAGTTCTGAAATTTTAAAATCTAGGCTTAAGTTTCCCATTGGAATTTTCAGTAAATGTCAACAAAAGATAAAATGTTGCCAACTTAAAATATACTTATTTTATTACTGGAATTAATCATATCATAATAATAAGCGATATAATTCATTTCAGTGAAATAATAACAGCACGAACGCTCCTCATTTGTCAAGTTTTATGTGCAATTTAATTCTTATTTGGCTGTCTCATTTCATTGTATCAACAAAAATAAAATTTCTTTAAAATAATCAGATAGTGTTTTGGAAAGTGTTTCATAATCTATGAGGTGATGCATGATTTTTCGTTCTTTTTTTATTTAATTGAAACGTAAGAAATTCATCAAATAAGTTTTTATGCACATAGGTTTCTTTTTGCATTTACCTAATTAAAAAGAAAACTAAACAGCGTTAAGGATATTGAAGGATTAAGGATTTTTTTTTAAAGATATACACATAAGTTCCTTTTTGTATTTACCTAATCAAAAATAACCAGCGCTAAAAAAAAGTTTAAATTAGCATGTGTAACTCGTCAAAATATAAAAGCATTAAAATCAACTGGATAATTTAAGATAACTTAAGAGTGTTATGCGATTTATCTTAGACTGTTATTTCATAACACTCCGGAGATGAATGACATATTAAATGGAACAACTTCCGTGTCATTCGATTACGCAAATCGTTTCTACTCGCCTTGCAGTTCTGCAATTTTCTAAATTCTTTTGGGATCGAATTTAAAAGCCTGCAAGCAAGAAATTACCACGCGTAACCTTAGAAACAACTTTTGAACTTGAATTGAACTTTTCAAATGATATATTTAGGTTGTGTTTACGTAAAACAGGTTGATACCTACAACAATGACATATACAAGAAGGGTCACGGACCGTTTCTGATTATCTAAAAAGCATGTGAAACACGGGCTTCCCCCTTTAAAATAAAAGAGGGCCTACAAAATAACTGTAAAATGGGGCCTCTAATTCCCACTTTCCAACACAGTTGAAAAGTATAAGCGTACCAGATTTGACTACCGTGTTCGAGTTGTTCTAATATAACTGTTTCGTACAACTAATTTTAATATTTTTATTTTCATTCCTCAATTTACATTTCTGACTTTGAAAATATTTTTGTAATAGTTGGATGTTTTTTTTGTTTTTTTTTTCTTGTAGATATCTTAGATGTGCAAACCAATTCAGTTTAGAATCGAAAATTAAGCCAAGATATTTTAATTTTGAAACTAATTTAATACTAGTATTATCTAATTTTACTTTTACTCCCCGAGAAGGACCGCTCAGATTAGGAACCAAGTCTGTACAGCATAGATGTCCCTCCCAGTCCCCTTTATTAAGGTTAAAAAAATACAAAATCCCGCCGGTAAACGCGACAGAGGGTGGGGTGGTGAACAATAGAGATGAATACATGAATATAACGAAAACAATATTTGTGAAAAGATGAAAATAGAAAATAATATCACTGCCGCAGGATTACAAAGCTCGACCCGACAACTTGCTCAGTGATGAATTAATAAAGAAAGATCACATAGAAAGTTGGATGACGTTTATCACACGTATATACCTCAAAAACTATTGCTTGTGTTTTTGTATGTGAAACGTTGAGTAATTTTAAATTGTATATTGATCTAAATCTATGTATTAATTCACTTGCATAATGTTCCAGTTTTGTTGTCTCCCGTTTCCTGTTACTAATATTACAAAATCATCCGCGAATGCATAAATATTATTTGTATATTCAGACATGTCATTTAGAATTGAATATGCTATTATTATCCATAGGATTAAGCGCAAGCATGACGTTTTCTTGACAACCTTTGTGAATATTTATGTAATGTCGGGTGGGTATCTCAATTTATAAATATAGTTCTGTCATTTTTGACATAATCTTCTATATTCAGTTTGATGATTTCTTCTCGTAAGATATTCTATGATATATTATCGAATGCGCATTTTATGTTGAATGATAAAATATAATAATATTTATAATCTTGTATTAAATGTTTCATTTTTTGCATAGTTATAAACATAAATTTCGTGGTGCTTCTTTCCATTTTAAAACCGTATTGATTGCTATTAAAGAAATTATTTGTTTCTATATTGCATGTAAATTAATTTTGTAATTTTTATTCATATTTTTTTTTCTAACTTTGGTGGAAGAGATATATATCGATAAGCTTTAGGATCTTTTGGATTTCTATTTTGTTTGTGAAAAAAAATGTACTTTGTGCTATTGCCGTTTAATCAGCTTATCTTATTGTGCGTTTTAGTAACTTCCTAACGTAAGTAAAATATATGTATGTCGGTTAACATAAGAATGAAATCTTTTTAAATCATAATTGAGTTATCAGGTCTGGTCTAAATGAAGCAGAGAATTTCATATAGTGAAATTAGAGAAATAAATTTACATTGCATTAACTTATTTAAGGAGATGGTGTGATACATAAATAAAGCAAAATAAAACTTCTTAACAATATCTTAAAATTAAAACATGCGCTTTATTTTATGTTGTTAGTAAGAAGTTTTTTTTTTTTTTTTTTGCCTTTATTTAAATTTACGTTGAAGAATTTGCTGAATAATTAAATTTATTAAATCCTAATTTGACTATCAAGTATTTTACATTATTATTCTACACTGCAAAAAATAATTGTTGATTTTAGAGTATAAAACTGGCACCCCAGCTGCCAGTATTATACCGTAAAATTAACAGTATTAAACATAGTAAAATAAGCAGTAATACGCTGCCGCGCAAGCAGTAATACGCTACCGCGCATTAATACTGTTAATTTTACGGTATAATACTGGCAGCTGGAGTGGCAGTTTTATACTGCAAAATCAACAATTATTTTTTGCAGTGTATTAAATGCATTTAAATTTATTATACTACTAAAAAATAATTCAATTAGATATTTTTAAAATAAAGTAGGAAATTATATTTTAATAATTTTTAACATTTTCACTGTTTATGTAACAAGACATTGGTATCATTTTTTAGACAATTCATCTGAAAATATATACAACTGCGAATTTAAATATTGATCGTCTATTCCTTCAACACTATTTAGCTAATATGCCTCCTGCAAAAAAATATATCATAAAAAAATGTAACATGAAAATAGTGTCTGACCTTTTCCGTCACGTTAATGACATTGAACTTTGAATATGGCTTTTTAAAGACCAGAAACCAGGTTCAAAAATGGTAATTTCCTGATGATAAGGAAGGAAACTAGAAAGCCAAAGCAAAAGGTCAAGTTCATGTCTGGTAAAAAAGATTTTATATGATTAAAAATTTCAATCTTGATGCATAAAAAAGTAGCAACTACTTCAGGGCTTGACTACTACAGGGACAGTTTGGGCAGTTGCCCCGAGCCCCCAGCTTTAGAGGGCACCAAAGCAGGTTTTTTTTTATTTTTTCTTAATAATAATTACAGATTGCGGCTACAAAAGTGTCATGGAGGCCCTCAAGTGAATCTTGAGTAGTGTTATCAGGTGTCCCAATTTAGATGGAAGACACAATTTTCAGAGGATGAAAGACTCGTCCCGTTAAACCACTGCAGGGTATGCCAAATGCCCCGCGCTTTTTTATAATTGCGCAAATATATATATATATATATGTAAGGAATTATTGGGAAGAGACTTTGATGAGAAATAAGTTGGTGACACAGAAATAAGTTAGACTCGGGATCTCTTTATGGATCGAACTCGTTTATTGCAGCATTTCGTCATACAGTCATCTTCGCGCGTTCGATCAGAGGCCCCGCGAACCATTTACGTTAAGTTTTGAACTCTACATGGCCGGGGGTTTGGCTGACCGCTCAAATCGGCCCAAAATCTGTCCTCCTGGTCGTTGCATGCCAGTTTTAATTCGAATTTAGAATATTTTCCAGCAGAGGGAGAAGGTATCAAATTGGGAGGATCATTTATTTTAATTGGTCAATTAGCCTTTGATTGATGTCTGTGGTCTTATGCAGATACCAAGGATTGGCCGGGCCTGGGAGCCGCACCCCACAGACTGATGCAAGGAATGCAAACTCATCACTTTTAAAACTTAAAGAGATATCGAAATTGATAGATGAAAGTAATATTTGTGAAGCTGAGAAACAAAGATCACAGGGACAGATTAGATTTAAGCATTAGATTTAAAAGTTAGAAAAAGAGGCTGAGGCTTTTTAAATTTTAATTTTTGAACTTTAAATTTAATTTTAAATTTTATAAAAGGGTTCATTTATATCCTTTCATATATATATATTTTTTTTTTTCTTTTTTTCATTTTAGTCATGCTATTCATTTGTCTGCGATAAGTCCTTAAAACACTAAAATCTATGAAAAATCGTTAAGAATCTTTAGTTAATAAGGACTCTGTAGATTTAGTGTAGAATTTTTGTGAAAGATTTTTAAAGACTATGTTTACTAAAGAGACCGAAGTGTGATTTATGATTTATTGTATATACAAATGTTGCACTTTCTTTAAATAAAATTACGTAAATTTCTGTCAAAATTAATTCATTAATGCATGCTTAAAATTTTTCGGTATATATTCTCTTTTAATTTTAAAAATTCGAAGAGTGTTTCTTTATTTTCTTACGTATTTTCTATTATATTACTTCCTCCCGCGCTCACATTTTTCAGATTACGAGGTTCCGAAAATCTGTTCGAAATAGAAACTGTATATTATGAACTTTGTTCATTCTTATTGGAAAATACAAAATATATTTCAGCTGAATTCAATATATTACAAACCTTTTCAAATGCTCGAGAAAATATTTTATTTTTGTGAATAGTACGCAACAATGTGATATGTTCTTAAATATTGATTAAATTTAATTTCATTTGAGAAGTGGGTGAGCCGGAGTGGGGACTTTCACTCTCGGATCATAAATGCCCCCCCCCCCCCCCCCGGAACTCCACATTGTCCTCCTGGAGCTTCAAAATTCCTTCCCGGAGAAAAATGTCTGAATTGAACACTGTATTTAACTTACTCGTCAAAGTGTAGTTAAAAATTGTTTTAATTTACATAAATTTTATACGATGGTAGAAAACGTTTTTATATTTTTGTGTCCCGATTTAAAAAGCAACTGTCCCACTTTTTTCACATCCTTGCCTGTTTATTTTCAAAATTTCACCTGGCAACACTATGAGTAAGACACTTGTATCTGCACGAAAACAAACTAGTTGGCGTGCGGTCAGTGAATTGTACGAATCCACGCATTACTTGTGATTTTTGTTCAGTACACGATAAGCACATAAATAAATAAAATAATTAGCATTTCTGGATTGTCATCTTTATCAATATTAAATAGCCATTTTCCTTTCCCATCATAATATATATCTCTGTTAGAAGGTTTTCCTTCCCCATTATCTCCAGTTAACAGTCATGTATATAGTTCTGTATGATGCACAGTGGGATATTTGACGAATCTGGGCAGCCAAAATTATTTTATTGTTTTAAACTAATTTAAATGCATTAGTTAGTAAATAAATTAACTTTTTGTAATTTGCTTTATAATTTAAAAATCAATGATGTTTTGGAACTTCATACTGGTTTTTATTTTACAAAATTAGTATTATAAAATAAATGATAATTATGATATAGAAATCGAATAAAATAAAAATATAATTGAATAAATTATAAACATTAATTATCAATAATATGAACAATTAGTTAGTAAATCATCAATAAGGAGGAATTTTTTAATTAGATGATAATTCAGAGTCGTCATCTGTGTCTTCGTAATCAGAATCCTCTTCATCAGGAGAGCTTCAGAAGATTCAATGGACAGTAACATTTCTAGGGTTTCTGTAAAGAATGATTATGATTTTTTTTTGTCTTATCGGGGGTCTCATTCCAGTTAATACTGGAAATTAACTGAAACTACGCTGCAAATTAACTGAATTGGAACAAGCGAGCTCTGGAATATGTACGCATCCGAAGAGGAATCATTCTGAAACTTTTGCTTGTATTGCACTTGTTGCGATCCATCATAACCATTAGAAAGTTACTATACTACTAACCTATTTCTACCCCTGAGTTCCATTCCAGATAATTATTTGGATATTTATTAATTTTTAAAGTTGTTAGTAGGTAATTTAGATTTGTAATATATTTTTTTAGGCTAAAAGTACTCAAGACAGACAATTTTAGATAACTCTTCGGGTAATTTCATGTGTAAAAGTTTTTTCATGTGACATATTGAACAGCAAATTGAATTACAAGGGTAATTCAATATATAGTAAAAATAACTGATTAAAAGACTAAAATACCGAATTAAGCAGAAAAATGACAAAGAAATGTTAAATGTAATAAAAAGTGTTTAATTCCTTTTTATAGCAATCATCGTATAATTTTTCTTGTAGCAGTTATATTTTGCCCGTTTGAATGAAACAATTTTAAAATTGAACAAAAAACTTATTTTTCATTTTATTTGTTAAATTTTCATGCCTAATTTTATAAAAATCTACAGCATTACTTTTGCAATAAAAACAAAAAGAATGGACAAAAATATGATTAATAGCCATCTGGAAATGCCCCCCCCCCTTAAAAATCATCTCCCCCCCAACCTCCTACCCTGTGGGGCGTTCGCCCCACGTCTGGAACCACTAACTCAGCGCAATTGTGCTGTAGAAAATACTGATTTGGCTGAAATAATGGCAGGGCTGTTGTACATATGGTTATCCATCTATCTAATATATGGGTTTCCTAGGATAACTTTGTATTAAATAACTTGAAAATAACTTGTAATTAATAACTTGAATGGAGTATAAAAATGTGTGAGAGAGTTAAGATTGAATTTTAGAGCTTTATGTTGCAAAATAAGAGTTTAATAGAAAAATACGTTTTTTAGTAATATAACACATCCGAATTTTATAACATACACGCATTTTTAAAAAAATATATTTACATGCAGGGGAGGCAATACACATGCGTTTCTAACTACATTACGCCTCAAGATTCTGTTGTTTATTTGGAGAAACGCTAAAGGAATTCACGGTCAAACAGAAAGGAGAATTAAAATAATGAAATCAGAGAAAGAGTATGACGTGCGAAAAACGTTATTGTATCCATCTTCAAAACTGCGAACAAAGACTGATAAACAAAACCAAAAAAAATAAAAATAAAAAACACGTGAATGTAAGAGTTGTTGACTGACACTGAACTTCGACGCTTCTATCCACAAGGTCAAGGCTATGAATTGCAGCAGGAAAAAAAGACAGAACAGTTGCAGGGAAGATTTCTTTTTTTTTACCTTTTTTGCTAGAGAAAAGTTTCAATTTTAGAAAGCAGTTTCATTCAGGTGGAAAAGTTGGGTCTTTAACGATTTCTCTTGGCCCAGTTTTCTCTCTCACTCTGCACTACAAAATCAGCTCATTTCATGATGGGAAAACATTCCGATTCCCTTGGTGATTACAGTCATCAAAATTGCATGATTTACAGAGCCTTGTTTACTTTTAAGGGATCAACAACATTTGCGAAATCCTATGGAAAACAGCTGATATTGCGGTACCTTTTTCACGGAAACTACTGAAGATATTTATTTATTTATTTATTTATTTATTTTTTTTTTTCAGTATAAATTAATAGTTCGGCAAAAAACTAAAAATACACAATTTTGAAAAAAAAAAAAAAGGTCAAATTTTTTTTTAATTAATATTAAAAAAAAGAAAAAAAAAAGTGTTGAATTTTCAAAAAACAAAAGGATCAAAATTGAGCAGAGAATCAATACACTGATCAATACACTGCATCAATACACTTGAATTAATACACTGCGCGCTGCTTATTTTACTGTTTATTACTGTTAATTTTACGGTATAATACTGACAGCTAGGATGCTAGTATTATACCGTAAAATCAACTTTTTTTTTTTTTTTTTATCAGTGTATGGCTGCAAATAAAATGAGCATGACAGAAGTTCAATTTGATCATAAAAGTTTTTCATTCCACTTGAATTTTAAACATAACTAAAAGCCTCCAACCTTTTTCTGGGAACTTCAATAACTTCACATACTTTTAAAATATTTAATTTTACAACTTAAAAGAAAGTTTCTCGTTTCTCCGCCATTTCTTCAAAGAGCTCCGTTCCATATACACTGCTCAAAACAATTAAAGGATATTTGAAGTTTTATATAAAATAAAGATATAAACGAAATTTTTTTTGCCGAAAATAGAAGAAGAGAATCACAAATGCCAATTTTTCTGGTTTTCAAACTGTGGAGTATGCAAATTTTGAGTTCGACGTCAAAAACGTCGCTTCAGCGGCAGCGAATGAAATTTGACATTCAACTGGATAAAAGAGAATGAAGACAAGGATGATCGGCATTCAGTGATTGCTTTGTTTCGATGAGTACGATGTCTCAGCGAAGTCATTTGACAGACTCAGAAGCTTGGAGAATTGTTGGTAGGTTAGAAGGGGGCCAAACTCAAGCCGAAGTAGCGCAAGCCATTGGAGTGTCACAAAGTGTCATTTCCAGGATCTGGAACCGTTTTTTGGAGAGTGGATGTGCAGGCCGAAGACCAGGGCAAGGTCGTAGACGGGCAACAACGCCCAATGAAGATCGGTATTTAGCGTTAACAGCTCGGAGACACCGAAACATGAACGCTACTCTTCTCCAACAACACCTTCGCTCGGCTACAGGCACCACGATTTCAACTCAGACTGTCCGAAACCGGCTCCATGCTGTAGGTCTGTATGCTCGCCGACCGATGGTATGAGTTAGATTAACATCAAGGCATCGTCGCGACCGCAGGGAGTGGGCAACCGAGCATGTCAACTGGAGGAGAAATGAATGGAGCAATATTCTGTTTTCTGACGAGTCCCATTTTTCTGTGCATCCGGATAATAGGCGTATTTTCATCTGGAGGGACCGTGGCAGTAGGAATAATCCTGCGTTCGTGCACGAAAGTGTCAGATTTGGCGGTGGAGGAGTGTTGGTGTATGGTGGCATCTCCATTGACGGGCGCACTGACCTCTACATCATTCGAGATGGAGCTCTGACTGGTCGCCGATATAGGGATGAGATCCTCAGACCTATTGTAGTCCCTTACGCTGCAGCAATCGGAGATAACTTCATTTTAATGGACGATAACTGCAGGCCACATCGTGCAAACCTGGTGGAGGATTTCCTTTTCGAGGAAGGAATCGTTCGAATGGAATGGCCAGCGTGTTCTCCAGACATGAATCCAATCGAGCACGTTTGGGACGCTCTAGGAAGACGAGTTTCTGGCCGCCAACAACCCCCACAAACTCTCCAAGAACTGGAAAGAGCTCTTCTGGAAGAGTGGGGCAGAATACCCCAACTCGTCATTAATAGCCTCATTGAGTCCATGCCTCAAAGGTGTTCAACGTTGCTGGCCGCCCGTGGAAACCATACCCCCTACTGAAAATGATTTTCTTTGAAGGAAACACCTTTTCTTATTCTTTTTTTCTCATATGCACAAATTGTGTTTTTTTCCTTTTGTACACAAATGCGCAATAAAATGCATTTTTTTCTGCCAAACATGTGTAATTTATTCTCATATAACCTACTATGTCTGTCGACCATGTATCAATCAGCTAAAAAGTTTCCCAGATACAAAATCCACCTAAAACTGCAATATCCTTTAATTGTTTTGAGCAGTGTATATACTTACTCAGTACAGAATATAGGCATACAGTTAACAGGTAAAAGAGAAGAAATTGATTCACGACCTAATCGGAAAACTGAAAAACCCATTCGGAACGATGACGATTCTTAACGTACCGCATTGCAAATTGCAAGTTTGGTGGCAGATAAAATTTTAAACCAGATTTCCAACACAAAAAAGAATTGATTTTCCAGAAAAACAAAATGATCAAAATAAGGTTAACTATATTACCAAAATAAATATATAAATAAATAAATTTATAGAAATCGCTTCAGTGTCTCTCAAGAAAGAGGCACGTCAATATCAGCTGTTTTCCATAAGATTTTGCAAGTGTTATTACCCATTACCACCTTAAAGAACACTTTACTTACAAATAAAACTTTATGTGTTGCTATTTCGTGTACAAACAAGATAACATAGCTTCAGAACATCTTTCATATTTCATCGAGTATCAAAATTTAAAAATAATCTTCATTCGCCCTGTGTATTGTCTCGGTTAGAAAGTGGTCGTCCCGCTATTTTTATCTTCTTGTCACGCTGTGTATTCATTTATTCATTGTTTAATCATATGTGATAAAGTCATGGTTCTGAAAAAACATATGCCTGAGAGTTGTTGAGTGACATTGAACTTCGACGTTTCTATTCACAAGGTTAAGGCTATATGAATTACAGCAGGGGAAAAAAAAAAAAAAAAAAAAAAAAAAAAAAACAGAACAGTTGGCAGAAAAAATGAGAAATTTTTGCTTCCCTTTCTTCACTAGAGAAATGTTTGAATTTTAGAAAGCAGTTGCATTCAAGTGGAAAAGGTGGGTCTTTGGCGATTTCTTTTGGCCCAGTTTCCTCTGTCACTCTAAACTGCAAATTCAGTCCATTTCATGGTGAGAGACATTCACATTTCCTTGATGATTACAGTCATCAAAATTGCATGATTTACCCTGCTTCGGTGATTTCTTCCAGAAAAAGAATTATTTAGTATAGAAGGAAGATAAGTGATTTGGTAAAAATTCGTGATATTTTATAACTTTCCATCTTTCAAAGTAGAAAAATAATAAAAAAGTACAACTGTTTTGCTTTCACCGAAAAAAAAAATAAAAAAAAACGATCCAAATAATCGCATAACCTTCTTAACTAGTAGTCGGTCAAAAAAATGTTAATAGCTTCTTTAGTTAGAACGGTTATGTTTTCATATAATTTCCAAGTTGTAAATAAAACTTCTCACACTTTAAAAATATTCAGAAAATTTTCAAGCTACAGTAGAAACGTTTACGAAAATTTAACATAATCTCGTAGTTACCCACGATTTCGGAAACCTTTTTCATATCTCCATAAACCTTTTGGAGAGGGATCAATGAGAAACATCAGAAGACAGTAAGATTCCAAGGTGTTCGAAATATTTCTGAAAAAAAAGAGGCTCTTTACTGTATGTGAAATGGTGAAAAGATCTTTCTGTTAATTTCTGGAGTCTATTAGTTTCTGATGTTTCTCAATGGTTGTTCTCTTTAAAGATTTTGAATATAAGCTAAAGGTTTCTAGAATAAAGTTACATTCAATTTTTCTAACCGTTTCTTCTATGTCATTAAAATTTTCTGCATTTTTTATAGTGCAGATTAAGTGAAAATCCTATTTGTTTATTCTAAATGGTTATGTTTATACGCAAATTTCAGGCATACAAGTAAAATGCCTGAGAATAACTGAGGATTGTCAGTTATGTTGAATTAGTTGAATATACTAATTACATATACTGCTTAGATATATAAAGTAAACGCCTCAGATAATCTGAGCATCTTTGTTTATTCTGAATGGTTATGCACTGTTAAAAACTCCGTGCTAGGTTGAAACAAATTTTTCTGTTGTTGCAATAACAACCTTAACACCTTGGGGACGAGCGACACGTATACATGACGCAAAAGATGCCCAGAATCCTCGATTATTCCCACCAGTAACTTTTTATTGTAAGCTTTGCCTTATTTAATGACAGCCTTTCCGCGATTCAATTAGGCGAAAATTTCTGTTTTGAGAAACCGGTGGTAAAAGATTAAAAATTCTGTAAAGGACGCTCGTCGCGAAGGGGTTAAGAGGTGAAAATTTATCATGATTTTGGACTTTACAGGAGCTATAAAAAAAATTCAATACTGAATTATACTTTTTTTTCTATAATCAATTAATAAACCAATAAACTGGTGAAATGTTGACCGTGTACTAGTAAAACGTTGAAGAAATGTGTAAACTGAACGTAAGATAAAGTGACGACAGTTATCCTCTGCAAACAAGCTCTAATTAGACCGGCGATTTTTCGATTTTGTGGTTAATTTTATTATTTTACACTAGGGGTCTTCAACCCATGGCTCACCAAGAATATCTTAGTGGCCCGATGAGACACTTAGGAAACCAAATTTGTAGACCATAGATGTCCTTCCCAGTCCCCTTTATTAGAGTTTTAAATAAATAAATAAATAAAATAAAATATTCAGCCGGAGATGAACTCGTCGGTAAACGCGACAGTGGACGAGGTGGAAAATAAGTAAATGGAAATAAGAATAAAAATAATAAAACAGATATACTATGATCAACAACCAGGCTGCCGTATGCGGCACGGGGCAAAACAATAGGTAGAAAGAAAATAGACAGAAATAGGGAAATCCAAACAGAGAGGAAAAGTACAAATGATACAGATGATGAGATGACACAAATGACACTAATGATGTGATGAAAGCGAACATCACTGAAAACCACCAGCTGGTTGATCCACCAATGATGGCTAAGTGGGTAGGCGGCATTGGTTGATATCACTCAGAAAGCCACGGCCGGCGGGGGAGGTAAAGTACATTGATCAAGTAAAGAACGAACCAAAAATTCAGAGCCAGGATGCTGGAAAGGATTTTGATTATGAGAGAACAGATAAAGATCATTCAAATGAGATCCTTTTTTTTAGCATAAGCACTTCGGAAGAGAGGACAGTTTGAGTCAGAGGACTTATTGGGAAAAATTGTAGGTAGTTAGAGTTGTGGTTGGAGGAAAAGCAATTGTAGCACGATCGTACCCAAGCGTGTATCATGTATGCATTTCTTGTCCAAGCTATTTCACTGATTTATGGGTGGCACGCGGGACTTTGAGTATTTAGTGATGTGGTCCTCGAGTGTAAAAGGTTGAAGACCCTAACTTTACAACATTGAAGGACTTAAAATTTTCAACAGTGTATTTTCATACATTCGTCAAACATATAAATAAAACAATTCAGATTTCTGTAAATGTCCTATATTTTGGAACGGCTAATTCATGATTCATAGGTGACTGGCTGGGTATTACAAATCATATTCTACTGTTTTATTAATCATGTTTTTCAGTATGATGATGAATAAAACAATTTTAGACGATTTCGATATAGAATTCTATTTATTTAATTCATTAGCTGTTATTCCTTAATAATAAATAAACAAACAACGAACACAGAAACTGAAACAGTAGATGATATGTCTAATTATAAACGTCAAAGAATGAAATAATTTGTATTTACTCGTATGTTGTATGCTCATTATTTCACATTTAAAGATACTTTTTGATAATTAATAAAAAGCTATGCACTTTTTCGCGGATCAAAATTTTCATGGTGACGCACAACCTGTATATATATATGCCCTGTATAGCCCAACCTATAAAAGAAGTTTCTGATAATTGTTGATTTAAGGTTTATTTTCGTGGGATCGGGACAGAAAGGTAATTGTCGTGCACAGTCAAAAACCAAAAAATAAATTAAAAACTGAAATTGGGAATATGTTTAAATTAAAAAAATCATAGATAAATTATTTTTTTATTTAAAAAAATCTTAATCGACGTTTCTTCTAAAAACATACTTGCCAATCACATTTGAACCAGAAATTTCATTTAATATATAAAATCAAATAAAAATCAATTAACCAATTAACTACCACATAGAAGCAAGACACTTTTTTTTTTTTTTTTTAATATTAAGGTATGTTTATTTCATTCAAAAAAAGAAAAAAGGAACGTTAATAAGTAAGTAAAAGGTACAAAAAAGTAACGAAATTTCAAAAAACGTTGTATTGGCGCATCAAAATCCCGTAATTTTCAATACATAAGTAATTTTCGTAACTTTCATTTAACCTACACTGTAAATACGATTTTCAACTTATTATGAGAAATTTAATATTACTAATCTTTACAAAATGTAGAATAAAATTAAATTTCCTTTTTTTTCTTCAAAATTGAAAGATCTCATACAACATATCAGGCTGCCATTCAGCTAGTACAAGATGATTTTTTGAATTTCTATTAACTTGTCGAAAACGGCACAGATATATGGGGAAAACATTAGTCGAACATGCCCACCGCTGTCAAGAAACGGTGTCACTGGACTTTTAATAAAGTTATTTATTTGTTTTCATTTTTTTCTTCCGTTCGATTACTTATTGTTTTCTTTCTTTCATCGATGTCCTTGAAGAATGATTCTAGTTCTAGGTCGAGGATGTTTCAGAGAAAATGCTTGAAGATAAAAGAGTGAAAACAGGTCTTTTATGTTACTTAACAAATTACTCATCAGTGGCGTAACCAGCACTTCGGGGTTTGAAAATAGTGTAAATACGCAGGCAATCACTTCGTGAACACGCTATATTCATATTGGAAGAGAAAACAAGAACGAAAAATCATGCGTCAAGCATAGATTATAGAACACTTTCCAACACTTCCAAAATAATTTTACAAATCTTTACAGTTTAACAAGGTGGAATACGATATCTAAGTAAGCAATTTGGAAAATGCATAACACATTTAAAAACCCAGTTTCAGGAATTACCAACAATTTTCGGAAAAATATTCGAATTCTTTTCTTGCAGTACTGTATATGATCTATATATTTGTATATATACTACACAGAATGCTAAATTTTAGTTCAGTTAGGAAACGCGTAGCACAGTTTAAAATAATTTCTATCAATAAACGGAAATATACCTGAGAACTTTTGAGGATCAATACAATTTATACACATCAAGTAATAGACAAACAATGAGTTAAATTTTAAAACGCGTTCACCAACTGAATATGTCCCTGTATATGAACAATGAATGTTATACATACAATATTCTATAGTAAGCCAGTTGTAATGCATCTTAGTGATATAGATCAATTTCAATATGTTTGAAATAGTGAAACGTTATTAAAATAAAGCCCAAAACTTTTTTCTCTATAGACCGTAATGTAACGAAATTCTTTTGAGTGTCCTTGTAAAGGAACTATAAGTGCTATGCACACCATATTCTATAGTAAGCCTCTTGTAATGTAACTATAAGTACTACAAACTTCATTTTCAATACTGAACATGCCATATTAAACCTCAATAACATATATGAAGTGCATAACAATCCGAATATATTTACGCGAGTTAGGATACGGACAGACAGACAGTCAGACAAACCGAATTCATAAACACTTTTCAACTATGTTGGAAAGCGATAAAAATCTCGCATCGATTATGAAATACATTCCAAGATAAAGGGGGTGTAAGAGGTTTCATACCTTCACCGCACATGCGTAGTAATGGCAAAAATTTTCAAACTGTCAATATGTCGTTTTCTCGACATATGTTCAAGACATCGATGGCCGAAAAAGTTTTACAGACAATATTGATATATCCGATGTATTATTATGTTCGATATATCGAAATAATTTCATTGTAATTTAATATTTTAATACATTGAATGATTTATTTCTGTTTATTTTAAATTATATTTTATTTAGAAAGGACTTTTAACTTTTTACGCGCACATTTTGAATATTTATATTTATAAAGTTGATTAAACATTTCCACTATTTGTAACGCAATACGTTAAAAATGGTAATAGCTTGCCACTTAGATGATTTCATTTAATTTTATTACTATCCATCTATTTAAAGCAGTTTGCTAATAATGTCAAATATTCCATCGAATTTCGACCGAGTACGCATGCGTCAAAAAAAGACCGGCCAATGAGACGAGGGTATATTCCTGTCTCCAAACGTATTTGGGATCAAGATCAACTCCTGTTGTTTTGATCTTTGATGGCTTCCTCCACGTTGCGTTAAACATAGGAATATATTTATATAAAAAACTCTGGAGTGTTTAGAAGGTATTTATTGTTGTATTTATTGTAATTTGTATGAATACTTAGGTATCCATTTCGGATTTACTGTGTAACATGAATTTAGGTTCATTTAACGTTCGCGAAATCAAATCATTTTGTTTATATAGTACAGAAAATAATTATTCAATCGTAAATAAAAATATAGTAGAACATGTAATACAAAATTGGACCACTTATATTCCGTTTATGATCGGGTATGAATCTTATGGTGTTCCGATTGCTAATGAAAACTATTATGTAAATATAATGTCAAAAGACAGTACGCACGGTAGTAATATTTTTATTATTATGTGTTCGAAAAAAGCGAATCTGAGCGCCTGAATATAAATTATAAAATATTATTTCTATATTTAGCAACTAAATATTTAATAAATATGCAGGAATGTGACTAGCTTTATGTGAATGTGTAATATATGTAAGTCTGAACTTTAGCATTATTTTTTAACAGAAATATATTATCTCTATTCGATTTAAAAGTTTTGTCATTACATAAGTGTGCTATTTTATTTGTAAAGAGTATGTATGCATTATATTGTTTGTATGTATACAAATGTTTAGAATGTTTTGAGTTGCAAACTCTTAATATTTGAATAATGTTTACATTATATTTGTTTGTATGTATACAAACAATATATGTATACAAAGAAGTATATATACAAACAATATTAATATTTACATTGTATTGTTTGTATGTATACAAATCTTGAATGTTTTAATTTATTACATTCATTTTTTACCAGTTTGCATGTCCGTTCATGGGCGATTCATATAAAACTCATAATTTGTCACAAATTGGTGATTTTATTGATTTAGTGCTTTGCCCAAGAATGTGGAAAAAAAAACTATTTTTGACATCGGGTGAAATGAATGAGGTTATTTCGGTTTTTATTTTGTATATAAAAAATGTTATATGTAAAAAAATCCTGGCCATTAATCACATTGTTTTTTGTATATTTAAAGACGATTACTTATTCTTTGTAATTATTTTTTTGCTGGGGGTTTTTGAGCAAAATAATATTACTTCATAGCTAGAACCAGTTCCGCTAATCATTAATATTTTCTTAATCCTTTGACCGCTGAGCAAATGGGCAAATTTGTAATGTTTTTTCTGTTATTTTTTTTTAAATGTCAAAAAAAGATAAATTTTCAAAATTGGTATAAAAAACTTAGGTACTTCTCTATTATCCCATCGTCCACTTTTCATAACAAAATACTATTGCCAAAATGTATGATTAAATGCCAAAAATTCAATCCCATTTACTTGATGTCGGAAGCATTATACGTGTTTGTTATGTCGTCAAGTGGTTTTTAATTCAACATTTGCGCGTATTAATGACAACGTTCTCCCGTTTATTTGGCGTTACAGTTTGGCGATAGTTTTTTGTTATGAAAAGTGGTCGATGAGATAATAGAGAAGTACCAAAATTTAATTACGTATATGAGTAGATTCCTTGACTATATTAATCATTACTCAATATTTTAAAACGTCATCATATTTGTAGAATTATATTAATTTAAACAATGCTTCTATTGAAGTGTGAAGAAGCACATACTTCTATGAAGAACCATATATTTACATAATCGTTTTCATTAGCAATCGGAACACCATAAGATTCATCCCCGATAATAAACGGACTATAAGTGGTCCAATTTTGTATTACGTGTTCTACGATATTTTTACGTACGTTTGAATAATTATTTTCTGTACTATATATACAAAATGATAGAGATCTAAAAACACAATTTCCATCGGGATTGATTTCGCGAATGTTAAATGAGCCTAAATTCATTTTTAAACAGTAAATCTGAAATGGACACCTAAGTATTCATACAAATTATAATAAATAAAATAAATACCTTCTTAAACACTCCACAGTGAGTTCTATATAAATACCTTCCTAGGTTTAATGCAATGTGCAAGAAAAAAAAAACAGGAGATGATCCCAAACACGTTAATAGAGACAATAATAGACTCTCACCTCATTGGCCGGCGATTTTTTTGACGCATGCGTATTGGGTCGAATATTGTTGAAAAATGATTTTGAAGAAAAAATCGGGAAATTCACAAAATGGTTTCGGGAAAAACTTCACCAAATGGTTTAAAAATTCTTTGAGTGACAGCGGGAAAAAAATTTCGTTTTACATTCAATCATCGCAATTGGCGAGTGTGACTATTAAGTTTAGCCAGTACTGGCAATAACATCAATTACCAATTTTCAGTATTACTCGCCGATTGGTGAGTGTTAATTTTGTCTTATATCACAAACTGTATTTACATATACTACTAGATATAATGATTATGAACCATGATTTTTCTATTATTGGGCGAGATTCATGTTTTTTCAGCAATTCTTTGACGAAATTCATGTTTTTTCAGCGATCCTTTGAAGAATTTCGCATTTTTCTCGTGATCCTTAACGAAATTCGCATTTTCCAGCGATTCTTTGATAAAATACATTTTATTCCGCAATTTTTAGACGAAATTTAGTAAAAAAGCGTGACCTTTTGGTGAACTTTCCTTTTTTGCGATTCTTTGACAAAATTTGCTTATCTTTCACGATCCTTTTGCATAATTAATGTTTTTTCTGATGTCTTTTAACGAAAGTCATGTTTCCCCATGATCCTTTGATGAATTTAGTGTTTTTTCCTCAATCATTTGACGAAATCTGTGACGAAGATTGGTTAGATGTTTTTAGTCTGCAGGTGCCCTAAAAAGTCTGTGACGCCCGTTGCTGCATTGCACACATTCTTCCATGGTGCATCGAACGAAGAAAATTCATCCTAAAGAATCATTGTTTCATTCTTGACATTTCTGAAAGAAACAACGTTCAACTTGAAGAAAATGTGCTGAATTGTAAAGGGCGAAATGTGTCAAACATTAGCGGAAAGAAAGTGCGCAATTTGTTCGTTCATGGATAAAATCATGAAATTCATTAATCGATAGTTGATAAATTCGTCAATCGATAGCGGAAAAATCGCAAAATTCATTAATCGGCAGTGGAAAAATCGCAAAATTCATCAACTGGTTTCGGGGGAAAAAGTTTTCGAATATCGTCAAATGGCTTCGAGAAAAAAAATCACAATCCATCAATTTCGGAGAAAAAATCGTGAAATTCGCCAAATGGTTTCGAAATTTGTCGAGCGACAGCGGAGAAAAAAATCTTTTTCCATTCAATCATCGCAATTGGTGAGTGTGACTATTATGTTTGACCAGTGGTGGCAATAAAGTCCATTGCCAAATTTTCAGCATTACTCGCTGTTTGGCAAGTGCTAATTTTATCCTATACTTCAAAACCCTTTTGATCATATCATCAGTGTGCAGGACAATTTTTTTTACGTGAACCATTTGATGAATTTTGTGATTTTTCCATTATCGATTGACCAATTTTACTGCTATCGATTGTTGAATTTTATAATTTATCAACTATTGATTAGCGAATTTCATGATTTTTTCCATGAACGTTTGACGAATTACGCAAAAAAATTAAGAATATCGTTAAATTGTCTTGGGTAAAAAAAAATTTAATATTGTCAAATGCCTTCGAGAAAAAGTTGCAAGTTGGAACGCCTGTGACCTCTTTTTCATGTTATGCATCTCGGGTCTATCCCCCCAAGTGGGACACTTTTCTAAATTTTGCATACACCTCTCATGTGATATATCGCTGGAAAAGTCTTTGACCGCTTATTCATGTTATGCATCTCCGGGGTCCATCCCGCCACCCCCCCCCCCCCTAAGGAAGGCACTTTTATAAATTTTGTTGACACCTCTCATGTGATATATCGCTGGAAAAGTCTTTGACCGCTTATTCATGTTATGCATCTCCGGGGTCCATCCCGCCACCCCCCCTCCCCCCTCCCAAAGGGTACTTTATAAATTTTGCACACAACCCTCATGTTATATATCATTGGAAAGGTCTGTGACTGCTTAATCGTATTATGCATCTCTGATGTCCATCTCCCCACTTTGCCCCCCCCCACCCCCCCAAAGGGTACTTTATAAATTTTGCACACAACCCTCATGTTATATATCATTGGAAAGGTCTGTGACCACTTAATCATATTATGCATCTCAAATGTCCAACTCCCCACTTTGCCCCCCCCCACCCCCCAAGGGATACTTTTCTAAATTTTGTTGACACCCCTCATGTCATATATTGTTGGAAAGGTCTGTGACTGCTTAATCATATTATGCATCTCTGATGTTCATCTCCCCACTTTGCCCCCCCCCCCTCCCCAAGGGGTACTTTCTAAATTTTGCACACAACCCTCATGTTATATATCATTGGAAAGGCCTGTGACCACTTATATCATATTATGCATCTCCGATGCCCATCTCCCCACTTTGCCCCCCCCCCCCCAAGGGGTACTTTCTAAATTTTGCACACAACCCTCATGTGATATATCGATGGAAAGGTCTGTGACCGCTTAATCATATTATGCTCCCCACTATGAAATTTGTCAAGTTAAAGCAACTATAAATTTTATTTTTATGGTACTATCAAGTTGTTTGCCGTCAAATTTTGACGGGTTCCATCTAGTTATTATTATTTTAATAGTTGTATTTACAACCTGGATAAACATATTTTAGGTCTTCCCTAATCTCGAAGGATTTGTTTTACGATTTATAATTGCAGCTTTTGATAAATAATAATACTAATAAATCATGTTAATTATGATGGGAAGCTTTTCTTCTGATGGTGTGAAGGATATTTTCACATTACCCAAAATTTCCAACCGTATCCCCAGCCCTGAACAACTATCAGAAAATAAAAAATTGTTCAACTTTTCAAACTTTTTTTTTTTTTTTTTTTTTTTTTTTTTTTTGTGAAAGACTATAATTGATTTATTTAAAAATATGCACGAAGAATGCTTAAAATTGATTGCACACGTAAAATATTAATTTCTAGGAAATATAAACACACCTCCTGTGAAATATCGATATTTTTAACCAGATATATCGGTACTTTCGGTATATCGACATGTCGCTTACCATCTCGATAAAAGTGAGTCTAATGCGATTGATCATAAGTTTTAAAATACTTATCGATAATATAATAGAATCTAATTCATTATTATCATCAGATTAAATCAGAATTAGCTAAAATTTGGCATGAGATGATCTACAGATTGAAAAAGCAATAGAAATAAAAATAAATAACGATTTTTACGTTTCCCAGTTTGACCAATTTAAGCACCTGCTTGCCTTGGACATGCGATCTCGTGGTTTATGTTTACCATTTTCAAATAACTATGCGAGAATATTGTATTTAGCATTTAGATCTGAAGATGTCGCCGATAGAGCGAACGAAACATATGTAATCTACGTTGAAAAGGTATTTTTAAATATTTCGTGTTATGTTTTTATTACTTTAAGCATTATTAAACTTTGATTTATATTTATGGATGTTAAATGGGAATTTATAAAATGTTTAAGGCTTTCAATCTACACAATCAATCCATTATAAGAGAAACCATATATATTGTAACAAGTAAAAATACAATATGTAACGATGCAGCATCATTCAATTTACCAAAATTGTGACTCGAGTTACTCCATGGTTACAAATATGGAAATAGACATACAAGTAAAAATATAAAAATAAAGCGCATATTTTTTTTAAAAAAAAACGTGAAAAATTAAATGATTGCATTTCAAATAACTTCATAGACCGTATACATTTATAGAATATTTTTGCTTGTTTTGATAATGGCTCAGATTGAGCTGAAACATACGTCAACAGTCTAATAAAACCTATTTTACTGTTTATAATCTTTTTATTTTAAACCTTTTAGCAATTAAAAAGACGTTTATGGCCTATTTCAATTATTAATAATATATTGTAACAATACTTTTATAGATTACAATGAAAAAAATCCTATGTGAGAATTTCGAAAAAAAAAAAAAAAATTCCGATCCTTAACCCTTTCAGGGGCAAGCAATTGTGTTCCTGTAACGTCGAATTCACACCGGTATTTACGAAAGAATTTAGTTCAAAATAAGGAAAAGCAATTTTTCGACTTTTTCCCCGTCAAAATTAAAAAAGTAAAATTTATTAAAAGTTTCTGGTTTGAATCGGATTAAAATTAGGTGGTATATAATATATACCACCGCCTCTCAAAGGGTTAAGACAACTTAATATATTAAAATGATCTCAAAACTATATGCAATAAAATGAATTACTAATACAGAAATGCTTTACGTAAAGTTATTTTAAAATTTCATCCAAAACTGGAGAAGAAGTAAAAATATGTTCAAATTACGTATAATTAATCATTAAAAAATATTTACTTATCTCGGTGATATTAATGTATTCTTATATATAATATACAACCGCAATACATACAAGCAAAAATTTTGGCTTATCCACAGAATTGATTTTTTTTCCCTTGTCTTAAAGATTGACTAAAAGGATAGGATCCAATTATATCTAATAAAACAGATTTTTTTTTTTTTTTTTTGACGATATCTGCTTTAACAGCTTTTACAGTGTATAAAGTTACTTAAAAAGGTGTTGTTAAGTTAGAACTTTTTTCTGCAGTTTTTGAATTAATTGAAATCAACTGTGAAAGCATTATTTTTTATTTAATAATTTTACTTGTTTATTATTTTTTATTTCATATTTCCCAATTGCGTATAACATGTTTCTTATGAAGTTTTATGAATCTTTATCCCCAACAACGAAAAAATTGCATTTTATAGTGTGCAATTTTGGATATTTCTATAAATTTTTATGCAATTTCGGTATTTATGGATATTTCTATAAATTTTTATATTTGTTATTCTTTGTTGCAATGCTGCTTTATTCATGTGTCAAATGTTTCTGACAATAAAAAAGAGAAGGAAAGTAAATTGTATTTAAAAGGATAATATTTTAGAAACAAGGATAATAAATATACTTAGTTCTTCTTTTAATTTTCACGCATAGAAACAATATCGACTAACGATAGAAATTTTAAATCAAACATATGTTGCAATTTTTATATTTACTATTCTTTGTTGCAATGTTGCTTTATTCATGTGTCAAATGTTTCTGACAGTAAAAAAAGATAAGGAAAGTAAATTGTATTTAAAAGGATAATATTTTAGAAACAAGGATAATAAATATACTTAGTTTTTCTTTTAATTTTCACGCATAGAAAAAATATCGACTAACGATAGAAATTTTAAATCAAACATATGTTGCAATTTTTATATTTACTATTCTTTGTTGCAATGTTGCTTTATTCATGTGTCAAATGTTTTTGACAGTAAAAAAAGATAAGGAAAGTAAATTGTATTTAAAAGGATAATATTTTAGAAACAAGGATGATAAATATACTTAGTTTTATTATTATTATTATTATTATTATGATTATTATTATTCTCGCGCATAAAAACAATATCGACTAACGATAGAAATTTTAAATCAAACATATGTTGCAATTTTTAAGTCCTATTGCACCACAAATCGGCAACACAAAAATGGGGTTCCTTTTCTATATCTATGTCAAACCAAGAAAGACAATCTTCTTCTTCAAAAACTCCTGTGTACTTGAACTTCAAAAATTAGTTAAATGGCGGTCGGTCATTGGACTGCTGCGAAATGACACATACAATTCATGGAAGTCTTCCTTTTCTTTCTGTATTTAGGTTTTATTCGCAAAAGGGAAAAGAAATGCAATAAAAGATTTTAAACAGGTTTTAGCCTTGATTATATAAGAATGCGGATTATGCATCTTCACCTTTTGGTTACCCCCACAAATTGGAGTCTTTCGCTTTTTATACTCTCTCGGATACGAAATTAAGGATGACTGTTATTTATGCAGAAATAGAAAGTCAACTACTTAAAAATATACATTTTTTTTAAGTATGATTATTATTAAACAAAAGTAGAAAGTCAAATAGTTCAAAAATCATATAAAGTAAAAAAGCAACCATGTGACATTGATTTTACTACCGTTGATTATTATTCAATGTCTCATATTCTCGATATTACTGTTGAGGTTGCTTTTTATTTTACTCTGAGACAAGAAGAACAAGAACGAAAAATCATGCGTCAAACGTAGATTATGTAACACTTTCCAACACCTCCAAAATACTTTTAGAAATCTTCACCGTTTAATAAGGTGATAGATGATGTCTAAGTAAACAATTTGGAAAAAGCATAAAATATTTGAACTTTAATTTAAGCAATTACCATCTATAGTCGTAAAAGTATTTCTTTTTTTTTTCTTTTTTTTTATGCAGTTTCCTATATGATCTATACATTTCTATATATACTGCATTACTATACTAAAATTTAGTACAATTAAGAAAAGCATTATACAGTTGAAAATTCCCCTTCAGCAATTTCCGTCAATAAACGGAAATGTACTCGAATTCTTTTGTTCAGCTCTGCATAAGATCTATAGAATTTATACACAGACCAAGAATTATGGAAAAAAAATTTGTTAAATTTAAAAACGCATACCACAACTGAAAATACACTTCCAGCAATTATCGTTCATAGACAGTACTGTAACCGTATTGTTTTGTGTGTCCTTGTAAATTAGCGATGGATGATATGCACACCATATTCTACAGTAAACATCTTGTTGTGCACCTCATTGATATATATTAACTTCAATATGTTTGAAATAGTGTAACTCATTCAAATACATTGCAAACGATTTTTCTCCATATACAACAATGTAAGGAATTATTTTGAGAGTCTCTGTAAACGAACTATGAATGCTATACACTTCATTTTCTATAGCGATCATGCCATAGTAAACCTCAATAACATACATCAATTACATGGCAATCCGAGTACATTTACGTAAGGTAGAGCACGGACAGCCAGACAGATAAACCGAATTTATAAACACCTTTCAACTAATGTGGAAAGTGTTAAAAAGCTTGCATGATCTTTTCAGTTAAGATCAATTTATGGCTTTAATTTTACATTTTTGGCTGTATCGTGTTTAGATAGTTAGGGGAAAGGAAAATTTTTCAAAAATCTAAAGATTGAATTGTGTGTGTCAAGTTAGAAGTTTTTAGAAAAAAAGAGAAATATATATATCATTCACAGTATAATTTTTTATTTTCTGTAATAAAATTTAAGTTAGTTAATAGTACTATTTAATTAAATTTAATTTATAATTAGGTTTTCTTTTTCAAAAATTCAAACGTTAGACATTTTGATGGTCTTCTTTACTGAATCAGTCAACTGAATATAAAATAATTAATTGAAGTGGTTTATTTAATATGTGTTTTTAAAAGAATCTTAGACTGGTGATTTTACTAATTAATTAATTTTTTTCTTAGTTTAGTTCTGATATACATATAACAGATTTGAATAGCTGTACATTACATCCAACTAGATTTGTTTTAAAACAGTTGTGATTTATTTTATTTTGTTAACCCTTCATCATATGGAAATAAATCTGTCCATAAATTATTAACGGGATTTTCTTACCTGATAACTTTTGATTTAAGAGCAAGGTGAAAAAATTAATTACATATTCGTAAAGTACAACTTAAAAAGTTATTGTTGTTTCTAATAACACAACTATTATTGTTGTTTTTAATAACACAAACAAAGTTACTTATGCATAAAGTTGCAACTCAAAACGTTATTAATCAAATAACGATTATAATCAAATAATAATAATTAATAAAATGTTATCAAATGTATCAAAAAGTTGTTAATGAATTATCTATATCTATCTATCTAACTTTAGGCTCATAATTCATTAATAACGTTTCATAAATTTGATTTTTTTTTAATATCCATTGTTATTTTATATAATCGTTTTGTGATTAATAACGTTTTGAGTTGCAACTTTACGCATATGATTTTGTTTGTGTTATTAAAAAAAAAGTTTTGAGTTGTACTTTACGAATATAAGTAAAGAAAATTTTTCGTCATGTTCTTAAATCAAAAGTTTTGAGGTAAGAAAAAACCCGACAATAATTTATAGACACCTTGGTTTTTTTTTTCCTTTATACGTAGCACCTATAGTCGTCGTATGGTCCATCCGTCTGTCAATCTATCCGCATAAAACACCACAAAAACTACCCAACCGAATGGTTTGAAATATATATAATCGTTGCAGAATTTTATTGAGTCATTTCAAATTTTATGAAAATCGAATCAAAACTTAAAAAGATATTAATAAAAGTTTTCTTCATTCTATTAAATCTTATCATACGTAATTAATTCAATGATATTCCATGATAGGTAATGATTCTAGGTTGCATTGGTGATTATGTCCTATTTAAGATGGAATCATATTATTTCCGTATTACTGAATTTAAAAATCGAATTTGTATATACTAAAATTGTTTAATTATAGCAATCCTATAACCTACCGACAGCTTTTTGGATAGATGTTTCCGGAGAAATAGATGTTAAATAGAAAAAGAGTCTAAATATGGATTTCAAGTTCTGAAATTTTCAAAGCTAGGCTAAGATTGAGTAATACTTGATAATTGACTTGATTAAGTTTCCCATTGGAATTTTCAGTAAATGTCAACAAAAGATAAAATGTTGCCAACTTATAAAATGTACTTATTTTATTACGGAAATTAATCATTTCAGAATAACAGACGATATAATTAATTTTTTCAGTGAAATAATATAACTATGATTATTTTACATTGTCTTGTATTGGATATTTGCGCATAGTATAATTTTAATGTAACAGAAATGTAATTAATTGTTTGTGAAAGTGTATTGAAACTAATTTCATAAAATAAAATTAATATCTATAATAAGAAAATCTGCACATAAAATATTTGTATTCATGCATTTTCGCATAAGAGTGCAGCAGCTATTGCACTAAGATCTGACTATTTATAAAACTATAGTTATAGTACGAACGCACCTCATTTGTCACGTATGACGTGCAATTTCTAACTTGTTCATCTTTATATGTGTCAAGCATATAAAGAACTCCTGTTTACTTGAACTTAAAAAAATTAGTTAAATGGCGGTCGGTCATTGGACTGTTGCGAAATGATGCATACATTTCGTAAAAGTGTTCCCTCTTCTTTCAGTATTTAGGTTTTACTCGTAAAAGGAAAAAAATGGAATAAAAGTTTTTAAACAGGTTTCAATCATGATTATATAAGAATGCGGACCGCGCAACTTCACCGTAGGTTATACACTGCAAAAAAAAAAAAAAAAAAAAAAAAAAGTGTTGATTTTACAGTATTACTGATGGCACCCCAGCTGCCAGTATTATACCGTAAAATTAACAGTAATAAACAGTAAAATAAGGAGTAATACGCTGCCGCGCATGCAAAAAAAAAAAAAAAGTGCTGATTTTACAGCATAATACTGGCACCCCAGCAGCTAGTATTATACCGTAAAATTAACAGTAATAAACAGTAAAATAAGCAGTAATACGCTGGCGCGGCAGCGTACAGAACTGTAAAATCAACGCTTTTTTTTTTTTTTTTTTTTTTTTGCAGTGTAGTGTTACCAGGTCCAGTGTCACAAAAAGGAAACAAAACAATCGAGACAACGGATTTTATATCGGGGCATAAAAATACAGTATACCTTATTATAACGGAACCTGTCTACAATGGAATACTGTTTTAGACGAAAATTTTCATTATCTCTACGGTGAAAATACTATACAATTATACGTGTTAGGTCGAAAACCTGTTTTAAATGGAATTTTCCTCCGGTATACCTTTATGATTTCGTCTTAGCGAGTTTTACTACACTAATTAAACACAACAGTTATACAGTAGAGTCTGTGAAATATAAATTGCTGGGACAATAAAATTTGTAATTTTTTAAGCAGAATTCCGATAGAAAGAGGTCTGTTTTCACGGTGTTTATTGGAAAAAAATACAATAAATCCCGTGAAAATAGAATCGCTATGAACTATGAACCGCAAAATATTCCGTTTTAGCCAGTCTTCCGTATATGCAGGTAGATTTGTAAGGTATTTCTTTCAAAATGATTATAAAAAAAATTTCGTTATAGACACATTTTGTCTTCACAAGTTTTACTTTATTAAGTTGTACTTGATGCACACTAACGAATAGTATGGTATGGTACGAAAAGAAATTAAAAAAAGTTTGTGCCTCATGAAAAATCCGGATTTTTGGCGTCCACGCAGTAATTATGCAAAACATGTCTTGAAGCCACTGAAAATTGGGACATCTGCAATATTAGTTTATTAGACCCCCCTCCCCTCCCCCCAAAAGGTATAATATATATATATACATATAGCAAAAATTTTTCACTTTTTATTCTCTCAGATACAAAACTATAGATGGCTATGTAGCAATAGAAAATGAACAAATTAAAAATATAACACAAAGTTTTTAAAAATTATAACAATACACTGCAAAAAATAATTGTTGATTTTACAGTATAAAACTGGCATCCCAGCTGCCAGTATTATACCGTAAAATTAACAGTATTACTGCTTGCACGGCAGCGTATTACTGCTTTTTTTACTGTTTAATACTGTTAATTTTACGGTATAATACTGGCAGCTGGGGTGCCAGTTTTATACTGTAAAATCAACAATTATTTTTTGCAGTGTAGGCAGAAAAAGAAAATCAAACATTTTGAATAGTACATAAATAAATAAAAAACGAAACGCATTCAAAACTTTTTCCAACTTTAAATATGAAGATGGCTTTTTTTTTTTTAATTTGCTGTTTCATTTTGATTATATAATAGTATAGTAGAAGCGAAAGTTTAAGGAAATATATAATGATTAAATTGTTTCTAGAATAATTTAGATGGAAGTTTCACATTAAAAAAATGACTCAATATCAGTTTTTATTGCTTATAATAAAATTTCAGCTAAATAATAGCAAAATTTAATTTTTTAATTTAATATACATTTTTTTTCCTTTGTAACCTTTGACATTTTGATTAAGCCTACTTTAGAAATATCGTTCTGAATCATTCAACTGAATATAAAATAACTAATTGAAAATGGTTTCCTTAAAATGTATTTTTTAAATATACTTTTCAGAGTGATGATAAAATTAATATGTTTATTAATCAGTTTATTTATGTATTTTTTTATTATTATTTAGTTTATAATATAAACACAAATAGATTTGATGTAGCTTGACAAAGGACTAAATTTCTGTAAAACAGTTGTGATTCATTTTATTTTGTTAATCCATTTATCATAGACAGAAAAATCTGCCCGGGTTAAAATTCCAGTCGTGCCCGGAATCATATGGCATAATCAGTGTTGCCAGACAAAAGTGTAGCGCCCCTTCCTTCTTACTTTCCTTATTCCTTCTTACTTTTTACTCTCAAAAAATAGTCGCGAAACGCTAAAAGCAGCATAAAAAATTCGCGAAAAATTCAAAAATTGGAGAGGACAAAATTTACTACAGTGTAAAAGATTGAAACCGAATGCTTACGAATGTCAAAAAATCGTCGCAAAACGAGAAAACATTGTAAAAATAACAGAAAATTTTCGGGAAAAAATCAAACATCATAGAGAACAAAATTTACTACATTAGGTTAATAAATTGCACCGAATTCCTTTTACGAATTTTTAAAAAATGCCCCGCAATGCAAAAAAATGCTAAACATCGCATAAGATATTCGCGAAAAATTCAGAAATTGCAGCAGACAAATTTTATTAAATTTGGCTGAAAGATTGAAATCGGATTACTTTTACGAAACTAAAAAAGTTTCAGCAAAACACGGGAAAACGCTAAAAATCGCATAAACATTTCCGAAAAATTAAACAAATCTCAGAGGACAAATTTATTGAAACGATTGAAACCGGATTCCTTTTAAGGATGTCTAAAAATCGCCTCGAAACGGGAATAAAAACCAGAAAACCGCATAAATATTTTATGAAAAATTCAAAAATCGCTGAATGAATTCAGAATAAACTTTATTGAAAAGACAATAACATTTACTACATCGAGGTAAAAGATTTAAACTGAATTTCTACGAATGTCAAAAAATCGTCGCAAAACGAGAAAACACGCTAAAAATAACAGAAAATTTTCGCTAAAAAAAATCAAACAGCACACATAACAAAATTTAATACAGTCGGCTAAAAATTATACCAAATTTCTTTTACGAATAAAAAAAAAGCCCCGGAATTAAAAAAAAAAAAAAAAAAAAAAAAAGGCTAAAAATCACATAAAATATTCGCGAAAAATCCAGAAATTGCAACTGACAAATTTTACTAAATTTAGCTGAAAGATTGAAACCTGATTATTTTTACGAATGTCAAAAAGTCGCAGCGAAACGCGAGTAAACGCTTTCAATCGCATAAAAATTTCTGAAAAATTGAACAAATCTCAGAGAACAAATTTATTAAAATGATTGAAAGTGGATTCATTTTAAGGAAGTCTAAAAATCGCCTGGAAACGTGAAAAAAAATCGGATAAAAATTTGTGAAAAATTCAAAAATTGCTGAACGAATTCAGAATAAACTTTATTGAAAAGAGAATAAAATTTATTATTTTTGGCAGAAAGATTCCTTTTATAAATTTAGAAATATCGCCTCAAAACGCGAAAAGACGCTAAAAAGGAGCATGATTTTTTGTTTTAAAATCTTGTAAAAATTTCAAAAGCTAGCTTCGAGGTACAGGTATCTTCCTGTGTTTACCCCTGTGTGAAGCGGGTCTTTCAGAAACCTCTGAAAAAAACACCTTGTCTTTGTTATTAATATATAGATTGCAAATGAAAACATTTTTTAATTACCAGTCTTCACCGGAAGCACAATCGGGCTCATTTCGAAGTTTTGTAACAAATGGACCTGTAAAAAAAGTGTCTATGACTGTTTTATACTGATTGTTTTTTAAACTGTTTCTGAAAAGCCGCATGGATTTTTCATTAAATAGATATGTAGTTATTTAGTTATTTAAAACTTTAAATTTGTCAGAATTTCATTTCAAAGCAACATTTCGAACTTCTTCGAACTTTGACAAAACACCTTTTTGATTTCAGCAATCGTAATATTTTTTTTCTTCCCATCTTTATCTTTAGAAGAAATTTTCATTATCTGTTATTCACATTGCTCATAGATGAATTTTTTTACCTCGTCAATTGTCATATAACGGTCATAAATCACCAATAATTCTCCATCTCTTTCCTCTACTTTCAAGCTAATATCATGAACAGTTGCCACAATATCTTTTATCAATTTGTGTCTTTTATCTCAAGTTTATTCATTACCAAAAGAAGGACAGTTTCTTACATGCTGTTTTAAGGCAATTTATTCTTATTTCTGCCCAAGCCTTTACAATTATTGTAATTCGCATGGCAGTGTTTAATTATTCCTTTAAAAATTCTCTTGGGGTCATGTCATCACGCATTCCAGAGCGTCTGCTAAAAAGTGCCTTTGTGCAATGAGTTTCAAAATTTGCAATTATCATCTTATCCTTAGGTTGAATCAGAGGAAAGAAAAATCACTTTGATAAAATCTAATTGCGCTGGTATCTTTTCTTGTATGCCCGTATGATGGCCGCATTATTCACAGGAAGGTGGTTTTGCTAAAGATAGGCTTTGATAGTTGATTGGAACACTTCGCGAACACAATCACTAAATTTTATTCTTTTGACCTATTATTTGCTGTTAGACTTCCATAATACAACAGAATGGATTTAAATATATTGAACTTTTTAAATGCTAGGGGATTTTCTGACTGGTAAATTAACATTGTTTTTTTACCTTCCAGTCTCCATTTGAACTTGCTGCCAGAAGCAATGTTAACCTATCATTGGTTAACCTATCACTGGTTTATTCCCAGAAAAAGTTTTTCTTTCGCTTATTATAAATGTCCTGCAGGACATTTTCTACCCAAATAACCAAATCTGTTTGCAATGGTAAACTAGTTGATGTAGGTATCTACAGTTCTTGCAGCTAATGACAAATTTATGTACTGCTGCTTTGTGAGCCCTAACCGCCTCTCTTATTCATTTTATTAAAACTGTGCCATCGGATAATCAATAGCAGTTAACAAAAGCGTGTGTCGTCAACCAAGGAACTTTTTCCCCTACAGCCATTTATCGTTAATCAAATACATCGCTAACTGAAGCCATCTTTAACCAACCTACTAATGTACACACACACACAGACACATATACATCCAGTAAAATCTCCATAACGCACATCTTTATTTAGCAAACACTCTTTTCGATCCACAACACATACATATTTGTATATTTTTCCCTCTGAAAAGCAGACACCTCCGAATAGTGGACAATTTCTGTGGTTTTGAGGTGTCCGCTATTGAGAGGTTTTGGTGTATATGTATATATATATTATATATATTTGCGTGTGTTTAATAAGCATGTGTGCCCCCCTCCCCCCCCCCAAAAAAAAAAAAAAATAAATATTGTCACGCTACGCCTATGTTGCCAGATAGGGCACTTTTATCCGTTTTGGAAGATTTTGAGTCTTCGGGGAAATTTTGCAGGAAAAGTGATACTGGGGAAACTTTTGGGAAATTCCAATTTTTGGGGCAAAAAACTCGAGAATTTTTATATATATATATCTCGTCTCTGATTGGTCCAAGTCAGATTAGATTTTCAGCTGAGTTTCCATTTTTGTCAGTTTTGACACTATTTATCAATAAACATATCAAGCAAAATGCTTTATTTTTTAATTTTTTTTATAATTGTGTGTATCTATTTCTAATTTATTACACTGTGCAAAACGTGAAAAATAGAGTTATATAGTCACAAATATGCAAATTCTAAGAGTTGAAATCTTTTTGCAGATTATATTTTTATGTGCGGATCTCTTATTTTTTTTAAAAAAAAAGGCTTGATTTGGGGAATAATTTTGAGATAGATACAGTTAAAAATATGTTATAATGCTAAATTTAATATTTTAAATTTACTTTTTTGAGTAGAAACCAAGTTGAGGAATTTTTGGAAACAAGCCACTGATTTAGGGAAATTTTCAGAACTGTTTGGGGAAAAAAGTTTTTTTTTTTTTCTCATGCAAGTTCCTCTTGCACTACAGGTCGGTAAGATAAAAATGTCATCTTTTTCTTTTTCTTTTTTTTTTTTTTCAATATCTATGTCAAACCCAAATAGAAGAGCTTTTTCTAAAAAATTCCTGATTATTTGAACTTCGAAAATTAGTTAAATGGCGGTCGGTCGTTGGACTGTTGTGAAATCATGCATGCATTTCGTGAAAGTGTTCTTCTTTCTTTATGTAGGCTTTACTCGTAAAAGGAAAAAAAAAGAAATGAAAGCTTTTAAACAGGTTCCAGTTTTGAGTTACATAAGAATGTGCGGACTGTGCAACTTCACTGTTGATTACCCCTTAAGATTACAGTCTTTCACTTTTCACTCTCCCAGCTTACGGCATTAAGGATACCTGTTATTTATGCAGAAATAGTAAGTTTTAAGGCTGTTCTCAAATCCATCTGGCTACTTTCTGACACATTTTTAATGCATTTTTGTTCGCAAACATATTAAATTGGCAGCTGTTCTTATTAAGAAACTATTAAATCAAACTTTTTTTCCGTTTTTCAGTAAAAGCAGAAAATTTTGCAGAAAATATTGTCAAAGCTGGCGTTTTGGACGTGACAGCGTAGGAAAAAAAACTGTCGTCTTAGAACAACAATCGTCTATAATTCAATAAATTCAAGCATTTATCGGAAAATGAAAAAACTGTTCGATTACAAATCACTTCGATAACCATACCTGCATGTATCATGCTTCCGTGTTTAAAAATGAGTCAGAAAATGTGTCGGAAATTTTCGCGTTTTTGAGCGGAGAAAAATATTTTTTTGAGAACCGTCTTACACAGAAAAAAATAAAACCCAATTTGGGTCGAAGGATTCTTAGGTATGTGCCCAAATTGGGTCATGCCTGTTTTGGTTACCACTGTGTATCCATTTTGGGCACCGTTAAATACCCATTTTTTCAATATATATATATATATATATATATATATATATATAATAAATATATAATATAATAATATAAAATAAATAATATAATATAATAATATAATATAATATAATAATATAATATAATAATAATAAAATATAATATATATATATATATATATATTTTATTTTTTTTTTTTATTTTTTTTTTAAATGGGTATTTAACAGTGCCCAAAATGGATACACAGTGGTAACTAAAACAGGCATGACCCAATTTGGGCACATACCTAAGAATCTTTCGACCCAAATTGGATTTTACTTTTCTGTATAAGTTGGGCTATGGATACTATAACATTACTATAGTATTACAAGAGTCTTAAATAAGCAGTCCAACGTTTTGTCTCTCTTGAGCCAATTTTTTCTTTCCCTTTTTTGGGCAGCACATATGTACTAATACTAACGATAATTGTTAAATAAAAACGCTAGAAAATGTATAATATCCAACCGAATAAAAATGGAAAAGTATCGAAGAAAAACATTTTATTTTCTTTCTTTTAGAAGTGCTTCTAAAATTGTTTAACATATCGGGAAGAACATTATAAACTAGTCACATAATATTGTGTTGATTTAACTTTATAGGATGCAAGTCGTTTCCATTTCTTCTACGAATGGAAACTAAAAGGCTCTAATAAAAATATTTAATAATAATTGTCCAAAGATAGGCTCTGCTAAATACACAAGCACTTAGTTTTTCTTAAATGTTGCCCCAATATCAAGATAAATAAAAGGATAGTGTGTTAATGCAAAGTCATTATCACAGGGTGGTGGTTGTCTTAGAGAAGAAGTTTCCAACCTGAGGTACGTGATGGGTCTGTTAAGGGTACGTGTACATAATATCGGTAATGGCGGAAATCACAAAAATGTTTCAACTCAAAGCACATAAACAAAATTGATAGTTTTGGATTACAAAGAAAGCCTCATGTGTAACTCCAATATGTTAATCTCAAAATGAGGGGAAATGCCCGCTACACTGTAAAAAAAATTGGCAATCGAGACGCTAGTACTATTTCCGTATTTTAAAGGAAAAAAAAATCCGTAAATTCCAGGAAATTTTCCGTGATTTCTGAAATATCCGTTTTTAAATTTCCGTTTTTTAACAGATATCTTCCGTATTTTTTAGAAATTTTTATGTCGTTAAAATAAATTTTATAGGACCAAAAAAAAAACCCAAAAAAAATTATCCCTCAAGGAACATCTTATAAGGTACAGATACTTTATTTTTTGTTACCGTTCATTTCTGAGCAAGTTTTTAATAAACAACCACCACTTCCCACGACCTTCAGTTTATTAACCCAGAGCGCCAAACCATTACGCTATGGTTGGACAGAACACATATTCAAATGTTATTTCTTTGAGATGTTTTTAACGATGCAAAAACGGTAAGTTCTCATAATTAGATGTTAGATGGATATTTTCAGAGTTCTATTGTTTTTAATATTTTCTTTTCAAAATTGTTCTATATTCTACTTTATTATTTGATGCTTTATAACATATAAATTTAAATTTTTTATGTATTATATGCGTAAAATATTGTATTAACAGTAATGATTGTTTCTTTTTGCAATAGTACATATACTTTTTATAATAATTTGTGTGTTGATTTATTTATCAATTTCAGTAAAAACAAAAATTATCTTAAGCAGGCGTATTTATTACATGCTATTAAAGTGAATTGTCTTTATCTCTTAGTTTAAAAACTTATGTGAATAAACAAATTTATAATAAATTAAATTATTCTATTTAAGCTTTGCTGCGAGCTTTTGTGTATGGTTCTGTTAAAATGAATAATTTTTAAAATATCAAAACGAAAAAATAGATTTTTAGAGAAAATTTTGAAATTAATAACTTTAGGATAGGTAAATTTAAATTTGGACTTAATAATTTAGTTTAATTTATAAAAATTATAAACTAACAAAATAAATTATAAACTTTTATAAAAATGAAGTTTATAATTTTATAAAGTAAACAAAAAGTTATTATTTTTTATAAATTTAAAGAGAAAATTATGAACTTTGTAAAATTATAATTTATAAAATAATAAATTTTAAATTCACAAATTTATAAGACAAATCAGTTTAGTTTAATACCCACACACCGATAATTTACAAATATATTATTTTATGAAACCTTAAAAATTTTAAAATACAAAAATAGATTTTTAGAGAAAATTTTGAAATTAATGACATTGGGATAGGTAAGTTTAAATTTGGACTTATTAATTTAGTCTAAATTAATTTAGTTTAATTTATAAAATCATAAACTAACGAAATAAATTATAAAATCATAAACTTCATTTTTATAAAAATGAAGAAAAAATTATTAATAACTTTTATAAAATCAAAGAAAAAAATATAAACTTTGTAAAAAATTAAATTTTAGTGTTATTCACAAATTTATAAGACAAATCAGTTTTGTTCAATACAATATACACATCGATAATTTGCAAAGATAATATTTTATGAAACTTTTAATAACCTAATATTGCCTCACGTTAATAAAATTAAAATAAAATTTTAAAACGTCTGTTAAAAAATTCACAATTTAAAGTACCATAAAGAAAAAAAAGTAGATTTAAAAAAATAGTTTTCTGTAATTTATGGAAATAAAATAAATTTCTAAAGATTTCACTAAAAAATAAAAATATCACTTTTATTTTCACCTAAAATTACCGCCCAAATGAGTTCCAGGATTGTCCCAAGTCTAATGACAAAAAATAGGCCCACGGGTAGGACTGGTTCAGATTTGGATCATAGAAGAACTCTAGTAAATACAACAATCTTAATTCGCATTTCAAACAAGGCGATTTCTGTACGCAAACCTCTGAACGTCATTTACGGAAATGGCACTATAAATACGGACATTGTACAGTTTTGTAAGAAATACGGAAAAATTCATTAAATTTACGGAAAACTTTCTGCATATTTACGGATTTGAAATCTCCTTTACGGAACTAATGCCATTTACGGAAATTGTACTGTTGTTTTGGAAAAATGAAACTTCTCCGTAAAATTTAACGGAAAATCTCTTGTATTTTCACGGATTTTTTTAGAGTGTAGATCTAGTATTTTATTCAGAATTCAATGTGACTGGATCACGTCTAATTGTATTGCATAACTATCTTTTTTTTCCACTGTCTTCACGAAAATTGAAGAGAACCAAGTACTCAGTGTTAAAGCATTAACCCATTCGCAGCCAACCACGAGTATACTCGTGGTTTTTCAATCTAAAATTACGAATTCGTACCGGAAATTTTGAAAGAAGAATTTTTATTTTATGTAATCACGAAATGTTTGTAATTAAATAAAGTAAATATTGCTATTAGTATTTTCTGGTATGAATTCGAACTTTCTAAATAAAATAAAATTCCGGTAATTTTAACACCGATTTTCGTCTTTTGCACACATTAAGAACAAATATCGCAATAAACTTGACACTGCTTCTTTACTTGAGATTATATCCCTCTTCGTTAGAACCAGATTTTTAAAAACTCAGCTCCATGAAACAAGTTCATGTATTCCCATTGAGTGTATTAAAAACCACGTTCGACTACTGGTATATCATGATGCAAATTTTTTATAAACTTTCCATCGTAAGTATTTAAAAATTCTTTAAAACATGCACTGCAAAAAAAAGTGTTGTTTTTACAGTATAATACTGATGCGCGGCAGCGTATTACTGCTTATTTTACTGTTTATTACTGTTAATTTTACGGTATAATACTGGCAGCTGGGGTGCCAGTATTATACTGTAAAATCAACACTTTTTTACTTTCTTCTATCTTTACAAGAAGAAAATATTGGATTCATGAAAATTTTCGACTTCCGGTTTTCGACGGATTTATACGTTTTAGAAAGTCCTGAACACGATTTGACTATTTTTAGAAAATCTCTGTCTGTGACTCTGTCTGTCTGTCTGTATGTATGTGACAAAAATTTTGTGGGCGCTCTATCTCAAGAACTAATGCTCGGAATTTAATAAAACTTTATATTCAGTTAGTCCCTGATATAAGTTGGTGCTGATTAATTTTTGGTAAAAACCACCCAGCAGGCGGGGCTGCTGTGCAGCATTTTTCGCAATTTCCGCAATAGCTCTATCTCAAGAACTAATGCTCGGAATTTAATAAAACTTTATATTCAGTTAGTCTCTGATATAAATTGGTGTTGATTAGTTTTTGGTAAAAATCGCCCAGCAGGTGGCGCTGCTATGAAGCATTTTTCGCGATTTCCGCAATACCTCTATCTCAAGAACTAATGCTCGGAATTTAATAAAACTTTATATTCAGTTAGTCCCTGATATAAATTGTTGCTGATTAGTTTTTGGTAAAAATCGCCCAGCAGGTGGCACTGCAATGCAGCATTTTGCAGGATTTACACGATTTTAGCGATAGTCATATCTCAAGAAATAATGCACGGAATTTAATGAAACGTGAGTTTCAGTTAGACCTTGATATAAATTGATGCTGATTCTTTTTAGTGTATGCGAAACCTGTGTGAGATAGAAATAAGTTTTGGGATTGACACATCCGACTAGTTTTGTAGTGTGATTGTTTTTAATGCCATATTTATTTATTTTGATGTTAAACTAATATTATAAAAAATATAACTAATTTTTAAATGTAAGATAAAAAATAAAAGGTTTGAAATATCAATGTAATATGGTCAATGATTTATTGTTTAGCTCTGCTAAGAAGATTAATAATTAAAGACAAAACAAGCGTTATGTGGGTATAAGTACCGACGTGTTTATGAGAAAAGGGGGCACTCCTAAATAAAATTCCTAAAGTACGGGGTAAGTGAAGGAAAATAGGTTTGGAACCCTGTCTTAGAGGTCTACACGGGTCCATATTTAAGTTTTTCTGCAGACTCTGGCTGGGATGGGCCTGGAACTCATTCTTCACAGGCCGTGTCAGAGCGGATTCTTTTGTGTGTGCGTGAAAAATATAGTGATATTTTATTTTTGTCAAAAGGAATCTTTAGAAATTTATTTTGATTTAATGAAGTACAGAAAAATATTTTTAAAAATCTGTTCGTTGTTCCTTACAGAACTTCAAAATTAACTTTTTTTTTTTTTTTCATTTTAACTCCTTGTGCGTTATACAAGATTTTAAAATATATCTTTAAGGCTTACTCTCTTTAATTATAAAGTATTTTTCTATAATTGCCTAAAATATGGATAGTGTTGATTTCCAACAGAAATTTTGGATTCGGTTCGGATATAACCTGACACGTGCAGGACTTTAATAGAGTTAACATTAAAAGATTGCCACAAAGACATGAAGATAAGAAATATTCCCTTGAAGACGGGTGTTTTTTTTTTCCTTAAAAATTACTTGCTGTACTTAATTTCTCCTTACTTCATTTCGTAGTATTCTCTAATAAAACATATGTGTCCAGGTTACATCATTTCTGCTCTACCGACGGTGAACGTTTCTGAAACTTAATATATCCTTTTTTATTTTCTAAAATAACGAAAGGGATTTTTAGGAAAATGTAGACAGAAAAAACAACTGACAACAAATATCTTCCACATGAATAACATTTGTCTCGTCTTTAAATAACTTTCACTTTAAAATATGCACATAAAAATGGATTATCTGGTAAGTTCCGTATTGTCATCCAATACAATCATAAACACTTTATTTACGTATTTTCTATTGTGCCATTTCATGCTTTTCTTCCTTCATATAAATCTTTTTTTTTTATTCAATACCTGCAACACTCAGTTAATTTGAAATCGTGAAGAAAAGTTTCGCCAAAAAGCAGTCTGGCATACGCTTATTGTAGCATAGAAAACTTCACTTTATTAACTCGTAAATTTCTCATTTGATAATAGCGGACATACTGAACATAAAAGAAGAAGGATTAGAGAAGAAAAGAAACTTAATTTTTTTGTACCGTGAAAACTAAAGTAAGAGGTGTGGTCACTAAAATCGTCGATTTAATTCATAAAGATACGCTTAACTGAAAGAAACAAGATTTTGTTATTTTATTTCTTCTAAACCGGCTGTAGATTCTAAGCTTTTATATTTGTCCAATGGAAATTTTCTTATTTTTTTTATACAAACATGGTCAAATTTATGGAAAAGTTCATTCAACTACCAAGTGTAGTAAGTAAAAATAATATCCCAAAATGATCTCTTTCCAAATGTGAGTGAATCTCAATTATTTGTTCACAGCAGATTTCATTTTTATGAAAAAACTGAACAGATCGAAAACGTTTTCTTTATTTCCAGCTAAAACCTATACTGACTATAGACTTTTTCGTTAGTGAAAAAAACATATATTTACATATACATATAGTCGAGTCTCGTTAATTCGAATTCGCAGGGACCGGAAAATAATGGTTCGAGTGTGATTTTTCAAAAGAGAATGACTTTTCATGTTGTCTCATAAAAAAACTTTTTCACAATTTGATTGTTTTAAACATATTGAAATACAAAAGCATATATTACATTCTAAAAGTAAAATGGTAGGAAGCATATTCATTTTAATATGCCAAAAATGTTATATCTTTATCGTAAATAAAATCATAACAACAGAAATAAAGCAGAAGAAACTGACATATACATAGTGTTTAAGCATAACGTTTACTAAAATTAAGAGATGGTACACTATCGTAAATAAAATCATAACAACAGAAATAAAGCAGAAGAAACTGACACACATGGTGTTTCAGCATAACGTTTACAAAAATTAAGAGATGGTACTTTATCCTAATTAAAATCATAACAACAGAAATAAGCAGAAGAAACTGACATACACATGGTGTTTCAGCATAACGTTTACAAAAATTAAGAGATGGTACACTATTGTAAATAAAATCATAACAACAGAAATAAAACAGAAGAAACTGACATACACACACATGGTGTTTCAGCATAACGTTTACAAAAATTAAGAGATGGTGCAACACACTACATCAAACAATTTTTGTATAGGGTCGCAGTCTCAGTCAAAGTTACAGGGTGCTTCATTTCAATCTGAGGCCAGATTTTTGGTCACAACTTTAACAATAATGAAGATATTTTAACGATATTTATAGCAGAATTAACTTGCGCTGTGTGCAAAATGCGCTGAAAATGCGAAAAGTGGTAGCACAACGAAACGAAATGTGTACACACACATTAATTCGGTTGGTGCGCCGTATATAATATCACCTACATTCCGAAAAGTGGATCATTTAATTTATCATTGACTGAATGTGGATTGTGGCCACTTTCACGAAATATCGTGATAATGTCTCATTTAAGGTGGAAGTGGCTAACTATCCACATCCTATATCAGCTTTAAATTACACGATCCACTTTTCGGAATTGACATTACATATACGGTGCACCGACCAAATTACTGTTCATGATTTCATCTCATTTTGCACACAACAAGTTCTGTTGTAAATATCGTTCAAATATCTTTATTATTATTAAAGTTAATGAACAAAAATCCGACTCAGATTGAAGTGAAGCACCCTGTAATTTTGATTGAATGAATAGATTGCCACCCTGGTTTCTTATACAAAAATTGTTTGTCCTCGACCACCTTTTAAAGTTTGTAAACGTTATACTAAAACAACCTGGGTAGTCGAGGTTCGTTAGTTCGAAATTGCAGGAACATCCTGTATAATGAATTAAACATTTTAATAAAAAAATTACTTACTTTTCAATTAAAATGTCAAGTGATTTTTGTTGATTTCGTTATTTCTAATATTTTTAGCCAAATTTTCTATTTTGAATAAACATTCCAGTTCTTTCTCTACGGCAGGTTTTATTTGAAGTTAAAATTTCAAAATACAGCTTAAACCGCTTTTAATGAAGCTGAAGGGAGCTTGAAAATTATTTGTTATGCGCGGACTTTGTTATAACTGCTTTAACTACAACATATGGCAATTTTAAAGGAATTTTTAAAAAACATTCATTTATCCGATACTTTAGTATAACTAGGTTCCTGTTATCAGGGTTTATTGTATTAAATATACCCATTACTGAAGGCCTCCTAATATATACCCATTACTGAAGGACCCCTAATATACCAATTACCGTATGTTCATTTTCCTTCAAAACACACAAAATTTAGGAAACTTAGCTCAAAATTCTTCACATTCTCCAGTTAAAAGATGAAAATTTCTCCAAATAACAGAAAAATCTCTTCCAATTCGGTAACTTGCTTCTTTTACTTTTTACGTTTTTTTGACGAAAGATTTTGGAAAGTGTATATTCCAATGTATTGTTAGAGTCATTTATATTTACAGAATCACCTTTCGTAATTTTCAGATTTGTGAAGTTTAAGGCTTCATCATCTGACCCACAGTCGTCTTCAAATCAGTAAACTTTTAACACTTTGAACGCATTGAATGTGACGCTGTGGCTTTTTTGGCAAACATTGACAAAGTAATTTTCAGTATTTATCGAGACGATTTCCAATTTTCAATATCGGCAATGTTTGTTAATTTTATACAAAGTGTTAATTTTAAACATTTTTAGATCAAAAATATTTTTACACGTTGAACTTTAAACTGAAATCACTAAACATGCCTGATGGACCAAGGAGGCAGTATAAATCATCAGCAGTCCCGTTTGATAGCAATAAATTGTCTTCAATGAAAATATTAATGACACATGTATTCGTGTGGTATACCGAGAAATATTGCTGGCACGCATATTTGTATTCCATGGCGTTCAATGTATTAAGGATATTTTCTATATTTTTGGTGTGCCCTATGTTTTCTTAAAGTTTGTCCAATTTTAGGTAGATTTCGTAAAAATACTACCTATTACATTCTCATCTAAGTTGGAATTTTTGAAAAAAAATTACAGATCTACACCGATCATGACTCCCAGAACCCAAAACCACCCCCAGTTCAAAACTTTATCTATCTATCTATCTATCTATGCCATTTTTTTATGGACACGATAACTCCCATACTTCTGACAAATCTCTCCCAAACTGATACATAAAATCAAGGGGCATAAAATCTCGGTCAAGTTCGTTAATGGGCAAAATTGAACCAGGGGGGGGGGGATAGGGGGCTTTTTGTGAAAATAGAAAAAAACCCATAATTTCTTAATTATGATACGTATCGAATCCGTTTAAAGTTATTATTACTTCTAGGAGAAGGGTCGAAAATTTATTTATAACAGATTTTTTATATAATTAAAAATGGCCTCAAGGAGGGGGTTTAGAAGAAAAAAATTCATAACTTCGTCAATTCAGAAGATATCAAATCCACTTAAAATTATTATAAATCCTCTTAATATTATCTAAAACTTTTATATTGACAAGTTTTTTATAGGATCAACCCTTATAGCAAAATAATAATAATAATAATAAATAAAAACAAAAAAATCCCTGCCGGTTCCGCTGCAAACAAGTTAGGTTTCGAAGTGGACGTTTTCAAATGCCGCATCATGGCAAAAAGGTCATTTCTTCCGTAGTTCCCAACAAACAGGCGCCCAACGGTCTGCGTCTTCGAAATCTACCTGTGCCTGTAAGCCGAGCCGTCAGGGATTTTTTTAAATTACGCTATATGTCTGCACAAATTTGATCGGAGCTAGTAGAGTTAAAACCGACAAGTAGGCCTCCCCGCCTGGCCGAACCTATGTACACAAATTTCAAAAATCTTAGAATAAACATTATTATCTTCTTTTTTTTTTTCTTTTTTTTTTTTTTTTTTTTTTTTTTTTTTACATAAATCAAAGACAAAAAAATAAACTTAAAGCACGACAAATCTAATTTTAAAGTAATGGCATTATCTTAGGTAAAGAAATATCAAGTACATAAAAGACCGTTGTTTATTTAACTAAATGAAAAACTAACATACATTTTTTTTAATTAAAAAAAATATGTTTTCTTTTAATTGAGCACATTTTTTAATATGCTACAACTGAACATATTCCTTATTGAAAATAGTCTGTATAGCTGTTAATATTTTTACTGGCTATTTAATTTCAAATATATTAGCATCTATAGGTGAGTGTGCATTTAAATGCATTTTAATGGTATTATACGTTTTCAAATTCAGCGAAATTTTAGTATGCTTTTAAAAATATATACTTATGCTTTCAATTTTCTATTGCATGTTCATCTATTTGCTCATGCTACAAATTTCACAAAAAATAATGGAATAACCATGAAGTTTTAAGATGCTACTGAAATAAATGTTGAAGTTTGCGTATTGTTTTTCATACAAATTATCTACATTCGTACGATATATACCGGTTAAAGAACCTTAAAAAAAATGTCGCAATGATTGCGTAATGCATTTAATTTTCTTTAAAGGAAACAGAAATAAGTTTCTATATTTTTCGGTTTTCTTCTTAGAAGACGATGCACTTGTATATCAACATCCTTTGCGGTTTTTATGACCCTTAAGTCTGCCTTCAGCCAATTAAATATAAGGGTACATAAAACCACATTTTACCTTTTTACCGAAAACGTAACTAACCTTATTAAACGACATAATCACGCAGCCAGACCTAAAATATTGCAGGAAATTAGTTCCTTTTGGAGCAGAAACGTCGGCAGTCAAAAAGAAGCAAAGAATACCATTACTGTATTACATAAATTATTTCTCAAATGAGTTTTTTGACCCTTAGCAAAACGGTGTCTCTGTGCTTGCGTTGAGATTTACTTAATAACTGTGGGAGTATAAGTGAAAGAAATGTTGTCGCTGTTTAAGAAGAAATAAGTGTGTAATATTTTATTAAGTTGGCCGTTTTCAAGTCATTCGATATCCTGAGCACGTGGGAACTGGTCCAGATTTGCACCTTATTTAAGCGGATAACTATTAACCGTTAACTGCTGTTAGCTGTCTCACACACATGATGATCCTGTATATAAAAATGAAAGGTATTAAAATATTAAAATCACATTTTCAATCTCAAATTCAAATTAATTTCCAAGCCCGACAAATATTTACTTTCAGAAATTAAATTGTAACCAACTCTAAGATTAAAAATGCAAACGTTAGTGCAATTTGCAAGCAGTTTGTGGTTAGTTGCACCCAGGCCTTGCTTACGTCACAGACCTGGGAATAGTACAGGTCTTGACCACACATCAATCAAAACCTATTAAACTGTTTACAAGTAAGTTTTATAACTTTTTGTACTAAATTACAAGTAAGTTTTGACACCCTCGTCCCCTGCTGGAAAATATTACAAGCTATTAATAAAATGCCAGAGCTCGCTCGAAAAAAGTCAAGAATTTATAGTTTTGAGATTGTCTACAAACCTTATGACCTTCTAGGTCGATAAATTCATATTTACGGTTCCCGAGACTTCTTCCAAACTCACACGACTACTCACTACCATAATACTCACACTTTGTAGTATGGAACTGTTAATAAACTATTTTTCCAGTATCTCAAATTATGCTTCATCCTATTAACAGCTTACATAAATACTATTAATAGAGAGGCAGTATTTTATCAATTAATCGAGCCTTTTATTCATCTTTTGATCAAGCGATTTCAGAGATCACTAACAGCATCCATGCGGCAATTTTTGTGAGACTAATTAAAGGTTAAAAGTGAGCTCGTCTTTTTTTAGCTCGCCCGTTAACAAATTATTAAGATATAATCTTTTTAAATATGATTCTTATTGATGTTATTTTATTTCAGTGTTCGTACGCTTTTACCACAATTTTTTAATAGAATTTTTCTATTTAATATTTAAATAACAGACATCGTAGACGTCTAATTGCAGTATTTGTAAAACTTTTCTGCATTTAAATAAGGCGAAAAATTCTATTAAAAACTGTGGTAAAAGCGTACAAACCCTGTATTTATTTATTTACTTTTAGTCATAATGCAAAGCCTAGCAATTCTTAAAGATTTATTTTCTGTTTTTTTTAATTATTATTTTTATTGTTTAAATTGATAAAATAACTGTTATGTGAAAAATAATTGACATCCATTAACTAGATGAATTCATTACCGTAATTAATTGTTACGGATGTTGCATTGTTGATCAAAAATATCTATCAAGTAATAGATTCAGTAAGACTTTTTAATTAGATCGTACAAAAGTATTTATCATTATTTGTTTTGAAATAACTTCTATTTCTCAAAAAATATCTCCCTAATCTGTATCATGTCTATAACCTCTATCATGCCTAATCTGTAAAACAAAATTTAAATTATCATCACACACAATGCTTAAAAACATTTTACGCAAAACTGTTTCAGTATTATAGCTCTATAAATTTATTATTTTATTCAGTTATTCCACATTTTTTACACTATTTATGAACTCATTTCTTTCAGCAGGGTAAAATTTACTTTGTAACCCTTTATATCTCTATTACACGTGTTCATACTCTGAATGTCTGAATTTTAGACTTATGTCATTATGAAGAAGTTTCTCTCATAAATTTCACCTATAACATCGGTTTAACTTTCAAATAGAGACACAACCTTAAATGTTTTCATTCGTTATTAAGGGGACGAGTGGACTTATTTGAAATGAGCAAAAATTGCCCAAAAATGGGAAATTTTGTTTTTGTGTTATTAACTTGTTAAAATTAAAAAAGAATAAAATACATTGCCATATACCTGGCTGAAGAAAATGCGTTTTTATGCATCTTAAATGTAAGTTTAAAAAATAACATACACTGCTAAAAAAAAAAAAAAAAAAAAAAAAAGTTGATTTTAAGGTATAATACTGGCATCCAGCTGTCAGTATTATACTGTAAAATTAACAGCAATAAACAGTAATACGCTACCGCGCATGCACGACAGTGTATTATTGCAGTATTATACGCAAAATCAACTTTTTTTTTTTTTTTTTTTTTTTTTTTTTTGCTTTGTATTACAATGTATTTCAAATTTAAAAGAAAATTTTCCCATCTTTAAAATACTCAATTCGTTTTAACTTTAGTTCAAAACTCTTACTACGTCTAAAGGGCAATCTTGAACCATGTTACAAATCTGTGTATACGCTTTGAAATGTTAATTTATTAAGATCCTCAAATTAATAATAAATATATTAATTATGTGAAGTTTTGGTGAAAATTCCTTTTTGTGGATGTATATCCTTCGCTTAGTGGTGTTTCAGTTAGTGTGGTTTTCATTTAGTACGGTAAACTTTTTTTTAGATGCCTCCTCGATTAGTGCAGGGAAAATTTCGATAAATGAGCAAAGCAATGTGTAATCTTTTTTCTTTCTTTTTTTTCCAGCAAGATGGCGTCGAATTTTTGAAAATGAAATTTGCTGAAAATACTGAAAAAAGAAATAACATTAAAAAAGAATACTAAGAAGTTTTTCAAAAATTAGAATTCGTTAGACAGTATTTGATAAATATAGACCCAGATATCAGTGGAAGTATGCAAGAGCACAGAGGATTAGAAAATCTGATTTTGTGTTACTGTCAATCGGGGTGTGACTTTGTCCCACCTCGCGGAAAAACACAAAATGTGTAATAAATAAAATTCATTACAATAAAACTAATTAATAATTCCGACTTCTGACAGATTGGAGCAGTGGCTTAAACATAAATTATTTAATTCAGCATTTTTCAAATTGAGTTTGGCATGACTTTCGTTGTTGTTTTGTTTACTTTTTTGCGCGTGATTTTACTGGGGAAAACGTTTGATTGGAAAGGTTATTTATACCTGATGCTGTAAAGTGGTAAGTACATTGTTTTATTTTTTAATATGTTTTCTTAAGGTATCCGCACACCTTTGAAACGTCATTTTCGATGAAAATATCGATTTTTCATTATTGCAATAAGATTAAAATCCGATCTTTTATCTGTCGAATTCTGCTTTACTTGTGTCTGTATCTGAATTAGAACCCGACTTACAGCCGTTTAAAGTTACATCTATTACAGCTTGCCGAAGAATTGTACAACCGGAAATGTTCTGCAAACCAGAAGTAAGCTGAAATGTATGTCTACATTCTTCTTTTTCGAGATTTAGCATTTAAATTGGATTATATGTTCAAGAAAATACATGGAGTATATAATTAAACATCTAAAATATAATAATTATATTTTTATAGCAAGAACAGCCTTTAAAAATTATTCTTAGCTTTTTCTCAAAATGAAGTTTTTCAGATTTTTACTGTACGCAAAATATCCTATAGCAAAAAATTATACATGAAATGCCTTTAATTTTTTTTTTTTACTTATTTTACAAATGTTTATTGAGAAAATAGACTACAACCATGATGATATATTAATTAGTTTTGTATTTACACTGGTATAAGTTAAAAAGTTGCAAGAAATTTTACGAATTTTTCATTACTCTTCAAGTGCCATAGCTTCTGCGATAGAGATGTTATTATACTGCGGCTAGTCTATATCTTAGAGAAAGTGATTTCCTTTGTTAGGCAATTTACATAATGTGAATACATTTATTTTATTTTGAGTTATCATGTTTCGCACAAATGTCAATTTTTGCGATAATTTTGACTATTTTTCACTTTTTTGTAATTTCTAAAATATTTATATATTTTTCAAAAGTTTTAACTTAAATGTCATTAGAAAAAATTGGTATAAAAATAAATTTCAAAAATTTCAAAACATCACCTCCGAAGGTGGGCGGATACAAAAAAAAATCCATGATATATATATATATATATATATATATATGATATTTTAGATTTTACATTGACTTTATTCAAAACCGACATTTTGAATGCCAATTTGGGGGGGAGATTGTATCAGGACAAAGTCACCAAAAATTAATTTTATGTATTATATGTAACATTTCTGAAAATAGAATCATAAAAGCAAACATTTACTGCAAACATAAACGTCGTACTAACATATATATTGTTTGTACGTAGGTGTTGGTTTAATGATGCCTCGTACGTATGAAACTCCTGTGGTACTCGTAATTATAAAAATTATACCGATAAAATGCTGCAGAAAGCGGTAGATGTTATTCTTCAACATGTTTTAAGCCAAAGAAAAGTCGCTGAAAAATATTAAATTTCAGTCACTACTTTAAAGAACAAATTAAATGTCCTAAAAAAAAAAAAAAATAACCCTCCAAGACCTATTTTTTCTAAAAGAAATGTTTTCTCGGTGCTTGAAATAAGTGAATATATCTAAAATTTTGTCTGTTGAAAAACACTAATCTTACCATGTCTTAATTGTTCATCGTTTTCACATGTTTTGCATAATGGTATTTTTGAATAAAATTTCGTTTATTTTTTTTTATTTATTTTTTTTAATTTGTGTTATTTTAATGACAAATTGACGTATTTTTTATTATGTTTTATGACTATATTAAAATAGTGGGGTTGCATTGTCTTACAAAGTTTACAAGGTTTCTTCAATGATTTTTTAGTTATGAAACAAAGTCACCCTAAGCCAAGGTGACTTTATCCCACTTTTTAAAAAGATAATTTAAAAAAAAGATATTCTTTAAGTATACTATAAATCTGAATTTTAAAATTTACAATTGATATCTTAGAACTAGGAAAAAAGAATTGGAAATTTTTAAATGAATATTTCAATAAGTTTTGGTTCTTTAAAGACAACAAGAGCTAAAAAATGAAACAAAGTTACCCCAGTTGATGGTACTGCAAGATGTATTTCAAAAAGAAGAAAAAGACTGCGCAATTGACAATTGATAAATTTTCGCTTAAATAATTTAAAATGTCTGCAAGTTTGAAGTAACGTTATGTTTGAAGTTATATTACAATAAGTTTTAAATCAAATTTTGCAATTTTTAAAAGTTAATCTAGTGGTAAGTAAGCTAACATAAAAAGAAAGAAAAACAAGTGAATTATCAAAGTGGGTAAGTGTGATCGAAGATAGCTCAAAGGGTTTCGTTTAATATTCCTTTCAAAACACTTTATCCTTTTTTTAATAAATCCAAATAAATTTCATTTAGCAACTAAAAAAAATGTTTTTTATAAAGTAAAAATTTACTGGTCTATTTTTTCATTTTTTGAATATTTAAACCAGCCCGCTATTATATTCTGTTATAATAATATCTGTCATGCAGACTAAATGCGATATTTAAAAAAATAGTTTCAAAATTAAACATGTTGTACACCTTCAAAATGTTAAAATATGCGAATATTTCCATAATCAGATTTTTATCATGATTCAATATGTTTCTCAAACTCATATATTTACTATTCTCTATTACTCATATTGATACTCACTTTGTATTATTCTCAAACATTTGAAAAATTCGTTAAACTTCCAATATGACGTTAGATTTTCTTTTTAATTCTCTAATGACGTGATATTAATCTGCTTTGTGTACATACACATACTCATACTCCTTGTATTATTGAGAAATCTTTGAAAATTTCCGTTTTATTACCACTATGACGTCAATCAATTTTATTTCATACTAATATTTTTTTCAATTGGTGAAACTTTTTATTTCATTTTCAATTTTCACGTGGAAATCGTTCAATAGAAAATTAATTATTGTAGAAAGAATTTCATTGTGGATTTTTAATTTTTGGCAACTGCTATAACAAAAAATGTTTAAATTTAATAGGAAAAGGCTGTTAGAATTTTGTTTTTTTATCTCTATTTATTAAAATAATACGATTTTTTCAAATTTTAATATTTTGAGCTTCATAGCTGGCATTCAGCTATATAAACACAAAGTTTCAACTCTGTAAGTTATATAGTTTCTGAGAATGGCTCTGTGACGGACAGACAACGGAGCAGGAGTAATAGGGTTTCGTGAGATGAACGAAACCGTAATAAACAAAGATGTAAAGAATTGTAGTAATGCAGTATTAAAATTGACTTTTTAATGATACTCGATTGTTACTGATTAAACTAGCTCACACGTTTATGTTAATGGACATTCAATAAGATTACATAAACTTTTTTTAAATTTTCAAATTAAGTTGCAATATGTACTTTCTTACAATAATGCATCAAAAACAATATCTTACTACATTATTACATTGTCTATTTTATTGGCTTTTTGAGAAAGTTGGCTATAGACGTATTGCAGTTTTTCGCATTCAGTGTATGTTTCCATTAGTGTGATTTCGATTAGTGCGGTAATAATTAACGGCGCTAATCGAAGATAACCTGTACATGTTAACAAATGGATGTACTTTAAAAAAAAATCATTTTAAGTAATAAAAGAAAAAATATCATAAAAAATAGAACACCTTGAACATTTCAAACTTTTTTTTAATTAATAAAAAAAAACGCAAATTGAATTTAAAAAAAAATATTTATTGATATCAAAGCATAGACTATGTATTTGAAAAATGTATTGTCGGAATAAAATGAATAATGAAAAACAATTTTTAAAGTCGACCGTTCCCTTAAATAATTAATGGTGTTTAAATGGTCGCTTTTGAGCTCAGATTACAATTTTAAACTTTCTACAATTCTTGTTTTAAAACTGATTAACCTTTATGCTGATTTCCGTTAAGTCAATTTCATCGAAACTTTTGCATATCACGAATACAACTGAACTGTTTTAACCCTTTTGCTACGAAACCGCCCAAGACGCCCGGCCAAGCAAAATACTGGCAGACCGCCCGAACGCCTGTTCCATTTTTCCCCCTCGTAAATATCCAACTATTGAAGCAGAGCAGGGAATATTGGAATCAAAGTGTGGGGAGCTTTTGTGCTAGTTTGTTTTAGGGAGGTTCCACTTTTACCTCTTATTGTTCTGCTGATAAGTAGGCAGGTAGAAAAAAAGGGCAGAAATTATCTCGAAGCATATTTCACGTCCGGGCGTTCTCCGTAGTTTGAATGCTGTTGAGTTTTCAGGCATCAGTATTCAAAGGGTTAATCAATGTAAGTTTAAAATTGTATTTCTAATGACATAAAATAATTCAAATTTGTCACCAAAGTAGCTTTCCAAAATAGCAAACAAATTTTGGATCAATCACCCCAGCATTGCATTTTTAAGCTTTGTATTAGCGACGTTTACAAAATATATTGGCAGTGTACTAGAAAAATCCACAATGTCATTTCATTATTGCAGAAATATTCACATTTTCAAAGTTATGTTACTACTTCACCAATGCTCGTCAAATGTTGGATAGTAGTCATTATTTATTATAAGTAGCGAAAATATAAATAACTGAATATTTTGCTTTGGTGTACTAAATGATTTAATATTATACCAAGATTTATCTAATATTTAACTTTCTTCATTTTCTATTAAAACTGGATCATTATTCAAAGTAAAAGATACATTGTGAAACTGTAAATTTCTATAATTGAAACAATTATAATGGTTTTACACAATGACTTATTGCATTGCAGTAAAAACTATTACATTCATACTACTAGTGTGAATACTTCCTATGTGTAGGTTGTATGTGTGCTTGTTTCACATTCATTCCAAATAATGATATAAATAAATAGAACTGAACATAGAGGAGACCGGAAATAAATGACTATATAGAAATTATTGTCGCAATTCAAATTAACCCTTAACTGCTGCTGATTTCCTACAATTTTTACAGTTTATCTTGTAATTTTCAGTTTAATTATAGATACTAGTAAAAAATTGTTTCGTTTTGAGCCCTAGTATCAGTACCATCGCTAGAGAATTCTGAATAGGTGAATTTTAATTGTAATAGTCTTGTATAGAAACAGAAGTTTAGTACAGAAACAGAATCCCGTGAGTTAATCGAGCATTTATTCATCCTCCGATCGAGTGGTCTCAGAGACTGCTCACAGTATCTATTCAGCAATTGTTGTCACAGTAATTAAGGGTTACGAACTCAAATTCATTCTAAATATATACAAAAAGTGTAGTAATTTATAAACAAATAACAATGAAAATATCTTTAAAAAAATAGTTGATATTAAAAAAAGTTGTTGTAATTAGATTGTTATTCTTTAATTATTAAAAAGTTTTTTAATTCTAAGAGACATACGGGGGAGGGGGGAAACACTAATAGTCCATATGTCGTACAAAAATTAATAAATAAATAAAAGCAATGTTTTGTCTCTGAATATGAAATAAGTTTAAAAAAAATAATAATAACGCTTATCTATTAATGAATTTTAAGTGACAATTTAAAGATCCCAATAACGATGTACTAATATTATCTAAGTTCATCTGTCATGCGAATTAAGGGGAGAAAAAAACAATGTTTTGAAATTAATAAAATAAAAAAGAAGAAGAAAAACGATAATCCCATAATGCTCATCTATTCTGTTTGTATTACTGTTCTGTGGACCAAGACGAACCTAATTAGTTCTACTTATTGAACATGAACCGAAAAAAAAAAAAAAAAAAACATATTTATCATCCGATTTACAGCTGGAAGAGCCGATAAAAAGTAACTGCCAAAATAAGACAGACACATCCCATGACCTCGGACCGTGATGGGATGCATCCACTTTACGGTCACCTGAGTTGACCCATACAAAATATGACCATTACGATGGCAAGAAGAGGAAGAAAAAAATCATTTCCATACGATGGACTTTTTGTAACAATGAATGAGAGAAGCACAAGGATGCGTGAATGAGTTGGCTTCCATTTGCCGGAAGAGTCAAGCGAACACCTCGTCAAAAACTCATTCGTGGTGAATGGAGCAGAACCAAATATAGCTTAAAAAGAGGGAGGGATATGACATGATGTTAAGTTCGTAAGTTTACAAGGATTTAAGTTATTTTTGGTATTTTAATGCAATCAATCGTGGAATGGAGCATACTGACATCTGATTACATCGGAAAAAAAAAAAAACGGAATTCAAGGGGTTTTTTTTTTTCCATACAAAACAAATGGAGATTTAGTGATAAGTTCGAAATGTGATTATAATTTTTGTATGATGTTGGCTCCGACCGAATTCAAACCCAGATTTCAGCATTCGGAAAAATCGGTTGTTACGAGAAATCGTCACCTCGTCAAAAACTCATTCATGGTGAATGTAGAAGAACGAAATAAAGCCTAATAATGGGCGGGATGTAACATGATATTAAGTTCGTAAGTTTACAATGATTTAAATTATTTTTGTTATTTTAATGTAATTAATTTAAGTAAGTATCATTCTAACATCTAAACAAATCTGTAAAAGAACAAAAGGAATACAAAGGGTGTGAATTATCACTTTACTACACATAGTGTACAACCAACAGAGTAAAAAAAATGTCCAGACCGGGTATCGAACCCGGATACCTTGGTATAGAGCACCAAGCACTTGGTGCGCTATATTTTTATACTTCTATACATGAACTTAACTTTCTTGAGGCATTTTATATTTATAAAATTTTAGAAATATATTAATTGTGAATTCGCTATTCCCGCATTATCTGATTGTTGGAAACATTACATAAAAACCTCTTTTGTTTAGTTTTTTCACCATTTTCCATTTTTTCAGCTCCATTCCCTATGCTGTTTTCCGATTGCATGTTTGTTTACCCGCAATAACCGATTTTCCTATTGGTCAATAAACCTTTCACATGAATCACTTCCCTTTGCTGTTTTCCTTTTGGCTGTTGCCCGGAGCCCCCCTGTTTTCTTATTGGTCAATAAACCTTTCGCTTCAATCCATTGCACCCCCTATTGCTGTTTTCCTGTTTCCTGTTGTCCAGTGTCTCCTGTTTTCCTAGTGGTCAAAAAACCTTTCGCTTGAATCCGCACCTCTCCTATATATCTGAGCAAATTTCCGCCATTTCTTTGAACTGAGGACTATATGCTGACTAGTATGCATTGAAATTGAAACTATTAACATTGCTCTTGTTCCATTTCTATTATATTGCACCATGTACTATCTTAATAATTACTATACAACTATACCTGCTAAGACAAAACCTGTCTAAAAGGGAATTTTTCTCTAGTCTCACGATTTCGTCTTAGACCCTCATCAAAAATCATTCATGTGGTTTAAAGCAAAACCAAATATAGCCTAAAAGTGGGAGGGATATGCCATGATGTTTAAGTTCGTAAGTTTACAGGCGTTTTAATTATTTTTGGTATTGTAATGCATTCAGTCGATATGGATCATCGTGACATTTGATCAAATATGTAAAAGGAAAAAAAGGAATTCCGGATATTTTTATTGCCATACACTGTTAAAAATCTGCAGCAAACTGTGCCGGTCATTCAGTCGTTTTTATAGATAATGGTTATTCGACCATATTATGAAGCAGTTTCATTGGTCAGAATGAGGTAAATTACGGTTATGTAACCGCTTTCTATAAAAACGGTTGAATTACTGGACAGTTTACTGAAGATTTTGAACAGTGTAACAATTAAGTGATAGGTTAGAAAAGTGATTTTCAATTTTCTATTATGTTAAAATTCAATAAATCCAAATAAAATAAAATCTACCAGGCAAAAAAACGTTGCACAGAATTAAATGAATGTTATCTATTTTAGAGATTATCAGCTATTTCAAAAGAAGCAAGCATAATGTTTTTGATCGTAATTTTTTTTAGAAAACTTAAATATTTAATATTTAGAAACTTGCATTTTATTAGCTATTTTGTTTCACACCCGATACATTTCGTATTATAAAAAAGGATAAAGAAAGATTTTTTTTTTTTTTTCAAACGAGCTTCAACCAATAAATATATGATAAATTCTGTAAAATTACGAAAATAAAAAACTAAATATTTGGTTATAATTAGTAATTTAATGTCCTGATAGTAATTCAAAAACATAACATTATCATTAAATTATTTTAAATACTTAAATTTAAGTTTAGCTTTTTTATTATTTTCCTTATTAGACGGATATGTTTTTTATTATTTTCCTTATTAGATCCTTAACAGAATTAGTTTTGGAATTCGATTATAACAATTAAATGGGTACTTTTCGGTTAGCCGGGCGCCAGTGATATATGTACATATATGAATATATATGTATATATATATATCAGGGTTGGGTTTTTGACGTCAAAAACTGGTTTTTGACATGACAGTGGTAAAAACCGTGTTTTTACCGGTTTATTCCGTCAAAAACCTATCATTTTCGATTGTCCTCCAATTTATGGTGTAAGTGTAGCATACAATACATTTCTAGATTGAATTTACCTTGTTGATTTTGTTATTATTATTTACAATTAAATTTGTTAAATTTATTTAAAAGAAGATCATTTCCTAATATGGGAAAGATTTAAAAATACAAGAGTAAAAGAAAAGAACAATATGTGTCATAATCTTCACTAATATAGATTCTACTAACTGCAATTAACATTAATATTAAATGATAATAAAAGGTTATTATAATTATTAAATAACATTCAATATAGATTTTTAATAAAGTACATTAAAGTTATTTTAGAGATGCAAAAATGCTGTTACATTGTATGACAATAGATGTTAAAGCATAGACTGGCAGTGAATAAATTGAATATTCTTAGATATAATATTTTAAAATGCATATCTTATGTATTTCATAAATGCAATTATGGTGATTTTCATTTGCACTTCAATAAGTAGAATCTTAAAGTTTTGTTTTCAACAATGTAATAAATTGTACCTAAATTATACACATTGTTTAATCTAATACTTATATGTTACAGGATTTCTTCAAAAAATCTAATTTTTTTAGACTATGCCAAATAGCTTAAGATTATTGTAGAGATCTTCTAACAGAGATGTACACGTATTATTCTAATGCAATTCTTTTTTTCGTTTTCTTGGATGGATAAATATACTTTAGAGTCTGAATATTTCATGTAAAACAACTTAATATTAAAGATAGAATGAAAAATAAAAGTAAAAACAAACTACTAAAAAATGGGTTTTTGACAGTTTTTGACATTTTTGACAAGGAGGTTTTTGACATGACGGTAAAAACCATGGTTAAAACCGGTAAAAACCGCCATGCGTCAAAAACTTTCCAACCCTGATATATATATATATATGTATGTATATATATGTATATACATATATGTATATATATATATATATATATATATATGTATGTATATATATGTATATACATTTATATATTCATACATATGTGTATGTATATATATGTAGATATATGTGTATACACTGTAAAAAAATTTCCGGAAGGTTCCAGAAAAAAGTGGTGGCATTAAGATGCCACGGCTTTTTGCTGTTACGTTTCACAACAAAGTAGTGAAACATTCCAATTTTCAATAATCAATATACATTTTTTATTCGTTGTCTTATTTAAGCATTTAAATTTTAAAGTTTCGTATAACAGATAAAATTCAAATTCAAATAATGAAGCATAAAAAGATTTAAATTAGCTACTTACTTTATCGGTTGATATCCAAACAAAGAATGGCATTTGATCAGATTACATTTGTCTCTAAGTACCTAGGCAGATGTTTTTTATTCTTCTTTAGTTATCAAAATGGCTAATGGAACATAAAACACATGAAGCACGTATGCGCAGAATGTAGTTTACGGAAAAGTTGAAACCTCTCAAAAATATTACACGAATTACTGCCGTAATTGACGTGGGACATAAAGAAATTCGAAATTCCGGTAAAATATGCGAAATGTTTAGGATAATTTCCTGAAATGTTCCGAAATTTTTTTACAGTGTATATACATGTACTATATATATAACTGGCGCCCGGTTAACCGAAAAGTACCATTAAATGTTCTGTCCCTTTCGTTCTGGTTATAATTAGAGTTCGAGTGTTTTATAAATGCTTAAAACTTAACTTTTAGGAGTTCAAAACTTCTAGGCTGCATATGAAATCATCTTCAATATATTTGTTTCTGTTTTTAACGTTTAATCCCAGTGGCTTATGGTCAGCGCGTCGCGCAAAAACGCTATAGGTCCATAGTTTGATTCCGGACTGTGAACTGTGCAAGGTTCACTCAACCTTTAATACCTTCGGTGTCCATAAAATGAGTATCAGTCTTACTTGGGAACTAAACAACACACGGTCCAGCTTTAGACTGACCACTTGACCGGGACATATACTGTATAGCACCTCGGGGTCCATGGTCAAGAAAACAGGCCTGGGCACTGTAGATCCGTGATCTTTAATCGACAGTAGCGCCGCAGGTTTAGTGTAGTTTAGTTTTTAATGTTTAAAGGATATCAAAGATATCAGTGAAGCTAATGAAATTCTCCTACGTAAAGGAACCATCTGCCAAGATTCCGTATCTTTTGAATTATCTTCACTTTTAAATGAACCGATTCAGAAGTTGAATAATACAACTCGGTTTATTATTTTTAATTGAATCATACTGACTAATAAAGATATCACAGGATTTGAAAATTTTCCAACTGCATGAAAAGTGTCTGTCTACCGGCATGGATACTTTTTCATCCAGTTGGAAAATATTCAATTCGTATAATAAAAATCAGGTTGCAATTCACAGTTATGACGTTCAAAGATGTCAATACATGATTTTCCCAGTTCACTGTGTCGTAGTTTATATCTAGAAAATGATACCGGAGGTATTGAAACTTCTCGGTAATTTTTACAACTTTTTATTGACTTTTATTTTTAATTTTTAGTATGTTAAAATTTATTTCTGTTTAATTTTCAGCAGTCTCAAAACTTTAAGATAGCACGTTGTAAAATTGTCTTCAAAATATATTTTACAGTCCTATTTCTGCGTCTAACTTCTAGAAGGGTAAAATTTCAGAAAGGTTTGTGAAATGATCTTTAAAATTTATTTTTATTATTTTTGGTTTTTTTAATATTTATATAATGCAGTACACACACATAATACCACATATGAAAAGCATATCCATTAATGCATGCAAAAAAGAAAAAAATAGATCTCTCATCACTTAATTTAAACTAGACAAAAGAGAACGTGGACTCCAAATAAAAACTCCAAGGGGGAAAAAACTGCTTAAAAGAAAGTTAAAAAATGTCAAATTAGTCACACCATCCCGAGGAATTCCCAGCTCGTGGAACGTCACAGGTGGTGCGAGATTTTATTATTGTATTCAGAGGATGCGGAGATGGAGAAAAACCCGACTTGGCTTCCATCCATTGGGAATGAGGAAAAGAGTGAACGACTCAGAAGAAGGTTAGAGAGTCATTTGGGGGAACGAGGGACATTGTTAACGAAGAAATTCGACCGAATTTTCAAAGAAAAGATATGCTAAAAATCAACGTCGCTTAAAATTTCCATTCAGAACAACAAGGGACATTAAAAACGAAGAAATTTGAAGGAGTTTGCAAGGAAAAAAATATACTAAAAATCAATGTCAGACAAAATTTTCATTCAAACCATTAAGAAATATTGAAAACGAAGAAAACTGAAAGAGTTTGCAAGGAAAAATATGCTAAAAGTCAATGTCAAACAAAATTTCCTTTCAGAACAACACGGGACACTGAAAAAGAAAAAAAAATTGAAGGATATTTCAAGGAAAAAATATATTAAAAATCAGTGTCAGACAAAATTTCCATTTAGAACAACAAGTGACATTGAAAATAAAGAAAACTGATGGAGTTTTCAAGAAAAAAATATGCTAAAAATCAATGTCAGACTTTGATTCAGAAAAATAAGAGACATTGAAAACGAAGAAAATTGACGGATTTTAAGAAAAACTATGCTAAAAATCAATGTCAGACAAAATTTCCATTCTGAACAACATGAGACAAAGAAAAAAAATTGAAGGATTTTTAAAGGAAAAATATATATTCAAAATCAGTGTCAGACAAAATTTCCATTCAAAACAACAAGTGACATTGAAAATAAAAAAATTGATGGAGTTTTCAAGAAAAAAATATGCTAAAAATCAATGTCAGACAAAATTTTGATAAAACAAGGGACATTGAAAACGAAGAAAATTGACGGATTTTGCAAAGAAAAAATATGCTAAAAATCAATTTCAGAAAAAAGTTTAATTTCAAACAACAAAGTAAAAGAAATTGTAAACGAAAAAAAAAATGAGTTTTTAATGAAAAATATACTAAAATTCAATGCCTGCCGTTCTGATAAACTTTTCAGTTAAATAAACAAAGGACATAGAAACAAAAAAAAAAAGAAAGAAAACTATCCGAATTTGCAACGAAATTGTACGCTAACAATCAATGTCAGATAAAATTTCCATTTAGAACAACAGGCGATATTGAAAAAGAAGAAAATTGACAGATTTTTCAAACAAAAAATGTACTAAATACTATGTTTGAAATCTTTTTATTTAAAGGAACAAAAACGCTGTGTAAAACAAGAAAGTTCACTAAATTTTCAAAGAAAAAATATTTTAAAAATCAGTATATGACAAAATTTTTATTTAGAACGATAAGGAACACTGAAAATGAAAAAAAAAAAAAAAAAAAGACGGAGTTTGCAAAGACAAAATGTACTAAAAAACAATGTCTAACAAACTTCTTAAAGTAACAAAAGACATTGTAAAAAAAAAAATGCCCGAATTTTCAATTAAAAATCTGCTAAAATTCAATTTTTGTCAAGCTTTCTATTTAGGGGAACAAAAGATGAATTGTAAGAGAAGAAAATTGGTCGAATTTGAAAAGAGAAAGTTTATTTAAAAAACAATGTCAGTCAAACTTTCCATTTAGGACAATAAAGAAAAATTATAAAAATAAAATGCCGAATATGAAAAGAGAAAAACATTCATACTTCTCTTTGATGAATTTTGAAGATCCATTTTAAACGTTCGTTAAAAGATTACATTCAAACTACGACGAGTGTTCAGTTTTAAAATTTTGCTTGTAATGAATAATTCAAAAATTTCCAAAAAAATTATTTTCCCTCCGATCCTATCCAAAATTCAACATTCAATAAGATAATAAAAGGAAATTTTTGATTATACATTTTGATAATTTGCACGTAAAAGAAAAAAAAAACATACGCAAATGTGGTGAACAAATATTTATTTTTTCATTTTAATTTCTGCAATTGCATAAAAAAAAATCCAGGTCATGTGATTAGAACATAAATAAAATACAGTAAAACCTGCTTCGACGAAATCGCAAAGGTTAGAAATAAATGTCGGTTTATTGATTTTTCCATCTTAGTAGGTACACTATTTTATTGTATTCTTTTCGCAGAGATCAGGATTTTTTTTTTTTTTTTCGTTTAAAAGAGGATTCCGTCTTTACACAAATTTTGTTGTATAACGAAAATCGGTCAACATCGAAATCGATTTTAATTGGCTAACGTCGTCACTTATAAAACGAAAGGGGAAAAAAAAAAAACTCTTTTACTTTTGCAATGCCGACATTTTATATATTGGAGCTTGCTCATATTTTCCCCCAATCTAAATTGAAAATCCCCCAAAATTCAATATAAGTATCTTATTATCTTCTTCTGATTTTTGGAAAGTTGTTCAGTGAAAAAAATATCACGAATATACGTAACTTGCGAGTATGCATAAGTATGGACAGATGCAAGAACTACAGACTCTGAGTTGTATGTTTAAAAGTGTGCAGAAAAGAAGGTGAACACCTGCCCCTTGAAATTCAAACCAAACCTTGATTGCCCCCCAACACTTAAACTACTTCCTTTTTACCCTAAAACAGCGTCCTTATGATCCAAAAAAATGTTTTCATCTTTGTAGAACTGAGCTTAAAGAAGAAGCATAAAGGCTTCTTAACTACCCTTATTTTTCTTTTTAATTCATAATAATAATAATAATAATAATAATAATTATTATTATTATTATTATTATTATTACTTTACCAGTGGGCCCGTGGAGGCAAGGTGCGTTTTTAAAAAGTGTCTTCTTAAATTTTAAGTATTTTTATGAAGATGATAAAATTTCATCAAGTGGACATTTCAATGTTTATAGAGAATTTTTAAATATATAAAGGAGAGAGGGGAGGAAGCGGGGTGGAAGGAGAGAGAGAGAGAGAGAGATAATTAAGGATACAATTTTTAAAAATGCACCTTGTCGGCATCGGACGTCTACTTTCTGATGGTGAAAACAGTATTTGGATAATAATATTAGATAATGAGTAATCGCGCTTTTAAATTTTCCCATCGGTTAACATAATAGTATTTAGCGATCGGTTAGTTTCAGTAAAGCGTCCCCTTACCTTAACTGCATTATTTTTCTTATTTATTTATTTATTTATTTATTTATTTTAATCATACAACTTGTTTTATCGAAATGTGAGCGCACTATGTCAAAAGCTGTTCAAAAACCTTTCGAATGATGCCTCATTCATCGTTGTGCATTTTGTATGTGCATACTAAAAGGAATGTTGACATCAGAAATAATATATATCATCAGATACAAAGACGGGATTGGAAAATAAGTATACAATCGATTTTCCCTGTTTATATGCGTCCAAGTATTCCCACACCTTGTTTGTACAACGATTCGAAGAATTTTATTGACAAATGGGGGATTGCAGATGGTAAAGTGATCTCATTTTACATGTGAAATTATTTCATTCTCTACGCAGTTTATGTTTTTGTCAAACAAATTTTACACAAAAATTAAGCCAATAAATATCATACAAATATTGGCTTTTACATCGGACATGCTGCGAATAAAATGGCGAAATATTTCTTGCCAATATTTCACCAATATTGGCAAAATGTAACCATCCTAATGTTGGTATATTGCATACAAATACATTGCAAAAAAAATTGTTGATTTTACTGTATAATACTGGTAGCTGGGATGCCAGTATTATACTGTAAAATCAACATTTTTTTTTTTTTTTTTTTTTTTTTTTTTTTTTGCATTGTATTGGCGAAAGTATACCGAATCAAAACAATATGGATCCAATATTGTTTTTCTTCTAAGGAAGTAATTAAGCTGATATGTAAAACGGCACTGCTTCTTTTTATTAAAAGCCTTCTTTTTTATTAAAAAGTAATTGGATAGTTTTCTGTCAAAAACATTCTATTGTTTTGAATTCATGCAAAAAAAGCAAATCTTAATTTGTATTAATTTGTAAAATGGAATAGAATGAATTCACTTTCCACGACTATCGTATGTCTTTACTAAAAAACTCCATCGAAGCTTAAGGAAAGTATTAACCAAACAGCAATTATTTTAACTGAGTGTTGACAAAGGCCACATCCTCTCTCTGACCTAATTTGAGGTATCAGGTTTGAAGTCAAGGTCAAGGCGAAGGTTACAGTAAGAAAGTAATTTCCCTTTAATCAAGATGGTATTTAAGATCGGGGGGGGGGGGGGGGACTGCTATTTTATAGACTTTTATTTATAAATTTTATTTTAGAATGCTTTTCTTTTAAATTGGGAATGCTTAAATTGGAGCCCTTCCCACTTATATCTACGGTGGTTCGGGTTAGGGTCCCACATCTAGTTGTGCAACCTGATTATAAAAAAAATACAGATCCAATATTATTTTAATTCTAAGAAAGTAATTTACTGAAAAAAAAATGTTGACTTTACAGTATAATACTGATATCCCAGCTGTCAGTATTCTACAGTAAAATTAACAGTAATAAACAGTAAAATAAGCAGTAATACACTGCCGCGCATGCGTGGTAGTATTATACTATATATACTGGTCAGTATTATACTGTAAAATCAACAACTTTTTTTGCAGTGTTAAGGTGATATGTACCCGACTACTGTTCCTAAAAACGGACCTAATTTAAGATACAATTGCAACGACCCGACTACGATTCCGCTCGGGTCGGTTTCCGCATAGGTTTTAAATCTTGCAGATCGGGTTCGGATTAACCCGATTTTTTAAAAAGAAAGTCGAGAATATTATTTCATGGATAAAAAATATTTTGTAATCTATAAGATAAATTTTATATTAGAGGTAAAATTGTACACTATTTTTTCATAATTGTATTACAAATAAAAGTTACATTTTATTACTTTTTAGGTTGAAGTGTGTCGGATTCGAGCCATTGAAAATTATTTTTTTCGGGTTCGGGTCAGGTTTCGGTACATCTATTTTTTTTTTTTTTTATTTAATTATTACTTTTTTTTCGGGTTTCGGGTTTCGGGTTGATTTTAAATAGGCATTTCGGGTGTGAGTCGGGTATAAGCCGACCCGTGAAGTACTCTAGCTTGGACCCATCAGCCCCCTCGTGGCCACACTGCAAAAAATAATTGTTGATTTTACAGTATAAAACTGGCACCCCAGCTGCCAGTATTATACCGTAAAATTTACAGTATTACTGCTTACGCGGCAGCGTATTACTGCTTATTTTACTGTTTAATACTGTTAATTTTACGGTATAATACTGGCAGCTGGTGTGCCAGTTTTATACTGTAAAATCAACAATTATTTTTTGCAGTGCATAACGTTGCTTTCAGACTGTTCTGGTAATGGAGATTAGGACATTCAGCGGAATTTCGGCCGGGGATTATTTGGTACTTGGGTGGGTACTTTCTGAAATTTTTGCTTCATTAATTTTCTTATATTTATTTATTGGTGAAGTTTTAGTTTCATTATGAAATATTAGCCGGAAAGTAACACTGAACTATTTATATTGTTTTAAGTGCAAACAGGTTAATCTTTCGCAATCGGGCTACACGTGATACAGATAGATTTCGGTAAAATTCATGCTTGAAAATTTCAAATAGACATTAAAAACCTTTAAAAACCTTTAAAAAATCAATAAATTGAGAATTGAGATGCAGTTTTCAAAAAATTGTATTTGAAAGAACACATTTTTTTGCTTATTAGACGGTGTAAAAATTAAAATTTTGCGATATTTAGAAATTAAAAAAATTGCAGTAAAAGCGGAATTTATTGGTCGGGTATTGCTGCCGTCAATATGACGTCAGCTTTACTAACAGATATGTTTTTGCTTTATAATATAGATACGTTTTTTCATTAATTTCCTTTCCTTTAATAAGTGGAAAACACACTTTCTGTCAAATATATGGCAAAACATTTATGTTTTTTAAATTTTAACACAAAACAAAATTTCGCAATTGTAGGTGATTTTTGCTCATTTTAAAGTCCACCATCCCCCCTTAATGGAATCATTTTCGTTTTTATCAAAGGAATAATTTGGAAAAAGTAAAATTTTTGAAGCGCGCTTTTACATGGAAATTCTAACTAATAATGCCCGTACATTAAATTTGTCCCTGCCAGAAAAAAAGAAGAAAAATCACGTTTCAAGCATAGATTATAAAACACTTTCTAGCGTATTCAGAATACCATAATAAAACTTTATCATTTAATAAGATGAAATGTGCTGTCTAAGTAAATAATTTGGAAAATGCGGAATTGAAGATTTAATATCAGCAATTACCATTAATAGTCGGAAAATCATCCGAAATACGTTGTGGAGCCCTGTATATGATCTGCAGATTTGTAAATCTACTACGTAATATACTAAACTTTAGTTTAGTTAAGAAACGCATAGCGCAGTTAAATTTTTCCTTTTGCCAATTTCCGTCAATAAACGTAAATATATCCGAGATCTTTTGTGTAGCTCTGTACCTGATTTATAGAATTTATACACATCATCAAGTAATATCCAAAAAATTAGTTAAGTTTAAACACGCGTACCACAGCTGAAAATGCACTTCCAGCAATTATTCTTCATGTACCTGAAACTGAATTCTTTTCTGTGTGTATGTAAATGAACGATAAATTTGCTATTTGCACACACTATTCTATAGTAAGCCTCTTGTAGTGCACCACAGTGACATATATCAATTTCAATATGTTTGAAATAGTGTAACATTATTAACATACACTACAAACGATTTTTCCTATAGACAGTAATGTGACGGAATTATTTTGAGTGTCCCTGTAAACGAACAATAAATGCTACACACTTCATTTTCAATACCGAACATGTCATAGTAAACCTCAATAACATATATCAATTGCCAATAACATATATCAAGCCTAGTATAATTACGCGAGTTAGAGCATGGACAGACAGACCGAATTCATAAAGTTGAAAAGTGTTAAAAAGAAACAAGAACGAAAAATCATGCGTCAAGCATAGATTATTAAACACTTTCCAAAACATCCAAAAAAACTGTAACGAAACTTCCGTTAAATAAAGTGAGACGGTGAGAGAAGATATGTAGTAAACAGTTTAGGAAGCATATAACACATTTAAAAATCCACTTTTAGCAATTATCTTCCATAGTGAAAAAAGTATTCGAATTATATTGTGCAGCCCTGTATATATGATCTATAGATTTGAGTATATATACATAGCATGATATAATTTAGTTCAGTTAGAAAATTCGCATTTAGCAATTTTCATCAATCGATGGAAAGACACTCGAAATCTTTTGTACAGCCTTGTATACTATCTAAAGACTTTTGTACATACAACATATTAAGCAAAAATTCGATTCAAGTAAAAAACGGATAAGGCAACTTAAAACTCACTTCCAGCAATTACAAACCATAAACGACAATGTATCCTTTTCTTTGCCTAGCCCTGTATATATGAATTTATTTATATTCTACAAATTTCTATTAGTCTACTAAATATAGTTCTGCAGGAAAATATCTAACACAATTAAAAATACCCTTAAGCAATTCACTCCCATAGTCAGTAATATTACGAATTCTTTTGTAGTTAAAAATGTAGTTAAACTTAAAAACGCAAACTATAGATGAAAACGCAACTTATCACACATATACTGTAATTATCGCACTAAGACTATAATGGAACTCTTGTGCGTGTCCCTGTAAATGAATGATAAAACGTAAGCTGCGCCTTAGGCGCCCTGAGGGAGCGCCCTGCGCGTCAGACGACCCAGCACGCCAGCAGGTTTTTTCTCCCTGCGGCGCTTTGGCCGGTCAGAGGACCGCTCCAATGCGGACCCTCTAACCTTGAACCCACGTGTCGACGACGTAGGCCGTTGCGATACGCGATGAAACCACGGGGAGTCACCGCGAGACACTTGGAGACGGGACGGCGTCCCCCAACAGCTTTGGAGCTGGAAACCCAAAAGGGAACCAGGCCCTAGGCCTTAAGTCGGGATGTTCCAACCGGTACTTGCTCTACCACAACTCGAGGGGTGTGAAAACCTATAGAGGTAGTCACGGTTCCCTCTCGTAGTGGACACGTGATGCACACCATATTTTCCAGTGAACAATTTATAGTGAACCTCAGAAATGTATATAAGTTTCATTATGTTTGAAATAGTGAAACATCATTACATTACACTGCAAACGACTTTCCCCCGTAAAACATTCTGTAACAGAATTCTTTTGTGTGACACTGTATATGAATAATGATTTGCGCCCCATATTTTACAAAAAGCATATTTTAGTGCACTTCCTAATTATATATTAATTTCATCATGTTTCAAATAGCGTAACATCATCAAAATGCACTTTAAACGATTTTTTCCCATTGAGTGTAATGTAACCGAATACTTTTGAATGTCCCTGTAAATAAACTATAAATGGTCCACACTTCATTTTCAAAAGGGATCATGCTATAGTATATGTCAATAACGTACAAAAATTTCATGACAATCCGGGTATATTTACGGGAGTTAGAGCACGGCCGGACGGCCAGACAAACCGAAGTCATAAACTTCAACTAGGTTGAAAAATGTATTTAAAAAAAAAAAAGGGAAAAGAAGCCTATTGCAAAAAAAGCAGAAATTACGAATACTTTCTGCTATAATGAGCCATTCTAGTAATAAAATGGACTATTTTTAAAAGGAAGACACTAGCGGCTGAAGTTCCAGAGGGTACAGTTGTCAAATCTATATAGGTACACAAAGGAGTTTTGGAAAGAAAAATCCAAATCCTGTCCTAAATCCGCTATAATAGCAATCAATGTTTAACACAAACAACTTAGCTGACTTTTAAACGATGATAGCATGATCCCTATAATTAAGTGAGAACAGGAATGACATTAATATTATTAGCATAATGGCGTTAGGATTATTAACATACTTTTAATATACTTTATTTTATTTTACTAAAAAACAAATGTCAGCCGGATAAACAGCATGCCAGTTGTTCTTAAACTATAGGTCGAGACCCACTGGTGGGTTATGGAACGATTGGCCAGGTGTAGAAAAATTTATTAATAATTTTATCTATTGTAAAAACATAATGAACACAATATCTATTTATCTATATATTTAAACTTTAAAGAAAGAAATCGTGTAAAAATTCGGATGAACAACTTTGAGAAAGGACAGGATTTTATAACTTTATAAAGCGACTTAAGGCTAAAATTAACACGTGCCAACCCTGGTGTAGATTCTTTCGTCAGTGCAAAACAATGTCATAAATCACATTAACTTTTAAATATTTTTTTATTTTATTTTTTTAAATAATACATTTATTAATATAAGTATTTTGCCTTAACTAATAAAAGGAGATATTGTTTTATTGTTATTCTACTAACATTAGGATTACCAATTACGGTTTTCGTTTACGTGCTTTGTGCAAAAGTTCACCCTCTATACAGGCTTAGGCTAGACTTGTATAAACAAAATTTTGTCGGGCATGAAAAATGTTCAAACTTTAAGGTGCGTAAGGTAACAATAATGTTTGAAAAACCTCTGTTCATTGGTTGGAAAACTACTGTTTTTTAGTTGCGAACTACAACTATTACGGCTACTTTATCTAAAATGTAGTTAACTACAACTACATATTTTAAAAAGTAGCGACTTCAAACTGCTTTTCAATAGCAGCCACTACTGCGCTACTTTCAGATTTGACCAAATAATTCAATATATTCGCACAATTGAGAATATTGATTATGCAGTGGCTCTTTATTACATCACGTCTACTGGAATACAAGCAAACAAGTACGATAAAACCGATAGCATTAACAATTAAGAAAGATAAAAGTACAAGACAATGTTGGAAAAAATGGAAATTCCGCCTACAAAAATTAAGGTGGGAAGTCTGACAGTAACCCAGTTGTGGTACCTAAAAGCAGGCACTTTGTATTATTCTGCTAACTTTGTACTATTCATATAGATTACTAGTTGACCCGCCCTTCGTTGCCCGGACCCGTGATAATAACTTTAAATAAACCACAAATTTGCATTATTTTATATCTTTAACCCGATTTTGTATAAATTTATATTTTTAAATGAAAAATCACGAAAAAATATTGTTATTTAGTGGTAAAAGTGCTCGTAAGAAAACATTTTCTTGTTTTAGGTAGCTTTCAATACAAAAAAGTCCTTCCGGCCTGTACTGGGAGGAAAAGGTAGCTTTCCTATATCTTCGTTTTAAAATTTTAGCTAATGTTACACGAAAACAGCAAGTTAAAATGCAAAGAAACGTTTACAAAAGATTCGTTAATACTGAATTTGAATAAGAATTTCGCCAAATTATTGAGCAATAGCCAAATTGGCTTCATTTATAAAGACTTATTTTGGTCGCCAAATTTGGAGATATTTCGCCAAATGTCACAAATTTTGCTAATTTTGTCGCCAATTTTGTCGCCAATGTCGCCAATTTTGGCGCTAACGTATATGAATATATAGTTTTATGCGTATGATTGGGAAAATGATTACAACAATGAAAGAAAATAATTTGCGAGTAATCGCGTTAATGTGCTGTTTTGTTTCAAAATGTCAGCCACCCTAGAATTTCGAACTGCTCTATCTCAGCCATTTTTTAAGATAGAGGTAAACCAAAAAATGCTCTGGAATCCTTGTATCAAGGCCTAACACGTAATTAAAAAATAAATTTGAAATTTTAATTTTTTTGTATATTTATTTTAGTTTTAAATTTTTAAATGGCCGCCATCTTGAACCAAAATGGCGGACCAAGCTGACCAACGAACTCGGTCGAGACATTGGTAACCTTAATACACACAATTAGTTTCATCAAAATCGATTTATAAATACGAGCGTTATCGTATGACATAGGTCAGATATATATATATATATATATATATATATACATATATATATAACCATAAATGAAACATTATCATAACACCAACTTAAACCATGAAATAATTAAGTATGAAATAATTAGTTGACAATGAAAGATTCCCCAACATACTTAATATGGAATCAAAAAACATTGAAAGAATAAGAAATTAAATAAAAATTGAATCAATGGAATTAAATGAATTAAATGAAATGAAATTTGTGGAATTTAGACAGAATTATCAAGTCCCAATTGCCTAAATACCACAAATAAAATGAGATGTTTCATCTTCATATTAGCCAAACATTGCTAAAAAATATGATATTGGGACAACATCTCAAATACAATGATTCAAATCAGTGATAAAATAAAAATAAAATACAATATAAAAAAGGAAAGAAACTATACTTATAAAAAAATCCATAAAGATGAATAAAGATATAAATAAGATACCTTGCAGTTCATGAACCATCATGAAAACTCCAACATGACTGGGGAATGAACTGCATAAAAAATCATATCATGTTGCCAATTTTAGAAATATAAATTGCTTAGAAATATAAATTGCTTTGCAATGGTGCCAGTAATAATGTTAAAATATAATGGATTATAAAATAAACAGGAACATTAGTGCTGCCATCTATTAGTAGAAAAAAAAAGTGGATATAATCTGAATCGAAGGAATAGGATGGAAATAAATGTTTCATAAATCAACCAAATTACTAACTTAATTGATACCAATTAGTTAAATAATAAATAAATGAGATTAATTAATAAATAGAAAATCGAATTACATTAAAGGATGTATTAATGTATAATACTATGTTATAAATAAGTATTAAGATGTAAAAATTAATAATAAAAAACAACTTAAAATAGTGCTGCCCTCTAGTGGTAAAAGTAAATATAAAGTATGGATGGAAATTAGTTTTTAATAATTAAACCAAATTACTATCTTAATGATAGCCAGTAGTTAAATAATAAATGAAATTAATTAATAAGTAGAAAGTTGAATAATATCTAAGTAATGGATGTATAAATTAATAATACTATGTTATAAATAAGTAGTAATATGGAAAAATTAATAATTAATGCAACATTAAAAATGTACCATTAAATGTCAACAACGATTACTGTACTAAAAATGCAACATCATTTAAAATAAATTAAATTAAAATACTAAAGATTTGAATTAAGAATCAAAGAATTTAAAATTAATATTGAGTAAATATTGAAATGAATTAGTCACAAAAATGTGGCTTTAAACAAAGTTAAATTAAATAAAAACACTAAATAAAATTAAAACATATATATATATATATATATATATATATATATATGGATATATCTATATGTATAAATCAACATTTGAATGGAGGGTGGTTTTGGGGTCTGGGGGTCATGATCGGTGAAAATATATCGAAATTTTCCGGAACTGCTTTCCTCCGAACGGCTGCAATAGGTAGCTTTATACATTTTTGTATTGAAAGCTACCTAAAAGTATAAAGCTACCTATTGCAGCCGTTCGGAGGAAAGCAATTCCGGAAAATTTCGATATATTTTTACCGATCATGACCCCCAGACCCCAAAACCACCCTCCGTTCAAATGTTGATTTATATATATATATATCTGACCTATGTCATACGATAACGCTCGTATTTATAAATCAATTTTGATGAAACTAATTGTGTATATTAAGTTAACCAATGTCTCGACCGAGTTCGTTGGCCAGCTTGGTCCGCCATTTTGTTTCAAGATGGCGGCCATTTAAAAATTTAAAACTAAAATAAATATACAAAAAAATTAAAAAATTAAATTTATTTTTTAATTACGTTTTAGGCCTTGATACAAGGATTCCAGAGCATTTTTTGGTTTACCTCTATCTTAAAAAATGACTGAGATAGAGCAGTTTGAAATTCTAGGGTGGCTGACATTTTGAAGCAAAACAGCACATTAACGCGATTACTCGCAAATTATTTTCTTTCATAATTTTCCCAATCATACGCATAAAACTATATATTCATATCCGTTAGCGCCAAAATTGGCAATATCGCCAAATTTGGCGACCAAAATGAGTCTTCATAAATGAAGCCAATTTGGCTATTGCTCAATAATTTGGCGAATTTCTTATTCAAATTCGGTATTAACGAATCTTTTGTAACCGTTTCTTTGCATTTTAACTTGCTGTTTTCGTGTAACATTAGCTAAAATTTTAAAACGAAGATATAGGAAAGCTACCTTTTCCTCCCGGTACAGGCCGGAAGGACTTTTTTCACGTACATTTGGTTACCGTTAGTGTTATGCAATAGATGGCAGCACTACCGATTCAATCAGAAAGTCTATTTCAAATTTCTCTCTCCTCTCCGTTTCAAATAATGATTTTCACTATAGTTTTATTTATATTTATATTTCAATACAAATTAAATTTTTTAAATATTGTTGGATATTAAACTTTAATTAATTCAAAAGCATTCGAATAAAAAAAATATTAATTACATAGGTAACTTCTTTTCCTGAAAATGTGACAGTAATTGAAAGGAATTACAACCAAAAGTAATGCAGAAATCATTCTGTTGCGAGATCGGAATTCGAACCCACTTCTTTGCAGAGAGCCAGAGCTTAAACTAACGCCTTAGACCATTCAGCTACACTGATCACGTTCAAATGTATCTTAAAGCTAAACAGGTTTCAAATTTAATCTCACTCATGCGCAAAAACATCGAATTTGCGCTTAAATTTATAGTTTCTCGCTTTAATATATAGCATATGGAAGAAAAATCTCCCTTTTTTTGTCCTTTTCTCCTTTGGATTTCTGTTTTACGGATAAGTTCAAAATACGTGTTCGCAAAGTGCCCCCCCCCCCTCAATTTTTGTAATGCACCGGACTGCATATTGGCTATGAAAACACTCATCTATAGAATCTGCATAATGCTTGCATATCACCTTTCTTGTTAAATAGGTAAAGTTTGCAAGTTACAAGACAATTACTATTGACTTTTTCTTCGATATTTTTAAAAAAAATCGTTATATGCTTGCAGGGCATTTCAGTATTAATTTCCCCTGCCATAATATCAAAACATAATAATTCTATAAATAAAGCAATTCTATAAGAATAAACAAAGCATTTAAACATGAAGATCTAATAATAAGTAAGTAGACAAGTGTTTCCAGCAAAATAATAATAATAATAATAATAATAATAATAATAATAATAATAATAATTTCTATGGTAGGTCAACATTTGGTTTTACCAGGAAGTATCAATGGTAAAATCTATGATGCCGTAAAATGTACTGCTAAATACTCCAGCTGAGATTTGTCGCTGGCATTCGTAAATTGTTGCACAGAACACATTTTTCACAGAAGAGGCAAGTTAACATCACGTAATTTGTAGAAAATGGCGCAATTTTTCCCCTGAAGTAGCGTTAAAAGTAGCGTCAGTGCTTTCTACAAACTACAGATTTTTTGTATCGCGCTACTCTCTATATTACATTTTTTGAAATGTCACAAACTAACTAGAAAAACAGAGACTACTATAGTTTCTCATCTTGTAGCACTTTACTTCCGATCACTGTCTCTGTTCTATGCTTATTTTGTGTGCGCGATGTCGTTTTTTTATGGTTGGGAGTTTATAATTTTTGCTGCAAGATTGTTCAACAAAATTTCAAATTTAGACAATGTCAGTGAGTTTTAACAAATGCATACAAATTATATTTAAAACAAAAATCATAAAATCATGAAAATTTTATGGAAAATATTGAAACAGAAGAACATTTATACCTAAATTGAGTTTAAAAAATGCATAGAAATCTTAAAATATATTTGCAAGTGAAAATTTGCTTAGTTTTTTTATGTGTTGTTAACAAATAAATGCTGAAATGTTTACACAAAAGAATGGCTGAAACAAAGTCATTAATGAAAGTTTTCCACTTTTAATTAAAGATCTCTTTAAACTGAATAACTATTAATAGTTTGTTATAATTTTAAACAGTGCGATTGATTTTTTTCAGCATCAAAATATGTTTAAAAATTAGTAAATTGCGCATTTTTGTTCTATCTTTTCTGAGTTAGAGTAAACTGAAAAAAAATTATGAAACTACGTTAGTGGCTTTTTCCGCGAACAAAGGGAATTACGTTTATAAATAAATTTAAAAAAAATTTCTGCGAACAAAGGGATTACGTTTATAAATAAATTAAAAATAAATAAATAATCGATATCAGTATACAGATTGTCGTGGCTAGTTCTTACTGGTTATCACTGCCCAGAAACGATTAAAAATAAATTTCAAGAAAACAAAACCGGTTATCTTAAAATATGTATGAGATATGTATTTCGGTGCTTAAAAGAGAAAAGCAATATTGCATAATTTCATGTATTTCTATTGACTATCGTTAATAAACCAAGAGATAATGCTAATCAATAAAGCTGGATAAGCATCTAGTTGGTGTATCAAATTACTAGAATCATCGGAATCCTTTCGTCACTGTGAATTTAAAAATAGTTTCTTAAGTTTGTTGAAAATAAGAAAAGTAATAAGAAACGGAAATATAGAAAATAAGAAATATAGAAAATATAGAAAATAAGAAATATAGAAAATAGAAAATAGGAAATATAGAAAATAGAAAATAAGAAAAGTTTAATAATTAAACTTTTCTTTTTATTTCGCTTTGATGGTATTATAATCTAATGTATAAAAATGAAAATTTGGCTGTTTGCACTTCTATACAAATCAACAGTTTAGATGCAAGAATTGTGAAATTTTACGTATAGGTGTATTAAAACATAGCCGAGGCAACTAAAGTAATCCGGAATCAAAATAATGTATAGTTTGTTTTTAATTAATAAAAAACTAAAAATCTAACAACCATTTCCTATCAAATTTAAAAGTTTTTCGTTATAGCGGCTGCCAACAATTAAAAATCCAAAAATAAAATTCTTTCTACAATAATTAATTTTCTATTGAAAGATTTCCACATGAAAAATGAAAATGAAATAAAAATTTTCAACAATTGAAAAAAAAAAATATGAATATGACGTCATTTTGGTATTATAACGGAAATTTTCAAATATTTCTCAGTAATACAATGAATATGAGTATGTGTAAGACCTTTGACCTTAGAATGTAACCGGGAAAATTTTATTTCGTATCTCTTTTTCTTGTACTTTCTTTAATGTAATAAAATGTAATCTCTAAAAAATTTTTCTGGTAACTGTTTTCGTGTTGCCGGTACTTTGCATTGTAAGATCTTATTTTTATTTTTCGAAATTTGTGGTGAAAACCCTAACACATTTTCTGAGCACACAATATCCGAAAAATCCCTGACGACTCGGCCTACAGGCACAGGTAGATTTCGAATACGCAGACCGTGGGGTGCCTGTTTGTTGGGAATTGAGGAAGAAATTACCTTTTTGCCATGATGCGGTAGTTGGAACCGCCCACTTCGAAATCTAACTTGTTTGCAGGCGGAGCCAGCAGAGATTTTTTTTTTTTCTATAAGGGTTGGTCCTATAAAAAACTTGTCAGTATAAAAGTTTTAGATAATATTAAGAGGCTTTATAATAAATTTAAGCGGATTTGATATCTTTTTAATTGACGAAGTTATGAATTTTTTTTCTTCTAAAACATCCCCTTTTTCCCTCCTTTGGGTCCATTTTTAATGATATCAAAAATCTGTCATACATAAATTTTCGGCCCTTTTCCTAGAAGTAATAATAACTTTAAACGGATTCGATAACGTATTATAATTAAGAAATTATGGGGGGGGTTCTGTTTTCACAAAAAGCTCCCCCATTTCCCCCCCCTCCTCACACACACACACACTGGTTCGATTTTGCCCATTAATAAACTTGACCGAGATTTTATGCCCCTTGATTTTATGTATCAGTTTGGAAGAGATTTGTGTAGAATTATTGCATCTATTATCGTGTCTATAAAAAAAGGTGACATAGATAGATAGATAGGAAGATAGATAGATAAATAGATATATATGTAAAGTTTTGAACTGGGGGGAAGGGGGTGCTTTTGGGTTCTGGGAGTCATAATCGGCGTAGATCTGCAAAAAGTTTTCAAAAATTCCAACTTAGGGGAGAATGTAATAAGTAGTATTTCTTACGAAATCTACCTTAAAAAACCTAACTACAGAAATTAGGTGAAATTCAACAGCGAAGAAAAATTCAATAACAGTCCTCATTCTATGCATTTGACATACTGGTGAAAATAAACAAAAATTTCATTTTTACACTCCTTATAAACTTTTTCTAAAAATTATACATTTAATAGAGCATTAAAAGAAAACTAAATCACTCTTCGCAGTGAACCACATTTTATTTGTTCATTAAAATTTCTGAACAAAAATGCGGCTTATGTTCTTTTTCTCGCAGTGAGTCTTTGCCAGATAAACTGTGAGAGACATAACCTAATTTACAGTGACAAGAAGTATCTCGTTAAAATAGAAATTACAGCCTTAGAAAAATACCCAAAGGGTATAATCTATTTATTTTCTTATACGAATAAAGTTTTCTTTTCTTTTGGTAATATGTTTCAATTTAAAAAGTAAAAATATTACTACTTGTAGAATAGAGATACACTAGAAAAAGTATTTACATTTTAAACCGTTTAAATGCTGTTATTACTATTTTTCTACACTGCAAAAAAAAAAAAAAAAAAAAAAAAAATGTTATTCGCGGTAGTGTATTACAGTTTATTTTAATGTTTATTACTGTTAATTTTACGGTATAATACTAGCACCTGGGATGCCAGTATTATACTGTAAAATCAACCTTTTTTAACACTTTCCAACCTAGTTGAAAAGTATTTATGACTTTTCGGTTTGTCTGGCCGTATGGCCGGCCGTCTGCCGTCTGTCCGTGCTCTAACTCCCGTAAATATGCTCGGATTGCTCTGCAATTTTTATATGTTATTGTCGTTATCTATAGCATGTTCCCTATTTCAACCGAAGTGTGCAGCACTTATAGTTTTTTTACAGGGGCATTCAAAAGAGTTCCGTTACATTACGGTCGATGGGGAAAAATCATTTGCGGTTCATTTGAATGATGTTACACAATTTCAAACACATCGTAATTGATATATATCACTAAGGTGCATTACAAGAAGCTTAATATGGAATAGGGTGTGCATAGCACTTATAGTTACTTTACAGAGACAGTCAAAAGAATTCCGTTACATTACGTCTATGGAGAAAAATCGTCTGCGGTTTATTTAAATAATGTTTCACTATTTTAAACGCATTGAAATTTATATATATCATTAAGGTGCATTACAAGAGGCTTACTACAGAATATTGTGTGTATAGCAGTCATCGTTCATTTACAGGGACACACAAAAGAATTCTCTACTGTCTGTTAACAATAATTCCTGGAAGTGCGTTTTAAGTTACTGAACGCGATTTTAAATTTAACTCACTTTTTGTTTATTAGGTGGTGTGTATAAATTCTGTAGATCATATACAGGGAAGCACAAAAGTTCGCGAACACATTTCCATTTATTGACAGAAACTCCAGAAGGATAATTTTAAATTGTGCACGCGTTTCTTAACTGAACTAAAATTTAGCATCCTATGTAGTATATATACAAATCTATAGATCATATACAGGGCTGAATAAAAGTATTCGGATATTTTTCCGAATATTGTATATGTTGGAAATAAATGTTGAAAATTCCTGAAATTACGTTTTTAAATATGTTATGCGTTTTCCAAATTGTTTACTTCGATGTTATCTTTCAGCTTATTAAAGGTAATGATTTGTAAAATTATTTTGGAAGCATTGGAAAGTGTTACATAATCTATGCTTGACGCATGATTTTTTGTTCTTGTTTTTTTTCCAGTGTGCAATATAGCCAATTTTATAAACTATCTAAACTGCACTGTATCAGATAAACATTTGTCATTGATTTTAGAACACACTTCAATTTAGAAAGAAAATCAACTTTATTACTTTACTTATATAATTTATATTTAAATGTGATTTAACATTTATTTGCCTGAATATCCTTTTCCTGTTTAGAAAAATGAAATTTTATTATGTTACTAATTAAAAGAAGCATGAGAGCATAATTATAAGAGCATCTCCATTTTTTTTTTTTCTGATAATATATTTCAATTCGTAAAATACCATCTTTATTAGTTTTCTGATGAAATTTGTATTTAAATGTAATTTTACATTTAATTATGGCTATACTATTTTTCAAATTGAAAACTGCCAATTTTATTACGTCACTAAATTTAAGTGTACTTAAAATACATTTTCAATTTTATTGTTTTGATAATGTCTTTCAATACTGAAAACACTATTTTTATTATACTTTAGCCTCGGTCAATACAAAAAAAAAAAAAAAAAAAACAGTTTTAATGTTTTTAAAGTGTTTTTTATTATTTTTTTTAATTATTATTATTATTATTAGAAAAGCTTTCATGTTTAATATTTCCGTTTTAATACTGTACTTTTATTTGGAAAAATAAGTGTAAATTCTTGCAAAATTTTCATTTTTACTTAAGAACTGCTGTGAATTTACATTGAACATGTACAAAGGCATAAAAAAAATTAAAAACAAAAAAAAAGTGAAAAAATTACTCGTTAAAAAAAAAAAAATCCATTTAATCGCATATATATTAAAAAAAAAGGGGGGGGGGGGAGTTTTTTTAACATATAAAGAATAATTGCTAATTCATCTACCACTTTGATATTAAATATTTTAAACCTTATTATTTAACTTTAAATTTAGTTAAAATCAGCTTTGCATCTTAAAAAATTGTTTTTTCAAAAATATTTCTGAAAAATAATTTGGAACTTTAGGAACATTTTTACAGCAAACCACATTGAAAACGGACAAAAATTACGCATGCAACAATAAAGAAGGTAAATAGTGCCCTTTATAAAAGTAAATTTTTAAACTTGATTTTCTCAGTTTTTAATTTTTATATTTACCCGGAAGATTAATAAAACAGTTAGTAATGTAGAGTTGGGAAATTTTACATTTATGTTGCACATGCGGATTGTTATACTGTGAATCTCCAATTGTCTAACGGAATCAAAAAATTTATTTTGTAGCATATTAAATTATAAAAAAGTTCAAAAAATTCAAAATTGTATGAAATATGTAATTTAAAAAATATATTTAAACATTAGATAAATTTAAAACATGAGGTTTACAGTATAAAGACTATGTTTATCTTTAATTTAATTTGATATATATATAGAGATTCTACTGTAATTCTTTAAACAGTTATCTTTGAACTGTAATTCTTTAACATTTAATTCTTTAAACAGTAACAAGCTATGAGTTGATTTATTATTATTATTATTATTATTATTATTATTATTATTATTATTATATATAACATACATATTTTATGTTGCTTAAAAGAGTATACTTATTTAATTTCCAAAGGAGATTTGAATTTTCAAACTTTGTAAATTATTTTGTACAAGTTGTAATCATTACATCTTAATATGAGCAAAAGTTTTTCGTTTATGACAAATCGAAAAAGTATGTAAAAATGTAAAATTTTCTGTTTCAAAAGGTACCATGTCCCCTTAATGATAATATACTTTGCTACTTAAATATGTTTCACATTAGCATACATTTGCATAAATACTCATTTCCCTTTTAAACATTAGTTTTGGATTGCTTAGCTAATATTTGAAGTATAAATATATTATTTAAAATATTAAAGCAACAAAATATTAAAAATAATAATAATTTATATTCTAAAAAATGTAACACAATGACGTTTCTTATATTCTATAATTTTAAAAATGACCTTTGTTTTTTCTTTAATATGACATACTATTTATCTGAAAATGGAAATATTCCATTGGAGGGGACTTGCAGTTTGTTTTTGTATTTTAAGCGAGTTTGGAAAAATAAATGCTTAGAGTTTAATTAAAATATGTATTTAAGAAACATTAATTATTTAAAATGCAATAATAATATTAATTATAAACAATTGTTTGTTTTGAAAATAATAAAAAGGGTTTTTTATTACATTTCATACTTTTTTATTAAAATAGTAAAAATATGTACTAATAAATTTTCAGCTCTTTTTTATTCAGGCTACGGTTAATCTAGTCACTTTATGTATATAAAGTTTCTAATACACCGAAAAAAAAACTTCATTTGGAATTTAAGATAATTTAATAAAATAATAAGTCAAATAATAAACAGTAATTAAGATAATATTTACATTTAAAAAATAATAAATTGTAAATTGTGTGGTAACTTTAAGATTTAAAATATAATAAAATCAAAAGTTAATCATGTTCATACTATGATATCGGAAACATTCAGTTTTTTATTGAATAATTTATAGCATAATTTCTGTATCACCGTTCGCTGTTTGCTATAAATTTTCCCTATAAAAATTTTTATATTTCTTCTCTTCTTTTTTCTACATTTTTTAAATAATTATTCAAATAGTATAAAGAATAATATTAGAATAATAATAAACAGTAATTAAGATAATATTTACATATAAAAAAATAATAAATTGTAAATTTTGTAGTGATTTCAAGATTTAAAATTTAAGAAAATCAAAATTGTATTATTTTCATATTACGATATTGGTAAAATTCAGTTTTTTATTGAATAATTTATCCCATAATTTCTGTATCATCGTTCGCTGTTTGCTATAATTTTTTCCCTATAAGAATTTTTATTTTTCTTCTCTTCTTCTTTTTTCTACATTTTTTTTATATAATTCTTCAAATAGTATAAAGAATAATATTAGAATAATAATAAACAGTAATTAAGATAATATGTACATTAAAAAAATAATAAATTGTAAATTTTGTGGTAATTTCAAGATTTAAAATTTAAGAAAATCAAAAGTGTATTATGTTCATATTACGATATTGGAAACATTCAGTTTTTTATTGAGTAATTTATCCCATAATTTCTGTATCACCTATTAAAATTTAAGAATTAAAAATTTGAATATATTTTCCTAAAATAACAACAACAAAAAATAATAATAAAATAAACAACTGTATTTTTTCTATATGTATAATTAGAAAATGATATATATGTATACATAAATTAATTTTCAAAACACTTTTTCTGTCAGAGAACTGTGAATAATTTAAAAGAGTGTACACGACATTAGGGGGTCACACAATTAAGCAAATAAAATAAATAAAAATTATAGCAACTTACAAGTCAAAATCGCCGGAAAACATAAAATCCTCAGAGAATTCCACATTTTTGTCTTCGCATTCTAATTGGCACTCACGCAAAGCTGAATAATCCTTTCCGCAGGTCGTCTGTTCATGAAAATAAAGCGGAAGAGAACGGGTTGAGTTGAAAATTTTCTTCTTTGCGCGCACAAGGTCAATTACGCTGGAAAGCTGCCCGAACAGCGTCTAGCGAACCCGAGCGACGTAAGAAAATAAAAGCGGTGAATTTTTTACGGACCCATTTCGACCCTTTTGAGGTCGGGTTTATTTTTATTATGGTTATTTTTTATTCCACTTCGTCTTCTTTCCTTCTAAAACATGTGGACGCAGCGGTAACCTAGATCGAACAAGATGAAAACATAACCTGAGTGGCTGCGATTGTTTCTTTTCCCTAGCAACAGGTGAGTGATGATTTTCCCCTTTTTTAGGGATTTTTTGGAGAGATACCTTAAGTTTTAATGGAAAAGTTTTAAAATATGGATGCGCTTTTTATAACTTATCTCTGCGTAGTAATCTCAATATAAAAAAATTCAGCCAAAGTAGAAAAGAGAAAAGTTTGTCAAAATAATTAAAGAAAGTAATCTGATATTATCTTTTATGCCGTATTTTTTTTTTTTTTATATATATATAATTTAAAAAATACAAATAAAGTGAATTCATCAAAAAAATTCTTAAACAATATTATAAATTTTACTATGTGTATTTATATTATTATATTATAAGCAGAGTATAAAAAAAAGATTATAGAATTGATTTTAATATAAATTTAAATTCAGATGCAAAAAATGAGGTTTAAAAGCTATGCACTTTATTATTTTTTACTCAATCAAACTGATTGGTAAAGATATACGAATTGAAATAATTTTAACTGAGTCAAAAAGCGTTCAGGCCAGCGTTGGCAATTTAAGCCAATGGTCTTGGGTTAACTCCCGGCTTGGATTCGTTTTCACTAAGTTAGAAAAATGTCAATTCGTATAAATACGACTAACAATAAAAAAATGAATACAAAATTTATATAAAAAACTATTTACTGTTTTTTTTTTTAATTCGATGAAAAATTGCTTCATATGGGGTGATGTTCTGTAAATTTTACCATTATTACAAAAAAAAAAAAAAAAAAGTGGAATGTTAAAAAGAAAATACATAAACTGCTGAAATTTCAAACACACGGTTTAAGCTGATTTCTTTTTCTCAGTTATGTCGCTCTAAAATATATGGCTATACGAAAGAAAACGGTTTCTAGCAAAATTAGGATTGCAGACTGTCCAAATCATCGGAATAGGATCCACTTTGACTCGGTTTCTCATATACGGTCGGACTCAAAATGTAATACAACCAGTGGGCCCGTACGAGGATTTCGCACTACAATCTAATATTTTTTATCAATCTGTAATATTTATTAGATGCAGGTTTAAACTTCTAAAGAAAATGTGAGGATAAAAATATAGGCAAACAACATTTAGTTTTTAGTCAAGTCAGAATACCATCTACTTTATTCCGTCAAAGTTACAGTAAAAACGGATCCATGATTGCAAAAAGAACGCGCGAGAAAAAAAAAATAACAATCGTATTTTAACTTCATTAGAGGATGACGTTATCCACTGCGGGAAAAACATGGGACATGGAAATATAAATCTAAACGTTTCAATTTCAACTTCTCTTTTTAATCATAAATATAAAATAAACCCGTGCGGTGTTTTTTATAATCATTGCTGAGCATCATATAATGTGGTATTTCATTTTTGTGGCAACAGTAATTTGAGGAAAACCTTTCATTTCTTTCATGAAATCAATGCTGATTTAATTTTTAATTCTCTGCAAATTTTAATCAAAAAACATGTTTTAGGAAAATGTATTTGTACTATGTCAGAAGCCTGTTCAAAATCCTTTCATATGGTATCTCATTCGTCGTTCTACGTTTAATATTTTCTTAGAAAAAAGGATGTTGACAGGAGAAATAATATATACGACCAGAGGGCCCGTGCAAAGATTTCGCACTGAAATCTAATATTTTTTAGGTACTTCTCTATTAACCCGTCCACCGCTTTTCATAACAAAAAACTACCGCCAAACTGTAAGATTAAACGCCAAAAATGCAGTCCCATTTACTTGATGTCAGAATCATTATGCGTGTTTGTTACGTCATCTAGTGGTATTACATTCGACATTTGCGTGTATTTAGGCATGTTTTACTGATTTACCCCCTAACTCACCGTCAACCTCAACTGGCGAGTTACGCTGTAACTCTCGGTTGACCCTGAAATCAAATTCTCCGCTAACTCAACTAGCCGAAAATGGAGGAGAAAACGAAACATAAGTTCAGTAACTGAACTAACCTATTCGTCTACAGTTATTCGACACGCGCATGTGCAATTGAAGCAAAGATGGCGGTTGCGTTGACAAGTGTTTTGACGTTTATTTCGTTTCAATGCTATTTGTGATGCAGAAAGCAAACGAAATGTTAATTTAAAAAATAATAATAATGTGAAAGAATGTGTTACTTTTAATTATTAGCCCTTTTAGGATATTTTAACTCTGTAAAGTCAAGATTAGAGTGATTATTAAGAAAGTTTTCAAGACGTAAAATATCTACTGAGAATATTTGGTAGCGCCATCTAACGAATTTAAAATCAAATGTTCTTATACTCAAATATTGTATATACAATTCAAATCTTTTTTTTTTTTTTTTTTTTTTTTTTTTTTTTTTTTTTTTAAGAATAAAAAACAGCAGTTTTTCTTAAATTTCAGATTTATTCCTACACTTCACGTTTGTTTAAAAAATAAAATTATAGAAGATGGAATTTTGCGTTAAAATATCGTTATAATACATAAAAATGTATATCCGTTTGTAATAGATAAATAATTTGAACTAATATGTACTTGTTAGTTAAAAATAATTATTTTTGTTTGAAAGAACATGATATTTTTAAGAGGATTATTTGAAAATTTTCGCAGTTCACGAGAATTTTTTCAAACAGCTCTTTAAATTATTATATATGAAATTAAAAAATATATATATATATTAATTATAATAATTTACACATAAAAAAAACCCCACCTTTTTGGGTCTCATATAAGGGATAAATGCTACCATGCATGCAATTTCATCCAAGATAATTTAATTGAATCTGTAATCAATTATTTTAGTTAAATAAAAAACATACATTAGAAATATATGAAAATATCTTTTTATATAACATTTTTGCAAAATAAATTAATCCAGCTCCCTATTTGCTTTTATTCCACTTATTAGTGTTAGCCTGGTCATAAAATTGTTTATTAAACGTAGATAATATATATATATTTTTCTTTAATCAAAAAACTTAAAAAAAAAAAAAAAAAAAAAAAAAATACTATAAAATTTTGTAAAAATGAGCATTTTATGACTGTGACAATATTTCTAAACCACCAAATCAAAATGTTAATTCAAAATTTATTTGTAAATTTATTTATCAAAAAGTAAACACTCCAATTATGCTCTTTCAATACTCTGTTTTGTTTCGTTATTGAAAACTGAATCAAGGGAGGACAGAACCCATAAAGACTATTGCTACGTCATGTGATCCTTTTGGCCAATGAGATATACACATTTCAACCTGCCGTCGAGTAACCCAGAGTCGAATAACCATGTCCCTGAAGTTAACGAAGAATTCGGAAATATCAACCGGCAGTTAGATTCGCGAACCTCGGGTTACTCAACTGAGAGTTGTACGGGAAGTTGAAGGTTGGTGGTGAATTGACCGGTTAGTAGTTATTTTATTAATTAAAATAACAATTGTGTCCTTAAATTCTTATATTTTATTTATTTTTTGATATTTCAATGGCAACGTTCTCCCGTTTATTTGGCGATAGTTTTTTGTTATGAAAAGTGGTCGACGGGATAATAGAGAAGTATCATTTTTTATCAATATGTAATATTTATTAGATGCAGGTTTAAACTTCTAAAGAAAAAGCAAGGATAAAAATATCTGCAAACAACATTTAGTTGTTAGTCAAGACAGAATATCATCTAATTTATTCCATCAAAGTTAGACTAAAAACTGATCCAAGATTGCTAAAGGCACGCGCGAGAAAAAAAATTAACAATCGTACTTTGACTGCATTAGAGGATGACGTCATCCGCTTCGGGAAAACCATGGGACTTAGAAATATAAATCTAAACATTTCAATTTCGCTTTTTAATCATAAGTATAAAATAAACCCGTGCGGTGTTTTTTATAATAATTGCTATGAGCATCATATAATGTGGTATTTTATTTTTTTGGCAACAATAATTTCAGGAAAACCTTTCATTTCTTTCATGAAAACAATGCCGATTTATTTTTTTAATTTCAGCAAATTTTAATCAAAAACATGTTTTAACGAAGTGTTAAGTGGGCTATGTCAGAAGTCAGTTCTAAAACCTTTCATATGGTATCTCATTCGTTGTTCTGCGTTTCATATTTTCTGAGTAAAAGGGATGTGGACAGGAGAAATAATATATAAGGATAAAGCCTGTGAAAAATAAACTTGTCTATAACGTGATCCTGGGTCCTGATTTAAACGGAAAATTTCCATGATTACAACTAAAGTAATACAATAAAATTGTACATACTAAGACGGAAAATGTTCTTTTTTTTTTATATAAATTAACGGATTTCCGTGGGTTTTTTTTTTGTTGTTGTTGTTGTTGTTTGTTTGTTTGTTTTTTCTTTTATCTTTTTTTTTTTCAATAAAATAAATTAATTTCTCTACAAACTGTACTTGAAAAATAAATTTTTTTTCGCAAATTATAAGAAATATGATAAATTTTTATGGACTTTGAATTTTTTTTTATATATATATTTCCTTGTTTCATGTGTAATCGAGATAACGTAATAAGCAGTATAAAACAGAAATAAGAGCTCAAAAATGAGGAATCTGGACTTCAAAAACGTGGCAAAACTAATTTTTCAAGAATAATTTTGTCGTATAATATTTTAAAAAAAAATTATTACTTTTTTTATAATTTAACAAATATCGTTTATTTCTATAAAACATAAATAAATGCAAAAAGGGGCAATAGTGTAAATTAACTTACAGGCTTCCTAATCCACTATAAAACTTCAGTTGATTTTTGTCATTTAAAACCTTTCTAGTCTTTTTAAAATGACATTAAAAATGAAGATTTCTTATGTTGTAATTGACAAAAGCTGAACTTCTTTTTAGCATAACTTTTGTTCTAACGCAAAAGTTTTGACCACGGTTATTTTAAAGACTACAGATTAACAAAATTTTCAGATGAGTAAATTATAAATATACAGGCCTATTCATTCAAACAGAAATCAATTACGTTTTACTTACATTTGTGGAATAGTGAACTTGATAAAGTGTTCCATGATATATAAGCTACAATTTGCTTCTTGTCATTTTTTCGCCGTATGCACATTGGATTTTTTCTTTATATAAATTTTTTTTTTTTTTTTCATTCTGAGAACCTCACATTTTTGGATACATTTCTTTGTGTTTTATTATAATTATAGGTTCTTATATTGTCGATTATTTATGTAATTTGTTGATTATTATTCACAAAAGTTTTATTATATATATATATATATATATATATATAAGATTTGGAGATTCTCGACTTTTTTAAACTGTTTATACTTTTGGTGTTTCGTTCTTAAGATACGGATTCTGTCGAATAACGGAAGTACATTATTATTTAAAATTACATTTGAAAATATTTCATTCCTTGGTTAGAAATAAAATACATCTAATGAGGTTCATGTCTAGCGCAAAAAAACTGTTTTTTCTTTAATAAAATTATTATTACGTTTAATTATTTATTATTACGGAAATCTAGAATTTGATGTGTAAAATTAAAAAAAAAAAAAAAAAAAAAAAAAAAGATTAGAACATTAAATCTTTATCTTACGGATAAAACAGAATAATGATAATGATAAAAGAACTGTGTCAGAAATGTGGAGAAGTGGAATAATCTAACAGAATATGTGGAAAAAAAGTACTGTTACGAATTGTTAAAAATTATTTTCCAACATTGTTATCCTTATTGCGGAAAAACTAGTTTTACAATCATTCATGACTGCTGTATATAACGTAAGTACCGGTAGGGAGGAAGACTATGTGGCGACGAAATTGCCGACTGGCGACTTGAAGGGCCGTGATGAAAGGGTGACAAACTGTGCGGTCGTCCAGGGCCGCTAAAAGTTGGGGTGGCTTAAACTTACAATAAGTGATTTGGATGAATTTTCAGCCTTTAACCCTTTAACGGATAAAGCATTTCAATTGCTAAAATGTTGAAATAAATGATTGACACCGGAAATTATGAACAAATTTATTTTTATATATAAAAATAGTGATATTTCACTTATATAATAAATGGAAAACATTTCTATTAAAATTCTGCTGTCATTGTGGAATTTCGTAATTAAAGTTTTGTGGTTTCCTAGGGAAACCAATGAACGTTAAAGGGTTAAATAATTCCGCTAACATAAAATAGACATTAAAAATATTGCTTTGCTGAAAGTTTGGCTGGTTTTTCTATTTTTTTTTCTCTCTCTCCTTTGGACCATATCTGTAAAGACGACCTTGCGCATCCAAAATCTGCTCAGTATTGCTGCCTATTCTTCGAAATGTTTTTTTTTTTTTCCCAGGTTGTTCGAGATGTTTGGAATATACTGGTTATCGACGAATAGGAATCAGCATTTTCTGTTTTGTTGGTGCTCATCCTAACAGCAAATTTCCAAGTAGTATCCATGTCAGCAACTACATTTTTAGATGTTTTTACTAATTATGTATCAATATAAATTGACTATGTTAAAATTTTAATCTATTTTTCATTTCTATAGATTTATTTTAAATTATTAATACACATTACTGAAATTGAAACTAAAAAAAGTATTCGTAAAGGTATCTCTTTATTGTACGAGGGAAAGTCATTAAGTAAGTCATAAAAGATAATTAAATAATAACTTACAATGATATTCACTTCAAAACTATTTTTATTTCTCAACATATTCTCCACCAATATTTATGCACTTATATCACCGTTTTATCAGTGCCCAAACACCAGCTGCATAACATTCTTTGGGTTGCTGTCTCAGCCACATTAGGACTTCAAGTTGAACCTTTTCATCATCTGTGAACATCATCTTGCAATTTCTTCAACGTCCATCATACAGCTTCGACGTAGCCCCAAGCGATTTTCATCTGTTTAGTCCACTAAAAAACCATCTTGGAAGCAAGATGATGTTCACAGAGGATGAAAAGGTTCAACTTGAAGTCCTAATGTGGCTGAGACAACAACCCAAAGAATGTTATGCAGCTGGTGTTTGGGCACTGATAAAACGGTGATATAAGTGTATAAATATTGGTGGAGAATATGTTGAGAAATAAAAATAGTTTTGAAGTGAATATCATTGTAAGTTATTATTTAATTATCTTTTGTTACCTACTTAATGACTTTCCCTCGTATTTTATGTTTAGCCGAGTATTAACTGACACCACTACTAGTGATGAGACGGGCTCGTGCTCAATTTTTATACCACACTTCGGGCTCGGACTCAAAGTGCAAATTTTATTTATTAACAAAATTAAAAAAAGAAAAAAAATCTTGCCGGAGGCTATTTGGAAAACAAGATAATAGTCTAATTCTTTTTTTTTAAATACTTTACAATCCTCTAAAAATCTGTTTGAAACGGAATTAAATTTTTATTGATGGGGTGTAAAGAGAAATATTGTATCTGATTCTGAAGCCTTGACACGGGCAGTGTTAGTAACATAAAAAAGCTATGGGTTATCCGTTGTCTATCCTCTCTTTCTGTTGAAGTCCTGTTTTAGAATTACTGGAAAACAGAACTCATGTCTTTCCACCTAGTTGTACAATGATATATTAAAACAATAACAATTGGGACTTTTGTAAATTTCTGCCAGTGGTAGGGTATAAATCACACATCTGCTATTTTAAATAGATTCTCAGGGAGATGGAAATCACGAAACGTCGTCATGAAAGAATATTTAGGATTACTAATTATTTTTACGTAAGAAGAGATTTTTAAGTAGGAAAATTAATCTTGAAACCATTGTAAAATGCTTCTAGCAATTTTCTACAGCGTTCTTTCGGTATCGCATTCGGGAAAGTTCAGGTTTTGAAGACAGAAACTTTTTCGGGGTTGATTTCGAATCGCTGGGCTCGGGCAGGCTCAGGCTCTGACCCTGGCTCTGAAAAAAAGATCCCGAACTCATCTCTAACCTCTGCAAATTTGTTTTGCTTTTGACGGCTATCTCAGAGAAGGCTGTAAATTTCTGGAAAGATGCAATAGGGCCGGTAAAATAATTCACGCGAGGCCGCTAAAATACTTCACGCAAGATCGCTAAAATATTTCGCCCTGGGCTAATAAAAGCTTAGGCATGGCGCTGGCGACTTGAGATCTGCACGATCAGCGGTCTGCGGAATTTCCTTTCGTTACACTCGGGACAGGCCGGGCCTGGGCATAAATATCTTTTTAAAAAAAAAAGCTAAAAGAGCCGATTTTGGACATTTATGTAGTGACTAGAAACGGACTCTGTGGACTCTGTACCACAAAGCCAGCAGATTCCTTAATGAGGCTCTTGATGAAGACATAAACTGCCGAACAATAGGTTTTGATGAGTTGAGTAATTTTTACAGCGTGAGAACGAAGTAGAAGGATTCGAGATGCAGACTTAGTAAGACGGACCAGGAGATGCTCCGAAATTTTTGCGGCCAGCCGGGGCGAGCTGAACTTAGAAATGGTTTATCGGCAAACGGCCTTTACGAGCTTACGAACTGTCATGATTGTTCTAATTATCTTTTAACTTGTAAATACTTGTATTATTTGATATATATTCAAGAAAATTAAACTGTGTAAGATTTCGTTAAAAATCTGCCCTTGACTTTATTCATTCCCATCTAGACGACCGAGCATAACATAAAATATATCTACAAAATGGGGGCTCGGCCGGGATCTACATGATTTGTGCGTGATCTGAATGATCTACATAGTTTCTGTGCGTACCGGGATCAACGTGATCTACGTGAATTTCTAATAAAGAACAAAAATGAGATGTGTGTGTCAAGTTTCTGTGAATAGTGCATCGTATCTGTGAGGTGTGCATCGTTTCTGCGAAGTGTATGATCAGCTATGATCTGCTGTGCGATTATGTGTTAGTGATGTTCAGTGATGAATCAGTTATAAACTGGTAAAGTTCTTTCGGTAACGAGTGAGTGAAATGTTTCGAGTTTTGATGGAGAAAGAATGACCCACTGACCCATTCCGATCCTCGTGTGTGCCGATATAAGTGTTGTGTTTTTCGCGGTGGGGGAGGAGGGGGGGAGTGATTTTTTTTTCTCCTGGGGAAATTTTTTTTTCTTCTTTCGAGTACGCACGAAGAAAACATGTCGTTTATCAGCAAATAAGCGAGTCAGAGTGCTCAAATGAAATAAAATATAAACGTCTGCTGTGTATTTTTTTTTTGCAGACTGGTAAAAGGAAAAGTGAAACGATTAAAGTGTTTTTTTTTCTCTCTCTTTTTCTTCGTATGGTATGCTTATAAATAGAGGAAGGTGTTATTATTTCTTTTTGCTTCCTCACATGAATAATGTTTGATTGAGTAATGTTTTTTTTTTCTAGAATAGAGTTAAGAAGTATAACGATATATTTTTTTTGCATCTTGTTATTTTTTATGTGAAGAGAAAGAAATATATATTCAATTTAGAATATTTAAATGGAAGTAAGAGTTTTTATATAATTATTGCATATTATTATATGTGTTATATTTGATTCATCGAGTTAATATATGGAAGTAAGTGTGTTTATATAAATGTATATATATTTAATTCATTGGTTGAATATACGTATATGATTGATTTATTTAATGATATATTTTATTTTTATGTGTTAATTAGTTGATGATAAAAATGGCACACTTGATAAGGTCAAAAAAGGGCGATCTGGTTACTGTGGCAGTCGAATTAGGTTTAAATCCACCAGAAGCGGCCAATAAAACTCAATTAACTGACTTAATTGTAAAATCCGAAGGGTATAATGAAGATTTAGTGAAAAATTTGTTAGCGGGAGTAGTGAGTGAACGCGAAGAAGCTGAGCGATTATTACAGCAAAAAGAAGCTGAGAATAGCGAGTTTGAATTAAAACGATTACAATTGGAAAATACACAAAAAGCCCAATTACATAACTCTGTACCTACAATCGCCGGAAAGGGTTCCGATGTTTTAAAATTGTTAAATAGATACAATAGTGAGGAGGAAATCAGTATATACTTAACCCTTTTCGAACGCCAGGCAAAGCGTTTAGAGATAGAAAAACATGAATGGGTAACCTATCTTCTCGCATTATTACCGCTCGAGATAGTAAGTTTAATAAATCGCGAAAGTGAGGGACAATCCAGTGACTACTACTATGTAAAAAAAATACTTTTAAGACGCTTTAAACTTACACCGGAGCAATTTCGGCAAAAATTCTTCTTACATAGAAAGCAAAATTCAGCTTCGTGGAAAGATTTCTCGTTTGAACTCTCAAATTTCTTGAATGAATGGTTATCTGGCCTGCAAATATCAACGTACGAACAATTAAAAAATATTTTAATTATTGACCAAATCAAGAGAAAATTGTCTTTAGAAATTAAATAACACTTTTGTGATGAATTACCCAAAATTACGAATATAGATGATTTGACTAATAAGTTGGACGATTTTGAAACTGCCCGAATTAACTTACGGAAGGCTGAGATTAAGTCCCCAAATACGAAATTTCGAAAACGTCAAGGTATTGAAAATAATAGAGCGTTCTACCGAAATGATATTAGCCGCGTACCATATGAAAAAAATTATGCAAATGCCCCCCAAAAGAATTTAAATACAAAAATCCGTTGTTTTAATTGCAATGAATTTTCTCACCGCTGGAGGGATTGTCCCCGAAAAAAAGAAGGCCCGGTGTGCTGGAAGTGTAAAATTCCTGGCCACAGGTCTGACCAGTGTACAAACAATTCTCCTAAAAATGCAAATGCTGCCGTAAGCAACAACTCGAATCCAGCAGATAAAATAATAAAGAGCGTGAGGATTTTAGGAAAAAATATAGATGCCTTGATAGATACAGGGAGCGACGTGAATATGGGGAACAACGATATTTATATTGCCCTGGGATGTCCTAAATTACATGAAAATGACTTGGTTTTTTCAGGTATTGGTGGAAACCACATAACACCCATAGGATTTATGACCGTAAACATTGAAATAGATGGTTATACAGTAAATTCAGATTTATACATCGTAAAAAATTTGAATCATTCTATAATTTTAGGGAATACCTTTTTGAGACAGTTAAATTTCAATATTTCGGAAAAAGGATTGCAAATTATGGGAAAACGGAAGTTAAAAGAAGTTAGGGTAAATTACGTCACTGCTTTCCCACAAGAAAGAGCTATGACGAAAATCAGACGCGTCAGCTATGTCACACCCAGATTTCATGCGATGCTGCGGTCAGAAAAACAAAACAATCCCACGATAGGAAAAATGATTTCGACAGCTGAATTAGTGAGAAAGGAACAAACTAATCAAGATGAAACAGCTTTTAACTTTAGTGAAAAAGTAAACATGCAATTAAGTACTGAAAAAAGTTGTTTATTAGAAAGTGAACAGTGTTCTATCCCACAGTTAGACTTAACGAAAACCACAGACATTTTTTTAACTGAAACAGCCAATTCTATTAATTTTCAGGAAGTTGAGCTGAATCATATTACAAACAACACTATTAAGAAAGAGTTAACGGAACTGATTACTAATTAATAAGCCAAACAAGGTTAGGGACACAGAGTTAAAAGTAAATATAATATTAACTGATGATATTCCGATTGCGCAACGACAGCGTAGATTGGCGTATCCGGAGCAGGAGTTTGTGGACAAACAAATACAGGAATGGTTGGAAACGGGAATTATAACGGAGAGCAACTCTAATTATGCATCTCCTATAGTGTTAGCGAAAAAGAAAAATAATTCTTGGAGACTTTGCGTAGACTATAGATTGCTAAATAAAAAAATAATTAGAGATAATTTTCCCTTACCAAGAATAGAAGATGTTTTAGATCACATTGAGGATGCAAAAGTTTTCACAACATTGGATTTAAAAAATGTTTTTTTTCATATAGACGTAGCAGAGGAGAGTAGGAAATATACAGCATTTGTCACGCATAACTCACAGTACGAGTACTTAAAGCTCCCATTCGGATTATCGGTTGGACCACAACAGTTTCAAAGATATATTCAAGCTGTTTTTAAGCAGTTAATTAAAGAAAAGATAATATTTATTTACTTAGACGATGTCATAATACTTTCGGAAACTGAGGAAGAAGCCTTGGTAAAACTGAAACGCGTCCTAGAAGTTGCATCGGATTACGGACTTGAATTTAATTTTGCAAAACGTCAATTTCTTAAACGGAAAATTGAATTTTTAGGCTATATTATCGAAAACGGAACTACTAGACCCTCGGAAGCCAAAACTTTGGCAGTAAAGAAATTTCCTGAACCCCGCACCCTTAAACAATTACATAGTTTTCTGGGTCTAACTTCTTATTTCAGAAAATACATTCCACATTATGCAACTATAGCGAGACCTTTAAGTGATTTATTAAAAGCGGGAAATAAATTTAAATTTGGAATACCCGAAAAGCAAGCTTTTGAAACTCTTAAAGAAAGATTAGTTAACCCCCCAGTATTGCATGTATTCCGACGAGGCGCTAGACTAGAATTGCACACCGATGCAAGGGCCATAGGTTTTGGTAGTGTCCTACTACAAGAAGATGAGAACAAAAACTTACATCCTATTCATTACATGAGCCGTAAAACTACACCTACTCAAGCAAAATTTTCGAGTTACGAATTAGAGACCCTTGCGGTAATAGAATCGGTCAAAAAATTCCGAAACTACTTATTAGGCACGAAATTTAAAATTGTGACAGATTGTTCCGCGTTTCAAAAGACTATGGACAAAAAAGACATTACGCCAAAAGTAGCAAGATGGGCGCTATTCTTACAGGAATTTGATTATGAGATAGTACATCGAGCGGGAAATCAAATGAAGCATGTCGACGCATTAAGCAAAAATACAGTATTGGTTGTAACACGTTCTTCTGACGAATTAACAACAAAAATTAAATTAGCGCAACAAGAAGATGAACATATTCAAACCATTAAAAAATTAATAGAAAAAAATGAAAGCTCGGAATATTTTAATCGAAACGACATACTGTATAAATATGAAAACGACAGAGAACTGTTAATGATTCCCGTAAACATGCAAAAAGATATAATACGCAATGTTCATAATAAAGGTCATTATGCGGTAGCAAAAACCGAAACAATTCTAAAAAAAAAACTATTTTATACCCCAGTTAAGGAATCAAATAGAAAATGTCATTGCGAATTGCGTAGAGTGCATTTTGTGTAATAAAAACCAAGGTAAAGGAGAAGGTTTATTGAACCCAATTCCAAAACAAAATGTCCCCCTTGAAACTTATCACATTGATCATATAGGACCAATGCCATCCACTCACAAAAATTATAATCATATTTTTACCGTCGTAGATGCTTTCACAAAATTTGTCTGGTTATACCCAGTTAAAACTACTGCTGCCGTAGAAGTTATAGATAAATTAAAATTACAACACAACATTTTCGGAAACCTGTCCCGAATAATAACCGACAAAGGACCCGCGTTTACATCCGACGATTTTGAAGCATATTGTAGCGAACAAAAAATACATCATGTCCCAATAACGACAGGTGTTCCAAGAGGAAACGGCCAGATAGAACGGATGCATAGAATCCTGATACCAATATTAGCGAAACTTAGCATAGATGACCCCTTTAAATAGTACAAATATGTAGCATCGGTACAGCGAATCATAAACAGCACTATATCTAGAAGTACAAAATTTTCACCATTTGAGCTTCTAACAGGAGTTAAATTGCGACATAAAAACGATTTGCAAATAAAAGAGTTGTTAGACGAAGAACATGTAAATTCGATTATGTCAGAGAGAAATTTCAATAGGGAAATTGCAAAAGAGAACATTTTAAAAATACAGGAAGAAAATCGTAAAACCTATAATAAAAAAAGAAAAACGGCCAACACCTATAAACTCGGCGATTTGGTGGCTATTCAAAAAACGCAGTTTGGGACAGGTACCAAACTAAAGCCTAAGTTTTTTGTACCTTACGAGATTACCGCAGTAAAAAGAGGCGATCGGTACAATGTGAACAAAGTTGGACACCATGAGGGTCCAAATACGACCTCAAGTGCTGCAGATCACATGAAACCATGGACTTCTACTGTCTGAAACAAAGCAAATGTGCTTTTAGGTGATTTTGTGTTTATTATTTTTATTATTATTATATATTTTTTATTTAACTGTGTTTTATTGATATTTTTTTCGACTAATGTAAAAAAACTGTGAAAAGAACTGCGTCCAAGTGACAAACACAAAAAAGAACTTTCTCAACTCCAAAAATATCATTTAAGGACTAAGAACTGTTCATTCAGTAGTATTTAGTGATTGATCTTGCTATTACTTTATTTTTATGTTTGTGTGTTTTTTTTTTTTTGTTTTGTATCTTATACGTTCTGCAAAAGTAGTCCAGTACTCATCTGGTATACAAAGATGATGACTGGGAGGACCCAGCCCTGTCAAGTAGGCCGAACTGTAGTGACTAGAAACGGACTCTGTGGACTCTGTACCGCAAAGCCAGCAGATTCCTTAATGAGGCTCTTGATGAAGACATAAACTGCCGAACAATAGGTTTTGATGAGTTGAGTAATTTTTACAGCGTGAGAACGAAGTAGAAGGAGTCGAGATGCAGACTTAGTAAGACGGACCAGGAGATGCTCCGAAATTTTTGCGGCCAGCCGGGGCGAGCTGAGCTGAGAAATGGTTTATCGGCAAACGGCCTTTACGAGCTTACGAGCTGTCATGATTGTTCTAATTATCTTTTAACTTGTAAATACTTGTATTATTTGATATATATTCAAGAAAATTAAACTGTGTAAGATTTCGTTAAAAATCTGCCCTGGACTTTATTCATTCCCATCTAGACCAGCCATACTCAACCTGCGGCCCGCGGGCCGCATGTGGCCCGGAGAACTTTTATGTGCGGCCCAAGATACATAATCAATAACCTCTATTTATTACATTAATTGAGATTTGTATAAAAGTTTTTAAGACCTTCACTTTTTTTTTTATATATTTTCATGGGAAGACAAAAACTGTCCTGTTGTTTAAAATTACTAATTTAAAATTATTTTAAATACCGGTTCCTTAGTCAAATGTTCTTTTTATATGTAGTTCTATTTGTGCTATAGTGATGCATACATTTCTTATTCTTCAACACTAAACCCATTTAATTCCAAATTTATTACATTTCCATTTTACATTTCTACATTTGAAAAAAAGTTTTTGTATTCAGAGAACGATTAATTTATTAAAGGAAATCACCTTATTTTTTCTTTAGAACTTGGAAATGCTACATTGTTATATTATTACGTTTAACTAATAATGCTTATTATGGTTGAACGCGTTTACCGTGGAAAGAATTGGCAGCAAATGTTCTATACCACTGTTTGGACTTCATTTGCAATTGAAATCTACCACAAAGTTTATTGTTTGGATATAGTGGTGTTAAAAGCTTTCGTAATATTTCTTTTTCTACAAACGTTCAATCCTACTGATTATATTAACATTATTATATAGGTTTGTTATATACTATTTTTTTATCTCACTATTTAAATTACCCTTTTTTTACATTATAATATAATTGTGTTGCGGCCCGCCGAACGTCCCAAACATATGTTTGCGGCCCGCGAGAAAAAAAGGTGGAGTATGGCTGATCTAGACGACCGAGCATAACATAAAATATATCTACATTTATAACGTTAACTGATTCAATGTAGCACCAAGAAAAGATTTATAACTTGTTTCCAGGTTTAAAAAAAAAAAAATAGTACACATAATATTATTTATAGAAACCTATCCCACTTACAGTGTACGGGCGAGACAAAATGGCGTCATGTGCGATCATTGCAAAATTTCGGATATGTTTATTTAGTAAAAGTATGGTTTAAAACGGATAGTAAAACCTGATTTAATTATTTTTAAATATTTCTTTACTGTGTTTAACCATTTTTTTTTTTTTGAACATTTTCCTCGTAGTAAATAAAAAGATTATTTACAAACAATGTCCGAATCGCGTAACGATCGAAATGTCGATAATTTTCTCAATAAAATGATTATAAGATAATCCATTGCCTATTTTTTTTTTTTTTTTTTTTTTTTTGTTAAAATTATTTGACTATTGAAAGTTGACTCCAGATCAAATGAGATAAAGGTAAAAAAAAAAAAAGGTAAAACAACATTTTGAAATTGAAAATTTCACATTTGATTAAAACTGGGTTTATAAAATCTGATAACAATAATAATTTTATCTTTGAAATACAATTATAGAACCCATTTATTGTATTCTTAATCCCTTTCGATAATCAATTTAAGAATTTTTTAAATAACAATTAAGTTATGAAACAGTCAAAATTGTTGACAATAATGTCAAAATTGCGTAACCTACAGGACAATAATGTCAAAATTGTGTAACCTACAGGTCAGTAGTGGTGTACAAAATTGTGTAACCTAGAGAGCAACTAATGTCTAAAGTCAGTAACCTACAGATCTACTAATTAAATGCTTTAGTTATTAATAATCGAGAACACTGCCTGTCTTTTAAAATTGTTCCCACATTTTGAGAATCTCTCAAAATACCATATCTGGACCACCTCATGACTTCTTTTCTACGGATCAAGATATAACATAAACAAACAAATTCTGAAAGTAAAATATTTTGGTACTTTAAGCTTTTAATTTTATCAATTCGCAATCCCTACGATCAAACTTTTCAATTTCTTACTCAAAACAACTAGCTTACTTGTTTATAGTTTTTCCTTATGAGGTTAACTCGAAAATAAATCTCTTTAGTTTAGTTCTCGAAATCAAACAAGTTGCTTCTACTATTATCCCCTGTTATTTTTCTTGTTGTGGCTGTTTTCTTCGGAGATAAACATCAATTAATGAAACATGAAATGTCTGCCAGTTAGAGCATCAAGTAACTAGTTTACGTCATTTGTCATAATGCACAGGTGTTAACTTGCTCGAAAAGAAGAGGGAGAAAAAGTAAGACAAGCAGCCTCCAGTTATATGCAGATTTTTATTCATAAGCCGCTGGCAACTGGTTAATCATAGAGACGATTTTACGCATAAATGCGGAACATCACAACCATTTGTTTTGTCACAAATAATGAGGAGTTGTACACATACAAGCACTGTCAAAATTCTTACAATGTCTATGAATCTGTCCAAAAAAAATCGTCTAACAATTTTTTTATTATATTTTTGTCATATTAATTTCACTTTATTCTTTAAAAATGTTTACAAAAATAAAATTTTCAGAAAGCTTTAAATAAATGATAATTTTTAAAAACTGGTTGCAAAAGTTTCGATGCACGAAAAACGTCACTAATAACAAGAAAGAATTTTCTAAATATCGAAATGTTTAGGAATTAACGATTGTTCTCCCAGTATGATAAAGAGATTATGGTTATCCAAGGGAGAGATGACCAAGAAATTGTCTTAAAGGTGTACGGTGGATTTCATAATTTATGTTATTCCAACACGTAATTCTACAAAGAAATGTTCTGTATCATGAATTTAAAACAAGTTGGTAAGTGTGATCGAAGATCGCACAAAGGGTTTCTTTTAATATTCCTTTCAAAACACTTTATCCTTCCTTTAATAAATCCAAATAAATTTCATTTTCCAAAAAAAAAAAAAAATCATGTTTTTTATAAAGTAAAAATTTAACGGTCTATTTTTCTCGGTTTTTCGAAAATCTGAACCGGTCCCTCTATTATACTCTGTCATAATAATATCTGTAATGTGGACTAAATGCGATATTAAAAAAAAATTATTTTCAAAATTAAACATGTTGTATAGAGACCTTCAAAATGTTAGACGTCATATTAATTTTCTTTTTAATTCTCTAATGACGTCATATTAAGCTGCTTTCTGTATTTACACATAGTCATACTGTCATACTCCTTGTATTATTGAGAAATGTTTGAAAATTTCCGTTTTATTACCAATATGACGTCATATTAATCTTTTTATCAATTGGTGAAACTTTTTATTTCATTTTCATTTTGCACGTGGAAATCTTTCAATAGAAAATTAATTATGGCAGAAAGAATTTTATTGTGGATATTTAATTGTTGGCAACTGCTATAACGAAAAATGTTTAAATTTAATAAGAAAAGGCTGTTAAATTTTTGGTTTTTTATGTATTAAAATAAAACAATTTTTTTTTTAAATTTTATGATTTTGAACTTCATAATAGGTATTCAGCTATAAGTACACAAAATTACATGACTGTAAGTTATATAGTTTCTGAGAACAGGCTCTGTGACAGACAGACAACGAAGTGGGACTAATAGGGTTTCGTGAGATGAACGAAACCTTAAAAAATATATAGTTGAAAATAAACTTAAAAGTTGCTAAAAAAATTTAATGCTATTATTAGCTTTTTTTAACACGTTCCAACAAAGTTGAAAAGAGTTTATGAATTCGGTTTGTCTGTCTATCTCTCCGTTCTTGCCGTACTCTAACTCTGGCAAATATACTCGGATTACCATGTAATTTTTATATGTTGAGGTTTAGTATAGAATGTTCGGTATTGAAAGGAAGTGTGGAGGCATCTATATAGTCCGTTTAAAGGGACACACACAAGAATTCCGTTACATTGTGGCCTATGCGGAAAAATCGTTTATGGTGCATTTTATTGATGTTATAATATTTAAAACATAATGAGATGCATCACTGAGGTGGATTACAACATGATTTCTTGGTAGTATGGAATAAGTAACATTTATAGTTCGTTTCTAGGGACGCACAAAATAATTCCCTTACATTATAATGTATGGGAGAAAATTTGTTGCAATGAACTTTAATGATATTCAGATACTTCAAACGTAACGAAATTAAAAAGGAGCACTGAGATTCACTACAATGTGTTTTCTAGAAATTCTAAAGTGCCTAACATTTGAAATAGGTGGATTTAACTTTGCGCTGTTATTTTAAAAAATAAATGAACAACGTAAAATAGCACAAATAAAATATATAAAATGGCAAACAGCTGTTTCGGAGCCCCTAAAGCTCCATCATCAGTGCCAAATTTAATAGATTAAAAACCGATTAAAAAGCTCAAGCCATGTAAATATGTTTGCGTCTCCCGCACGCGCCCAAGATTGAATGGCGGTGAGTTTTTCAAAAACAACAGCGGAGTCAGGAAACACATGTGACGCAGGAGACCAATAGAATCGCCGGGCCAGACTGGACGAGTTTAAGTACGAAGGAGAGAAAAAAAGGAGGGGGGGGGTCACCTAACATTTATCGTTCATTTACAGAGACGCGCAAAAGAATTAGGACTGACTATGATCAGGACTGACTATGATCGATAATTGTTGAATGTTTCCGCAGTGGTATTCATTTTTAAACGTATCTAATTTTGAATGTATTATGTGGTGTGTATAAATTCTACAGATCATATACAGGGCTGCATGACAGAATTCGCACCCATTACCGCATATGGATAGCAATTTCAGAAATGGATTTTTACTGAATTGTGTGTTTTTTAAATTTGCTTACTTAGATTTCTCTTCTCATTGTATGAAAATATGAAATTTCTTAACAATATTCCGATAGTGTTGGAAAGTGTGACATAATCTATGCCTGATGCATGATTTTCGATCTTGTTTAAATTAAAAATGCTGCATAAATTCCAGTTTTAAAAATATTTTCTCCACTTTTCATATTATTAATTAAAAGTACTTTATTAAAAGGTTTTGCATCCACTTATCTTTATTTTTTTTTTTTTTTTTTGACAATTATTACAAGAAAAAAAAACTGGAAGGAAATTGAATTGTTATTAAATATTCATATGTTTGTTAATGCACTTTATTAATATAATTTGAAGGACTTAATAAACCAACAGTCAAAAATAAATGCATAAATTTCATGTTGTATGTATCAAAATTTCCCCTCAAATATATTGAGAATTTTCAACAAAAAATAAAATACAATGGAGCACTTTAAATATGTACGTATATAGACAGCAAAAAAAAAAAAAAAAAAAAAATTATTTGAAATACAGATATTTATGGTTTCCGATCGTAAATATCGCTAATAGCACTCTTTTCGCCAGTAATTTTTTTTTTTTTTTTTTTTTTTTTTTAAATATCATTGTTTTCGCCGGGGATACTTTCACTATCGAAACTGATTCCGGAAATAAAAGTATCCTCTTAAAAAAAAAAAACCTGCAAACAAAATCGGAAAAGTAAAAAACGGCAGTTGTAGAGATTGATCTCAGCTATCTAATGAAAAAAAAAATAAAAAGTTTTAAAATATTGAAATGCAAACGAGATATTATAAAATATCTGCCCCATAGGATTAACATTAGCCAGCGGGTGTTTTCGCGTTATCGAACGGAAACCTTAAAGCGTGACATAATTAATAGATTATCCTTTACCCGTGCTTCGGGGTGGCATGATTAACAATAACTTTGAGGAAAAGAAGCGCTTGCTGGATTTTAAGGTAAATTTGTGTGTTTTAAGAAGGAATGTTCCACGTCAATACTTAAAACACCCGCCCCCAACAATTTCATCCAAAAAAAAATAATAATTTTGCTCATTTGAAGGCTACCACCATCCCTTTAAGTAGCGATAGTACTGAAGTAATTTTTTTTTCTTTCTTTCTGAGTATCCAAAAATATATCATTTGTTTACGCCAGCGCAGAAAAGGTGTTTTTTCGAGGTGCTATAAACGCCTGTTGCGCCGTATATAAATATGCCAGTTGGCTTGAGTTCTGCTTCTTCACAAAAAGAGTTTGTATAATTTCTAGGCAAGCAACCAAACATACGTTGTTTGATTCGGACAACCAGCCAGATACGTAATAAAAACTGGGAGACGGTAAATTTACACTCTCTTACATGAGCTCTTGCATCATACGTACATTCTGCTCGTATTTTTATTCGAAATCTTCCGTTGTCATCATCTTCTTCATTACAAACTCTTTTTGACTTATTATTACACCTCTTTATATTTTATACTAACGTCATGTCCTTTTGTTGATGTTTTTCGCTCTTGTTTTACTTTCCACAAAATGAAATTCTCGAAGGGAAACAAAACATTCATTATCTATTGTTGTCAATCATGACTTTCTGTTTGCAATAAATAAATGAACAAATAAATAAAGCGAAAAATGTAAAATAAAATACAATTCAGGGAATATTTTGAATACTAGTGTACTCATTGCTCTTAACCAATTCAACTTGATATTAATTTTATGTTCAGCATAAAAAGAAAATCTGTCTTCTCGTTCTGTCTTCTCTGAGGTCACTATTATGACAGAGTATAATAGCGGACTTCGCGCGCTATCGGGTCGGTTCAGATATTCGAAAAAACGAGAAAAATAGACCGGTAAATTTTTACTTCATAAAAAACATGACTTTTTTTTTTTTTTTTTTTTTTTTTGGTAGCTAAATGAAATTTGTTTGGATTTATTAAAGAAAAGATAAAGTGTTTTAAAAGGAATATTAAACGAAACCCTTTGTGCTATCTTCAATCACACTTACCCACTTTTTTTTTTTTTTTTTTTTTTTTTTTGCAAACAATTGCTGTTTGCAGTTGTAGATAATCAGCGACCCTTTTCAAGAGGTCTAACCCTTAACTACTGTGACAAAAATTGTGACATAGAGATTGTGATCGATCTCTGAGACCGCTTGGTGGAAAGATGATTAAAAGACTCGATTAACTCAATTCATAAATTTTTTGTGCAGGACTATTATAATTAAAATCCACCTATTAAGAAGTCTCTAGCAGTTCTAGGGCTCCAAACGAAACAAAATTTCACTAGTATCTATATAGTTAAACTGAAAATTATAGGTTAAACTATGAAAATTAAAAAAAATAATAATAAATAAAATAAAAACAGCTATCTGTGAGACCGCTAATAGCAGCTAAAGGTCAGCACTCTGATCAGTTATCTTGGATTTGTTAACAATACATTAAATTATTTTCTTTTAGAGGAAAAAAAATGTAGCAGATCAAATTGTGTCAATGGAACATCCTTATAAGAAATTGCATCAATGAGAATTTTCGGTACTTATGTCTAAAAATATTGTCGTTAAAACATCATTCGTTACTTTGGAAATTAGAACTTTAATTTCAAAATGATGATATTTATAAGAATTGTGAAAAAATATTGGTGTCACTGGCATATGCATTAGGATGTGAAGAAAAGAAGTTAAAAAAAAAAAAAATCCACAGAAGGAAACGAAATGTGTTGTTTTCGTTTTATGTTTTATAAAAGTTTTTCTAATGTGCTGGTACATTTTGCTAGATCTTAACCCGGCCAATTGAATAGAAAGTTTGTCTTTTGGATAAAAAAAGAAATGTAGATCATTTCTCTACAGATGTTCCAAACGCGTTTTAATTTTTACGTGTTGGCGATAAGTATGCAATGTAATTTGAAAAAGTGTCCAGAATAAGATTACAAATAAGATTATGTTATTGAAGAACTCTTTTCACTTTTTAGAAAGTTACACTCTTTAAATTTTTATACGACTCTCTTTTATAAAATGGAAGATTAGAAAACTTTCCTTTTAACTTCAAAAAGACCATTGCGGAAAATAACACACCTTTATCTTTAAAATTAACTTAATTATACTTATAGTAAAAAAAAAAGCTGACTTACTCTACTTTTTCGTACTATTTAACACGCTATTTCAATCTTTCAACATCGAAAATAAGGACCCTACACAGACTGATGATGACGTTCTGAAGATAAAAAATATGTAAATAAATGGGGAAAAAATATTTCACAAATACGTCTAAATAAAGTATTAGATAGGCAGAGATTATATGAAGCCAAAAGCAGTGTAGTTTTAAAACCTAAAATAATAATAATAATAATAATAATAATAATCACAAGGCATTTTTAAAGAGTTTTCCATCAACTGCAAATACATAACAGAGGTCAGAGGTCTTCAATAAATGCTTCTGTAAATACTTTGGAATTCGACACTAATATTGGTGCAAACAGCGGTTAGATTTTGTTTAAAGTCAACTAGTTTGTATTATCATCCGTATTTCCACTTTCTTGCAATATCTCAGAAAACATTTCTAATTTGATATATAGTCCCCATTCACAATAGTCAAGTTTTAAGTAAACATAACGTACTTAATTTTAAATATACAGGTATGCTTTATTTTATTTTATTTTCTAATGATTTTGTTGCAGCAAAATATTCTGTAGGGGTGTTGTATAAAAATTTTTAAAGTATAACTTTTTGAAAATTAGCGAAATGACAATTTCATTAACATAATATAACATAGTATTACTTTTATGATTTCATTCCAGTAATTAGAAGACATGGTCAGAAGAGATATGTGTACAGTATAATGTGAATCCTCCCCCCCCCCCTTTTCCTTATTTAACACATTTTAAAAAATGTTTAAAAATATATTTAAATTAATAAATAACTAATAGGCTTGTTTTTTTTTTTTTTTTTTTTTTTTTTTCATTGTTATTATTTCATTGAATTATTTTCTATTTATAAATTCAAAATTGAATAGTTATTAAAGTGAATGTTTAACTGCCATTAGTAATTTAATAATCAGCTTTATAATCCAGAAATGTTAATTTTCTTCTGCACTTTTACTTATTTTCTCATCTTCATCATATGAAATCTTAAACTTGGTCATTACGAGAACTCTATCATAACGAGCAAATGCAGTGGTCTCTTTACCCTTGTTATAACAGACAGAGTTCGATTGAACTGTTATTTTCGTTGACTAAAATATATTTAGACAGAAAATGTATTGAACAATGAATTAATAATTTAATTTAATAATATATATTACTATTAGTCACTGGTTTAACATTTCTTTTTTCAGCGAACATTTTTCTATAAATTACCACTTTAGTATTTTAAAAACTACGGAAAAATTCATCAAACGGAGTATAAAATGGCATAAAAATTCTGATAAGATTTTCTTTTGGTTTAACGTATAAGCTGTTTTTTTCTATAAACTTTTTAATGCCTTTTTATTATTTTAAAAGTAATACTAAAAAAAAAAATAACAGAATGTAAAAAATAAATAAATAAATAAATAAATAATAGCATTTTTAAATTACATTTAAAAAAAGTTTTCAAAAAGTTAAATTTTTGCAGCAAATTTTAATTTGCTATCCTCATTTTATTGTTTCAGTTTTTACTTCAATTTTTTACATGTTGCCAATAAATATAATCAATAAATTTAAAGATAGAATATTATTTAATAGCATAGTCTCCTACAAAAGCAACTTGAACTTCAACTATTAACAAGTCAGCCTTAGGTCTCTTTCAACCAGTGTTGAATTCAGACACTTTTCCCCGGGAGGGATTTCTGAGGCTCCGGGAGGGGACATTACAAAGTTCCAGGGGGGAAATTGCACTTTTTAACCATGAAAAGCATAAAATTTCAAATCTTCCGGGGAGACATTTCAATTTACAATTTCCGGGGGGGGGGGGGGAATGTCCCCTCCCCCGGGGCCACCCCCTGTATTCAACACTGCTTTCAACTAAATTTCATCCTGAAAATTAAAAAAAAAATTCTGTTGCACACTTTTTAATATGGATAAGGAGGCGCTGTTTTAATTTAAGATATAGGGACTGTTTTAACCTAAATATGAATCTAAAAATCTTCAGAACATTTGAAAATTTTCTAGGCAGTGAGTCTCCTAAAACAAAATATATTGCCTTTCCTAAAAGCAATATTGCGGAAAATGTCATCTGTCACAGTTGAAAGCAATGTAACACAAATCGATCGCACTGAAGGATAGATAACATGTTAGAAAACTCATCCTACATGTGGTAATATGGCATATTTTTTTTTGGTAGTAAATCTGGAATAAACAGAAAGCATCTTATCTTTTCAATCTGACAGAGTGTTTGAGGTAAAAGAAAAATGTTTAGATAGATATTCCTCACTTATTCTGACCTCAAGAAGCGAAGAGTGTGTATTTTCGGTCAAGTGTAATATTCCCGAGTGTGTTCTAACCTTGATGCAAATGGGGAATTCCGTAATAGCAGTATAACCCAAGTTTCAAGTTCAAGGAACCGAAACGATGACGCCTTCATTCGTCAATAGACCGATAGGTGACGGTTGCTAAACGCAAAACATTTAATTGTTTTGTCAAGAGACAATAGTCAAGTGGATTTTTTAGCTCACAGGCTATCAAAGCCTGATGCATGTATGTACGTATGTACGTATGTACGTAACGCGATAACTCTTGATATAGAAATATCCGATTTGTTTAAAATCTTGGTTATAGGTTCATTGTGATAAGGCGCTTCCCGGATTAGTTTTGGGGTTTCATTGGTTAAGTATAAAGAGGGAACGGGAGGCTAATTCCCCCCCCCCCTTAATTTAGATAAATGAGTTTTTCATGCAGAATCATCCTATTTTCTTCAAATTTTGTATATAAGTTCATTGTGATAAGGCGCTTCCCTGATTAGTTTGGAGGTTCATTGGTTAACTATAAAGGGGGAACGGGGGCTGATTCCCCCCCCCTTAAGTTAGATAAATTGGTTTTTCATGCAGAATTATCCGATTTGCTTCAAATTTTGTATATAGGTTCATTGTGATAAGGCGCTTCCCTGGTTAGTTTTGGGAGTTCACTGGTTAAGTATAAAGGGGGGACAGGGGGGTTAATCCCCCCCTTAATTTTTTATAGATTTTTTTTATTTTTTGAGGGCATTATTCTTTGAAATAAGAGTATAATATACAATTATTGTGAATAGCCTGTGAGCTCAATGCATTCAATTTAACTGGGCACTTTTCTTTTTATTATTATTATCATTATTACAGTTAGATCTTAGAAAGGAAAAATACTTTTTGCACTCGAAATACATCTTGATTAGAATTTTATTTATTTATTTGTTTGTTTGTTTTTCTTCCGTAAAAATAGTTTTAATCTTACAAGGGACCTATGCAAAAGGTACACCCTGATTTTTATGAAACTTTTATCATAGAGAATGCGCATAGAGTTGCAAAGGCTAGAAAAAACCCGGTTTAAACCTGGGAATAAACCTGGTTTTTTGGGAATAAACCAGGTCTTTTGGGAAAAAACCTGGGAATAAACCGGGTCTATTGGAAATAAAACTGGGAATAAACCGGTTTTTTGTAACTCTAAATGCGCATGATATGATGAATAATGATACCAATTTTATCGGCTATCGTCAAGGTTTAGTATCTATATATATATTAGGCTATCGTACGTGGCACAGAAATCGCGATTATTTCTTTTTTGCCGGTAGCAACAAGTGTTTTGTTTTCACTAATTTGCAAATATTAAGAAAAGTATTTGAGGTATCGATTTAAAACGCATCACACATTATGTAGAAAAATTTTCTGCATCAAAAATGCGATTTTTGTAAAAATGGGGCTGTGTTTTTTCTTATTTTTTGAAAAAAACTAGCTACTTTCTAAAAAGGAAAGAAAATAAAGTGCGAAGTTAAACCAAAAAACGCGCCATTTTGTTACCAATTTAAACATTAGCTCCATTGCTTACCTTATGCAATTTAACCTCACTGTTGTCCTCATCTTTATGAAGTCAATGTTACTGATGCACATATTTGTGATTTATAATATAGAATCGATAATAATAAATGAATAAAATAATCTTATAGTGTGGAGATTTCCATCATGTCCAACCTCTCAGTTTTAGAGATTCAAGATCGCTAACAATTTAGCGTTGCATAAAGATGCATAGACTTTGTTCTAAATTTTAAATTTTGAAACTTACAGAAAATATATGTACCCTTAAAACAGAGAGAGAGTTAGCAAGGTGGCTGTTACAGTTTGGCGAATGTCAAAGAGGGTGGGGAAACTATTAAGTTGCCCCCAATTTGCTATCCAGATATACATGATTGAGTTCCAGTGCATCAACTTTTCAGTGACATCGGTTTTAGGACAGTGACACCTCAAAAGCTTAAAGGAAGAGCCATACTAACAGCGACAAACAATTTGTCACTTGAAATTAAAAATCGTGTTTTACAATGTATGCTAGGAACGGAAAGGGTTTATGAAAGCATTGACATGATCATAAATTATGATCTACAGGATCAACTTGCATACTCTGGAGAATTTTTAAACAGTTTAACACCAATTGGAATACCACCTGATAAACTGAAATGAAGGCCAGGGGCCATCATAATGTTATCAAGAAATTTAGTACCTTCTAAAGGTCTGTGCAAGACTTATAGTTAGTAACTTACAGAATAATGATATTGAAGCAAAATAAATTGATTTCAATATTAATAAAACTTTTCTTACCCCTCGAATACCACTTATTCCATCAGAGAATAATATGCCTTTTACATTTAAGCGTATACAATTTAGTATCCGATTAGCTTTTTCAATTATTATAAATAAATCCCAGGGTCAAACTTTTGAAAAAAAAATGGCTTAGATTTGTCAAATCCAGTTTCTAGCTAATGGTAAGTTGTAAGTTGTTTTTTCAAGAGTTAGATCTTTTGATTCAGTTACTGTAGTATATGTGAGCTTTGAAATTTACAATTGTGCGTATAAACAAGTTTTCGATGCTGAAAAAAAAGATAAAAATATTTTGATAATTGTGAATGGCGTAGATACTTTTTCAATATAATATGTATACACTTTTTTAATTTTAAAGAGTATCCAGTAACTATTGTGTGCATACAAAGCTTTTTATATGCATGATGCTGAAAAAGTACCTCTGTTTTCATATTTCTAAATGGCATCCGTATCTTATGATGTGTATATATTTTTTTATTTCAAAGTACCCAGTCCTAAGTGAAGAAGTTTTTATGCGTAGTATTTATACACATAATGCTGAAATTCGTATTCTAATATGCTTATATTTAAAAGAGTAGACACTAGAGCGCAGATGCTCTGCGCGGGATCGACTAGTTTTTAAAATATTTGTAAAGTATCTATGGTGCAACTAATGAAAATCGCTAAATGTTTCATTCAAAAATATTCTAATAATTTCAAACAACGTAATCGTCACAGAAATGATAATTAGTATAGAAATGAGTAAAACACAAGTTTTTACACCATCCACAAATTATAAAATGAATTTTTTGACATTCATGACATTCAGTTCCATTACTTGTGAAACAAAAATGAACTGGATTCTGGAAAGTCGCGGGATTTTCTTGAAGATATCCACATTTAAACTATGCATACTTACTAAATAAATAATGCTTAAAAAATAATATTTAAAAATAAAACTTAAATATAATACTTAAAAATAATACTTAATACTAAATAATACTTACAACTAATACTTAATTATAAATAATACTTAAAAATACTAAACCTTGACGATGGCCAATAAAATTGGTATCATTCTTCATCATATCATGAATACTCTCTATGATAGAAGTTTCATCGAAATCGGTGTGTACCTTTTGGGTACACTGCAAAAAAAAATTGTTGATTTTACAGTATAATACTATTGAAAACCTTCTTTCTCCGAAACATGTAATCCCAGCTTATCACTCAGGAAGATACAATCGAACCGAAACTTTCTGCACTTGAGAAACCATATGGCTCGTGACGTCAAGGCCATGTGCGTGAACTTCAGTAAACACTTAAACTGTGAATACCCCAAAAATGGGCCTCATGCAACCATGGCAACTAAGTGCCATTATAGACTGCTTCAACTTTAGTGTGCAATGTGACTTTCAGAACTATAAGACTTATTTCATGATCGCTCCTAAAGCGTACAAAAATTTCTTTATCTTTAAAATGTAAACTTATAAAGTAATTATATTAATATAAAGTATTATGTAAATGATAACTTGTAATTTTATACTATTAAATCTTCTTAACTTTCTAAACCAATGAATCCATTCAATTTCATAATACTCAATTTTATAATAACAATTTTCTTCCTTCACGGTTAAGTAGTGATAAGTGGAAGAGAGAACGTGAAATGTGAAAACACGGGACCAGAGTCATAAATAAATGACACGATAAAATTGGATACACAATTCCTGAATCCCGAAAACAGAAGGTAAGAAGAATTTAACTATTTATATGATTTTTAACTGTTTACTATATAAAGACAGGAAAATATATATATGATTTTTAACTATTTACTAAAGAAAGATAGAAAATAGAACTAATATTGAAAGATTACCCCTACTTATAACATAAACTTAGAGTGGTCATTAACTGCACGTTAAAAGGTCCCACAGTAAATAAACTATTTTTACTACAAATACTGGCACCCCAGCTGCCAGTATTATACCGTGAAATTAACAGTAATAAACAGTAAAATACGCTGCCGCGCATGCGCAGTAGCGTATTACTGCTTATTTTACTGTTTATTACTGTTAATTTTACTGTAAAATCAACAATTTTTTCTTTGCAATGTAGGGTTCCTTGTTAGTATTTGGCTTGAAGAGGGGATTTTTAACACTTTATAACAAAGTTTAGAAGTAGTTTATGAATTATGATTTCGGTTTGTCTTCTTGTATGAACAGGGTTCGCTGATGTTTTTTAAAATTAAATAATAAGCAGACGGTGACAGATATTGAAGTCTTTCTTTCTTCTTGATTCTTTACTAAACGATTCTACGATTTAGTAACGCCACACTGCAAAAAATAACTGTTGATTTTACAGTATAAAACTGGCGCCCCAGCTGCCAGTATTATACCGTAAAATTAACAGTATTAAATAGTAAAATAAGCAGTAATACGCTGCCGCGCAAGCAGTAATACGCTGCCGCGTATGCGCGGCAGCGCAACATTGTGGAAGATGCTACACTAGATTTCTCGGTATTCTCGGATCAGCAGAAATAATCCGGGAAAACCCAGGAATGTTACACAGTAAACGTCAAGAACATTTACGCAGATTTTTTACAGTGTATTAGGAAAGTGTTAAAAATGGGTCAAAGTTGACTTAGTTTTTATACTTCATTCTGTTTAGCTGTTAAAACGCCAAAAAATGGTTTGCGTTTTGAATTTGCAAGGTTATTTTGAGTATTATTATAGTTAATACTGTTAATTTTACGGTATAATACTGGCAGCTGGGGCGCCAGTTTTATACTGTAAAATCAACAGTTATTTTTTGCAGTGCAGATAGCGCTGCGCTGTTTCGCACTGTCAGAACACCCAGACTAACATGTAACAAGAACGGAACATTATGCATCACGCATATATTAAAGAACACTTTCCAACACTAATAAAAAATTATTAAGAAATTTCATTTTTTCATACAATGAAATCTATCTCAGCCCGTCATGTAACAGAATACTTTTGTGCGATTCGTAAATGCAGATAAATGCTACGCAATCCTTAATCTACAAAAAACACGTTGTACTACGCCTCAGGGATCCTTTTTAATTTCACTATGTTTGAAATATCATACCATCATTAAAAGGAATCTTAAACGATTTTTCCCCATGTATTATAATGTAATGAAATTCTTTTGAACGTCCCTGTAAACGACCTATAGATGCTACTTATTCTATACCCTGAAGAAGCGTATCTTAATACACCTCAGTGATGCATATCAATTTCATTATGTTTGAAGTATTATAGCATTATTAAAATGCATCGGAAACTATTTCCCAATAGACCATATAAACGTAACGGAATTCTTTTATGTGTACCTGTAAATGAGTTATAACTGCTAAACACTTCAATTTCAATACCAAACATTCTATAGTAAACATCAATAACATATAGAATATCCATGGCAATCCGAGTATAACTGAGAAAACTAAGGAATGTTACAAAAAAAAAAAAAAAAAAAAAAAAAAAAAAAAAAAAAGGAACGTATAACAGTATAACAGTTGATCAGTAACTTCCATACTTTCTCAAGTGTTCCGAAAAGTTACACAACATTGTGGAAGATGCTACACTAGATTTCTCGGTATTCTCGGATCAGCAGAAATAATCCGGGAAAACCCAGGAATGTTACACAGTAAACGTCAAGAACATTTACGCAGATTTTTTACAGTGTATTAGGAAAGTGTTAAAAATGGGTCAAAGTTGACTTAGTTTTTATACTTCATTCTGTTTAGCTGTTAAAACGCCAAAAAATGGTTTGCGTTTTGAATTTGCAAGGTTATTTTGAGTATTATTATAGTTTTGAGATAGTGCAGTGCCTCCGATAGGTGGTATTTTGAATTGAAACAAGAAAAACTATAACAAATTTTACCTTGTAATAATATACATCTTTTAAAGAAGTATATTAAAACAAGGAAGTCTACCAAACTAATTCCCCTCTTCACACATTAATCCCCTGCCGTTTACACTTATTGTTGAATTTTAATAAGCCTCAGTATTTTACTGACACACTGTATCTACTGAAGGAAATTTATAATGAAGTGTTTCCATGGGGATTCTAATGGTGACGAAAAAAAATATATGTTTCTACTTATGAATTTTTTGTCGATTAATAATTAATATTACAGAATGCATGCGGAATATGTTTGGTTTTTTACAAAGTATCATATAAAATAAATATTAAAATACATAAATTACATTTAGACTTATGCCTAAATACCGCTTGTTTATCTCAAATATTGATTGGCTAAAGTTATTAATAATTTATATCTCACTAATTTGAAATTCAAAATTGATGCCAATTTGCGATTTTACATTTTTTGGCATGAGGAACTTGGAAAATTATGCAATAAAATAATGATGAATTTCCTGTTGAATTCTTAAAAGTTAGGTTTAATTTTAATATGTAAATTATCCTTATGATAAAGTAAACCACATACAATTGAAAAACTTAGGGGAATAACATGTTATATGAGTTGTAATTTTCCAACTGAGTGAAAATGTGTCCAAGCCAGGATTCAAACAAGGGTCTTCTTGGTTTAATCTGCCAATGCTCTGCCAAATGAGCTATCCTTATATTCTTAAGTTTGTAATGGAAGCTACCTAATAAAGGCTAATATCCAGCTTTTCAATCAAAAATCCATTGAAATAACAGTGGCGCAGCAGGATCTTCTCCGGGGAGGGATTGTAAATCATTATCGCTCATAAAATGAAAAATTTTGTTGTTTTACACATTCATAAATAAATTTCTAGAAAATACATACAATGCCTGCGCGTGAATTTTCTGTAGTGTGTGTAAAAAAATTGGTATCTACTGAAGAAAAAAGAAAAAAAATGTCACGTAACGCATAAATTATGTAAAACTTTCCATTCTTATTATGTTAAGTTTCAGTCTATCACAATAATGCATCAAAATTTGATTAACATTGATATTATAAAAAATTTGTTAGAGAAGTTATTGTTCACATATTAAAATAATTTTGAAATATTCAATATTAGCTTGAACTATTGACTAGTTTATGGAGATATTATTTTAATAATTAAATCGACAGTTTTAGTTAGAAAAAAAAATTATAGTCTATGTGTATAATATTTTGAAATTTTATTATTAATTAAACCACTGAAAAATTAATATAAATCATAAAAAAGAAATTCGATTTGTAATTATTATAAATGACAAGGTTTTAATTATTTTAAGCCGTTCCAGAAAAGTCGAATTAATATCTGTTATTATAGACTTTTTAATAGCGAACAAAACGATTTTTTTTTTTTTTTTTTTACATTATTTTCAAATTTAGTTTCGATAAGCGTTCATTATAAAAATTATAGTGCGACCGAACAAATAGACATTGTAGTATAGTTTTTCGTTGATTGGCCGTAATCCATAGCAATATGAGATAGAAGATTTTAAACACACCTAGAGATAGATTATGAAAGATTGCGTTCACACAATAACACAAGTACGTGAAGAGACTAATTTAGGAGAACTCAAAAGTGGCATTTTTTTAGATGTTTAATAGCATTTCGTGACGGGAGATTACATGGCCCATCGGGAGTGACCCGACCAAGCACAGAGCACAATTAGAGGCTACATTTTCCAAGTCTATCAGGAACAGAATTAAAAAATTATTACTTCAAAGTCCTTGACAGCTGGTACATATTTTGGCGTGCGGTTTCCGCCAAATTCCTTTGAAGAATTACCGATTTGGCGATAATATATGCAGAGAGATACAGAAGACAGTGATGATATAAAAATAACCAAATGAGATATCTATGAAAAATTGCATCCTCAATGCATACCAACATAGGGTTGTGACAGGGCAAAAGTTAGTTTTACTGGGAACAGAAAATTATCTCAAGGATTTAGACAATACATCCGCTGATTGTAGAATCTATGAATTAATAATAGACATATCTAACGGCTACATTTTTAAGTGTAAATGCAGAAGTGCAGACATGAGAAGGAATTATTCTTTCTTCTTTATTTTTTTATTGAGCAAAATTACATCTGCACAAAATCGAGTGTGGGAGGATGATTTTGAAATGAAAGCGATATCTTTAATAATAGAAAGAGATATATTTAAATGCATGGAATGGGATGCACAGACAAATTAAATTTAGAATATAAATTTAAAATAATTAAATTAAGTGCATATTGAATACGAAGAGAGGGTTAATTATTAAGAAAAGTATATATAATGGAAACTCCATTATAGACATGAAGATAGTTACGAAGTTTTTTACAACCAGAATCAATTACTGAATTTTTTGATTCATTAAATAAGGGAGGAATAAAAAAATATTTATAAAATTTATGAATATTGTTTGCACTTTGCAAAACCAAACAATACTTATATGCGCTGAATACATAATATGTAAAAATCAATGTAATGAAAAAATACAAACAGCCAAAACGAAAATAGCATCCATGTTATGTCGTAGAAATCCATTCTTATGACGTAGAATACTGTTATTGTAGTTGAAGTTTGCAAATAAATATAAATGTTTTAGGAACTGTAGATCATAAAATTTTTTGGTGAAAGCAGGTATAGAAAGAGATCGATAGTGGCACACATAGTGTGTGAACGCAACAACCGATAGGCAACGTGGTCCTGGAGTAGAATGGGAATCATCAACAAAAAGGAATAGTCGAGTAGGAAGATCCAGGGAAAGTCTTTAATGCAGAAAGTTTCACATAAACATAAAATTCCCTTCGGAAATAATCACATCTCACAGCAATAATATGAAGCAATTCTAACAATATAGTGTACAATGCACATCGGTGACACCCAAATTTTTATCGGAGATCAATAGTAGAAAGAGTTCGCCATTGACCGCGTAGATGATACCTTTTAGTGTTTCCTAAGGCTGGCGCGGGAAGGAGGGGGACAGAGCATATTTTTTTAGATATTAACAAGCAGACGGCACGGAGCAGAGTGATTAGAGATTGTAATTACCATACTCTCCAAATGATTTTCATTTTCGAATATAGAGGTATGAATTTTTTAATAGGTTACAAGGATCGTTAGAACATTTTCATTTTACATTCATAATTGGCGACAAAGAAGGGTATATTTATTTGGCACGTAAGCACACTTTAGATAAAAGTGGAAAAGATTCTCAACTGTTGGTTTTGATGTTATGAGAAAATTGGTAAAGGCATTTGGAATTCTTTTATTTTATTGAACAGAAGGCCTGTGAATAATTTTAACGCTAAAACTTTATGAGAAGCTAGCTGGGAATTTTAGCAAGATGATAATTTGTCCATGGGAGAAATATTTTATACTTTGTTTTATTTCTTTTAAAGCAATAACTGCAAAGGAAATAAAAGTACGATAGAGTTAAATTGATAAAAATAGATATGATTTTGACTACATATATTTTCGTTGAACAGAGAAAAGGAAAAGGGCGCGCCATTAAATCACGGGAATATATATTAAATGCTATAATGAAGAAAAGGGAAAATATATTTACTAAAATAATTTAAATATAGATTTACTTTAATTTGCAAAAGAATATATATGGTTTCTTTACCATATAAGTGTTCCAAGACACCATAAAAGAAGCCGTTTCTTCAATCTTTATATCGAAATGTAAACAAGTTGGAAATTGTACGTTAAACGTGACATAGGACGTTCGTTTTATAACTAGTTTCATAATGTAAAAAAAATCATCGTTATTATTTCAATGAAATGAATTATATCGTCTGTTATGAGCCAAAATAAATATGCCTTTTCTTTTTCTTATTACGTATGCCACGTTTACATATGCGAATTTTTTTTTTTCTACACCAGACAGCACTGTAAAGTTCACCATGGAGATTTTGATTTGCGAATGATTACGTCCATGGTTTAATATTTTTATGACTCATAATGAAAGAATCTCCTACGTTTATTTACTCTAATGGATTGAGATATTGGGCTGTAACGTAATTTCCACTGAAGTTATCTCAGAATCTATATATTTTTTAATGCAACTCATCTCTCAAACAAACAATTTTTTTCAACAATCTTTCTAAATATGAAACTTTTACGCAATTTTATTCGAAAAAATAATTTTTAATAAAAATGGCCGCCTGGCATATGAAAAAAAGAAGTGGTTTGCCCGTATTTGTTTTCCTCAGTCACATGACTTGCGCTTTTATTATATAGATTACGTACGATAGGATTTAATAGAATAAAGAAAACTTTTATTAATATTTTTTTAAGTTTTGATTCGATTTTCATAAAAATTGAAATGACTCAACAAAATTCTACAACGATAATAATAATATATATTAAATTTCAAACCATTCGGTTGGGTAGTTTTTGCGCTGTTATATGCGGACAGACGGACGGACCAGAACCAGACGACGACTACAGGTGCTACGTATTTATATAATTACGAACGCACCCAAAAAAAAGAGTGTGTGAGAGACAGCAAACGCAGTAAGGCGCGTACTTTGTTGCAATTGTTCCTCATTCTCTCTTGCATTCATTTTTAACTGTTTTCTCCAACTATGAAGCCTTGAAACAACTGTATGTTAAATTTATTTGGGCTGTTTATGTTTTTCCTTCAATTCGCTTTAGGATTTTTTAGGCAATTTTTAAGTATTGTATGAGAAGTTCCTACTCTTAACACCCCCTCCCCCTTCACTGTGCTTGTGTGTAATGAAATGCAAAGTCTTTCAAATTACGTCACACTTCTTGGAAGCGATGGAATAAAATGAGGAAAAAATAAAAAGTGTGACGATGACGCAATATGAATAATGAATAAATAAATGGTGCACTGATATTGCAATACTTATGCTCATAATATAAAATGAGTGCATTATATAAGCAATTGCTTTTGTTTTTCCTTATTAGATCTAATATGATTTGTTTAAACACGCTTGCAGAGGTGTAGCAGGAAGAAAAATGAAAATTCCAGTCAAATAGGTCGTGGGGCACAAAATATGTAATTTGAGCCTCTTACTTACCCCAATAAGTTTTTCTTTCTTTTTCTTTTTTTTCTTCTTCTTTTTTTTTTTTTTTTTTTTTTTTTTTTTTAATCATATGAGCTTCTTGGTTAAATTTCAGACGAATGATTACTGAAGAAACCCACAGGAATATTTCAGAAAATATTCAGAAAATTCTCGAAGAATTCCCCTCGTAAATTACGTAATTAACTACCAATATTTAAATTTAATATTCAGATCCAAAAACATCTTTATACGGTTGAAAAAAAAAAAAAAAACTTAAAAAATTCCGTAGAATAACCAATGTCACTGTAAAACGAAATCAATGTTGGACTTAGATTTATTCACTAATTTTAAATTTGAATAAAGCAATACCAATATGGGTGCAAACATGGACATTACACTGGAATTTCATACAGTGTAACACCCAAATTGCAGAAATATTGATATCATATTAGAGATATTATCAATTCAATATAAAGAATCATTATGTTTTATATTGGCACACTAATTTACATAAAGTTTAGTTACTTTGCAAGAATAAAGATGTGGGTTGTAGACTTTAACAAAAAATATGCCACCAGACTGCTTGAAGTGTTGAAGTATATTAGTTAAAAAAAAAGTGAGTGGATGATGGGGATGATGATGTAATAATTTAAAATGATGATGTAATAATTCGAATTAAAAAAAAAAGAATCATGACCAAATTCGCTTTGACTACGTATTAAATATTATTTCTAAGAAAAATCCCTTAATAAAGTGAAAGATAAATGATCCATATTCTCTTAAATTGAATACACTTTTTTTTTTATATCAGCAATCGCGACTATAAAATATATATTATAGTTACCACATATGTCTCCATTTATACGGAAAGTCCGTATTTTTAGGCGGTTTTCAGAAGAAAAAAAAAACTTTCTGTCACATTCACGAACTCATTTTTAAACATGACAGCATATTTTCACGCATGAATATTGAAGTGATTTGGAATCGAATAGCATCTCCCCTTTTTCGTTACATGTATTGCATTTTGGGTTATAAGCGATTGCTCTCTCATGACGACCATTCTTGGGATATCGCGTCCAGAAATCCACTTCAAAACATCAACTTTGACAGTATATTTTAGAGATCCCTTTCCTTTCTATGTTATAAAGGACAAACGCGTGCGTGCGTAACGCTGACGTCATTTTGCGAATGGCAACACTTGACGATGAAATTTCGGTTTTGCGATTTTTGCTACTGCAATTTTTTTTTAATTTCTAAACATCGCACATTTTCAATCTTTACACCGTTATATAGGGAAAAAAAATCTACTTTCAAAAGCGATTTTTTTTAAAACTGTATCGCAATTTACTCATTTATTATACACTGCAAAAAATAATTGTTGATTTTACAGTATAAAACTGGCACCCCAGCTGCCAGTATTATACCGTAAAATTAACAGTATTAAACAGTAAAATAACCAGTAATACGCTGCCTCGCAAGCAGTAATACGCTACCGCGCATGCGCGGTAGCGTATTACTGCTTGCGAGGCAGCGTATTACTGGTTATTTTACTGTTTAATACTGTTAATTTTACGGTATAATACTGGCAGCTGGGGTGCCAGTTTTATACTGTAAAATCAACAATTATTTTTTGCAGTGTAGCATTTAAACTAAATTTCAAGTCTTTTTAAATCTATCCATATCGCTTGCAGACGATTACAAAATATTAATCCATTTGCACTTTTAAATCAATATAAATAAGTTCAGCATTTATTTCCAGCTAATATCCCATAACGAATTTGAAAGTTCATTAAGCAATAAATAAAATAGCATAAATAAAACACAAATTTAATAGACATGTGATCTAAATAAACGCTTAAAACCGCTGAAATTATCAGAATTTAAAAAAAAAACTGCTGTAGATAACGAAATTTTTAGCGATGTTTTCGGCTGTCTATTAAACTTCTGGCACGAGACCAATACAAAATTATCAATTTTAATAAATTTTAAAATTTTATTTGAGTGTATAATTGACATATTTCATAAAAAATGCTATTTGGTGTTATTGGGGGAGATGGGGGGGGGGGGGGGGGTAATCTAAAAAAATGTATTAGAGTTTTGATTTAAAAAATAAATGGTTTTCACCTATATTCTTTATCACGCGGGAAGCCCGGTTTGGATGCCCTAGTATTAATAAAAGGCAAATGCTTCTGAATAAGCATACCTGCCAGATTCATACATTTGCGAATAAAACTGAATTCAGGAGTGTTTCAGAAAGATTCCATTTTGAACTTGAGAACAGTCTTACAGAAACGCTACGACCACGAGGGGGCCGATGGGCGCGAGCTAAAGTCCTGTGTGCTTCGAAACCCAAAATTTCTATTCACACAGATATGGCAATTTGTTTTATTTTATTTATTTTATTTTATTGTTCAAATATTTTCATTTTATTTTGCCACAAAAATTAGAACTATTTGAGAATTATTTGTAGCACTCAGGTACGACAATCTATTATTTTTTTTTTTATGAATATTTAAAATCTGAACTTACTGGTCTCTTTAAAGTTTGATTATTTTTCTTTTTTTCTCACAAAAAATCCGACACTTTGCCGAGTCTTATAGTGAATACAATATGGTAATTTTTTATGAATTTTTGAAATGTGATTGGAATTTCTGAATTGTTTTTATTTTCTTTTGCTTAAAAAATTCGGACTATTTGAGAACTATTTGCCACAAAAAATCCGACACTTTGCCAACCAAATCTTATGGTCAAATCGCGCTACGATAAGGCAATTTATTAAATTGTTACTAATTTTTGAAATGTGAACGGACTTATTGGACTTTTTTATTTTCTGTTGCCACAAAATTTGGACTATTTGTGGCACTCAGATAAAACAATCTATTATTTTTTATGAATATTTAAAATCTTTTTTTTTTTTTATTCTTTTGGCTCAAAAAATCCGACACTTTGCCAACCATGTCTTATAGTGAAATCGCAACACGATAAAGCAATGTAGTAAAATGTTATTTATTTTTTAAATGTGAAAGGAGTTATTGGACTTTTTGAACTATTTTTATTTTCTTTTGCCACAAAAATTCGGAGTAATGATAAGGCAATTTGTTAAATTGTTATTAATTTTTGAAACGTGAACGGACTCATTGGACTTTTTGAACGATTTTTATTTTCTTTTACCACAAAAATTCGGACTATTTGAGAACTATTTGTGACACTCAGGTAAGACAATCTATTATTTTTCATGAATATTTAAAATCTTTTTTTATTTCTTTTGCCCCAAAAAATCCGAAACTTTGTCAACCAAGTCTTATGATGAAATCGTTCTACGATAAGGCAATTTATTAAATTGTTATTGTAACGCAGAAAACCCCTTCACGAAAATTAGACTCTTCCCGGCGAAATGCGCCACGCATCACGTGATCTAGAAATTTTTTCGTTCAGTGCAGTTGTCATGTGAGTTTTGTCGTAAGATGTATGTTATTCGAAGAGCGGTGTTGTAAACAGAATATTGTTATGTCATGGGTTGTTTTGTTCGTCGGAAATGTGAAAGTGAAGTTCTATATATTCGTGTAATGTGTCGTAATGTGTGTGCTTTGTGTCAAGAAATAAATAAAAATTTGAAAATGCCAGCAATCTTTTACTTCTGGTCCTATTAAAGAAATAGTCTTTCAGCCCCGAGATACGAAAAGTATAAGTATTCTACAGTGAGTGCTATAAAAATTGGCTACCCAACTCGGGCTAGAAATCCACAGGGATTTATATTGTGATATTATGATATCATATATTGTGAATAGTGATAAAATGATTTATTTCTGCAAATAGAAATCCAGTGAAAATGCTAAATTTCTACAACTCTAATCCGCAGTGAAAGTGTCAATGATTTACTTCTACAGCTAGAAATCTGCAGATAAAATGCAAAGTGCTTTATTTCGACAAATAAAATTCGCAGTGATATAGCTTACAGGGATAGGGATGACCACCTCGGGAAACCCGGCTTAAGCCTTAGAGTTTAAGTGCAATCCCGAGGGGGATATAGCTTACATCGAGAAGGATCTTCTGATCTTATTTCAGTGTTGGAAGCTTTTTCGGTTCTCAGGACAGTCAAGAAAATGGCGCAAACAATCGTCGCCATTGTATCATATGCGTTATTAAGTTTCGTTTCATAAAGTTCTAAAAATTGTTTCGTGTACGCCCAAGAAAATAATGCATTATATGTGTTTTACAGAGTTCTACAAATTGTGTATCTCATGTGTGACTTGGTAAAAAACGGATCCGTATTTTTTTTTTATAAAAACTAAAGAATTATTCTTAACATTTTTTGGTTCATTCTTGCATTATTTTGTTATGTTTTATTTTGTTCTTACATTATTTCCCCTTCCCCCCTCCTCTACTTTTGATTTCATTCTTGAATGCTTATCGTGAAAGTGTTGAAATAAATTTTTATTGATTCAGAAAAAAAAAAAAAAAAAAAAAAAAAGGTAAAACTGATATCAGTTTCAAGTAGAATTATGATATTATCGTTTTCAGGTCAAATTAATATAAAGTATTCGTAATTTTATCGCAGTTATCATAAAGATGTTTTGTTTTTCTTTTATTATTACTTTTAAAAGAATTGAATACTTTTTGTTTTTCTTTTATTACTGGTCTTAAAATAACTGAGTACAGTTTCAATATAAATATTTGTTCTTATTTAATATTGGATGTAAGTATTTAATTCTGAGTTCTCGATTTAGAAAAGAAGCATTATTGTGGAATTTAAAACTGAATGAGTAAGTTATACAAGTTTTGTTGTTTTGATTTTTTTTTTACGGTAGAAAGTTTTTTTAAATTGTACTGAACAAAATCGATAGTAAGCTGTCTTAGTAATTTAAAAATAATATTGGTTGAGAATTTAATTATTCCGTTATGTGTTCTGATTTCGTTTAGAATATTATTTAAGGAACAATTTAATTATTCAGTTATGTGTTTTGTTTTCATTTAGAATATTACTTAAGTGACAACTATTCAGTTGCAGTTTATTTCATTTGAAATATTGTTTTGAATGTGTCGCGTTATGAAATCCAGTTTACTTTTAATGTTTGTTCTGTTTTGTAGTAGTAGTTTATATTATGGTTAAAGCTCACTGTTTTGTTTTATTAAAAGTTTATATGATTTGTAACGGCAAAACTCACGTTTGGGGTACGGTTTAAACGAAATTTTTGGCATTTATAGGGTTTTCGGCTGGTTGTTTTGCTAAAATTTAAAATGTCTGAACTTAATAAAGCTCGCAAAGAGGATTTGTTCCAGGTTGCGTTAGAAATGAATTTAGATGTGCAAACCAGTATGACCGTTGTCACATTGCGAGAAAAAATTAAATCCTCCCCCTCGTTCGATGTTAATTTTGTGAATTCATTAGTCAGGAATCAAATTGCAACTCGGGAAGAAGAACAACGTAGGCGGGAATTAGAGGATAAACAAAAAGAAGCAGAGTTAGCACAGCGTAAACTGGAATTAGAAGAGAAGCGTAGGGCAGAAGAGCTGCAATTAGAAGAGAAGCGTAGGGCAGAAGAGATGGAGTTTAAAAAGCTTGAGATGAATTTTGAGCTTGAGAAGCTTAAGCTACAGGTTCAGAGCCAAAGTACTTCCGGTGGAGTGGTAGGTGGTAATGCGACAGGGATAGTATCTCACGCGGAAAGTAAGATAGATGTCCAAAGGTTGTTGCCTACATTCAGGCCAGAAACAGATGATGTAACATTGTTTTTGGTTCTCCTGGAACGCCAGTTAAAGCTCTATAAGGTACCTGAGCATCTATGGGTATCGTATTTACTCAGTGTTGTCCCATCTTCTATTTCTACGCTTATCGCTCGTGAATCGGAAGAAAACGCTTCGAATTTTTCGCATGTTAAAGATTTACTTCTAAAACGGTTTAAAATTAATGCCGAAAAGTTCAGACACTTGTTCTTTGCTCATCGCAAGGTAAAAGAAATCTCTTGGCGAGATTATTACTTCGAACTTAGAGATTATTTTGAAAACTGGCTTAAAGAGTTAACTGTAACGTCTTTTGAAGCACTCCAGGATCTGATCATAGCTGATCAAATGAAAAGGCGCGTGCCTGTTGAATGCAAACAGCATATGTTAGATGACTGGGAAAATTTAAATTCACCAGTCGACCTCGCCGAAAAACTAGATGCCTATGAAATTATACGAAGTACGTTCCCAAAAAGAGATCCGGTTGTACCCCAAGTGAAAAAAGTTTTCTCGTCGAGATAATAATTGGAAGCAGAGTAAGCCTCCAAAAGAGGACAGATCTCCTCCTAAGTTTGGTAATCGACGCTTAGAATCCGATATTGTTTGCTATGGATGTGGTAAAGTGGGATTTATAAAGAAGAAATGCCCAGATTGTACCCCTTCGGTTAAAAAAGAAAATGTGCAAGCACATCGTCTTAAGTTGTATAGTTTAAATACTTCAAAAGTTTCAGCTCCAAATGTGCCTATCACGATCTGCAATAAGAAAGTGTTAGTCTGTGCAGATACGGGTGCGAATCGTTCCATTGCGGAAGAACGTATGTATGAGCTATTTTTAAAAACTGGTGTTGCACTGGAACCCCATACTCATGATGTCACGTTGGCTGACGGAATTACAGTAGCCAGAGAAACTTTGTCTGCTACAGTTCCAGTAGAGATTGAAGGTCGAGTCTTCAAAACGGAGTTCATTATATTACCAAATGCTAAGGGTAATAGAACGCTTTTAGGCATGGATTTTTTGCACAATGCTAACATGGTGTTAGATACTGCCAACAAAACGTGGTATTTCAGTAATAAACCTCAGAAAAAGTTTCATTTTGTAGATGAATACGATGAAGAAAATAATTCGTCAGCTGGTGCGGTAGAAGTCAGTTCATACGCCTTACGTGAAGATGAAGGAAAAAATTTAACTTCTGACGAAACAGGAAAACTTAATGGTCGTCTAAAAAGGTATGAAAAATGCTTTCAACCAGGGGGAGAGACAACCCCGTATGTAGAGCATCGTATCAATACAGGTGATAGTGCTCCTATTGCTGTGCCATTTTATCGGATGACTCCTGCTAAAAAGCGACAGTACAAAAGAAAGAAACCAGAAAACAACTCATCAAAGTCTGTTCTGTCCAGTAGTCATGGTCTTGACGTTGGTTTGGGAGAACTTGCCAACTCAGAAGAAGATGGACTTTCTCCAAACCAATCTGACCAAGATGATGACAATTTTGTTCCTGAAATAACTCCATATCTTAAACGTCTTGCAGATGTCTCAAAGAAAGTGAAAGAGCGAGTTGAAATAAAACAAGATCAGCGTAAGAAATATTATGATAAAAATCGTAGAAGAGTTTATTTTACACCTGGTGAAAAAGTATGGGTTGCCTTACACCCTGTGAGCAAGGCAAGTAACCAGAAAACAGCAAAATTTATGCCTAAGAGAGATGGGCCATATGTAGTTTTGACTCAAAAATCACTGGTGACATATGACATTGCCAGTCTAGACAATCCTACTCAGCGAATTGGATCTTATCATGTTTCAGCCTTGACACCATTCCAAGAAACTGAAACTACTCCAGTTGCACCTCTGAGAAAAAGAGGGAGACCCGGAAAACATCCTGTTTCCTCTCCGAGACGTATGTCGGAAACAGAGGGGGAGGATGTAACGCAGAAAACCCCTTCACGAAAATTAGACTCTTCCCGGCGAAATGCGCCACGCATCACGTGATCTAGAAATTTTTTCGTTCAGTGCAGTTGTCATGTGAGTTTTGTCGTAAGATGTATGTTATTCGAAGAGCGGTGTTGTAAACAGAATATTGTTATGTCATGGGTTGTTTTGTTCGTCGGAAATGTGAAAGTGAAGTTCTATATATTCGTGTAATGTGTCGTAATGTGTGTGTTTGTGTCAAGAAATAAATAAAAATTTGAAAATGCCAGCAATCTTTTACTTCTGGTCTTATTAAAGAAATAGTCTTTCAGCCCCGAGATACGAAAAGTATAAGTATTCTACAGTGAGTGCTATATTATTAATTTTCGAAATGTGAACGGACTTATTGGATTTTTTGAACTATTTTTATTTTCTTTTGCCACAGAAATTAGGACTATTGGAGAACTATTTGTTACGACAATCTATTATTTTTTTATGAATATTTAAAATCTAAACTTACTTACTGGTCTCTTTGAACTTTTTTTTTCTTTTTTTCTCATAAAAAATCCGACACCTTGCCAAGTGAATCCAATATGATAAGTTTTTATGAATTTTTTCAATGTCCAAATCTTATGGTCAAATCGCACTACAGTAAGGCAATTTATTAAATTGTTATTAATTTTCGAAATGTGAACGGACTTACACTTGGACTTTTTGAACTATTTTTATTTTGTTTTGCCACAAAAATTCAGACTATTTGAGAACTATTTGAGGCACTCAGATAAGACAATCTATTATTTTTTATGAATATTTAAAATCTTTTTTTTTTCTTTTGCCCCAAAAAATCCGACACTTTGCCAACCAAGTCTTATGGTGAAATCGCACTACAATAAGGCAATTTATTAAATTGTTATTAATTTTCGAAATGTGAACGAACTTATTGAACTTTTTTAACTTTTGTTTTTTTTAACCACAAAAATTCGGACTATTTGTGGCACTCAGGTACGACAATCTATAAACAAATTTTATGAATATTTATTTTTTTTTCTTTTACAGCAAAATATCCAACACTTTGCCAAGTCTTACGGTGAAAAACTACACTGCAATACGACAATTTGTTACTTTTTTTATGATTTTTTAAAATGTGAATGGACTTACGGAGTACCTTTATTTCGGAGGTCTGAGACCTACTAACACACTACTAAACACACTGTTATTTGTTTTTCATATAACTTCACAATTTTACACAATGTCTAAGTGACCTAATCCAGTGGAACATGAACTTTACTGCAAACAAAAACACCTCTTAATGATACTTTGCTGAGGATTTGCTTTGGGTTAAAAAAAAAAAAAGGCAACACAATGAATTTAGAAACAGTGTTATTTTACCTAATTACCTTGAACTTTAGGAATAGGTGGAAAAGGGTTACACCTGTACCAACACCTATATTCTTTTTTACACTCTTTATGCAACTCAACTTGGTTTTCGTATGTAAAGATTTAATTTTTTAGTGGATTTTTAATTCACTTCCTGATAGGCTAGAATTATAAAAGTTATGTACAAAGGGGTGTTTTCGATGACAATACAATATTTTAATATTTTTAGAAATTCATTATAAATTAATAAATTAATTTTAAGACATTTTATTGTTAGCACGCTACAGGTGATAAATCGCCAAACATTTTTTGAGATTACAATTGTATACGAATTACAACAACAGTGGATTTAATTATGTGCCAAACCACTTTAGCGAAAATAGACCAACTGACTATGAAACTGCAACGATAAAATATTTTAAACATTAAAAAGTAGAAAAGATAAATAAAAAATAAAGTGTCATGTATATATTTTTAAAAATACTCTTTTATCATTTAATAGTTTAATATTAATTAAATTATTATGATATACGTTGAGAAAACAATCTCAAAATCCCGAATAGGTAGTTTAAATGATGCTTGTTTTTTCTTTCCTGCTGCCATATATCTTTAAAAAGGAACAAAAGTTATATACATTTTTAATAAATTCACTAGCTTGCGCTTTTTACCTAGCGTCCATAATCTAGTTATGTGCCTACGTCAAATTAACATATTGTAATGGAATTTTCTGTGCCAATATCATGAAATTAGGCGTGATTTTCAAAATAAATATTGAATTCTTATAAAAAGGTGTACTTCTGTATAAGGTGTAAAAAAAAAACCTTCTTTTTAATTTTCTTCTTAGTGTTAAATATTGTTACTTGATTGAAAATGGTTTTGACTTCACTAATAGCATATTATGAAATAAGAATAGCTCACTGAAAGCTGTGCTGCATGTACAGGGTGTCTCAAACCGTTTTTAAAAATACAATAACAAATAAACTGCGACAGCTATTGAAGTTTTTCTTGCTGGACAGTAATGTGTGAAATCAAGACTTCCTTTTCTACGCTCCCTGGATTTAGTTCGAAATGTCACAGATAGGTGGCGTTGTGCTCTCTCAAACGGTTCGAACATTTAAACTAACGTATAAAAATGGATCACTCAGTTTTTATGCTTCATTATGTTTAGTTGTTAAAACACCAAAAAATGTTTTGAATTTACAAGATTATTTTGTGTATTATTACAGTTTGAGACAGTATAGCGCCATCTATCGGCGATATTATGTAAAAAAGCACGAAAGTGTAAAAAAGAAATTCCTTACGTCCACACATTTTCTCCTGCAAGAATAATGTAAATGGCTGTTACGGTTTACTCATTATTTAACTTTAAAAATCACCAGTCCATTTTTCGACACTCTATCTTATCCTTGTATCTTATCTTTGCTCTACGTCTACGCTGTTCTTTCAAAATAAACAAGTTGCAAATTGCACGTTAAACGTGACATATGAAGTGCGTTCGTTTTATAACTGTTTCACAATATAAGAGAATTACTTGAAATACATGCAAGTAATACTAATAGTAATACTTTCAGAAGTATTATTCAGAAGAATACTGAAAGAAATGGAATTGAAGGCATTTGTAGTTCCGCAGTGCCTATACACGAGCCGCCACTGATACTTCTTTACAAAAACAATCCTGGAACATAACAATGCAGATAAAAATTCTGTAACAGTTAAAATTTTTCCGAAATTACTTGAAATACATGTAAGTAATACTAATAAAAGAAATGATGACAGTTGTAGTTCCGCAGTGCCTATAAAAGAGCCGCCAATGATAAAACTTCTTTACAAAAACAGTCCTGGAAGATAAAAATGCACATAAAATAACACTTTTGTAACAGTTAAAAATCTTCCGAAATTACTTGAAATCTTACATGCAAGTAATAAATACTAATAAAAGAAATGTAATTGAAGATAAATTGTAGTTCCGCAGTGCATATACACGAGCCGCCAATGATAAAACTTCTTTACAAAAACAGTCCTGGAACATAAAAATACATATAAGATACCATTTCTGTAACAGTTAAAAATCTTCTGAATTACTTGTAATCTTATATGCAAGTAATACTAATAAAAAAAAATTGAATTGAAGGTAACAAGTTTTAAAATATGAAAAACTAGTCGGATGTGCCAATCCCAAAACTTTCTTCTATCTCAGTCATGTTAATACTTCAAAATTCGCTATCACATCGTCAATAAAATCAATATTTTTCGTCATTCTGTTGTACGTCAGCTGCTTGCGAATCGTCGGGTTACAGGGAAGCGAACAACCGATGTATACTAAACTACGAAAAGTCCTTCTGGCCTGAACCGACAGGAACAAATAGCCTCCCTATTCCTTGGTTTTACGATTTTAGCTAATTTTACTGGAAAACACGAAGGTAAAATGCGCGGAACCTAAATAAAGAAGATTCAATCCCAGTTCTCGTCAACATTGAATTTGAATGAGAATATCGCCAAATTAGTCCTCTACAGCCAAGTTGGCTTCATTTACGGCAACTTATTTTGGTCGCCAAATTTGGCGATATTCTGCCAACTGTCGCCAAGTTTGGCGAGGATTTGATGTTGGCGAATATAAATATATAGTGATAAGCATATAATAGGAGTAATGGTTACAACAATGAAAGAAAATTTGCCAAAACCATGTTAACTAAAACTCATAAAGTAAACCCGTTTATGGATGAATTCTGCTGTCTTGTTTGAAAATGTCAGCCCCCCCTAAAATTTCAAAACGCTATATCTCAGTCATTTTTTAAGATAGAGGCAAAACAAAAATTGCTCCGGATTCTCCGGATCAAAGCCGAACATTTAACGAAAAAAAGTTTTAGGATTTCTAATTTTTTTGAATTTGCACATCTTTTTGAATTTGAAATCTTTAAATGGCTATCACAGCGCCCCCTTTCGTCGAAATATCCCCAAATTCTAATAGAACCTGCTTGCCACAGCCAAAAACATAGAAAAAAAATATGGTTCAATTTGAAGCATAACTTCATACACTTTTAGATGGTACAATAGTGAAAATAGAACAAAAATTTCGATCACAGCGCCCCCTTTCGTCGAAATATCCCCAAATTCTAATAGAACCTGCTTGCCATAGCCAAAAACATAGAAAAAAATGAGGTTCAATTTGAAGCATAACTTCATACACTTTTCGATGATACAATGAAGACACACAGACGGACAGACAGACATTTTGTAAAAACATGTTTTTCGGAATCTCTGACCACTAAAACGTGTAAATCCGTCGAAAACCGGAAGTCGAAAAAAATTTCGATTACAATACTTTCTTCTATTATAGATAGAAGAAAGTAAAAAATGTGGGGCCAGAATAAAACACAACTGATATTGAAGCCCTTGATTCGCAGATGTAATAATGATAAAATACATTAGTTTTATAAAGAAATAAATAACTTTTTCAGTTTATTTATAATCTCATCTTGCAACAAGTTATTTAGAGCGAATCATAGATGGTGAAGGGATTACTCATATGTTCATTGAAGATATGCTACACTTCAGTGATTGTATTTATTTTTTCTGTCAGAATGTTTAATAGAAGAGAAGAGAATTCTGGTGAGTTAATTAAAGGTGAAAAAGTTTTATCGGAGTTTCATTTTTTAACAAAATTTAAAAGGTAATTAAAACTTTGCATTGTTTTCCTTACAATAAAGCAGGCATGTCAAACTCGTTTACTGCCGCGGGCCAAATTAAGCATTATGTACAAGGCCACGGGCCAGATAAAAAAAAAAAGTGTATAATAATATTACTATTGCACGTAATAAAATTTGTACGTGCAAAACACAGCCATATTAATGAAATATTCACGCAAAGTTTCAAAATTAGTATTATGCTTTTTTTTTTTTTTTTTTTTTTTTCGGGAAAATGCTAAAAATCATATCATAGAAACTCGACAGAGTTTCTCGCCAAGTATAAGAAACAGCATTGAACCGTAAATGAAAGGAATTTCCGCCAATGGATGCCAAACGATTTTACAAAAAAAAAAAATTGAACTCTGTCTAGTTTATATTTTGCGGACGGGACAAAACGGGTTTTTGACACATCTATATATCGCGTTCTATTTATGATAGAAACAAAATTCTTGATTCTATGGAATGGGGCGTGCCAAGGGACTAATGATTCAAAAGTAATGCAAAATCCCACGAATAGGTTTTCAGTAAATGAGATTTTAAAAGTGCTGTTTTTTGCACTTTTTAAATCTTGTTCGGACCAAAAACTGTTCACAGGGCTACAGCAATGTGTAATTATCGGATTTTTATGCGGTTTACGTCATTTGAATTGTTTTTATGAGTAGTTCAAACCTTTGTAGGTTTTATGTAAAAATATTAATTAGTTTTTGATTTATATCAGTTTAAAGTTATTGATTCCTATACTTAACATAGAGCAAAAAACTGTTGACAGGGCTACAGCAATGTGTAACTGTCGGATTTTTACGCGGTTTACGTTATTTGAATCGTTTTTATGAGTAGTTCAAACCTTTTTAAGTTTCATGTAAAAATATTAATTAGTTTTTTATTTATATCAGTTTAAAGTTATTGATTCCTATACTTAACATAGAGCAAAAAAATAATAAATGACCCAACTCTTTTAGGAATGGTCGTATACACATGATATTAAGATATGTTATTACACTCGACCCAAGTAAGCTTCCTATTATAAAAAATCATAACATTTAAGGTTCGTTTACATGGTCTCACAAAGATCTTTTGATATAGGGCTAAAGAGTTGTGTAATTATCCAATTTTTACGCGGTTTGCAGCATTTTTATTGTTTTTATGAGTAGTTCAAATGTTTAATATTTCGTGTAAAAATATTAATTAGTTTTTTATGTATACCACTTTAAAGTGATTTATTCTTATACTTAAGATGAAGCAAAAAAATATTAAATGGTCTAACTCTTTTCAAAAAGAACGTATGCGCATGATGTTAAAATATGTTACTACGAACGACCTAAGTTAGCTTCCTATTGTAAAACAGAATTGTAGAATTTACTGTTCGTTTACAGGGTAACTCAAAAGATTTTTTAATAAGACCAAAAAAGTTGTGTAATTAGCGAATTTTTACGTTGAAGTACATGATTCCTGTACTTAACACGGAGGAAAAACAATAGTAAATTGCATAACTTTTGTCAAATTGGCTATATTACACAAGATATTCAAATATGTTACTACATCCTCTCTATTGCAAAGCGGCATTGAAGCATATACGTTTCGTTTACAGAGTCTCTTAGAAGACCTTGATTACATTACAACCGATGTATATTTACTGAGTGAGATGTATTTTAATGGTTTTACACTGTTTCAATCTCTGTAAGGTTTCATTATCTTGATTAAAATTTAATATGAGTTCATTTTGTCCGTCTGAAATCTCGTCGATGTTAAGCTCTAAATCTATTAAAATATAGTATTTTCATCGATTAAAAAAACTGTGTTTATTTATAAATATATAATTGTAGCGTATCAGGAATTGATTGAAATAGCGATTACAAAATTCCAACTTTACGTTCATGCGCTGAGTAATAGAATGTAAAAATGTTGCTACCCCAAGATTACAAGTTTTGCGTTTAAATATTTGCCGTTCATCGAATCTCCGGCTATAACGAACTTAAAATGCTAAATTTCGTATACAATAGGTAATCGGTAACGAACTGTTCGGTTTACGAGCAAATCGGTTAAGGAACACTTTCGCGTGAGATTTTTATGTTCGGAGAACGAACACCTCACGAAACAAAGCCATGATGAAGCAATGCCGTGTTTCATATTTGCCGAGCTATTACTTATTGCCTCTATTGTCAACTTTGAGAACATTCTAACAGTTGCATACATATGTCCTAATTAATTCATGGACTGCCGGAGATTGGAGACCGAATATTTTAGGATCACCGAATTGGAAACAACAGACTATATGAACAGAAATCACTTTAATAGTTTTTATACTTTTGCAAACGTTGCGAATTTTATATTTTTCAAATTCTCGAAACATTGAGTTATAAAACTTAAACAAATAAAAAACTTCTAAGGTGCTCAGTAATTTTCAAAAATAATATATTTAATATGTTAGTATAAAAATCCCTGTAAATTTTTATACTAATAGAAATAGGTTCGTAGAAAAAAAAAATGCTGATTATTCTCGGTAAAGTATGCTCCATAAACTTATCATTGTAGTTGACCGAAAAAAAGTGCTTCTTATTTTTCCACATTTTTCTGAAACTGTAGTATTTTAATTAGTTTGTAAACTACTGTAAAATTGTCTAATTTTTTGTTTTTGAATGTATATAAACGGAAGAGTGATATAAACAAAAGAAAAAGGAAAATAAATATGTCATAAATAATCTGATGAATAAGGGAAATTAATATAAAAGTTTCCCCGTTGTTAAGGTAGCGACATGTACATTGTAATAAGTCACTCAATAAATTGTATAATTCTGATGTATAATTCTGTTTATAGCATCACTATTATTTTTTTGCCCCTTTCATCTTTTCTTTTCTGAATAAAAATGGAATCCGTATAATTGGAATTAAATACCTTACAAAAAGGAGTGATATCTCATCAAAAACAACTCGTTGTAAATGATCCCGCCAAGCCACAAACCTAAAGCGTCAGTCACAAAAATAAGTGATATCACATAAAAAGAAGCGATATAGAAGTGCATACTCCGAGTCCCGTGTAAAAATCTATCACCACTCATAATGTTTCCAAAGGACTCGGAGTGAGGTACAGTATGTGAAAACTGCTTGGCGACCTGCAGGCTTTTATAATGTTTGCGTTTCCTGCAATTACATATGGCTATATTATTTTTGTTTTCTTTTGTTTTCTTTTCTTTTCTTTCTTTCTTTATTTATTTATTTTGCTCCCATAAAATTGTAAAAGTTGAAGCTTCTGTGTTTGCATGTCCTTTCTTATTTATGAGCTTGAAAAATCAATTTGTTGATTTTATTTACCATTATTTAAACTAAAAACACCACTCTTACGAAGAGGATTTTTTAAGTAAAGGTATAAAGATTTTGAGATTTTACCATAACATCAACTTAAACTTTGAAATAATGATTAAGTATGTAATAATTAGTTGACAATGAAAGTATTCCCCAACACACTGAATATAGTGATATAAACCATATATACCAAAAACTTATTTAAAAGAAGAAGAAATTAAATTAAAAATTGAGTAAATGAAATTGAATGAATAAATTGAAATTCGTGGATATATAAACCTTATAATAAACGTTAGCTAAATTGAGATATATTGCAGTAATTCTAAACTCATATATTTACTATCCTCTATTATTCATATTGATACTCGCTTTGTATTATTCTCAAACATTTGAAAAATTCGTTAAACTTCTCATATGACGTCAGATTTTCTTTTTAATTCTCTAATGATGTGATATTAATCTGCTTTGTGTACATCCACATACTCATACTCCTTGTATTATTGAGAAATCTTAGACATTTTCCGTTTTATTTACCACTATGACGTCAATCAATTTTATTTCATATTTATCTTTTTTTCAATTGGTGAAACTTTTTATTTCATTTTCATTTTTTACGTGAAAATCGTCTGATAGAAAATTAATTATTGTAGAAAGAATTTCATTGTGGATTTTAAATGTTTGGCATCTGCTATAACGAAAAATGTTTAAATTTAATGGAAAAAGGCTATTAGAATTTTGGTTTTTTATCTCTATTTATTAAAATAATACGAATTTTTCAAATTTTAATATTTTCAGCTCTTCACAGCTGATATTCTGATTTATACACGAAGTTTCAACTCTGTAAGTTACATAGTTTTCGAGAATGGCTCTGTGACAGACAGACAACGGAGCGGGAGCAATAGGGTTTCGTGAGATGAACGAAACCCTAAAAAGAAGAAAAGTACCGTTTTAATGCTTTATAAGTATATGTGGTTTATTTTGTTTTAAGGGGATAATAAACATAATAAAATTACACCTAACTTTTAAAAGCTCAATAGCAACCAGGGGCGTAGCGTCAGGGGATGCTGCGTCATTTCATACCAGTATCATTATATACTGAATTTGGCCTTATTTAATCGTATGACGTTCAAAGATTAAATTAAATAAGATCAAATTTAGTATATAGTAATTCTGGTAGTAAAGCGATGCAGCACTGATAGCAACACTAATAATTTTGTGCCATATTTCAGTTTCCTATGCCAAAAATATGTGAAAATACACAAATTGGCGTCAATTTTGAATGATAAGTTAGTGAGATGTGAATTATTGAAAAATGGATTGATCAATGTTAAAGATAAGTGTCCGTTATTTAAACGTAACTCGGACAACAATTTATGTATTTCATTACTTTTTGTTCTACTATATGCTATACTCATAAAACTAAATATGTTTTTCCTTAATCTTAAGATTTTGTAAGGAACTTGCATTTTTATTCATTTAATTTTTTTGTTTGTTTAATATTCTTATTTTATTTATTTTAAATATTGTAAGCGATATTAAGCTGCCACTAAAAGAGAATAAAAATATGTATTGATTCTATCATCACTAACCACGGCAAATCCTTATCATATTTGAAAATTTTCCATCTCATTTTCCTCGCTTGCATAATAATTTGTATCAATCACACGTAACGAAAAAGAAACATCGTTCCTATTAATAAATATTTGAAGTGAAAAGAGAAGCTCAAGCGGATACGTGATCCGAGACGCACTTTCGACCTCAAATGTCGACCTCTATTCCAGGGAGCAACGATCTTATAACTTTCAATTGATAAAATATGGATTAGATGAGGGATGAGGGAAGGGATCTAATTTTTACGGATTTGGGCCGTATTTTAACTTTAATAAAAAATAAATGAATACGATAGCGCGAAAGTAGCAGTTCAGAATCTATGGCGAAGTGTTAGCATTTGAAATTAAATATTTAACAAGAAAGAAACATAATGCGGCAAGCATAGATTACGAAACACTTTCCAACACATTCAGAATACTCTAACGAAACTTCACCATTTAACCCTTTGACTACCAATTTTTTTTTTGCTACGCTAACATGCTAACCCCCTCCTTGAGCTGCCATCTACAGAGTAAACGGTCAACTACGATCCCAAATGAACGTGAGAGACCAGTGGGACAAGCAGACATGGTTTTCCAAGCGTTTCAGGGACTGCTGTGATCAGTGGTAATTTTTTAAGTTGCACTGGGACATAGTGTTCCACAGGGAGTCTAAGGGTTAATAAGGTAAAAGGTGATGTCTAAGTAAAAATTTTGGAAAATGCATAACTCATTTGCATAGATCTTTTGTGTAGACCTGTATAGGATCTATAGAATTTATATACACCAAGTAACATACAAAAAAAGAATTAAATTTAAAAACGTGTACCACAACTGAAAACGCACTTCCAGCAATTGTCATTCAATTGTTATTGATAAACAGTACTGTAACCGAATTGTTTTGTGTGTCCCTGTAAATGAACGATGAATGATACGCACGCCTTATTCTATAGTAAGCATCTTGTAGTGCTCCCCAATGATATATATCAATTTCAATATGTTTGAACTAGCCTAACATTATTAAAGTACACCGCAAGCGATTTTTCCCCATAGACCGTAATGTAACATAATTCTTTTGACTATCGCTGCAAATGAAAACGCTGCACACTTCATTTCCAATACAGAACAAGCCATAGTAAACCCTAATAGCATATATCAATTGCATGGCAATCCGAGTATATTTACGCGAGTTAGAGCGCGGACAGACAAACCGAATTCATAGAGACTTTTTAACTAATGTTGGAACTGGAAAGTGTTAAAAATTAAACAAGAATTTACCATGATTCTTTTAAATGCACGTTTACAATAGATCTAGTGGCGATAGCAGAAAGTAGAAAATTCCATTCTAATTAACCTTTTCAGTAGCATAGCTTTATATATTACGAGTTTTTTCCTTAGTGACACAAGCAGTGTTGCTATCGGATCTTGCCATCGGAAACTTGTTTAAATTCAGATTGCTTGACTGTCACATCTTTTCTGAGGTAAAAATATTCGCTTTATTTAATGACAGATTAAATAATGCGAAAATAAGGGAAATTATACTATTTTTTCCAACTGATGGCAATCAAGCAATCTAAATTTAAAACAAGTTTGAAACTGTATACGTCAAACGTGACAAATGAGGTGTGATCGTACTACAGTGGGGCGCAAAAGTTTAAGAACAACGCAAATATTTTAAGAAAAATAAAATTGTACAACGGAATGCTTTGAAATATCCAGTGTACGTGAATACTATGATCATAATTCTCAAGTTTGGAAAAAATTCATCTTTACAAAAATCAGAAATTACAAAAAAACATTTTTTTGTGATGTCGCAAAAGTTTATGCACAAAGGAGATTTTAGGCAAATATCTCTTTAAACATGATAGGTGGAGGATCGGCGAGACTCTTTTTCCTAGATTACAAAGTGTAACGATCACTATTACGAGTTATCATAATGCAGAAATCTTTGCAGTTCTCGCCTGAAGAAGTTGTGGATGTTTGGAAATACCACATTTCGTGAGGATAGAAGAATTAAAAGAATGGCTGTAACTGGTAATTTGTCTCTTAATCAGATAAAAAATCGACTTGAATCAAAAATATCGCATGACACCATACGCAGAGGAATATGAACTCCTAGGTGGTTCCAACTGAACCTTTCAGCAAGACAACGCATCGATAACGCATCTTCCCGTTGTATAAAAGAATGGATTAGATCTCAGAATATCAGTGTGATGAACTGGCCAGCACTCAGCCCAGAAGAGCTTTCCAACGACACCATTCTCTACAAAATCCCGATCTGACAGTTGGGGACCTTAACTTAGTCAGTGTCGACGATGTGCGATTTTAAAAATTGTCTCCGTAAATTTTAAGTATTTTTAAGAAGGTGATAAAATTTCATGAAAGAGAAATTTCAAAGATTATAAGAATTTTTTAAATACTTAAAATTTACCGAGACAATTTTTAAAAACGTACATCATTGGCATCTGAGGTCTACTTTCTGATGGCGAAAGCCACATTTTAATAATTATATTAGGTAATGAGTAATCGCGCTTTTAAGTTCTCCATTAGGTTAACATGGTGTAACGATATTAATTAAGCGACTTGCTGGCGCAACATTAATTTTTTAGCGATTATTTCACAATACACAGAATTTTTACATGAAGCGGCATATAGTTAATTTCAGTTCATTTTTAAAGTTTCTGTCAGGACGCTTGGCTTATGCGAGGCAAAAATTTACTTCCACAGCAATCTTGCCATAAGATATCTCTCTTCCTAGACAGAATTTCTCAGCCAACTGCCCCCTGCAGTTAGAAAATCTAAACTTCCTTAAAAACCTCAAATTTTCACTAGAGAGATGAAATCTCAAGTGATCTGGAGAGTAGAGGCCTGGATTCAAGTGCTACAAATTTACAGTGCAATAAACGTCTTTATATATTCAGATCATAGTATGCGATAGAAAATTATAGCCTCTTGGAAATGTTTTATAGTCTCTTGAGAATACTTTTCGGGCGCACATCTGGAAACTTGCTTTCAGTTTTATTTCGAATGAGGTAATATCTAACAGTCATTATATACTTCTTATTCTCATCTAATTCGTGAGTCATTCATACATAAAGCTGTACAATGGGATTTCTTGATCGGGGAGTTTCAGTGAAGCCAACCCTTAATTGCTAAAGGTGTTAAATAAAAACCATAAAAACAGTAAAAAAAATATATTAACAAACTTTCTACATGTTTTGGCTTCACTGAAACCTTTATCAAGACAAATAGGAATTTTCTACAGTTGCAAGATCTACAATGCAATGATTTGAAATGTCATGATTCACATTTCCCTCGTTCTCCCGTTGCCGTTTCAAATCATTGCATTGTATATAAATCATGCAACTGTAAAATATTCTTATTTATCTTGATAAAGGCTTCAATGAAGCCAAAACATGTAGGCAGTTTGTTAAAACTGTTTTACTGTTTTTATCTTTTTTACTTAACACCTTTTCTTAATTAATGAAGTATATTATCTCTGGGTGTTCAGGTTTGTTTATATATTTAAAATCTGGTTCTATCAAATAAAACATCTCAAATATAACGTCCATTGCGCTAAATAAAATCAACTGCATTGGTCGGCAAATCCATATAAATAAAACTGAAATCCTGCGAAATATTTTTCTGAAGAACATCTGTCTTTTTCGAAACACCATTCTATACAATATAAATTAATTAAGAATACAGGTTATTTTATTTTCGGGAAATTGTCGCCATATCTTATCGATTCATCTCCGAATTAGTTCATCTTAATCCGTCATCCGTAAATGTAACATCTTGAAATTTTTGCCCCAAAGCACAGAGTCATAATGATATTATCTATTTCTATTATCTAATGAAATAAATGCCATCAAAAACGTTATGACCTTGTGACATTTTACAATATAAATTAATATATATAAATAATATGAACTAATAACAATTAATATCAGTTAGTATCAATTAATCTCAATTCAGTTGGGATTCTGAGGAAAAGGGAAAATATACCCAATATAACCTGAGTAGATAAATTTTCCCTTTTCAGACGTATGTTTTATAAACTTTTATGCTGCAAAAAAATAAATAAACAAATGTTTCTTAAGGGTGTATTCAAATCCAAACTGCTTATTTTGAGACACATTGGTAAATTCATTTTTGTTCTAAAATGCATCCAATTGGCAGGTTCTCTTATTCAGAAACTTTAAAATGTCCGTATTGTCTCGGTTTTTTGATAAAGGCAGAATATATTTTTAAAAAGGCTGTCAAAGTGGACATTTTGAACTGAATTTCCGAAGTGATACCGCTGGAAACAAAAAAAAAAAAAAAAAAAAAAAAAATATCGTACTGTGAAAATAATTGTCTGTAAATCAATTTCTAATTAAATGAACGGAAAATAAAAACATGGGGCCCTTATAAATGTCTTCATAAATCACGCCGCCAAGTTTCATGTTTTTATTTTAAAAAATGAGTCTGAAAATGTGTCTCAAAATTTTGAGTTGTTGAGCGTGGAAAAATATTTCTTTTGAATACCGCCTTAATCTACGGAAATATAATATAAGCAAGAATGAAAATATAATTTAATCTCTTCCGAGTTACTCACGATTCCGAAAAGCGTTCCTTTATCTTTAGAAACCTCAAAAACCAATAAATTTTAAAAAATTTTAAAAACGTATTTATAAAAATAAAGTTTATTTTTTGTTGCTCGTAATTTTTGGAATCGTTTCCGGTTTTTTTTTTTTTTTTTTTTTTTTTACAGTGCATTAATCAGTTTTTTTTCAAACCAAAATACCGGTTTTTTTTATGCTATGAATTCTCAAGTAGAAATTTTTTAATGTTGAAGAAATGTGTTTAACAGACAAAGATGCTAAATTAACTGCATTAACATTAACATTAAAATCAATGTTATTTTGTTTCACTTTTGCATATATACACTGCAAAAAAAATTGTTGATTTTACGATATAATACTGGCATCTGGAGTACCAGTATTATACTGTAAAATCAACATTTTTTTTTTTTTTTTTTTTTTGCAGTGTAAATCCAGTTACATAGCTGAAATTGTTTACTTGTGAATTGATAACATCCGAAAAATCGATATTTTGGTTTGAGAAAACTAATTAATGCACAATAAAAGCTACTCGGAGACGTTTCCGAAAATTACGGGATGCAAAAGAAACTTACTTTTTATAAATGCTTCTTTAATTCTCTAAAATCTATTGTTAGGTACCTACAGATTAAAAGAAAACTTTTCTGAATCGTGGCTTACTAGGAAGAGGTTATATTATATTTTCGTTCGTTGAAAAATATATTTAGTATATTAAGAATCCTTTGTCTTTTTTTAGGTGCATTCGTAATTATATAAATACGAAGCACTTATAGTCGTCGTCTGGTCCGTCCGTCTGTCTGCCTGTCCGTCGGTCCGCATATAACAGCGCAAAAACTACTCAACCGAATGGTTTGCAATTTAATATATATTATCGTTGCATAATTTTGTGAAGTCATTTCAAAATTTATGAAAATCGAATCAAAACGTAAACAGATATTAATAAAAGTATTCTATTAAATCCTATCGTACACAATCTCTATAATAAAAGCGCAAGTCATGTGACTGAGGAAAACAAATGAGAGCAAACCACTTCTTTTTTCATATGCATGGCGGCCATTTTTATTCGAAATTATTTTTTCGAATAAAATTGCATAAAAGTTATATTTTTAGAAAGATTGTTCAAAAAAATTGATTGCTTGAGAGATGAGTTACATTAAAAATATATATAGATTCTGAGATAACTTCAGTGGAAATTAGGTTAACAGCCGAATATCTCAATCTATTAGAGTAAATAAACACAAGAGATTTGTTGATTATGAATCATAGAAATATTAAACCACGTAAGTAATCATTCGCAAAGCAAGATTTCTATGGTGAATTTTGCAGCGCTGTCTGGCGTAGAAAAAAAAATTCGCATTTGTAATTGGGCATACGTAATAAGAAAAACAAGTGGGTAAGTGTGATCGAAGATCGCTCAAACGGTTTCGTTTAATATTCCTTTCAAAACACTTTATCCTTTCTTTAATAAATTCAAACAAATTTCATTTAGCAACAACAAAAAAAAAGTCATGTTTTTTATAAAGTAAAAATTTACCGGTCTATTTTTTCCTTTTTTCGAATATCTAAACCAGCCGGATAGCGGTCAAAGCCCGCTATTATATTCTGTCATAATAATATCGAATGCGAATATATGCGAATATTTCCATAATCGTATTTTTATCACGATTCAATATGTTTCTCAAACTCATATATTTACTATTCTCTATTATTTATATCGATACTTTGTATTATTCTCAAACATTTGAAAAATTAGTTAAACTTCCTATATATGACGTCAGATTTTCTTTTTAATTCTTTAATGACGTGATATTAATCTGCTTTGTCCACTTACACATACTCATACTCCTTGTATTATTGAAAAATCTTAGACATTTTCCGTTTTATTACGATTATGACGTCAATCAATTTTATTTCATATTTATCTTTTTTTTCAATTGGTGAAACTTTTTATTTCATTTTCATTTTTCACGTGAAAATCGTCTGATAGAAAATTAATTATTGTAGAAAGAATTTTATTGTGGATTTTAAATCTTTGGCATCTGCTATAACGAAAAATGTTTCAATTTAATAGGAAAAGGCTGTTCGAATTTTGGTTTTTTATCTCTATTTATTAAAATAATACGAATTTTTCAAATTTTAATATTTTGAGCTCTTCACAGCTGCTATTCAGATTTATACACTAAGTTTCAACTCTGTAATTTACATACTTTTTGAGAATGGCTCTGTGACGGACAGACAACGTAGCGGGGGTAATAGGGTTTCGTGAGATAAACGAAACCCTAAAAAAAAGGTATGCTCATTTCGCTCATAGCAGATGATATAATTAATTTCACTGAAATAATAAGAATGATTATTTTTAAATTGTGGAATTAGTTATAAAACGAACGCACCTCCTATGTCACGTTTATCGAACAATTTCCAACTTGTTTACAATGTAGCAACATTGAATATATATACAAGGGTTAGTCAATGAGTAATGTCTCCATTGCTTTAACTTTTATTTCTTTCACAGCTACTGGACTATCTATGCATGCTATTATACGGGTAACCTTATTCTACTTATATAGTATTTTCCTTTTCAGAATGACTGATTAGAACGACGGATCTAAAGCTAAAAAAAAAGAGTCGTCATTGAATTTCTGGCAAAAGAGGGTTCTGCCCCTAAGGATGCCCATAATACTTGAAAAATATTTATAGAGACGCTCAATGCAACAACAACATTCTGCATCGTTTCTTCTCAAATCGACTCATCAGCGCGTTCTCGATTTGCATCTGTGGCTGATATTGTCGGCCGGCCGCTTCTCGGTTTATCTGCAATTTCTGTTTCTCCGTTCCCAAACTTCTTCACCCAATGCCGCACATTGCCGATGTCCATTCAGGCCCTGACTATCGCACAGGCACCCGGGGCCCATGCCCTGGGCACAAAATTTCTGAGGGGCACGAAATTTTTCATAATTTCAAATAAATTTCCATTAAAAAGGAATCATACTTGTGCCAATGTTTTTATTTCTTTTAGGGATTTTGTTTGCACTCAGTATCAGTTTGGTTTTATCATTTAATATCATTAACATCATTAATAAGTAGACTTCTTATCATTACTTTCCAGTAATTGATGTACTGTATTTATCAAGTCATTCAATTTTATCATACTGCACATTTATTCGAAAAGTGACACAACTGAAAAAAATGTGATACTTGAGATATTAATATGATAAAATGACAAAAATATAAATCAATCTATAGTTAAAAGCACATTTCAATAAATAATAGAAAAAATATTTTATTTTTATTCCTGGAACCGTTTTTCAATTTTCCGGAGAGCGTAATTTTTTGAGTTGACATGTTTCGAATAAGCGTGCAATATGTAAAAAAAAAAGCTAGTATCAGTAAATCAACCAATCTAAGGGGGCACGAAAAATTCAAATTGCCCTGGGCACAAAACCTTAGTAGTCTGGCCCTGTGTCCATTACAGCGTCCACATAAACATTCTTCAAGCAATTATAGATTTCCTTTGGTGCAGAACCCTCTTTTGCCAGAAATTCAATGACGACTCTTTCTTTTAGTTTCGGATCCATGGTTCTAATCAGTCAATCTGAAAAGGAAAATACTATCTAAGTAGAGTATGGTTACCCCTACAATATCATGCATAGATAGTCCAGTAGCTGTGAAAGAAATAAAAATTAGAGCAATGGCTCGCCTAGATTTTTGCACCCCTGGCTGGAAGGATTTTTTTTTTTTTTCAGTATTTCTAAATTTTGCAGTAGTTATAGCATTTATTCAATAGCTTTATACACAGATATACAGTGTACCATACTACACCATAATAGCGAATCTGCTACACCCCATTTTTAGGGTTTCGTTCATCTGCCGAAACCCTATTCGTCCGACTTATCTGTCTGTCTCGTCACAGAGCTCGTATTAGGAAACTACAGTGAAACCTCTCTAAGGAGACCACCCATTAGACCATAAAAAATCGGTCTTTCTGAGAGGTGGTCTCTGAATAGAGTTGATGGCTAAAACAAAGTTTCATGAAATACATACTACAAAAAAAAATATTGTTGAATTAGTTTATTATATTTTATGTCTATACAGCTTTAAAGAAGGAATTAATTGTCGTTTGCTTTGATTTTAACAACTTCTCATTAACAATTTTTATTTCTAAACATTCTTTCATCTCTTTAAACAAATTATTTATTTTAGTATCATCTCTAACAGGTATCGAACTTTCTATCAATCTATTGATTTCAACAAGTGTTTCTTGACATGAAATATATAATTAAACTGTTTAAATTAAATTAAACAATTAAATGAACCGATTAAATTAAATAATTAACGTGCCGCCAATTTTCCTCACTGATGTCCCATTCTCGTGTGCTCTTAAAACTTTCACTTTGTCTTCCAAAGTTAACACAATTCTCTTAAACATCATCTAAATTGGTATACTAAGCACAAAGCAAGAAAACATGATATGCACTTCGATGCGAATATGCACTGTGTTATAACTTCCACTGTTAAACAAAACTGAGGTGATAACAAGTGGAAATCTTTCCCAGAAAAGCAACAGAATTAAGATAAACTGGAATATTGGCCACCCCCACTCTCCCTCTTGAAAAATACTCCTGCACTTTACAGGTGGACAATAAATAGCCCTTCTCCCACCAACACCAACTATCCCTCCGTAACTATAGTGACATTAAACGCGATAATGCACGAGAACCAGCTTTTTCTTCAACCTTGATTTACCAGGTCTAAGAAAGTAGACTTTGCTGAGCGTATTTTCCAGAGAGAAGATTTTCCTGTTTGAAGGAAATTAATCCTACTATATGACTGAAAAGTTGAAAAGTGGTCTTTCAGGGAGGGAGACGGGAAATAGTGGTCCTTTAATGGAGGAAAATTAACATTGAGCCTATAGCAAAAAATTATAGACCATAAATAAACGGTCTTTATGAGAGGTGGTCTCCTTATAGAGGTGGTCTTTCAGGGAGGTTTCACTGTATATAAGATAGGGACTTGAAATATTGCTTACTTACAGCTAAAGACCTCCTGTCACACGAAAAATCATAAAATTTTGAAAAAGTCTTGCATTATTTTAATTAAATGAATTAATTTAATGACATCCGACCATTTCTGCGATTTTCTTAGATCTCAAAACAGAACCTTAATTTCATCAATGTTCGCGTACGCTAGATGGTTCAGTGGTAGCATGTGTTCCTCCTTATCCAAAGGTTACGGGTTTTGTTTTAGAGAACGGAAGTTGAAATTTTCAATTTTTATATTTCGTTGCCGGATAGATTTAATTAAAAGAACTTTTTTTTTTTGACCATTTTAATTGTTTGTTTTTTTAATTACTAAAATTAAATCACGTAATTAAGTACGCTTTTCAGATAATGCAGACATATGATGTTACAATTATCTGAAAAGCAGTTCTTGAATATTTTTTATTTCATTTAAAAAATAGCTTGCTCTTGTTACTATTTTATTACTAACCCATTAACTGCCAAAACTATGTGGGTGGAGTATTCGATATTTTTACTGAAATTCGTTTCCCACCAAAAATTCTGAAAGATAATATTTGGTAACTTGAATAGCAAATTTTTTGTCCTTAAATAAAGTATTTTTTAACATATTAAAATAGTGGTGGGTAGGCAAGGTTTTTTTTTATCATACACTTTTATTTTGAATGTTAACAACCACGAGTACTTGTGGTTGGCAGCGAATGGGTTAAATTTAATAGGGCTGCCATCTATGTTTTTATTGATAAAGTGTATTGATAAATGATAAGGATAATTGTAAATTAATAATTTGGATTTATTAAAAAAAGGATAAAATCTTTTGAAAGGAATGCTAAACGAAACCCTTTGTGGGTATCTTCGATTACACTTGCCCACTTGTTCAAAGGGTAGTTCATCCAGAATATTGTTTCAGATGTAAAACTGCATAGTTGAATATGAACGAGTATGAATGAACCTGTTCATTTTCTACATAAAAGATAAAACAGATATTATTTGTATACGGGCGATACTGTCATCTTTTGCACACGAGGGCTAACCAGACCGGGACTTCCGTTTAAAATGCAATCAGACCCACTACAAACATATATGCAGTTGTTAATTTGCGCCGGAACGGAAAGGAGCTCATCTCCGTTACTTCTTTATTTTCAGTGAATATTTAAATACTAGTCGGAGCTCACCGGAGCTTAGCAGAACATCGTTGTTATGTCGTATATTGCTGTTTGATAAAAAGAGTCTAGTGAGTAAGATTTTGTGAAAATTCCCTCATGTAAATATTTTTGTTATTTGTTCATCCATTGCATTTTACTATATGTATACGCATAGTTGACAACTATTTCTTTTTCTTTTTTTTTTTTTTTTTTTTTGTAACCGTTATTTCCAAATAGTAATATTGACCTTATCTAATCACAGAATTCTGCGATTAAATCACGTCAAGATTAGACGAAGATTTCTATTCGGACGAAGTTGTCAGCTATCTAAATGCCATTCAGACACATATAAAATTTAATTTTGTTTTGTTTTGCCAGAAAAAAAAATTTTTGCTTTAAATTTTGTAAATAATGTATGAAAAACAAATATACAAATGCATAGAACGGGGAATACACTACGGTTAATATTAGGGTTATAATATTAGAGCTCCGGAACTTTTTTTGGTTGGAAATTAAGCCCAGCATACATGCCTGAATTTGGATTCCAAACAAGGGCGCCATTTCGGAACTTTCTTGGGGGGGGGGGGGGGGGGGGGCAAAGTTTTTTTTAAGGTAGTGGCATAGCCGAGGGTGGAGTTCGGGGTCTGCACACCCCCCGCCCCTCCCCCCCCCCCACGTAACCTCTCCGAACGAAAAACGTTTACTGAATCATATATACAGAGACAGCAATACTTCTAATACGGAATCTTAAGTGACCTCTGAAAAATTCTGTTTTAGACAGGTTTTCGTCTTAGCAAGTAGAATTTTAAAATATTAAGAAAGTTTTCAGTTATAGACAGGTACCGTTTTTTTTTTTTTTCAGGCATTCTTTAAGACTGTTAAAACCTCCTTTCTATAAAGAAGAATGCTTCTGAAGAGCATAAGTGTATTTCAGTGAAACGTGTCAAAGAGAAACCTGCCTATAACATAATTCTTTCTCAAACGGGCAAAAAAATCATGTTTCGACGAAAAAAACGTCATACAATTATACTTGCTAAGATGGAGACCTGTCTAAAATGGAACTTTTGTACAGTCCTTTTCAACTCATCTTTGCAGGTTTTACTGAAGGGCGACATTTCATGAGTTTCTTGGGGAGGGGGGGGGGGAGGCAAAGTTTTTTTTAGAGACAGGGGCTGAAATATCGTGCACAAAATAGAAATAGGCCCCCACAATAAAAAATGCAGTGTGAGATTTGTCTTCTTATCTTAACTTCCTTCACAAACATGTGATTCTTCAGCGAATATATATTTAATTTTAGTGGTAGACCGCGATTTTTTCTTCTTTTTTACGCAAAAGTAATTCGTCAACCGATCGCGGTAAACATCGCGAATTTTACGAATTGGAATTAGAAAAGAATAGTTAAATTGGCAAAATTAGTCGCGGAAAAAATCGTTAATTTTTTCAAACGACCGTGAAAAAATATTGCGAATTTCGCCAAAGATCACTGAAACAAATAGAGATTTCCGTAAATCCGTCGCGGAAAAGAATCGAGAATTTAGTATAACTATTGCGGGAAAATATCGCTAAATTCATCAAAAGATTGAACCAAAAAAATCACGAATTTAGTCAAACAATCGCTCAAAAAAAGGGAATTTCGTAAAAGATCGCGCAAAAAGATATCTACTTTTGTCAGTTGCGGTTGCAGAAAATGACTTCCGAATTTCAACAAACGATCGTAGAAAAGAGTCGCGAATTGCGTCAAAAGATTGCGAAAACAAATAGCGAATTTCGTCGATCAGTTGCCAAAAAAAATGTCGGAAATTCCGACAAATGGTGGAAAAAAATTCGTCAGCAATCGGAATTTCATCAAAGGTTGTACAAAAAAATAGCAATTTTTGTCAGTCGGTTGCGGAAAAAGACTCCCGAAATTTCAACAAACGATCGCAGGAAAGAGTCGCGAATTTCATTAAAAGATGGCGAAAACAAATAGCGAATTTCGTCGATCGGTTGAAAAAAATATCGCGAATTTAGACAAATGGTTGAAAAAATAAATTCCTTCAATGATTCACAGAAAATAGCGAATTTTGGAAAATTAGCGCAAAAAAAAATGAAACAATCGCGAAAAAAAGTCGTGAAATTCAATCGGTCACGAGATAATCAGCACACGAACACCATCAAGAAGTTACGAAATTTGCAAATGTTGTAATCCATAGGTATAAGAAAATTTTCCTTAATGATTTTCTTTCAGTAAAAATTTTCCGCAATCATTTTCTGCCTTCCTCTTCAGACTATGATCCAAATTTTATGCAATTCAGAAATCTGCAAAACCCTTGGTTAAGTCTTCTATACTAGAGAGCTGGCGCATCGTCCGACATTAATATTCCCAAGTGGGAAGGCGTTGGCGCTAGTTTTTCCTGTAGGACCCATTTGGCGCATTTATCGCCTTCTTAGTTGCTTTGCAGAATTTATCAAAAAGTACTATAGGGAATGAAAGTTTCGAATAAAATACGTATTCTTGATCATTGATTTTCATTGCAAATTGTAGCCTGCAAAAGTTTTTTTAAGGTAGTGCCATAGCCGAGGGTGGAGTTCGGGGGCTGCACCCCCCCCCCCCCCCCCACGTAACCTCTCCGAACGAAAAACGTTTACTGAATCATATATACAGAGACAGCAATACTTCTAATACGGAATCTTAAGGTGACCTCTGAAAAATTCTGTTTTAGACAGGTTTTCGTCTTAGCAAGTAGAATTTTAAAATATTAAGAAAGTTTTCAGTTATAGACAGGTACCGTTTTTTTTTTTCAGGCATTCTTTAAGACTGTTAAAACCTCCTTTCTATAAAGAAGAATGCTTCTGAAGAGCATAAGTGTATTTCAGTGAAACGTGTCAAAGAGAAACCTGCCTATAACATAATTCTTTCTCAAACGGGCAAAAAAAATCATGTTTCGACGAAAAAAACGTCATACAATTATACTTGCTAAGATGGAGACCTGTCTAAAATGGAACTTTTGTACAGTCCTTTTCAACTCATCTTTGCAGGTTTTACTGAAGGGCGACATTTCATGAGTTTCTTGGGGAGGTGGGGGGGGGAGGCAAAGTTTTTTTTAGAGACAGGGGCTGAAATATCGTGCACAAAATAGAAATAGGCCCCCACAATAAAAAATGCAGTGTGAGATTTGTCTTCTTATCTTAACTTCCTTCACAAACATGTGATTCTTCAGCGAATATATATTTAATTTTAGTGGTAGACCGCGATTTTTTCTTCTTTTTTACGCAAAAGCAATTCGTCAACCGATCGCGGTAAACATCGCGAATTTTACGAATTGGAATTAGAAAAGAATAGTTAAATTGGCAAAATTAGTCGCGGAAAAAATCGTTAATTTTTTCAAACGACCGTGAAAAAATATTGCGAATTTCGCCAAAGATCACTGAAACAAATAGAGATTTCCGTAAATCCGTCGCGGAAAAGAATCGAGAATTTAGTATAACTATTGCGGGAAAATATCGCGAAATTCATCAAAAGATTGAACCAAAAAAATCACGAATTTAGTCAAACAATCGCTCAAAAAAAGGGAATTTCGTAAAAGATCGCGCAAAAAGATATCTACTTTTGTCAGTTGCGGTTGCAGAAAATGACTTCCGAATTTCAACAAACGATCGTAGAAAAGAGTCGCGAATTGCGTCAAAAGATAGCGAAAACAAATAGCGAATTTCGTCGATCAGTTGCCAAAAAAAATGTCGGAAATTCCGACAAATGGTGGAAAAAAATTCGTCAGCAATCGGAATTTCATCAAAGGTTGTACAAAAAAATAGCAATTTTTGTTAGTCGGTTGCGGAAAAAGACTCCCGAAATTTCAACAAACGATCGCAGGAAAGAGTCGCGAATTTCATTAAAAGATGGCGAAAACAAATAGCGAATTTCGTCGATCGGTTGAAAAAAATATCGCGAATTTAGACAAATGGTTGAAAAAATAAATTCCTTCAATGATTCACAGAAAATAGCCAATTTTGGAAAATTATCACAAAAAAAAAATGAAACAATCGCGAAAAAAAGTCGTGAAATTCAATCGGTCACGAGATAATCAGCACACGAACACCATCAAGAAGTTACGAAATTTGCAAATGTTGTAATCCATAGGTATAAGAAAATTTTCCTTAATGATTTTCTTTCAGTAAAAATTTTCCGCAATCATTTTCTGCCTTCCTCTTCAGACTATGATCCAAATTTCATGCAATTCAGAAATCTGCAAAACCCTTGGTTAAGGCTTCTATACTAGAGAGCTAGCGCATCGTCCGACATTAATATTCCCAAGTGGGAAAGCGTTGGCGCTAGTTTTTCCTGTAGGACCCATTTGGCGCATTTATCGCCTTCTTAGTTGCTTTGCAGAATTTATCAAAAAGTACTATAGGGAATGAAAGTTTCGAATAAAATACGTATTCTTGATCATTGATTTTCATTGCAAATTGTAGCCTGCATGTTATTTATTGTTCAATAAAATTAGCAATAAATTTATTTACTTTTATTAAGAACTTATTTACTTTTATTAAGAACTTATTTACTTTTATTACTTTGGTTTTACAATGAACAATCTTTTCACTAATTAATTATACACGCGATACAAGCAGTGTTGAATTCATGGAGTGACAAGGGGGGGGGGAGGGGGTGATACACACACGAAAGATTTTGTTTTCTAATGGTCTAGAAGTGCACCCCCCCCCCCCCCTTTGATCCAAACGTATTTCTTAGAAGTGGAGGGGGAGTCGTTTGATCGTTTTTATCATTATGTGTTTTCAGTCTTAAAAAAAAGGCTTTTATTTAGGGAGTTACCCGAGGGGAGGGGGGGGGGGAAGGGGGCGAGATATAACCGCGGAAGATTTTGTTTTTTAATGGTCTAGAAGCGCACCTAACCCCCCCTCCTTTTAGCCAAACTTATTTCTTAGAAGGAGAGGGGGGGGGTAGTTTGATCGTTTTTATCATTATGTATTTTCAATTTGAAAGAAAAAAAACTTTTATTATTTTTAGTAAGTATGCATGTTTCATTGGTGCTATCTTTTGCATTTAATCTTTTTAAGAATTTTGTTACTAAAAAAAGAGTTACATTAAAAAGCAAAATATTTAACAATTAAAATTTATTCTTCAAGTGTACTTTTTTCCAAAAAATAATGATTTTTTTTTTTTTTTTATTTAGTGTATGTTGCATTTCTGAGTGTTCTTTACTTAACAGTGTAATGAAAAAATATTATAATTAATTTCTGATGTAAAAGTATAATTGAAGAAAAATAATATTAAAAATATAATTTCAGCTTTTACTTTGTGATAAAAATTTAAAAACTTCTATTTAAAGTAATTTTTAAAAAGTTTTCATGTGTAGCAATTTTTTATTACTTTAATAATATGAGAAATGTTCTTTCCAAGAGGAAAATGTAATGATCCTTCACAGTATTCAGATATACTTCGTTATCTTAAACAAATTTATATCTTAAAGTTACAATAAAAATATACTCCATTTCTTAATAACATTTAATTATGAAAATTGTTTAAAATATTTATTTATATATTTTCTTAAATATAACTGTATTTTGATGAAATATTAATATTAAAATTATCTTTAAGCAAATTTAGGGATTTTTGTTTTTCGAAATTCAAAATGGAACCCATTTATTTGATGAAAATGAATATGTAAAAAAAAAGAGAAAGAAAAAGAAAAGAAATCTGTACTTTTTAAAAGTAAATTTCTTTAAAAATATTCTATTTTATATTATGGTTCTTTCGAAAACCCTCATAAATTTTAATTATATATTAATATTCTTAAGTTTTCCATAAAATTTCAGTTTAATTATGTGCAAAAAAAAAAAAAAAAAAAAAAGATTGGAAATAAACATCGTTTTCCCGAATATGAACTAGATGGCGCTACGCCCTTGAAATCGCCGTTACCGCCAAGCTGGCGAACAAAAACTTTCGGGAAGAATAAAATCTACAATTAATAGTTAAATTTGGCAATTTTTCATGTTTACGAGGAAATTGAAGCATGCAGGGATACTTTCTTGAATGATTCGTAGAATTAATAGCAGAACAACTACCCATAATTGAACCTTTAAAGTTAAAAAATAGACAGAAACCAATTCAACGCCATTGAAACACATTACGTGAACCAGTCCAGCGGGAATAAAAATGCCGGACGAGTCAGCCTATATATTATAGGAGCTCTACTCTTGGTCTCAGGTCCCTTGCTCCTGCATTGGGTGGGGGAGTCTGTCTGGTTAAAGTCATGATTCGGGTCGGTTACAACCAAATCTGGACACGACTCTAGTGTCAGGCTGTGGAGCTTTTTAAGAGCATACTGTATATCTCTATCTCTATAAAAGAGTAAGTGTCTGTCTGCCTGCCCGCGGATTTCTCCGTAATTATACCCCCTAGGACTCAGAAATTTTTGTCATGTGTAGATGTTATCACCGGACAGTATACCCCACGGTCGAATTTTTAAATTTTAATTTAGATTTAAAAAAAAAAATTAAAACGTGTATATGGAATTTTGGGTTCGAGGCTATTTCAAGCTCCTCCCATGAAATAGCCTCGGCAACACCATCCGTGGCAACGAAGCAGCCAGCCAATGAGAGCAGGTGCAGCATCCAGGATCTAGCCACAGATTAAAGATATTCCATTACTCAATGGGCGTGTTCAGCTTACACGACCACAACGACCATGGTCGAAGGAGAAAATATACATGGAGTGAGTCACCTTAGAAGCATGGAAATAAGTCATAATTGAATTATATTCTGTTTCTGTGCCTTATAATAAGTGAAGCCAGCGACTATAAGCCCTTATCCTTCCAAAAAAGTGGCTCTTGTAATAGGAATATCATAATAGGAATCATGAACACAAAACATCACGTGACACAACAAAGCATCACGTGATCTGATTTAGCCCGATGCGCTTGCGCAAACTTCGCTCTCTTGACCCAAAAAAATTTGTGGTCGATTTGATCACGTGATTGGGCTTTTCGTTTGGAAGGTTGATTGAACACCTTTAACAGTTTCATCGGAAATCTAACAATTTTCAACTTTATAACTGATTTTTTAAACTTTCGTATTTCTTAACCAAACAGTATATAAAATATAACAATAGCGGAGTACGATTAATATATCAGTTTTAGTGACATATAAGTTGATGACAGGTCAGATGTTCGATCACCGATTTGTGTCAGCTTTTGGCCTAACCACTGAGCTCTAATATAATTCTATATAACTCAGTGGGTCTGCTGTAGCATAATTTATAGTCTTTATACGGTCATCATATTATGTGTAGCTCGTTGTATTATATTTATCTAATTCATAATTTTATGTAATTTTGCTTTTCAAATTTGGCAGCACTCTAAAGTTTTAGTTTTTGTTTGGAAGTTTGGAACTTTAAAAAGTTTGTTCTATGCAAATAATTTATCTGAAAAGTTAAAACTGATTTAGAGATGTCAGTCGTTTTTATTTGGAAATACACATATTAAAATAATTAAGGATCGTATATGAAAGTCGTCTTCCAACAGGTCTAACACAGAAAGCCTTAAAATAATTAGACAGAAGCACTCAAAAATAAAAATTAAATAAAAAATATTACATACACTTACGATGTTTTGTCGTACTAAACAAATGAACCTGGATCATAAGCCTCTTCTTTTATTTTAGATTTTTCTTTTCAATTTTTATTAATATATAAAAGGGCTTCATCAGTTGCTTTATATTTTCATTAAAATGGAATACTGTTAATATAACAAAACTGTGATATCAACATGTTATGACTTTCATTTGTTTTAGTAAATTAAAATATTTGTTAAAATTTGATAAAAAGAGTTTCTAATATTCTTATTAAAACATTTATTTCGGTAACAAATTGTTTGAAACTTAAATATTTAATTATCAAAATTCATTTTTTAATTTGATTTTTAAAAAATTAACGTTATACGTATAATTTTATTTTTATAGTATTTTACACATTGAATTTTATATTCTAAAATATGCTTTGCATTTTAGTTTTAGTAATAATAAACCAATAAGGTACTCCATAAAAAACACACACCCATCGTATGCGCACAGATATTTTTGCACAATTCTTATTTGCTAAAAAAATATTAACGAATTGGAATAAAAATTTAAATATTATAAAGCGCTGTAAAAGAAAATTTTAATCGGGAGATTGCCCATTTATCGTATTTAAATGAGTATTTTATAATAACAATAGAAATAAATCTGTAATTGCTATTAATATATCATGAAAAACATAAAGTAATCAATAAACACTAAAAAAAAATATCTGAAATACAATATTTAAATAAGTATTTTATTTTAATTAATTTAATTTATTTTAATATTAATCTGGAACTGTTATTAATGTCAAAATTTACCATTTAGCATGAAAAATATATAGCAACTGACAAAACATTTTTAAATAAAAAAGCAGAAAAAAAACTTGAAGAAAGCGTGGGATTCGAACTCACACTATCTAGATAGAAAGTCAATGCTTTAACCATTCACCCACCATGTACACAACTAACTTGCAACAAAATATTAATATAAGTAGGCAAATGCGTGATTTGAACATTTGATTCTCAAGTTCACTGTAACTGTATGTTTTAAACCAACTCCATTTTCCAGTCTCCTTCGACCATGGTCGTTGTGGTCGTGTAAGCTGAACACGCTCTATGGATCTAGCTACCAGCGACGATTTATTTACTTTCTGTTCAGTGAAGTGTAAGATGAAATTGGCCTAAACCCAGTGACAGAACTATCTTCGTGTGTCTGCAACGCTAATAATATTTCAAAAATAGTTTGAAATATGCAATATATATCATATTAAGTTCCCGATAGTTAGTTTTGTCACTGGGGTTTAGGCCTATTTCATCTTACACTTCACTGAACAGAAAGTATATCTTCATGTATCTGCAACGCTTATAATATTTAAAAAAACTATTCTTGACTGTATTTTTAGTTAGTTTGTTTCATTTTTTAACATTTTTAGTATGAAAATATTCACTAAATAATTTGTGCAACGCTTATAATATTTTAAAAAACTGTTTTTGACTGTATTTTTAGTTAGTTTGTTTCATTTTTTTAGCATTTTTAGTATGAAAATATTCAGTAAATAATTTGAGTTCTTGGGCGGTTAGGAATCCATTGTGATTTTTTTTTACCTCATACTTACAAATTAAATATTTTTGATGGAAACAAACAATTTACATTAAATTTTTGAGTAATTTATTGTTTACAATTTTTTTCCTGTAATTGTTTTGGACTACATTTTTAGTTCCCGAGATTGATGAATTCATAACATGCGATAAATTGTTAAGATGTATGTTCTCATTAAGATTTGTTATTGAACTCCATTTAAGAACCATTTTTAACTCCATTTAAGAAGTTTCATTTAAGAACTTTTTTAGTCGCCCAAGAAAAATATTCTTAATGAAACAGATTTTCTGAGCTGTTTCTATATATTCATGATTTTTTTGTTGGGGCGTTTTTGAGTGATCTTTATGATTTAAGAACTTTTTTAGTCGTCCAAGAATCTAATGTTTTTCTTGAACTTTACTTTGAATAAAATGAAAACATTCAGTAAATAATTATTAAATCTTAATCACCTGAGAACGGATTTTTTTTTTAAATTTGTTTCTTTTGTCACTTTATAGAATGCATACTTTGCGACGATCGGCCGGTAGCATCCAACCACCACCACCATCCATAAATGTCATATAATACAATTCTAATACCGTGCAAGCGCCCCCCCCTGGTTATTTTACGATTTTCCGTCGCATTTAGGGGGGCGGATTAACGAGATTTGACGGTAATTATTAAATTGTTTTGATGAACTGATTATAAATTCCCAGTCCGTGAAATATTTATGATGTGCATTTTGTGACATGAGTTTCATAAGAATCACTCACATATAGGACAAAATTAGCATTCACCAATCTGCAAGTAATACTAAAAATTTGTCGATTGACTGTTTTGCCACCACTGGCCATCTTAATAGTCACACTCGCCAATTGTGATGATTGATTGAAAAAAGATTTTTTACCCCTGCTGTCGTTTGATTATTTTCAAAACCATTTGGTACATTTCACAATTACCCCCCCCCCCCCAAATCATTTGACAAATTGTGATTTTTTTTTAAAGCTATTTGCCGATATTTGCATCTCCCCCCCCCCCCCCGGAGACCATTTGATGATTTTTGAGATTTTTTTCAACTATTGATTGATCAATTTTGTGATTTTCCGTTTTCTCACATTATGAGATTCATCAGAAAGTAAAACAATAAATAAATATAAATGATTTGCGGAGCTGTTTCAAAATAATTATAAAGAATAAGTCTTTAAAAATGTAAAATCAATGTTATTTCTGGCCGAGTTTTTTTTTTAAATAATTATAAACCATTTTAATTTGTAAGCATGTTGTAAAAAAATCACCATTTGTGACAAATTTTGTGTTTTATAAGAATCACCCAAGAACGGACATGCAAATTTATGTTGTCATCGCACTCTTTATAATTATTTTTGTTGAGGGTTTTTGGGCGATGTGATTGAATTTTTGATAGAAACAGCTCCGCAAATCATTCATATTTACTTAATGTTTTAACTTGCTGATAAAACTCATAATATGTGAGAAAACAGGGATTTTTTTTTTTTTTAACTTCATATTTACAAATTAAATTGTGGAAGACAGAATAGGTTTGTTTGTGTAGAGGTTTGTGTGTGTGCTGTTTTTAATAAAGACAGTTGCATTTTTCCCGCGACCCTTTCACGAAAGTTTTTTCTGTGAACCTTTCACAAAATCTGCATTTTTTCCACAATCCTTTGACGAATTTCGTATTTTTTCTGCGATCCTTCGATGAAATTCAAGTTTTTCCTGCAATCATTTGACGAAATTTGCTTTTTTTGTGATCCTTTAACGAAATTCGTGTTTTTCCACATACTTATGTCGAGATTCATGTTTTTTCAGTGATCCTACGACGTAATTCGTGTTTTTTTTTTTCAGCGATCCTTTGACGAAATTCACATTTTTCCTGTGATCCTTTGGCAAAATTTGCGTTTTCTCCGCAATCCTTTGATGAAATTCGCATTTTCCGTGAGCCTTTGATGAAATTTGCTTTTTTAATGATCGTTTGACAATATTCGTGTTTTCTCTGCTGCCTTTTGACGAGATTCATGGTTTTTTAGCGATCCTTTTACGAAATTCTTGTTTTTTCAGCGATTATTTGATAAAATTCGTGTTTTTCTTGCGAAACTTTGACGAAATTTGCGTTTGCCAGCGATTCTTTGATAAAATATGCTTTTTTCTATTATGATAGGGAAAAGCGGATTAGGATAGGTAGATAGGGAAACCCCATTATCAGATCGGGACATTAGATGTAATTAAGAAACATTTGTATATTTGTAATAATTAGCGAAAATGGCAAGATAAAGGGGGTGGGGTGGGAACGACTTTTTATTAAATATCACATTTATTCTACATCAACTTCCTCTCACCACCAGGGGGTGCTTTGCTATCTCTGTTTCTATGGGCTGGATCACAACGGGGTATGGCTCTTTCCACCCGACATCAATAGAGCTTACTGATTTTAGTTTGGATTTTCACCACAGGGGGGCGCTTTCGTATCTTTGGTTCTATGGGCTGGATCATGACGGGGTATGCCTCATTCGACTCGACATCGATAACCTTAATGAATTCAGTTATGTTCGTATAGAACATATTGTGCTCCCTGGCGGTGGAAGGTGTAACTAAAGGATTTTGCAGCTAACTCGGGTTCTATGGGTCACATCACGGCACGGTTTGGCTCATTCGACACAACATCAATAGAGCTTACCTATTTTAGTTCTGAATTTCACCACCAAGGGGTGCTTTCCTATCTCTGTTTCTATGGGCTGGATCACAATGGGGTATGGCTCTTTCCACTTGACATCGATAGAGCTGACTGATTTTAGTTCGGATTTTCACCACAGGGGGTGCTTTCCTATATCTGGATCTATAAGCTGGATCACGACGGGGTATGGCTCATTCGACTCTACATAGATAGAGCTTTTCGATTTTCACCACCAGGGGTGCTTTTCTATCTCTGGTTCTATGGGCTGGATCATGAAGGGGTATGGCTCTTTTGACTCGACTTACAGTAATATATGGGAGTGTGTATGGCACGCCCAGTGTTTGCTGTCTAAGGTAGTGGGGCCCCCAACATTAGATTTGTTTAATAATAAAAAAATGTTCAACACTGATTTCAGGTACATTTAAGGTTGTGTTGGCACGGGCAACGCCGGGCGGGTAAGCTAGTACAATATCAATTAATAAAGCATATGATTTAACAGCATTATAACGATTGGAGTAAATATAATGTGACACTAATAAAACTAAATTAACAAATCATATAATTAGGAAATTGAATACACATCCGCCATCCCCCCCCCCACCCCCGAAAAAAAAATCCCCTTAAATTTTTGGGTAAAGAGAGAATTTATCACTAAAATTCTACCCTTGGGGGTGATGAGTTTTCTTTTAATCATGCTGTATACAGCTCTGAAGCAATTCATAGTGTTATTTCTCACATATATTTCTAAAACTAGCCAACATACTCATCACTACATAGTATAAAACAAAGTCGCTTTTTCTGTCCCTATATCCCTATGTACGCTTAAATCTTTAAAACTACGCAACGGATTTTGATGCGGTTTTTTTTAATAGATAGAGTGATTCAAGAGGAAGGTTTATATGTATATCCATTAAATAGTGGAGAAATACTGTTATTTTTGAGGTTTTTAATGTGATGTCGTAAATAATTTCATTTTTTCCGCTATACATTGCAAACGCAGGCTGAACCCTACAAGATTTATCAAAATAATGTACTAATTATTGTACACATTAAAAAGGTCTACAGAAAACACAAAGAGATGAAGGTTTTCAAGGTTAACCCGAAGCAAAGCGAGGGAGGGCCGCTAGTTAATGATAAATGTCTCACTTATAGAATGTTGCAATAGCAAGGCTTTAGAAAATATTTCAATGTTTAAAGTGTTTATTTAATGTTTATTATTTTCTTCTATCTTTACGAGAAAAAGGTATTGGATTTATGAAAATTTGCCACTTCCGGTTTACGACGAATTTATACGTTTTAGAAGTTCCTGAACACAATTGGACTATTTTTAGAAAATGTCTGTCTGCGAGTCTGTCTGTGTGTCTGTATGTGACAAAAATGTTGTGGGCGCTGTATCTCAAGAACTAATGCAGGAAATTTGATAAAACTTTATATTCAGTTAGACATTGATATAAATAGGTGGTGCTTAGTTTTTGGTGTAAATCGCTCAACAGATGGCGATGCTATGCTACATATTTCATGATTTTTGCGATAGCTATATCTCAAGAACTAATGCACAGAATTTCACTAAACTTCAGATTCGGTTAGACCTTGACAAAAATAGAAGTTGATTACGATTTGGTATAAATAGCCCAATAGGCACTGCTATGCTACATTTTGTACGATTTTTACGATAGCTATATCTTCAGAACTAACGCACATAATTTAATAAAACTTTAGATTCAGTTAGACCTTAATATAAATTGATGCTGATTTGTTTTTGGTGTATGTGAAACCTGTATGAGATGGAAGAAAGTTTTGGGATTGGCACATCAGACTAATTTTTTTATATTGTAATCAAATCTGTGAAATCTGACGTTATTTTAGCTTTTGATCATATTTTGATTTTTTTTTTTTTTTTTGTCTAACCTGTGATAACTGATAAATTTTCTGAAATTTCAAATTCCTTGGGGGATGGCGCCCCTGATTCCAAACCGGCATCTCTTGACGCTAGACAAGCAGGTAGGCTTAAAATCGATGTTAGAGATATATTATGGACTATTATTCCATAATTGCATTAAAATGTAGAAAATTTTTCTTTGACTTTGGGTTTCAATTCGAGTTTAGTTTGAAGTATTTCGGGTTGTAGGTCAACAAAATATTTTTGTCTGGTTCAGGTTTCTGTTTGACTTTAAATAGAATTTGCAAGTTCTGGTCGGTATAATCCAGTCCGCACAGGACACTGGGCGAACACAACTATTTATTAAAGTACAAAGTATAAAAATATTTTTTCCCTTATTTATACTTCTCTAGAAATATTTTTAAAATAAAAACTTGAAACAGAAAGTCTCAAAACAAAAAAAAAGAAGAAGAAGAAGAAGAAGAAGCAAAAAAATTATTTTACTAAAAGGAGAGGAGGAAGATTATATTCCAACAGGATAAAGAGTGCCAACTGTCATGGCTTCCTGCGATCTCTATAGAGAGAAGAGCAGTAGTGCTGCCATCTAGTGCTAATATAGTAAAGTTACTTTTATATTATTTATGCTATATTAATATAGATTCCGATTTCACGAATTATGTTCAAAAACATTTTTGCGTTTCGTAAGGAACTTTCATATATAAAAAAAAGAAGAAAAATAAACTTTAAAACACCGATACAATGATAGCTTAAATATAATAATGATATTTCAAAATATATGCTTATTTCTGTGAATAGGATAAATTTTATTTCCAGTTTGGTTGGTTGATTTATGACGGCCGGTTATCTACTCGAGGGATATAGGCCCAAGGGGAAGTGCCCTCCGTAGGTGTCTTTCTAAGGAATCCTAACCCGCATTTACGTCAAGGTTCGAAGAAAACCACGGAAAACTCCGAACGGTTGGGTCGACGAGCGCGACAGGAGGTTGAACCCAGCACCTCTTTGTGAGTACCAAAGCTTTGAGAGTAGCTTTTCTACCAGCTTTGAGAGTAGAACTTCTCAGCCACAGGTGGGACCAATTTTATTTCCAGAGCAAATTTTGATCAAACGTGCAATGAACTAATCTTGAATAATGTTACTTGATTAAATGTATATCTTGTTTATAATAATAACAAGGAAAAGTTTAAAAAAAAGTATAAATGCTGTTAAATGCATAAATTGGGCGTGAACGAAACTTCTTATTTTGAAATGAATTCTGAAATTAAAATTCACGAAAAAAAAAAAAAAAACTTCTAAAGGGAGAAAAAAAAATAACCAGATCATAAAGACAATTCCAAGCATATTCTGATGCAAGGCCTCTTTTAACCAATTCAATTTAACTTAATATTAATTTTATGTTCAACATAAAATGGAAATCTGTCTTTTCGCCGACAGATTTTAGTTTAGTGCCAAAGTGCAGAATCTTATAGTTAATCTGACCTTATGATTAATCTTGAGCAAATGTGATTTGCTGCAAGAGTGTTTTTTGGAATGTAAAACCTTTGATGATATTCACATGTAGTTTAAAAGACATTATAGCCATAATGGCAACGATTGGAAGTGGGTCACGCACCACTTGGGGTCTTGTTAGGGGCCCGTGCTTCTTCGTACAATTCGAAACAATGTTACCTCTGTGTAAAATATATATATATATTGTATATATATACATATATTTTACTCTTGATTTAAGTAATTGTTTTTAAATGTTTCTTCGTGAGTAAAAAACAAGTAAGTGTTATCGAAGATTGCACAAAAGGTTTCGTTTAATATTCCTTTCAAAACACTTTATCCTTTAATTAATAAATCCAAATAAATTTCATTTTCCATTAGAAAAAAAAAAGTGTTTTTTATAAAATAAAATAAAAAAATCGGTTGATTTTTTTGATTTTTCGAATTTCTTAAATAGAATAACATTTTGCGTATATATATACCAATTTCCAAATCCCTATCTTATTCAGTTTTTTAAATTTGAACATGCGTTAAACTTTATGAGTGAGGTATTTAATTATCATCAGCATTGTTTATTTATTTATTTTTTTAATCTTTCGCATCCGAAGTAAAAGAAACAAATATATATATATATATATATATATATATATATATATATATATATTTTGTAAAATAAAAAGTTACAGGTCGTTTTTTTTTTCGATTTTTAGAAAATCTTTTAATAGGCATGTGGTTTTGTGTTTAAAATCCAAATTTCAAATCCGTATCTTATATAGTTTTAAAAATTTATATATACCTTAAAATCTGCCAGCACCCCAAATTGTGGTAAAAATCTTTCTTTAGTCCCGACTGTTATTGATTGTAAAAGCAAGCTGCACGTGTATAAAAATAAATCGTTTTTCACTTGAAAAAATAATAATTTTTAATAAATATCTTTGGTAATCAGCGTCCTATTTTTATAAAAATTAGTTATTTGTATTCAGCAGTCAAATCTAAGCATAGATGTGTAAATTTCAAATCGGTAAACGCAATATTTTTAATAATTTTTTAGAGCTCCAAATAACGCTATTTTTATAGCTTTAAGGGGGAAATACACTGATATCTTGTCTGGAGGTCGCGGTGAAAGAAGATATGTTATGTAAGTCTGGCAAAGGAGGGTAGGAATCTAAGCGAGAATGCACTTTTTAGTTTCTTTAACAGGTTTTTAATTAATATCTTTGGTAATTAACGCCGTATTCAAAATTTCATTATTTTTCGCGTGACAGGGGACATTCAGCTGTAAGTACACAAAATTTCAAGTCTCTAACTTATACAGTTTCCGAGTACGAATGCTGTGACGGACAGACAGACAGTGTTGAATTCAGACACTTTTCTCTGTGAGGTGAATTGTGATTTCTGGGGCTCCGGGGGGATATTATAGAGTTCCGGGAGGGGGAATTGCACTTTTTGACCATGGAAAGCATTATATCTTAAATCTTCCGGGTGGGGGGGAGACATTTCAATGCTCCGTGTGGGGGGGATGTCAGACAGACAGATGGCCAAACGCTTTTCAACTATGTTGGAGAGTGTTAAAAAATCATGGTTTTGATGTGCGCCAATGGACTTACCTCACTTTCAAAACCAATGATTTATTGAAAACGTTGATATTCTTTGAAATGGTATATAATTGAACGGGTGAGTGGAAAAGGGATAACATTCCAAAAATAAGAAAAATAAACTGAGATACAGTGGAACTTCCCTTTAACGAAGTCCCTATTTAACGAAGTTTTCTACTTAACGAAACTTTCTGCAGAACTTTGACTTTGAACACCATTAGCATGTAAATTAATCTCCACATTACGAAAAATATATTCTATATAACGAAGTTTATTCCACTTTTGTACGTGTACAGAATTCAAATTAAGCGATTGCTGTTCGAAGGATATGCAAATTTATTTCAGCGGATTCGATTGTGTGAAAATGAACACATTTAAATAATTTCCATTCTGCTTGGTGCTAAATAAAACAATTTTTTTCACACTAAGAAAAACACTTGTTATCACTATTCTCCCACTCCGAGACTCCAGCGCTGACAGTTGGGGGAAGTCAAAATTCCCTTTTTACCTTCAATGATATAGAAGATGAGGTGTCGCAATGGCGTCAGATGCATTGAAACAAAAAATATCTATTAGAGTCAGACAGGTACCATTCTGACTTTCCATTGCTGATGGAAGGCTTTGTACATCCAAAAGAACGTGCTTCAAAATACAAATCGATAGAACATCAAAGTTATTTTTGTCCCTGCCAATACAGCTAAACTTCAATCAATAGTCTAAGGAATAATAAAAAATCTTGAAGTACATTATCGAAAAAGACAGATAAAAGCCGATGTAGTGAAAACATTAGTTTGAGATTCTGTGTATCAGAGCTGATGAAAGCTTGGGCCAAAGCTTGGGAATGTGACGTGATTTCATCGACCATATACCACTGTTTTGTAAAAGACGGCTTCATAATTAAAACTGGATCAAATGCTTCTGAATCCAAAGAAAAAATATGAAATTAAGTTAATTTCTATTTAACGAATTTTCTTCATAACGAAGTTTTTAAGTGTAACGATGAGACTTCGTTAAATGGAAGTTCCACTGTAGTTTAATTAATAATAACTAATAATTAATAATAATTAATCAGTATTTTTCATTGAAATTTATAGGATGAACCATCATCGACTATTCCTACAATCGAATAATGGTAAACATCTCTCTAAAATTAATAGTTTTTTTTTTTTTTTTTTCACATACGTATTTTTTGTGATTCCTTATCCTTTTTCCACTCACCCGCTCAATATTACACTGATGTGCAAAACTTAAGCAACAAACACAAAATGCTAATTTCTGAACACGTGAGTTCTCAAAAGGAAATTCTATAAAGAGCAAGTGTAGAAAAGAGGTACTACCCTAACAGCACGGCCAGTCGATGTGAAATCCCCTTGACGTCACACATGGTTAGAAGTGTCACAATCACTACGGTGAATCAAAATATGGGATATTTCACTGTCTCATTAGTACTCTCAAATGATTGTTAACACTGAAAAGTCACTGTGACTGTCGCTTTGTGATGGGTCACCAGGTGACATTACAATGAAGTCAACTTGTGATTCTCAAGTCACTGTCAGTTGAAGACTGAACTTTGAAGTCATTGTGAGCATTGCATTGTGATCAGCCGCCAAATAATGTCACAATGAAATCGCATGGTGACTTTCCTGTGATCGACACTCTATTGTGAAGTCATCATTGCACTCCTTTGGGAAAAGTCACCAGATGATTTCATTTTCTGTCACTTCGGAACCCGTCACAGAACAGCTATCATGATGACTTGACAATGGAGTGTCAAAATGACAGTCATATGAGAGTCACAAGGTGACTTCATTGTAATGTCACCTGGTGACGCATCACAAAGGACAGTCACAGTGACTTTTCAGTGTTAACAATCATTTGAGAGTAATAATGAGACAGTGAAATATCCCATATTTTGATTCACCATAGTGATTGTGACACTACTAACCATGTGTGACGTCAAGGAGACTTCACATCGACTGGCCGTGCTGTTAAGGTAGTAGCTCTTTTCTACACTTGCTCTTTATAGAATTTCCATTTGAGAACTCACGTGTTCAGAAATTAGCATTTTGTGTTTGTTGCTTAAGTTTTGCACACCAGTGTAATAACAAAAAAATTTAATACTTTATTTTATTTATTTATTTATTTTATTTCAATGTTTCATTCTTCTTTTAAAAAGTTACAATAAAACAAAAAAAAATCCCTGACGGCTCGGCCTACAGGCACAGGTAGATTTCGAAGACGCAGACCGTGGGGCGCCTGATGGTCGGGAATTGCGGAAGAAATTACCTTTTTGCGATGATGCGGCAGTTGGAACCGCCTACTTTGAAACCTAACTTGTTTGCAAGCGGAGCCAGCAGGAATTTTTTTTTTTTTTTTTTTTTTTTTTTTTTTTTGGCTATAAGAGTTGGTCTTATAAAAAACAGTATAAAAGTTTTAGATAATATTAAGAGGATTTATAATAAATTTAAGCGGATTTGAAATCTTGGGAATTGACGAAGTTATGAATTTTTTTCTTCTAAAACCCCCCTCCCCCCCCCCCTTAAGGCAATTTTTAATTATATCAAAAATCTGTCATATATAAATTTTCGGCCCTTTTCCTAGAAGTAATAATAACTTTAAATGGATTCAATACGTATCATAATTCAGAAATTATGACGTTTTTTCTGTTTTCACAAAAAGCCCCACCCCCATTTCCCCCCCTTGGTTCGATTTTGCCCATTAACGAACTTGACCGAGATTTTATGCCCCTTGATTTTATGTATCAGTTTCGAAAAGATGCGGGAGTTGGAACCGCTTACTTCGAAAAATAACTTGTTTACAGGTGGAGCCGGCAGGGATTTTTTATTTATTTATTTATTTATTTATTTATTTTTTGCTATAACGGTTGGTCCTATAAAAAACTTGTCAATATAAAAGTTTTAGATAATATTAAGAGGATTTATAATAAATTTAAGCGGATTTGAAATCTTAGGAATTGACGAAGTTATGAATTTTTTTCTTCTAAACCCCCCCCCCCCCCTTTAAGGCAATTTTTAATTATATCAAAAATATGTCATACATAAATTTTCGGCCCTTTTCCTAGAAGTAATAATAACTTTAAACGGATTCGATACGTATAATAATTAAGAAATTATGGGGGGTTTCTGTTTTCACAAAAGCCCTCCATCCCCCCCCCCCCCCCTTGTTTCGATTTTGCCCATTAACGAACTTGACCGAGATTTTATGTCCCTTGATTTTATGTATCAGTTTGGAAGAGATTTATGCAGAACTTTTCCAGTTATCGTGGTCATAAAAAAGTGACATAGATAGATAGATAGATAGATAGATAGATAGATATAAAGTTTTGAACTGGGGGTGGTTTTGGGTTCTGGGAGTCATGATCGGCGTATATCTGCAAAAATTTTTCAAAATTTCCAACTTAGGTGAGAATGTAATAGGTAGTATTTCTTACGAAATCTACCTAAAATAAATTTAATTTTATAGGTAGAAGTAGGAAAAATATTCAGTTATAAGTTATATGCTAATAGTAGATAGGGAAGAATTTTTAATATATTCATGATGGAATTCTGATTGTGATATGTATGCCAATCTTAAAAGATATTTATTGTGAATTGATTAAAAACTAAATTTTATGTTAATTTGTAATAAGAATTAGCTTTAACTAATTTTTTTTTTCACAAAATGGACTTTCACAACATATATATCACATTTATATAGTGATGAATCACTACTTTTAAAATCAACGGCTCAAATAAAGGTTAGGAAAATTTAAAAAAATGTTCCATCAAAAACTATTTTTCTTAAAAAAAAAAAAAAAAAAAAAAAAAAAAAAGTTCGATATTGTAAGTCAAACGTGACAATAGACCTGCGTTCGTACTATAACTAGTTTTATAATGTAAAAAAAAATGTTTCTTATTACGCATGCTACGTTTACAGATGCGAATTTTTTCGACACCAGACAGCGCTGCAAAATTCACTACGGAGATCTTGCTTTGCAAATAATTACCTCCATGGTTTAATATTTTTATGACTCACGAAGAGCGAATTTCTTGTATTTATTCACTTTAATGGATTGAGATATTCGCATATTCGGCTGTTAACCTAATTTCCACTGAAGTTATCTCAGAATCTATACATTTTTTAATGTAACTCATCTATCAAATAAACAATTTTTTTGAACAATCTTTCTAAAAATGTAACTTTTATGCAATTTTATTCGAAAAAATAATTTTGTAATTTTGAATAAAAATGGCCATTTGGCATACGGAAAAAGATGTGGTTAGCCCGTATTTGTTTTCCTCAGTCACATGACTTGCATTTTTACTATATAGATTTACGTAATGATAGGATTTAATAGAATAAAGAAAACTTTTATTAATATCTTTTAAGTTTTGATTCGATTTTCATGAAATTTGAAATGGGCAGGACAAAATTCTGCAACGATTTTACATATTAAATTTCAAACCATTCAGCTGGGTAGTTTTTGCGCTGTTATATGCGTGCGGATGGACAGACGGTCGGACCAGACGACGACTATAGGTGCTACGTATTTATATAATTACGAACGCACCTAAAAATTGGATACTTCACATTATATATGCAGTTAATGGTTTGAGAAATATCGCATAAAAAATTACATAATGTAAAAATGATTCAAATTTCCTTTTTATGTGCGTTCGTAATTATATAAATACGTAGCACCTATTGTCGTCGTCTGGTCCGTCCGTCTATCCGCATATAAAAGCGCAAAAACTACCAACTGAATGGTTTGAAATTTAATATATATAATCGTTGTAGAATTTTGTCGAGTTATTTGAAATTTTATGAAAATCGAATGAAAATTTAAAAAGATATTAATAAAAGTTTTTTTCATTCTATTAAATGCTATCATACGTAATTAATTCAATGATATCCCATGATAGGTAATGATTCTAGGTTGACATGGTGATTACGGCCTATTTAAGATGGAATCCTATTATTTCCGTATTGCTGAATTTAAAAATCAAATTTGTATACTAAAATTGTTTAATTATAGCAATCCTATAATCCAACCGACGGTTTTTTGGATAGATGTTTCCGGAAAATAGATATTAAATGGAAAAAGAGTCTAAATATGGATTTCAAGTTCTGAAATTTTCAAAGCTAGGCTTAACTTTCCCATTCGAATTTTCAGTAAATGTCAACAAAAGATAAGATGTTGCCAACTTAAAATGTACTTATTTTATTACGGAAATTAATCATATCATAATAACAGACCATAAAATTCATTTCACTGAAATAATAACCATGATTTTTTTTACATTGTCTTGTATTGGATATTTGCGCACAGTATTTTTTTTTATTGTAATAGAATTGTAATTAACTGTTTGTAAAAGTGTATTGAAACTTTATTTCATAAAATAAAATTAATATCTTTAATATAAAAATCTACACATAAAATAAATTTTGTATTCATGCATTTTTGTATTAGAGTGCAACAGCTATTGCACCAATATCCGAATATTTATAAAACTGGTTATAGTACGAACGCACCTCATTTGGCACGTTTGATGTACAATTTCCAACTCGTTGTGTTTTATTTTATTAGTTGATATCTTGAAATTATTATATATTTCCAGTATTATTTTAAGTTAATTAAGACTTTATTATAAATAAGTGCTATCTTACTACTGTTTAAAAAACATCATTATTATTTAATTTTTTTCACTTCAACGGCTGCCCCGAGATTAGTCGGGGTAATAAAATAACTTTGTTTCCCAATCTCTGCGGCCATTGAAGTGGTCTACCGATTTTTCAGAAGAGATTGTTCTCTTTTTTCTTTTTTCTGCCAGTCATCGCTGCTGAAGCAGAGAAGACTAATAGAAAAACAGAATAACATCAGGAGCTAAATGAAGTTATTGTGGCGCCAGGAATCAATAACATCCATGCTGAAAAAGAATCTGCATTAATAATTCATTAATAAGATAATTGCTGTTGTTCGTTCATTTAAAAAATATTTACATCTAGTTCCTGTTTTATTATTTATAATTTTATAGGAATACTAGCTGACCGCCCGGCGTTGCCCGGGCCCATGATAATAACCTTAAATACACCTAAAATCCGTGTTGAATGATTTTATATTTTTAAACAATAATCTTTCCGGACGAACCTTCTGTTGGGGGCCCCGCTGCCTTCGGAAGCATACACCCTCGAATTTGTATGATTTTAAATGAAATTCTATCCAAAAGAACTTAAATTTGGGGACCCGTTGGTTTCGGCAGTGTACATGGGACGTGCTACGAAAACTCTCCGATCTTTTTTGATTTTTTATTTTTAAAGAAAAATCTTCCCAAACAAACCTACTGTTGGGGTCTCACTGCCTTCTGCAGCGTACACTTTTGGACTTGCACGATTTTATATTTTAAAATGAAACTCTATTCAAACGAACCAAGGGGCCATCGTTATAGTGATTTCCGATTTCATTTCTGATATTTAAATATATTAAACTTTCAATTCTGACCAAAAGATCTTCAGAAAACCTAAATAATGTAGCCCCCATATCACCCAGTCGTCAGTCACGACGGAAATATCGTAATTTTTCTTTTAAAGTAACATTCTAATACTAGAAAAGAAAAATAAGATTATGTTTTTTCTTCTATTCATTCTGGTCAAAATAACATTAAAATTACACGAAATTCAATGCGTAATTTTTTAGGGGGAAAAGTTACTTTTATTTTTTCTATATACGAATAAATAACATTGTCAGATTCAGCAAGAATGAGCCCGAGCCTGCCCGGGCCGAAGGCTGGTATAAAAATCGAGCCCGTGTCAGGCTCGGGCTGAGCCAGTCTCATCTCTAAACAGCCTTTCTTTCTGGCAGACGTTCGTCTTTAGGACACCTGACGGTTGACAGAACAGATTGATAGCTAATGGTAATTGGCTATTTTTTAAATTCACTGTTGTAGATTGCATTATTTATTTTTCTTTTTATGAATAACGAATTGTAGTCTGGCGCCATCAGTTAGATTATTTCTAAAGAGTGCAGTCGTAAAGAACCATTATGCAATCTTTAAATGTCAAGCTTCTCATCCGAATGCTGATATTGCGGATTTTACATTGTATATGCCTTCTTCTCCCCCTCCTACCCCCCCCCCCCCCACACACACACAATTCCATTTTACTAATAAGTTGATATCTAAATTTTATTTTTGTTCTTCTGGCATCTTTTATCATTTTAAATATTTATTTTATAATTTTTCTTTACACGTATTATGTATGTTTGACTGCGCGCATTCTCTGAATTCGAGCTTTTGATGTTTGAATTGGTTAATTATTTATTAACTTCATAGTATTATGTATACACTTAATACTTATCTGTCTTTAAAAAATTGGAGATTTGGTCAGTTTTGTTGCTAGAGAACTTGTTTTTTTAGGTGCGTTCGTAATTATATAAATACGTAGCACCTATTGTCGTCGTCTGGTCCGTCCGTCCGCATATAACAACGCAAAAACTATCAAATCGAATGGTTTGAAATTTAAAATATATTATCTCTGCAGAATTTTGTCGAGACATTTCAAATTTTATGAAAATCGGATCAAAACTTTAGGAGATATTGATAAAAATATTTATCAAGAAATTTGAATTTTTTTAAAAGAAATCACTGCTTTCTTGTTATAGGAGGTTCCGAGGTTTAATCGTCAAGCGACCGAGATACTTATTTTATTACAGAAATTAATCTGCAGACGATATAATTCATTTTACAGAATTAAAAATTCTCAAGATCTGAATATTTATATAACTAGTTATAGTACGAACGCACTTCATTTGTCACGTTTGACGTACAATTTCCAACTTGTTGTATTTTGAATTCAAAGGTATTATATATATATATATATATATATATATATATATATATATATATATATATATATATATATATATATAATTGACTAACTTTCTATTTTATATCTAATGTATAGTACTACTAATATTAGAGTGAAAGGGAAAAATAACAAATAAATTAAAACTCTTTTTAAAATTACTATTTCGATTCCAATAAAAAATTTCAATGTATCTGTTAATTATAATCTCTAGTCGTAGAATAAAACTTCCGAAAACGATATTGCTAGTGTCGAATTTCTCGGATTTTTATCCTAAAATGAATCTCTCTAGAACATTGTGCCCAAATTTCTTAACGATCTGATAAACGGCAAAGGAGATATGGTAATTTTACGTATATCTCTTTAGTATCTCTTTTTTTATAAGTGAAATATTTTAATTACTCAGTTCATATTTTTTCATATTCACTATGCAATCAAAATGCTAAAAAAGTTGTTTTCGTAACTTCTACGGTCTCAGTCTAGGCTTCCACAATAATTCAATAAATTGTCTGAAAAGTTTTTAAATGTATCTTCAGATTCTATGAGAGAGAACTAAGTATTGATTTATATTTATATATATCTTGAAATTTCTGTTTTTAAAAAAATATAAACTTTGACAATGTAAAAAAAAAAAAAATCGTTTTATTTCAGTGAAATGAATTATATCGTCTGTTATGATATGAGCGAAATGAGCATGCCTTTCTTTTCTCTTATTACGTATGCTACGTTTACAGATACGAATATTTTTTTTCGACACCAGATAGCGCTGCAAAATTCACCACGGAGATCTTGCTTTGCGAATGATTACCTCCATAGTTACTTTAGTTTACAATTTACTTTAATGTATACTGGATAAATGTATATGGATAATATATACTGGCTGTCAACCTAATTTCAACTGAAGTTATCTCAGAATCTATACATTTTTTAATGTTACTCATTTCTCAAACAAACATTTTTTTTTTCAACAATCTTTCTAAAAATGTAACTTGTATGCAATTTTATTCGAAAAAATAATTTTGGAATAAAAATGGCTGCTTGGCATATGAAAAAAGAATTGGTTAGCCCATATTTGTTTTCCTCAGTCACATGACTTGCGCTTTTATTATATAGATTACGCATAATAGGATTTAATAAAATGAAGAAAACTTTTATTAATATCTTATAGAATGACGAAAACTTTTATTAATGTCTTTATAAGTTTTGATTCGATTTTCATAAAATTTGAATTGATTCGATAAAATTCTGCAACGATTATATATAATTTTTAAATGGGGCCTCCGTGGCCGAGTGGTTAAGTTAAGACACCATTCCGCTAATCGCTTGAGAGCGAAGGAGTCAGGTCGGCGGGTTCGACTCCTGCCAACTCCATTGCACACACTTTGTGGAGCTCCGGGATGTAACTCTCTGGTGTTGTAAATTTCCTTGTGGATATCTCGTCCCTGTATATTGACGATGACTTATAAGCGGGCACTTGATGTCAAGTACACAAGTCAGATGTATGTTCTCAATAAACAATTTTAAATCATTCGGTTGGGTAGTTTTGGCGCTGTTATATGCGGACGGACGGACGGACCAGGCGACACCGCGGGCCCCGGTGATAGTTCCAATGCGCCCCCCCCCCCCCCCCCACCCTCAACCAGAAGTCTGATAAAATAAAACCTGCTTAGACGAAAAAGTACAGGAAATTCTGTTTTATAAAGGTTTTTTCGTTTTAAAAGATATAAGTACATGGAATTTTTTTGGCTAGACCATGATTTTTTCTCCGTTTACAGCAGAATTCCGTTATAAACAGTATTTACTGTATTAGAAAATAAATATGTTGGATAGTACTTTTTTAGAAAATCTATATAGTATTTATTTTCTTACAATTTTATTATTTTTATTTTACAGTATTTTACAGTAGTATTACAGTTTATGATGCATTGGTAACACCTTTTCATATAAGGATTTTAAATAGAAATTGAAAATATTGAAAATATAATTAAATTTTAATTCAATTTATCAGTAAGGCGCCGATTGCCTGACGCTATTGCAACTTTTGTTATTGCGTTTTACAATTCAGAAAATATTTGTTCTATGAATTATAAATAAATAAATGCCTACATCTTTGCTCTGCTGATTTTTAATAAAATCTAGATTTTGTTTCGAACGTAAAATGCCTCTTAAACACCTCTCTTCCCCCTTCTAGCCAGTCCGTAAAGAATTTCAAGCAACTTCTGACTTTTAAAGTTTGTAATTTGTTAGTTGTTTTAAATTTTTTTAATGTAAAAAATACCAGTCTACTTTTTCTAGTACACGGAAATTATTAAAACAACAAAACATGTTTTGTTGAGTACATTTTGGTTGTTTCAAGCAAAATTTTTAGTTGAAGTAAAAAGTTGGTTTTGTCGCATTGACAAAAAAATATTGTTAACACTCTTACAATATTTTAACAAAATTTCATCAATTTTACTTGAGTTAACAAAATCTGTTTTTTTTTTTAATTTTACCATAATTTTGTAATTTATACAAAATTTAAATTGTTGTGTAGTAGCCATAACTCTCTCACGTAACTTGGTTTATTTGACTTATATAGCTATATAATTAAAGGATTAACATAATTCTTGGATAATTAAAACTTTTTTAATTGGCACGGACCAAGGTAGTTTTAAAAATCCCCCTATCCCATTTATTGCTTTCTTGTATCTTTACAAGAAGAAATTGGAGTCATGAAAATTTTCAACTTCTGGTTTTCGACGGATTTTAGAATGTCCTGAACACGATTTGACTGTTTTTAGAAAATGGCTGTCCATGGATCTGTCTGTCTGTATGTGACAAAAATTTTCTGAGCGCTCTATTTCAAGAACTAATGCACGGAATTTAATAAAACTTTATATTCAGTTACTTCCTGATATAAATTGGTGCTGATTAGTTTTTGACGTAAGTCGCGCAACAGGTGGCGCTGCTATGTTGCAATTTTCGCGATTTCTGCAATAGATTCGCGATTTCTCAAGAACTAATGCACTGATTTACATTAAACTACAGATTGAGTTTAGACCTTGACATAAATAAAAGCTGATTACGTTTTGGTGTAAATAGCCCAACAAGTGGCGCTACTAATGCTACTTTTTTCATGATTTTCACTATAACTAAATATCAAGAACTAATGCACGGATTAATGTTTAATTCATTTTCAGCAGTGATTTACGCCTGTAATTCTTAAATAATAACCAGTAATTTTTTATCCTGCTTTTTTTCAAGCGTAAACCGACAGAGTGAAAAATGTCTCAAGCCGGGAATCGTACCGGGTCCTCAGAAGAGCGCTCTGAGGCCCCAGCATACGGCAACACAGTTAATTTTTAATTAATTTTCTGTAGTGAATTACGCCTGTAATCCTTCAATAATAACCAGTGAATTTTTATCCTGCTTTTTACAGGCGTAATTCACTACTGAAAATGAATTAAAAATTAACTATATTTTGCCGTATGCTGGGCTTTGTATTTTCGTCTCATGTTTTCCGCAGAAATTTGCATGCTCATGCAGGGCCTGTTTACCAGTTTACCGAATAGGCCCGGAAAGCCCGTGCTTACCCAAAGAAATACAAAGGTGCCCCCAAATTTACTTTTCAGAATAACTTTTTACAAAAAAAAAAAAAAAAAAAAAAAAAAAAAAAATCAATCAGGGTAAAAAATGCATTTTTCCCTTACGAAATTTTTATCTAAGAAGCTCGCTCTTTCTAAATTGTTGTTTACTCGAAATTTTGATGGTAAAATTTCAAATTGTTGCAGAATACCAAAAATGGAGTTAGTAAATACAAAGCAATTGGTAGAGGGGGGCTCCAGAGTAACGTCGGGCTTCCCCTACTTTTATGACTTAAGCGGGCCCTATGCTCATGATGTAATTTCCATCTTGTGCTGCGGTTGCAGCCGGTCCGACATATATAAGAGTGAAAATTTTCAAGTTTGGATGTTGTTCCTTGTAGCTCAGTGGTAGAGCCTCGGTTAGTTGTTCTGAGGACCTGGGTTCGATTCCCGGTCTCGGACGTTGTTAAATCTGTCGGTTTACGCTTGTAAAAAAGAAAAAAAAGCAGGATAAAAATTCGCTTGTTATTTATTATTCAAGGATTACAGGTATAATTCACTGCTGAAAATGAATTAAAAAATAGTTGAGTTTAGATTGGTTCTAGTACAAAAAGTTGTTTCTGTAACAAAAACCTTTTGTTGTTTTAAACAAAGAAAATTCTTAAAATTACACAAAACAATTGTTCTTTAAACAAAAGTTTTTCTTGCCGAAACTGAAAAGAACTCTTAAAATAACAGATAATTATATTTACTTTGAGAAAACTTTCAACAAAAGAATTTTGTTAATTCAAGTAAAATTGAACCATTTTTACTTGAATGAACAAAAAAATTTTTTGCTGACGATACAAAATTTTTTGTTGGAATTGCAAAAAAAAATCAACAATATTTCTCTTGTTGATTCAAACAAAATTTCCATTGACCCATATTTAAACGGAAAGCTTTGTTGGGTCCACCAAAATTTTGTTGATTCAACAAAACTTTTCTCTGGGTGTATTTAATTAAAAACCAGTACCGCAGCCGGGACCCCTAGAGGACCCGGGCCCTGGTAATTTGTACCTGCTCTACCCCCCCTCTGTATGGGCCTGTACGTATTTATATAATTATGAACGCACCTAAAAATGAACTAAGGATTTTTCACTTGAAAATCCACACGGGAGGGAGGGGGTAGGGGTGCCCCCTTTTCCTGTGGAAGACAATATTTAATTCTGCTTTTCTTTTTACACTTATGTGTGTTTCAAAATTATATTGATCGAGAGGCTCCAGCCCCTCCTGGTAAAAACAAATAATAAATTGTTTGGATTCATTATTTAAAAAAAAGTGGTAGAAGTTTACTTTTGGATTTTTAATATTTCTTATGCGTTATATTTCTGTATTGCTTTTTATGCTGACATTCTTAACCTCTTGAGGGGCAGTCGCATATTATTTATGCATCCCAATTTCAATCAAAGTTTGTACCAAACTTTTTAAATAAAAATTTGCTTTTATGAATTAAAAAAAAAAAATTAAACTGAATCGTTGATTTTAAAAAACTAACACAAGATCACTTTTTTTATAATTTATTATTATTATTATTATTATTATTATTATTATTATTATTATTATTTTGTCGCAAACGTGTTTAAGTTAGGTTTACATGCGCAAACCAAAATTATTTAGACTTATTTATCCTTTGTCGATAAAAATTGTCATTTATTGCAAAAACGATATTAATTAATGACAGTACGAAGATATAATTTCAATGGTCAATAACAAGAGAGGAAGAAAAAAAATGTGATCAAACACGATGTTGAATACATATATGTGCTCGAATGAATAGGTGCCATAGATTACAGATTTTGATTACTACTATTTTCGAGTAGTTAGCTACGCATTACTTAATCGCAGAATTCTGCGATTTAATAAGGCGAATATTACTTAGTGGTATTCAAAATCTGTAATATTTGGCATTTGGGCACTTAATGCCAATCCTTAACCTTTAATTAATCGAGCTGATGGATTTTGTACTCCAGTAGATAGTAGATGTTACAAACTTAAATATACATATTACAAATTCATAGTGTTCGAAAATATTGTCACATATGCTTATTTTAAGGGTTTTCTTTCTTTCTTTTCTCTTTTTTTTTTTTTTTTTTTTAAATATAGTATTGCACAACAGGATAAATTATACTTGACATAAAAGTAATCTTATAAAACATTAATTTCTTTTCCAAGAAAAGTAATAATATATGGTGCATAAAATGCACTGCGCGGGAAATTTATCTGTGTGAATTTGCTCAAGAGTGTAAGTGTTAAGCTGCAGACGTAAATGATTTATGTATCTATTGTATGTATTTTTACTATGTTTTGTCAAATACATAGTAAAAATATGATTAATATGTTTTTGGTATCATTTCTAAAGAACTCATTAAAAACCCTTTTTTATTATTTTTTTTAATAAAATAAACAGCTGATAACCGACATATATATTTAAACAACATTTAAGAAAAATAGTGAGCAGAGAAAAGTTCTTAAAATATCTAGCATTTGTGTGTGCCACAGTTTGTATTGATTCCTGTAAATCTCAAATCTTGGACTTGTGTAGTTTTTGTAATCACTGATTCAATTGCATTCATTTAATCCTGATGAGTTTTTAACATTACAGCACCAAAATTACTTGCTTCTGAAAGCAGCGGATTCTGACAAATAAATTCGCAGTAAAACTTTATTTCATGTTTATATTCCCAATCTCAACCCTGGGATGAAAGGATGAAGAATTCTTATTACTTATCTTTTTAGTGGAAAAAAAAAAGACCAAATGACTAATTTTTCTGTAGCAGGGTTTAAAAATAAATAAATGAACGAGGAATGGACACTAGACTACATGCACATCTGTACCAAAATTTTTTGCATCCCTGGATTTTGTCCTGCGAAACTATACCAAATACCCTTACAATCTTACACAGCACCTGCATAGAATCCAATTTTACAGTAAAATGATTTCTATGGGGTCACTGGGTCCATCCACCCCGCAACTCTTTTATCTCAAGAACCAGGACCGAGAAAGAACATTTATTTATTACGAGCTCTTATTTATTAGGATTTTTCGGACAGGACTGTTGATAAAGAGAAATGCCGAAATAAAATAATGAGCGCGGGCGTTTAGCCTTTGTACCCGACTGAAGGACAGCGGAAAATCACTTCTAAAATAAATAAACTAAATTTCCAATAGGGCAGGGCAGAGGACAGCTGGTTTTTCAGTTTGGTTTCAGCTGGTAAAGACCGTGTTTTGCTGTTTCACGTAGAAAGGAATACTTATGGTTTGCCTCTACTGGAGCAACATTTCATATTATTACATTTTCTTTTCTGTATTTTATTAATAGCATATTTACTCGCATTTTTACGACCTCCTATTTTTGAATGGAAATTTAGGAAAAAAAAAATTCGCATGCAGAATATGACAACTTGGATTAATGAAATTGGATCCCAATCGTGTCATTTTTTTTTTTTTTTTTTTTAATCGAAAGTAGCAAATACGCTTTTTTGTTTCCCGTGGCCTTTTTTCTTTCTACCTGCTACAAAAACGCCAAACAAATTAGGGGTCATCCATTAATTACGTCACATTTCAGGAAAAGAAGAGGGACGCGAATTGTGACATAGAATGACAGAAATGAGAAATGCGTAACTTCGGGGTTTTCTCGTTAGCCCGGCGTAACTTGTTGTGACGTCATATGAAAAGTATTAGGCAAGCCAAATCATAAAATAGTATGTAGTTTACTCAGGAAACAAAAGGTTTATTTCTTCCGTTGAATTGCAACAGCTTAAACTAAACAGATCTAGATGTTTTTATGGTATTATGGCTCGACTCGAGTCGTCGGGAAAATAAAACCCGAGCCCGGCCCGGGAATAATGAAGTCTAGACCTGGCACCGCTCAAGTCTAATGAAATAAATTTGGCCCGAGACCAAGTTTCGGGTTAGGCCAGGGGCCGTGCAGACTTCTAAATCCCCCCCCCCCCTCTCCCGAGCCCATGTTAGACTGTCATTTTATTTATTTATTTTTGTAAAAATTATATTGATCTTGTTTATTTGTTTAGGGCAATCTTTAGAAATTTCATTTGGTTTAATAAATTATAGAGATACTCCTATATTTTTTAAAATCTACTTTTATTTTCTTTTCATGTTAAACCGGGACGGACTCAGGCCGAAATTTTAGCTTTTATACCAGGCCGGGCCGTGCTCGGGATGAAGTTTTAGCCTTTAAGCCGTGACGGCAAGCCAATAAATTTCTTATACGGGTCGGGCCTGGAAAGTAACAGACCTCTAAACTGAAGTAATTTTCTAAAACGTTTGGATTTTGGCTTGATATTTTGCGCAGTGTTGAGCTATGGCTTGTCCCCATTTTATCTTAAAAAACGAAATAAAGTTAACACGAACGAAAACTCATGCTTCAGACATAAATTATAAAACATTTTCCAACATACAAAACTTTACCATTTAATAAGGTGAAATATGATGTATTTGTAAACAATTTGAAAAACGCATAAAACATTTGAAATCTAATTTCAGCAATTACCACCAATAGTTGGAAAAATCTCCGAATTCTTTTGTGCAGACCTGTATATGATCTATAGATTTGTATATATGTTACATAGTATGCTATAAACTTTATAGTTCAGTTACGAAACGCATAGCAAAATTCCCCTTCAGCAATTTCCGTCAATAAATGGATATGTACTCCAGGTCTTTTGTGCTGCTTTGTATATGATTTATAGAATTTATGCACACCAAATACTATGCAAAAAAATTGTTACATTTAAAAACACGCACCAAAACAGAAAAGGCATTTCCAGCAATTATTGCCCATGTATGTGACTGTTAACCGCATTTTGGTACTTTTCCGTTATACGGGCACAATGGCAAAATGTACGCTGATGCATAATGTATGTAAATGTATGTATGTATGTAAATGTATGTAAATGTATGTATTAAATGTATGTAAATGTATGCTTGGCGACAATGGTGTCCATATATAACGGAAAAGTAACCCGAATTTTTTTGGGTGTTCCTGTTAAATGAACGAAAAGTGCTATGCACGCTATATTCTGTAGTAAGCATTCTGTAATGCACCTCAGTGAAGTGTGATGTATAGCAATTTCGACATGCTTGAAATAATGTAACATCATTAAAACTAGTCGCTGGGGGCCACCGTAATACTTACCCATCGTGGATATGTATAATATAAAATATGAAAATAAAACATGTGTAAACTATTTATAAAACGCTTTGCAATTCGAATAAAATTACGTCCTGATGATGTCATAAACTTTAAATGCTCTATTACTCCAAAATTGATAATCATATTAACTAACGGTTTACTGCGTCGGATTAAGCGTCTCATTTCCAATTAAAATATATCTTTGAATTGAAATTTGAATGAAATACAGGGTCAGGAAAAATCGAAGATTTCACATATCTCGGCAACTCATTATCCGATCGACTTGATTCTTTATGCAAAATTTATGTTTTTTTATTGTCTTTTATATTCCCTCCTTAAAATAAACAATTTCGAAAATTTCTATATACCTTTCATCAGAACGCATATTTCGAGAGTCCGAAAAAAAAAAATAGTTGCGGATAATCGAGGTTACTGAAATTCAATAAGCTTCTTCCCATAATTACATACTAAGTACACACCGAATTTCACGTCTCTACCTCAATTTGTTCGGGAGATAGAGCGTTTTCAGACACACAGACAGACAGACGGACGGCAATTTTTTTTTTTTAATATGTTTTTCGGAATCTTCTGTGTCTGAAACGTGTAAATCCCTCAAAAAAAAAAAAAAAAAAAAAAAAAAATTCCGATTTTCAAAACGATTACAAGACTTGCCCTATATACTACATATGATGGGTAAGTAATAAACTGCAAACGATTTTTCTCCATACAGTGCAATGTAACGGAATTCTTTAGAATGCCCAATAATGGAAACGAAATATAAACGCTTAGCGCTTCATTTTCAATGTCGAAACTGACATAGTAAACCTCAACAGCATATATCAATTGCATGACAATCCGAATATATTTACGCAAGTTAGAGCCATGGATGACATCTATGGTTAGAGCACGGACAGGCATCAGACAGACAGACAAACTTAATCCATAAACACACAGAAAAAAATAAAACCCAATTTGGGTCGAAAGATTCTTAGGTATGTGCCCAAATTGGGTTTTTTTTTTTTTTTTTTTTGAAAATGGGTATTTGATAGTGCCCAAAATGGATACACAGTGGTAACCAAAACAGGCATGACCCAATTTGGGCACATACCTAAGAATCTTTCGACCCAAATTGGGTTGTATTTTTTTCTGTGGCACTTTTCAACTTTGTTGCAAAGTATTAATGAAAATATAGTTTGTTTTTCTAAAAAAAAAAGTACCCTTTTATTATTTTATTAGTGTATTCAAAAATAGAAATACGTCGAATTTAATTCATATTTTGTAAATGAAAATTCACGTTTTATAAGAAGCGGCATTCCATTCCCATGTAAATTCTATATATTAAAGATTGAAAATTATTGCATTGTTTAAAAATTCCACTTTTACATGCATGAACCAAGTTAAGTTAAATAAAAGAGTGTAATATCAAAATCATATTGAACGTTTTACTTTTTACAAAAATAGAAAATAGAAATAATTGTGTATGATGAAAAAACTTAAAGTAAAAATCTTTAAAATATAAAAAAATTACAAAATATCCCAAAAATTACATACCTTAACATGTAAATTTAATTACGCGGTTACAATTTATGCCAAAAGCTGATACACCTTATTTTTCTTTTCCTCTTTCATTTCAATTAATGTTTTAGGAGAGTGGTTGGTTCTCAAACTTTTATGGTTTGCGTACCCTTTGAATAATTCCACAAGGGGTGCCATATGAAATTATTTTTTTATTATTTTGTCCATCACTATTTTAAAATAATGATCTTCCTGGTTAATCTTCGGAGTAGATTAGTAGATTATTATTATTTAGAAATAGGGGAAGGAAAAATTAAATACATATATCAGCATTGCTGCATGCGCCTGTTGTACCCCTATATTTTTTGTACTTGTAGTGTAGTCAGGTGTCCGGATTTTCAAGGCTCTTAAGTCCCGTACCGTGGAACCAGTGCGTGAGGCGTCAAAAATCCCGATTTTTCCTGATGTATAAATTCTTTTAAATATCTTTTCGTACTATACTATTCGTTATTTTCCATCGAGTGGAACTTTATACAGTAAAACCTGTCTATAACGTAAAAAAATTATGGTCTCTCCGAAAGGAATCTACCTGCTTCGGCGGAAACCTGCCTAAAAGGAATATTTTTCCGGCCCTTAGCTATTTTTATTTTACAGGTTTTACTGCATTTAGTTCACTAAATCTTGTGAAAATGGAACCTGCCTACAAATCCCGTCTTAATCGTAAAACATTCATGTTCCCTTGGAAAGAATACCTTACAATTATAACTAGAGATGGACCGAAACAGGTTTTTAAGACCGAAACCGAATTTCGGTGATCTTCCCATTTTCAGCCGAAACCGAAAGTGTAAAAAAATTAAAAAACTGATTAATACATACATAACTGCATATAATTATTAATTAATTAATTAATTAATAACAAATAATTAATAGATACTAAATACGCTACTAATATATTTATTAACTATACGAGTATTGAACCACATATCTAACAAACAAACGTACCTATATATGTGTGGGTATCAGTTTCAAACAAAAATGAAACGATATTTTGAAATACAGATAGTTTCGGTCGAGTTTCGATCAGGCCGAAATTTTGACAGCAGTTTTGCCGAAAACGAACATTCGGCGAAACTCCAATTTTGCGCCGAAACCGAAACCGAAAGTTCGGTCGATCTCTAATTATAACTGCTCAACTAAAAAACTCTCCAATGTGTTTCGATCACTAGTGATTCCGCTTTCACATATTTTACTCTTTAAGATTATTGTGTTTATTTAATACAGTAAAACCTACTAAGACGGAATCTTAAGTAACCAAAGAAAATTCCATTTTAAACAGGTTTTTATCTTAGCAAGTTTTTTACATATGAGGGTGTTAGAATGACAGTGCAATAAGTCAAAAATTTGAAAAATCTAGATAACCATATTTTCTTTGAACTTATATTAATTTCTATTCGGTGTGAAAGTCAAATAAACCATAGTTCACTTAGGGAGTCGCTAGAGAGGAAAATAAGTTGGACCACTTAATGCAACGGAAATGCGGCAAGTTCACAAAACCTTCATGTCTCAAATTACTAAATATTGATTTACTCCACTATCATTCTAACACTCTCATATGGTACTCATTCCGTGGCAAAGCCATTAAATAATAAGCCCAGTCAGATAAATGGGAAACTTTTCGCAAGTTGAAAATAGCGCCATCTAGCGGTTGGGAGTGCTGCAACGATTCGCGGATGGTGGATTTGTCGTGAAGGAATGGCAACACAATGACGGGGTAAGTTAAGTTCTATGTTTTGATTTTCGATTTTGCATATTCAAATTTTTTATTTTTATTTTACTGTTTCTTTATTTCACATTGGTTAAATAAATCATATATAAATCAATTTTTTCTCAAGTAAGATTGATTTAAATTAATTAAATATTTTTATTTTCGGTTTGTAAATAGTTTGTATACGGAAGAAATGGCGATATGGAATTGGTTTTTCCCTTAGAATTCAAAACTTCTTTAAACAACTTTTATAATTACTAATTAATAAAACAAATATGAAATAAATTAAACTGGTTAAATGTTATAAATATTTCATAAAATGATTTCAAAATAAAACTGCGGAGCTGATGTAATCTGTCTCTGATATGCAGATTTATAAATGTAATTAATAGTTATAAATATATTATTCACACAGTTGTTATATCAGAGCTCGGCCATTGAAGGCTGAGAATAAAGTAATAGTTTTCTAACGATTCGGTACTTAAAAATTACGCTGTTTCCAGTAAATAGTTTAAACCAACAGAGTTCGGTGATATATAAGGTATAGCCAATATTTATGTGTAAAATATCATGATGTTCGCTATTTTCATATACTTGATATTTATTTTCTAAATACTGTGTATGATATTTTCAGTCAAATAAGTGTAAATGAATTTTTCAACTGTTATTAATTGTGCCCTTTTTTAGAGCTAGAAATATATTTTCCTAGTTTGAAGTTGATAATTTAAATGTAAAACCAATAATTATGCGAGATATTATTTACATGAAATAGCCACTGAAAGATAAACTGTTAAATTTAGATATACATTATTTAAATTTTCATTTGAAATAATCCTTTCTGGTTTGATTTATTTTAGTTTAAACTGCAATATCTGAAAATATTTATAATCGTCAATACATTGTTTATTTTGAAAATATCGGATATTTTTGTGTTTATATATATATATATATATATGGTAGATGTGCCAGTAATGGACCGCCTTCCAGTAATGGCCACCTTCAACATTTTTGGTTTGCAAAAAAAATAACCAATAAAAATTCAGCCTTTTTTATTTCATTCATTGCTTTCTTTAAATTCTAGTTTTAAATACAATCATAATATCATTTTGTGAGGTGTCCATTACTGGAATTTAGGGTGTTTTGATTTATTTCTGTTATTTACAATTAAATTTCGATTCACATTGGGAAATGTGACTATGAGCATGGTTAAATATTGTTGGTAGATTAATATAATATTAAAAAATGTGGAATATAACAATTATAACTATTAATTAAAAAATAATTTTAAAAGAAATTTCGGTACTTTTCGGTTAGCCGGGCGCCAGTGATATATATACATGTATATATATACACACAAACACATATATATATACATATCTACATATACATATATATATATACATACACACATATATATACATATATGTATGTATATATATATGTGTGTGTATATACATATGTATTTATATATGTACATATATCACTGGCGCCCGGCTAACCAAAAAGTACTGAAATTCCTTAAGGGTGTCCATTACTGGCACATCTACCCTATATATATATATTTGGTATAGATGCTGCAGTGGTCTGCAAAATATACGCGCGAAAAAATCTTTCCAACTTTGGCGATACTCGCTAAGATCCAAAATCTGGTCCTAGAGAAGTGAGATTAAGATACGATTTTGTATATTCAATTTTTTTATTTTACTGTTTATTTATTTAACCTTGGTGGATAAGATGCTTTACACTCACGCAGAAAAAAAAATTAATCGGTTAAAAAAAGGAAAAAAGTCGCCAAATTTAGGGGATTTTTTCCGTTAATGGCAACCTAGCCAATTGTATTAAAATCAAGTTATTCGTTTGGCGCGGTCTTGAAAATCGCGCCAACCAAAAAGTCGCCAAACTTATGTTTATATGGTTGCGTGAGTTGTAAAGCATATGTTCCACATTGGTTAAATAACCCATATTATGTAAATCAATTTGTTTTTGAAGTTCTGTGTCTATATATTGTGAACAGCTATTATATACTAATTATTAATATGCAAATATTTATTTTATCAATATTAACAGTTTATCATTAAGGCGATTTACATAAAAAAGACTTTTCTCTGCTCAACTATGTTAAAATTCCTGGGCACAGATGTTATATACAAACCATGTTGGCGCAATTACAACAAAATGGCAATTTTTAGCTTCACATGGTAAACCGATTATTTTGTTTATTTATTTTTATTTTTATTCTATAAATTATTTTTACTATATTTATCAATAGAAAAGTATCAAAGTAACATATTTAATTACATCAAACTACCATTTATTTATTTTTATTATATTATTTTATTTTTATATTGAAATAAAAAATTACGTGCTATTATTGCATACTATTTGTAACTAATATTCTAAAACAAAGTTTTCGCCAAATTGGCGAGAAAAAAAATTCAACATGGTGCGTCTGTGCCAATTCCTGACATGCTCATACTTCTCTCTCTTTTTTTAAACATTAAAGTATGGAACAGTTCCCTATTTCTGTATTATTTTTATGCTGATATGATTAAAATTTGGGTACTTTCATGTTATCACGGGTTCCAAAGATGAATCGCCAAGCGACCAAGATTTATCACCAAATTATAAAGCATGTATGGCATTATAATAATATATGATATATATATATATATAACATTTCTTGACGTATATGGCCAAGTTATAGTCATATATAATGCATATATGATGTATATATATGACATGTGTATATGATGTATATATGACACATAAGACGTTAATAATATGTGTGTAATGACGTATATGGCACATATAGGAGTGTTTGGAATATATATATATATATATATATATATATATGCGTATATAGGATGCATATATAAGCTTTGCGATGATGTTGGCGAAATCATAACTGCAACCTTGGCAGGCATTTTTTTTTAAGCTTTCGGAACATTTTCCTAATGGTTATTGTAATTTGTTAAATTTAATTTTTTTTTGATATGGTGTCAATGTTGAATTCTCCCCCCCCCCCCCCCCCCCCCCAATCATCAGATAACCATTTTATAGCACTCAATTGCTGAGGCATCAGCATTTCTCGGACATGCCAGTTAATTCGGCCTTTATAGCATTATTTTTTTTTAGAGATTATATTACAAAAGGAAGTTTATGTTATCTTTCTGAATTTAATTATATATTATTCTAAATTTTTCTCAATTCATAAAATAAAAATTTGTGTTTTGTCAAATTACATATATATTTTTTTTTTACCTGCGAAATGTTTTCTTCGTTACTAGATTTTATTAAATTAGTTAAGTACAGGTCGTATATGACATGTGTATACGATGTACATATGGCATGTATAAGTAACAACACATGCATTATTAAAGGGCTGCTTCACTGAAACTCCCGATCATGAAATCTAATGTTAGTCTGCGGGGGAAATTTAGAAGCGTGATTACTCATTACCTAATATAATTATTAAAACAAGATTTTCAGTATCAGAAAGTAGGTATCAGATTCCAACAGTTTACGTTTTAAAAATTCTCTCTTTTAAGTCGTTAGTATTCCTAAGAAGATGATAAAATTTCATCAAGTAAATCTCCCCTATTCAACCTGTAAATATCCACAAATTGTATGCTCATAATTTATATTAATTCAAATTTGAATTCTTATGTCTTCCTTAGATGTCAGCGATGGATAAAGCTTATTGGAATTCAGGAAAACAGTAAGTCGGAAATCGGTTTGTATAATAATTACAGACTTTGTGGTGATCGCTCTATATCATCATGGTAATGAACTTTAATGACACCAGAAGCACATACTCTGCAAACAGCTATCTTAATCTAATATCTCAAGATGTAAATATTTTGCATCTGTGAGCTGTATTTTATTATTTCAATTAAATATAAAGTATCACAAAATAATATAATTTTGAAACATTCATTTTTATTGTTTGTTTTTAAATGTTTAATAAATGTGTTTTTTCTTTTAAATGATCATCTTTATTGTCTATCCACCACATAACATTGTTATCCTTTTGCAGTTAAGTTAATTACTTTGATTAAATGTTAAGTAATAGGAGAAGTCAGTAATAAGAAATAAGGGGAAATCCCTATTTTACTTCTAATTTTGAAGTAATGTTCTTTAATCGCAAATCTTTAAGTAAAAAATTCAATATCATGAAAAGCAACTTCATTTGAGAATTCACTTCTGCTCTTGTAGTGATATTACTTTACTTTTTAATGTATGATATTTTTACCGATGGTATAAATGTACCTTACTAAATAACTATACTTTATTATTTAAAAGTTTTTTTTAATATATTGTCTTGAAAAAAATATATATCGTATTATCTAAAGATCTGATAAGAATTCTTTGAAATAGTCAAGCAATGTGGTGATTTATTTTCTTATGTATTATATTTATTCTAGAACCATTTTAATTTATGTAATGTTGTGTATACCTAAACTATGGTAAGCTGATTAAAAATAAGATCTATCATTGATGTAAATCAATGTTGAAATTTTATTCTTGAAAAATTTAAACGACCTTCACGTTATTTAGATTAAATAAGCCAAAATTTTTGCTCTACTATGCTTGATAAATTAATACTACTGTTGTTTATTCTATAATATCTTTTAACTTTTATCTATGTTTGTTTCACAGCGTTTGAAAGCACAAAATACAGATAATAAAGGCTGGAAGTCTACATATGTTTATAAATGATCAATCAAAAATATATATATATATGTTTTCTCTTGAACAGAAACTTGAAAATTCTTTTAATAATATAAATAGATAAGATTTTTTTTTCTTTTTCTGCTGATTGTAAATTTATTAAAACATCTTATTAAAGTACCTGAAAATACCATGTTCACTATAATATTCTACACAAAGACACATATTAATGCTTCTACTTAATAGTAATAATTAAGTAAAGTACTAAATAAAAATTAAAGAATACAAATAACTGCTATTTTTATGTTAGCTGGGTGCCAATGATTACATCTCTTATATAATTGACATCCGGCTAACATAAAAAACACCAAATATATTTAGAAAGATTCTTCCCTCCAAATGAATAATAATACTAAAAAGTACAAAATGATTGAAAATTTTTTCAGGTGTACAAAATACTTTACATCTAGATATGAGCTGACAAAAAAAAAAAAAAAAAAAAATTATTTGTATTATTTGAGTTATAACAATAGAAAAGATACAAAACAATCTGAAATAAAAAGTACTTTTTAATGTATGTTTGTAAAGTAAAATTGGGGAAATTGTTTTTGAAGTTAAAGATTATCTGATTTCTAAACAATTGTATACAGTATTTTTTTTTTCTAAATATTGTCTTAGTTTACTTTTAAATGATCTGTATGTTACTAAATTACTTCTGCCAACTCAAAAAATAACATTGTTCCAGAATTTGTCTTCATTAAGACAGCTTGATTTATTATAATAATATATTTATATATATATATTAGTACACATTATTTTAGCAAGATTTTTACAAGAATACCTGAAGTATGAAGACAGATTATTTTTAAAACCTCCTACAAATCTAAGTTGCATATCAATATCTTAACTTAGGAAGAAAAAAATCCTTAATTAAAAAATCTGATTTTAATTTTTGAAAAGTATTTTTTTTCTCCCTTTTTTTCACACTTTGATCTAAAACAACCCTTGAACATCCTTGAAAAGTGCTTGGATTTTATTTGATATATTTGTATTTTGAGAAACAACTAACTTATATAACATAAAAAATATGTAGAATTTTACCTTTTTAAAAACACTCCATACAAAATGAAATGCATTAAATTTAATATTATTATTATTTTTGGTTATGGGTGGGTACTGTGAAGGTCAGTGTTAAAACAAAAATTCTCCTCCAAAAGGGGAGGGGGGGATGAACATTGCACTTCTACAACAAATATAAACATAAAATCGTTCTCAAGTGTATGAACCATGAACTTTGTCGTTTTATCTGTGTTTTTAGAGACAACTTACTTATGGTATAACTTTAAACATAAAAAATTATATTTATAAGCATAAAACCACAAATCCTCCACTGTGTGTATCCCAAACCTTCTGCTGAATTCATCACTGCTAAAACGAGAGAATAGTTAGTATTAAACAATGTTTTTGAATTATGTCTATTCAGTTCCATGTTGATAATTTTTCCAATTCATTTCAATTAAGAAAACCATTTAAAGATAAAGCTAAATTGTTTTCACCAGATTTGTTTTACATTTATATGACAATTTACATTTTTCACAAAAAAAAAAAAAAAAAAAAAAAATGTGCTTTTAAGGGTGCGGGAACATTTTAGCAGGCGAAATGGTTTGTTTTGGACAATTTTGCTTTTGTTTTTATCTTGACTGAATATATTAAGGATACGTATGCACGCAGATTACAAATAAACAAGAAGTATGCTATGTATATTATGAACATAAAAAAGTGTACTTGTAACAAATAAATAAAATTTAAAGATGACAATACGTTAAATTGGACCATTGTAATACAAAACATACCAAAATAAGCTATTTTATGATCTTAACATACTTGAATTATTCTTATTACCCATTTATCTGTAATTCTGATTGTGTGAATAGGCATGCAAAAAAGATTCTTAATAATATTTAAGTTAGATAAAAGGAAACAAAAATAGTGTCCAAGAGGGAGTATTTTCATCTGTCATTGTTCTTACTCCTTATAAGGAAAAAGTCTTTATGATACGGGATTTTTTTCTGATTAAAAAAAAATATATATATTTCCATAAAGAAAAGAAAGTTACTATTTTACAGAGGTATTTTTACCTTTTTCAAGATTCCCGAATGAATAATTCAGAAATGTTTCTTTTTTTAAAAAGGAATGTTTTCTGTCTATTCTTTCAAAACTTTTTTGTGTGAATTGAAAGTTATACAGATTTATAGGAATTGATTCTATTATTAAAGATGAGTTTACTTATTGATTTGGGAAGCTTTTGTTTATAGATAAAGAGAGATTTCATTAATCTACAGGAATTTATTCTGTGTTTAAAGATAAGTTTCTGAATCAAAAAGTAAAAGTTTCTTGACAGAAAGAAACAACTTTCTATTTTTCCAGATTTTATTCCTTGTAGGTTTGGAAAAGTTTTCTTATCGATAAGGGTAACTATAATTCCATTTCCAAAAGGAAACTTTTTCATTTTTTTTTTAAGTGCACAATCTTTGTCATTGTAGCTGTGTTTTGAAATACAGCTTACTTATAATGTCTTATAATAACAATTTTAACATAATATAAAAATAAAAGCATAAAATTGCAAATCATCTGGTGTATGTGTACCCTGCCCCAACCGCTGAATTCATCTCTGATATAGTATATAATTCACATACTAGAGGCAATGATTCGATTAAATTTAACATATGCCACAGAGAAATCTATACAAATGTTGATAGTTAACTATCTGCTAATTAGTCATTAAATACATATATTGGGTTATTCAGAAAGTTCCTTCTGCTTAAGAATTTGTACCAGAAAATTCTGCCAGTCAATTATTAGACATTAGCTATCTGATTTAATGTCTAATAATAGAATTTTCCGGTACGAACCAACTTTCCGAGCAACCCAATAGTTAAATTAAAAGTTTGAAGTCTTATTATTTTTTAAAGTAGCATTTTAGCTGCAGTTTACTAAATTATTAAAATCATAAGTTTTCTTTTTCTTTTCTAAAGTATCTGTGGATATTTGAACCAAAAAGTGCAAGAAATTTTTTTTACAAAATTTCATGATGATCTGTTTTTACATAAAATATTTATTTAATGGAAATTCATAGTTTTTTAAGAGAGAAGGGTCAATTATATTTATTTCTTTAAATAAGCTTTTTACTAACAGGGGAACCTCTTTTGGTGCAGCTCGCACCTAGCATTGAGACAGGGTGGCATTTTAAAGCCCTATATTACGAAGTTTGAGAATTGTTGAAAATTTTGTGTTAAAATCATTTTTTTATTTTACAGCAGCATAACTTTCAGAAAATGCAATTTTCGAGGCCATTTATTGGACTATTAACAGAGAAGTTTTTTAAATACTTTAAAATACAAATTAGTTAATAGTAAGAATAAAATATTGAAAGAAGTTTAAAAAACTCTTTAAAAACCTACGAATTTCATTTTGAAAAATTTCATGCATTTTTGGTGGCGTGACATTGACTGTAGACTTTTTTCAGACAACCCTGGACGAATGTCATACTTTTCTGCTGTGTCAGTAGTGGTTTGGATTCATAGCACCCTATTTGGCGACTTGACTCGCTTTTGGCATGAAATTATCAATTAAAAATCCAATAATGAAAAAATAATATAGTATAAAAAAATTAAAAATATGACTTTAACAGAGAAATTTTGTCAGTTCTCTAACTTTTATGTATAGGGCTACGAAATGTACCATGTATGGATGCTAGGTGCGAGCTGCACCAAAAGTGGTTCCTTTGTAAATATAATTTTCAGCAACTAGAACTAGATCAATGTATTAAAAACAAGAACAAAAAATTATGTGTGATTATTAAACACTTTCCAACACAGCCAGAAAATTGTAATGAAACTTCACCGTTAAATAAGGTGAAGGGAGATATGTAAGTAAACATTATAGAAAACATATAACATATTGAAAAATACAGTTGTCAAAATTACCTTCCAGTGTCAAAAAAGTAGTCGAATTATTTTGTGGAGCTCTGTATATGATCAATAGATGGGGATATATAGCATGATAAAATTTAGTTCAGTTAGAATATTCACATTTAGCAATTTTCACTAACCAATAAAAATGCACTCAAAATCTTTTGCACAGCCCTGCATATTATCTGAAGCTTTTGTACACACCAATAATTAAGCTAAAAGGCAACTTAAAATTCACTCGCAGCAATTACCAACCTTAAACGACAATGTATATTTTTCTTTGTGTAGCTCTGTATATGAATTTATTTATATACTACAAACTTTTATTAGTCTACTAAACATAGTTCAGCAGGAAAATGGTTAATACAATTAAAAACTACCCTTAAGTAATTCACTCCCATAATCTGTAATACTTACGGATTCCCTTGTGTAGCCGTGTATATGAACAACCGAGTTTATAAACACACGTACTATGAAAAAATTTAGTTAAACTTAAAACGCAAACCAAAGTTGAAACCCACATATCACACATTGACTCTAAATAGCACACCTGTACTGTAACTGATATCTTTGTGTCTCCCTGTAAATAAACGCAATTGACACCACTTTGATGAGAGAAATTAATAAATGCACCTCAGTAATGCATATAATTTTCATTATGTTTGAAACAGTGAAATATCACTATATTAACCTACAAACGATTTTCCCCCATAGAACAATGTGTAACAGAATTCTTTTGTTTGACCCTGTAAATGAATAATTAATGTTTTGCATACCATATTCTACAAAACGCCTGTTTTGATGTGCTTCATAATTATATATCAATTTCATCATGTTTTAAATGACGTAGCATCATCAAAATGCACTTGAAATGATTATTGAAATATGACTGTTGAAATAGGGAACATGCTATAGTAAACGACAAAAATTTCAGGGCAATTCGAATATATTTATGAGAGTTAGAGCATGGACAGACAAACCGAAGTCATAAACCCTTTTCAACTAGGTTGGACAATGTTAAAAAATGATATGCTGAATACAAAATTGTGAGATGTTATGGGCAATTTAACCTGCACTTCCTTTAAATGCTTTCTAATTACTGGGGCCTTTTACATTAAAGCTAAAACTATTATGAAAATAAAAATAAAATTGGAATTTTAAATATTTCTTTGTACATATTTTTAACAAAAAACTAATAATTTATCAAAAATATTTCATGATGTTAAATTTTATTTATTCTTTTAGTTTTATATTTTATTTATTTTATGAAAAAATTTCTGATAAATTGTAAAATTTTTAATTGCATAGTTCTTAAAAATCCAATAAAATATAAAAATGTTCAGTTTTTTTCTTCTATTCTAATTATCCTGTATGCATAAAATCTTTAAATAATCTTCATTCTTATTGAGTAAATATTTCAATTACTAGATTTTAAATTATTATTAAATTGCTAAAAAATCTCAAAAACATTTAACATCATGAAATATTGTTTTAAAATATTCTTGTTAAACTATCAGTTTTTTGTTAAAATGTGTACAAACAAAATATTTAAAATTCCAATTTTCTTTTTATTTTCATAATAATTTTAGCTTTAATGTAAAATATCCCAATAATTAGCAAGCTTTTAAAGGAAGTGCAAAAACAAAAAATCGATACAAACGATAAAAATCGTATAAAATATCGATGTAAATAAATCGTATCGTTTCTCTGAGACGCACTTCTGTTTTGTCCTCCTTCCGCAGCAGAGGAATGGCGCTAGTGTCCCCGCTAACAAATTTAACACTATCTGACTGGGCTTATTATTTAATGGCTTTGTTCCGTGGGGACCATAGTGGCTGAGAGGTTGTGCTCTCGAAGCTGGTAGACGGGAGGTGCTGGGTTCGATCCCAATCGCGCCCGTCGGCCTAATCGTTCGGAGTTTTCGTGGTTTTCTTCGAGCCGTGGATTTATCCATGCGTAAATACGGATTAGGTGCCTTAGAAAGACCCCCCACGAAGGGCACTCCACCCGGGCCTATATCCCTAGTGTAGATAATTGGCCGTCAATAATCAACCCAACCCGTGGGGACCATAGGTTTTTTACGATTAAGACAAGATTCCGTTATAGACAAGTTTTGTTTTTAACAGGATTTACTGTATTTTTGTGACCCAATATAGAAGATAACGTCCCGCATTTTCTGAATTTCTGTCCCGCTTTTTGCGACAGTAGACCTGGGCAACACTACTGGTAAGAAACATGAATAGAAAAAAAAATGGTAATTAAAAAACGACGAACGCATATAAATAAACGTAATCTTATTTTTACTTTAAGGTGGTTTTCAAATGATCTGCTCAACAACACGAAACTTTCTGGTACAATTTCTGACACATTTTTAAACGCAAAGACATAAAATTGACAGGTCTGACTAATGAAGCGATTTGGAATCAAAATGAGTTCTCCATTTTTTTTTTTTTTTTTTTTTTTTTTTTTAAATAAATAAATTATTATCGAGTTATAAGCGATTCGTGTCACGTGACGACATGTTTTTCGTTTTTCTCGTGTCGCGAATTTGGTTCAAAACGCCCACTTTAACAGTATTTTTTGAAAAATCTTCTGCCTTTACCAAAAAAAAAAAAAAAAAAAAAGTTCGAAATTGTACGTCAAACGTGACAAATGAGGTGCGTTCGTACTATAGCTAGTTATATAAATATTCAGATATTGATAATTTTTTATTCTGTAAAATGAATTATATCGTCTGCAGATTAATTTCTGTAATGAAATAAGTATCTCGGTCGCTTGACGATTAAATCTCGGAAGCTCCTATAACAAGAAAGCGCCGATTTTTTTTTTTTTAATTCAAATTTCTTAAAAAAATATTTTCGAAAGTTTTGATTCGATTTTCATAAAATTTGAATTGTCTCGACAAATTTCTGCAAAGATAATATATCTTAAATTTCAAACCATTCGGTTGGGTAGTTTTTGCGTTGTTATATGCGGACGGACAGACAGACGGACGGACCATACAACGACAATAGGGGCTACGTATTTATATAATTACGAACGCACCTTAAAAGAAAAATGAAGAACTGTTTGATTAGATAGTTTTGTAATAAGAGCACCTGCCAATTTCATGTGTTTGTGAATACAAATGAATTGAAAAATGTATCCAGAAACTAGCCAGTTTGGATTTAAGAACAACAAATTATTCCGAATGCATTTTTGTTTTTGCTACAATTCCTGCGTGTAGAAATTAGAAATTGCTTATGAAACCGAAAGCTAGACATTAGTTATGGAGATAGGAACTTTTAACAATGATTATTTTATTGTGCAATTTATCATTAACAGTGATATGTTGCAGAATTTTAATTTATAAAAAAATATTTAAAGGAGAAATTTTGATTCTTTTTCCCTTTTTAAATAAACATTTATATTTTTTATTATATTTTCAATAATAAATATGCAGAATAATAATAATAAAAAAAATCTAGTACATATATTTGTTTTCGAGCGCTAAACATTTTTTAATGGAAAGCTTATATTTTAATGTCTTCTCTCTCTCTTTTTTTTTTTTTTTTTAAATTGTAGAACGTGCAATACATACGATATTAATAAAATGTAACTTCTGTTTTTACAAATCTCGAAAATGAGCACCATAATATTTTTTAAAAAATATAATTTATATTTGCCTGAAAAAAAAAAAAAAAAAAAAAAAAAACACCTTTTAAATCGAAAAGAAAAGGCAAAATTTATTAAAAACACACGACAGGAAATATTTTTTTTTCTTTTGGTAAAGTCCTCACAGCTTTGTTTAGAATTATTACCAACGATCAAGGCGGGGCCAATCGGTTCAACGGCCAATCGGTTCTTTTGTTTTGTTTACCTAAGAATTCGCTTGCAGATGGAAAAAATATAGTCGGCACCATTCCCAATTTTATTTTGGCGGTATTCGAAATTATATTTTGGACTATAAGGATGTTATCAATGATGTCTTTTCCAATAAGTGAAGGCCTTTATGCTTTAAAGTTAAAGACTGGGTACAATATTATCCAGGAAAATGGGCAAAGAAAAACAGGACCTCCACCATTCTGGACAGGTCCACCACCTCCGAAAGGATGCGAAGTTTTTGTAGGAAAAATTCCTCGTAATTGTATGGAAGACGAACTCTTTCCAGTATTTCAAAATGTTGGTATAATATACGAATTTCGATTAATGATGGACTTCAGCAATAGTAATAGAGGTTTCGCCTTTGTGACGTATTCGAATAAACAAGATGCTCTTCGAGCAATTACGATGCTTGATGGCTATGAAATTCGTCCCGGACGTCGAATTGGTGTTTTAAAATCGTTAGATAATTGCCGATTAGTCATAAAAGGGTTACCAACAACGAAATCCGAGAGAGACATTTATGAAGAAATCGAAAAATATACTCCTGGTATAAATGATGTCATAGTTTATACCTCCTCTGTCAACAAGAAAAATCAGGGATTTGCTTTTATTGAATATGAAAGCCATCGTGCCGCTTCTCAGGCGAGGAAAATTTTGGTTCCAGGTGATATAAAACTTTTCAATCAAGAAATTAACGTGGACTGGGCCGATCCACAGCGGGAAGACATGGATGACGAAAATTTGAAATTGGTGAGTTGATTTGAATTATTTTTGTCATTTTAATGTTTTTTTCTTTTTTTTTTTTAATTACTTTGTGTCGTACACAAGCATGGGACAGGCGAGGGCATTTGCTCCTCCCTGTATTTTGATATCTAATTAACTAAATTTTCTTTTCCGCCGAAAATTTTGAAAAAAAATATATATATAGTAGTATAAATTTTATTGTTTACAAATCCCTTATAATAATTAAACATTAACTTTAACAGGAACAAAAATTTATTTTCGTGACGTCCATGTGTTAAAATTGTATTTTAAAAGAAAAATTCAAGGGGGCAAAGCCTCCCAGATGAAAAATAACCGCTTCTGTTTTTCTTTCTGAAAAATGCTGGTAAAAATTTATTTTTGAATATTTAATGTTTATTATTTGTTAAATTTCTGTATGATTTTCCAAGTTGACATGTTTTTAAAATTTTCTTACATGATGGATTCTGGCAAAAAAAAAATCTAAGTTTGTTTCATGTTTATGTTCTCAATTTTAAAACCGCGACCAAGGCTGCGTACCACACCACAGGCACATCTGCTCCAAAATCTACCACTTTCTAGATTTCGTTCCGCCAGCGTCCATGATTTAGTCTATTATTGTTAACTGATCGCCTGATTATCTGTAGTAAAATCTTAAATTTATAAATGAATAAAATAGTATTTTTACTAGATTTTAGATTTTAGGTATTGATTCCTTTATCTGATATCATCAAACCTGTCATCATGTAACATTAATGTTTTAAATGGTTTTCCCGTAATTAATTATTTGTGATAATAAGTTGCTGAAATGTTAAACCACGATTACATGTAAACACAAGTTTTTGTCCATTATATAAGCTAATGTTGAAAAATTGACTGTAAACAATGCGCAACATCAAACTTTTCTATTTGGCAATGTGCACTGGGGTTAATAGATTGATATTAATGCTTAAATTTTAAGGTTAATATTATATCACACGTTAAGGCAGGAAAACTTCTGTTTTCTGTCCCTATACCCGTTCTGTATAAAATCTCTTTTTATTTTCGTTTTCCTTTTATCATTCGGCGAGTTTTCGCCCGAAAGCTTGCTCTAACCCGAGTTCGACTGTAATTTGCAAAAAATTGCCTTAATTCAGAGCTGTCCAAATTGGCACCCGTGGAATATCACTAAATTGTAATTTCCCTTTACAGAAACTATGCGATTAAATAAGGTGAAAATTTCTATTAAAAATTAGCGGTATTCCGCGGGCGTCAGGTTGAACAGCCTGCCTTAATTCCAATGAAAAATGTGCGAGGTCCATTTCAAATCAACCAATAAAAATATTTTTAGACGTTGATGTTTTTAAATTTCCTGATTTTTTGCCCTTTTATTTATGTCTAAAACAAGTACATGTGCAGATCGGGTTAACGTCAGTTCTGCATATCATTCTTCATAATATTTAATAGCCTATAACCAGATTTTTTTTTTTTTATTGCATAAATATTTATAAGCGTAGTATAAAATTCGACGATTAGAAAATTTAAATTGAACACGGTTTTGTGCAGTGATATTCTGAAGAACTGTTTATTCTAGTAATTTTTTTAGATAGAAAAGTATAAATTTCTAACCCTGTTCTTGTTAAATTTACATTCACAATTTCTTATCGATTGTGCTATAGCATGTTTGTCCACGGAGTAAAGAGGAGTAAGAGAGTCTTTCTCTTAACTCTGTGATGTTTGTTTATATCTTTCATTTCATTTTACACTGTGATTTTATTAGGGTAAGCATGGGTTTTAACAAGAATCTTATGTTATCATTAAGAATCTTATGTTATCATTATATCCAAATAGCAATAGCGCGGTAGCGTATTACTGCTTGCACGGCAGCGTATTACTGCTTATTTTACTGTTTAATACTGTTAATTTTACGGTATAATACTGGCAGCTGGGTGCCAGTTTTATACTGTAAAATCAACAATTATTTTTTGCAGTGTACTTACGGAAATGTAAACTTAATGTGCTATATCTAATTTAAAAATCTAATGTTATTACAAATTTTTTTTCGGAAAAACAGTTTTGGTGGTCATTCTGTAAAATTGAGATGTAAGATCTTATCTAAATACATCATAATCTACTTGATAACAGTAGAATATTAAATTCACTCCAAAATAGACATATTTGGAGACTTTTAAACCAATTGGGTAATCATCCGTAATCGCGTCCACTGCCAATTGACTCTTTTAGTGATCTTGATTTGGCACTATAAAGTATTTTTCGTGATAGCCTTTTAATAGTATCTACATTCAATTCAAACCGTAATGTTACTAACGTCGTGATTATTTTAAGGATTTTTAACACTTTCCAACATAGCCAGAGCTGCCAACTGCTACGAAAAAATCGTAGTTGCTACGATTTTGAACCACAAACTACGATGCTACGAAAATCTGTCTAAAACTACGATTTTCTGCAAAAAAAACGCGAATTTCGTCGCAGGATCACTCGAGAAAAACGCGAATTTAGCCGAAAGATCGCCGTAAAAACGCGAATTTAGCCGAAAGATCGCCGTAATAAACGCGAATTTAGCCTAAAGATCGCCGTAAAAACGCGAATTTAGCCGAAATATCGCCGTAAGAACGCGAATTTAGCCGAAAGATCGCCGTAAAAACGCGAATTTAGCCGAAAGATCGCCGTAAGAACGGGAATTTAGCCGAAAGATCGCCTTAAAAGCGCGAATTTAGCCTAAAGATCGCCGTAAAAACGCGAATTTAGCCGAAAGATCCCCGTAAAAATGCGAATTTAGCCGAAAGATCGCCGTAAAAACCCGAATTTAGCCGAAAGATCGCCGTAAAAAACGCGAATTTAGCCGAAAGATCGCCGTAAAAAACGCGAATTTAGCCGAAAGATCGCCGTAAAAAACGCGAATTTAGCCGAAAGATCGCCGTAAAAAACGCGAATTTAGCCGAAAGATCGCCGTAAAAAACGCGAATTTAGCCGAAAGATCGCCGTAAAAACGCGAATTTAGCCGAAAGATCGCCGTAAAAAACGCGAATTTAGCCGAAAGATCGCCTTAAAACGCGAATTTAGCCGAAAGATCGCCGTAAAAACGGGAATTTAGCCGAAAGATCGCCGTAAAAACGCGAATTTAGCCGAAAGATCGCCGTAAAAACGCGAATTTAGCCGAAAGATCGCCGTAAAAACGTGAATTTAGCCTAAAGATCGCCGTAAAAACGGGAATTTAGCCGAAAGATCGCCGTAAAAACGCGATTTTTTATATTATATATATTTATTTTAGTTAAAAATATATATTTTTTAATAGCAATTATATTTGTTGCGCTTGAAATTCATAATTATTTCTCAAATGTCGTTCGCGCAGTTTTCAGCTTTTTAGCTCACAGGCTATCAAAGCCTGAGAGCTTATGTGCCCGCCGGTTCTGTATGTACGTACGTATGTATGTATGTACGTAACGCGATAACTCTTGATAGAACTAACCGTTTTACTTTAAATTTTGTTTATAGGTTCCTTGTGATAAGGCGCTTCCCTGATTAGTTTTGGAGGTTCATTGGTTAAGCATAAAGAGGGGAAATGGGTGGCTAACCCCCCATAATTTAGATAAATAGGTTTTTCATGCAGAATTATCCCATTTTCTTCAAATTTTGTATATAGGTTCATTTTGATAATGCGCTTCTGTCAATAGTTTTGGGGGTTCATTGGTTAAGTATAAAGGGGGAAAGGGGGGATAACCCCCCCCCTTATTTAGATAAATGAGTTTTTATGCAGAATTATTCGATTTTCTTCAAATTTTGTATATAGGTTCATTGTGATAATGCGCTTCTCTGAAGAGTTTTGGGGGTTCATTGGTTAAGCATAAAGGGGGAAAGGGGGGGGGGGCTAATCCCCCCTTAATTTAGATAAATGGGTTTTTCATGCAGAATTATCCGATTTTCTGAAAATTTTGTATACAGGTTAATGATGATAAAGCGTTTTCCTGATGGGTTTTGGGGATTTATTGTTTAAGTATAAAGGGGGTAACGGAGGGCTGTCCCCCCTTAATTTAGATAACTGCGATTTTCATGCAGAATTATGCGATTTTCTTAAAATTTTGTATATAGGTTCATTGTGATAAGGCGCTTTCCTGATTAGTTTAGGTGGTTCTTTGGTTAAGTATAATGAGGGTAAAGGGGGGGGGGGGCTTATCCTCCCCCCTTAATTTAGATGAATGTGTTTTTCATGAAGGAATGTGTTTTTCCGATTTTCTTCAAATTTTGTATATAGGCTCATTGTGGTAAGGAGCTTCCCTGGTTAGTCTTGGGGTTCATTGGTTAAGTATAAAGGGGGTTACGAGGGGGGGTAATCCCCCTTAATTTAGATAAATGGGTTTTTCATGCAGAATTATCCGATTTGCTTCGAATTTAGTATATATGTTCATTGTAATAAAGGGCTTCCCTGATTAGGTTTGGGGGCTCAATTGGTAACTATAGGGGGGTGGGGGAACGGGGGGATGATCCCCCCTTAATATATTGTCGATTTCTTTATTTTTCGAGGGGCTTATTTCAAATTCTTTGAAATAAGTGTATATTATACAATTAGTGTGAATAGCCTGTGAGCTCAATGCCCTCAGTTTAACTGGGCAGTTTTCTTTTTTATTTGCTTTTTTGTCAATCTCATCCCTGCTTTCGTTAGAAAATCTTTAAAAAACGGCAAATTTCTTCAAAAACATTGCGAAAAACCTCAAATTTCGTCAAAAGATCGCGAATAAACGGCAAATTTCGTCATAAGCATTGCGAAAAACGGTAAATTTCGTCAACAAATTTTGTCAACAGATCGCGGGAAAAACGTGACTTTCGTCAAAAAATCGCGAAAAAACGGCAAATTTCGTCAAAAACATTGCGAAAAACGACAAATTTCGTCAAAAGATCGCGAAAAAACGACAAATTTCTTCAAAAACATTGCGAAAAATGACTAATTTCCTCAAAGGATCGTGAAAAAACGATAAATTTTGTCAACAGATCGCGGCAAAAACGTGACTTTCGTCAGAGAATCGCGTAAAAACGGCAAATTTCGTCAAAAACATTGCGAAAAACGTCAAATTTCGTCAAAAGATCGCGAAAAAACGGCAAATTTTGTCAACAAATCGCCTAAAATGGCAAGTTTCGTCAAAAACATTGCAAAAAAAAAATGCAAATTTTATAAACAAATCTTGAAAAAACTGCAAATTTCGCTAAAAGATCATGAAAAAACGCAAATTTTGTCAAAGGGACACAAAAAAATGTGGCGGAAATGGACCCCCCCCCCTCCCTCTGTTGTAACTTTTCAGAAAATTTGCTGTGAATTTCAGTATTTTTTTTTTACTCAGAATCACCCCTGATTTGCTCGCTTAAAATTTGCAGCGTAAAAAACAGCCACCAACCAACCAACCTTCAGATAAATTTGAATTTGGTGTGCTACTATTTCTCCTTTTCAAAGGTTGGCAGGTCTGCATAGCTGAAAAGTGTTTATGAATTCGGTTTGTTTGTCCGTGCGCCAACTCGCGTAAATATATTCGGATTGTCATGTAATTGATATATGTTATCGAGGTTTACTATGGCACGTTTTGTATCGAAAATGAAGTATGTTGCACTTATAGTTTTTTTACAGGGACACTCAACAGAATTCCGTTACATTACAGTCTATGGGGAAATATTTGAGATTTATTTTAATGATGTTATAGAATTTCAAATTTATTGAATGTGATAAATATCACTGAGGTGTACTACAAGAGGCTAACAGTAGAATATGGCGTGCATAGCACTTATAGTTTACAAGGATACTCAAAATAATTCTGTTACATTACTGTATATGGCGAAAAATCGTTTGCGGTTTATTTTAATAATGTTTCACCATTTTAGACATATTGAAATTTATATATATCACTAAGGTGCATTAGAAGATACTTACTATAGAATATTGTGTGTATAGCATCCATCGTTCATTTTCAGGGACACACTAAAGAATACTGCCTGTTAACAATAATTGCTGGAAGTGCCTTTTCAGTTGCTGAACACGTTTTAATATTTAACTCAATTTTTTCTGTTACTTGATGTGTATAAGTTCTATAAATCATATACAGGGCAGCACAAAAGTTCTCGAGTACATTTCCGTTTATTGACGGAAATTCCAGAAGGGGAATTTTAAACTTTGCTACGCGTTTCCTAACTGATCTAAAATTTAGCATTATGTGTAGTAAATGTACAAATCTATAGATCATATACAGGGCTGCACAAAAGAGTTCGGATATTTTTCCAAATATTGTTGGTATTTTAAGGTAAATTTATTGTTGAAGTGTTGGAAAGTGTTACATAATCTATGCTTGGAGTATGATTTTTCGTTCTTGTTTTTATAGGCTATGAAATACAGTTTCTAAGAGACTGATAAAAGAAAAAGAGAAAGAATGAAATAGTATGCATCGTGTCAAATACGTGATGTGATGAAAAAAAAATGTCTATATTTTATTCAAACATATGTATAAAATTCCATCAAATGTTATACACACAATTTAAAAAATCTTATAAATGTCAGGGCTTAATTTGCGCCGGAACCCACCGAAGCTGCTCCGGTACTTATGTATTTTTAGTACAAATTTAAATATTGGCCAGAATTTACCGGAGATCATAAACACTGCGCTCCAGAACCCAGTGCAATAACACTTCGGAACAAGTGGGTAAGTGTGATCAAAGGTCGCTCAAAGGGTTTCGTTTAATATTCCTTTCAAAACACTTTATCCTTTCTTTAATAAATTCAAACAAATTTCATTTAGCAACAACAACAAAAAAAAAGTCATGTTTTTTATAAAGTAAAAATTTACCGGTCTATTTTTTCGTTTTTTTAAATATCTAAACCAGCCAGATAGCGGGCCAAGCCCGCTATTATATTCTGTCAGAATAATATCCGTCATACGGACTAAATGCAATATTTAAAAAAATAATTTCAAAATTAAACAAATGGATGTATACCTTCAAAATGTTAAAATATGCGAATATTTCCATAATCGGATTTCTATCACGATTCAATACGTTTCTCAAACTCATATATTTACCATTATCTATTATTTATATTGATACTCGCTTTGTATTATTCTCAAACATCTGAAAAATTAGTTAAACTTCCCATATGACGCCAGATTTTCTTTTTAATTCTCTAATGACGTGACATTAATCTGCTTTGTTTACTTACTCATACTCATACTCCTTGTATTATTGAGAAATCTTAGACATTTTCCGTTTATATTACGACTATGACGTCAATCAATTTTATTTCATATTTATCTTTTTTTCAATTGGTGAAACTTTTTATTTCATTTTCCTTTTTCACGTGGAAATCGTCTGATAGAAAATTAATTATTGTGGAAAGATTTTCATCGTGGATTTTTAATTTTTGGCATCTGCTATAATGAAAAATGTTTAAATTTAAAAGGAAAAGGCTGTTAGAATTTTGGTTTTTTATCTCTATTTATTAAAATAATACGAATTTTTCAAATTTTAATATTTTCAGCTCTTCACAGCTGATATTCTGATTTATACACAAAGTTTCAACTCTGTAAGTTACATAGTTTTCGAGAATGGCTCTGTGACAGACAGACAACGGAGCGGGAGCAATAAGGTTTCGTGAGATGAACGATTAATGGATTTAAATGGTAAAATTATGAATGCTAAAATTTTTCAATGGGTGTCCTAACAACATATTCCTATTAACTTGAAATTTTGTTAATACATTTATCAGATTTTTTAAATCGGGTGTATAACATTTCATAGAATTTTATACATCTGTTCCAGTAAAATAAAACATTTTGTTTTATCACTTACTTATTTGCCACGATAGATATTTCATTTTTTCTCTTTTTAACAATTTCCTTCATAGTTGAAAAGTGTTTATGAATTCAGTTTGTCTGCCGTCTGTCCGTGCTCTAACTCGCGTTAATACATTTGGATTGTTATGCAATCGAATAAATGAAATTTACTTGGATTTATTAATTAAAGGTAAAAGTGTTATAGGAATAATAAACGAAACTCTTTGTGCGATCTTCGATCACATTTACCCGCTTGTTTTTGCATATGATAGCCGAGGTCGATCTCTAACGTTGTTAGTTGGTAATTTTTCGATTTTGTTACACTTTTTAGGGTTTCGTTCATCTCACGAAGCCCTATTACTCCCGCTCCGTTGTCTGTCCGTCACAGAGCAGTTATATGAAACTATATAACTTACAGGCATGAAAATTTGTTTACTTATAGCTAAGTACCTACTATGAAGCTCAAAATATAAAAATTTGAAAAAATCGTATTATTTTAATATAGAGAGCTAAAAACCCAAAATTCTAACAGTCTTTTCTTATTAAATTAAAAAATTTTTTGTTATAGCAGTTGTCAACAATAAAAAATCCACAATAAAATTCTTTCTAGAATAATTAATTTTCTATTGAAAGATTTCCACGTGTAAAATGAAAATGAAATAAAAAATTTCGCCAATTGAAAAAAAGATTAATATGACGTCATTTTGGTAATAAAACGTAAATTTTCAAACATTTCTCAATAATACAAGGAGTATGAGTATGTGTATGTACAGAAAGCAGATTAATATCACGTCATTAGAGAATTAAAACGAAAAATAATCTGACGTCATATTGGAAGTTTAACGGATTTTTCAAACGTTTGAGAATAATACAAAGCGACTAGCAATATGAGTAATAGAGAATAGTAAATATATGAGTTTGAGGAACGTATTGAATCATGATAAAAACCCGATTATGCAAATATTCTCATATTTTAACATTTTAAAGGTGTACAACATGTTAATTTTTTTTAAATATCGCATTTAGTCCACATGACAGATATTATTATGACAGAGTATAATAGCGGTCTTCGCACGCTATCGGGCCAATTCAGATATTCAAAAAAACGAGAAAAATAGACCGGTAAATTTTTACTTTATATATAAAAAAAAACATGAATTTTTCTTTCTTTTTTTTTTTTTATTTTTTATTTTTTTGTTGTTGTTGTTGTCGTTAAATTATATTTATTTGAATTTATTAAAGAAAGGATAAAGTGTTTTGAAAGGAATATTAAACGAAACCCTTTGTGCGATCTTCGATCACACTTACCCACTTGTTTTAAATTTTCGCTGATTAGTAAAAATCATTCCCTTTCTTTCCACAAATGAGGTTGGGGGATCGGCCGATCTGCGAACACAGATGACTTTTTTGTTCATTTTTTAATTAATATTTGTCTCTATTTCATTCTTTCTTGGATTTTGTATGGGAATATCTTTGGCGCCTAATAGTTTTCTTCTAATAATAAGAAGAATTACCGTCCGATTTTTAAAAAAATATATATACACTGATACAAAATATTTTTCTACTTATGCTATTTTCAAATCGATAACATAATTGTTTTTTAAAATAGATGGATTGAACTTTGTGCTGTTATATTAAAATAAATGATCAACGTAAAGATAGCACAAAAAAAAATATATAAAATGGCAAACAGCTGTTTCGGAGCCCCCTAAAGCCCTATCATCAGTGCCAAATTTAAAACTGATCCAAAAGTTTAAGCCATGTAGGTATGCTTGCGTCTCCGCACGCGACCAAGGTTGAATGGCGGTGAGTTTTCTCCTCCGTGCTTAAGGCGGTATTAAAAAAAAAATATTTTTCCACGCTCAACAATAATATTATATATATATAATTTGGACCTATTCTATATATTTTTTATTGTACATATATTTTCTGGAAAAATATTTTAGGTATTCTTTTGAAAAATCAGGTCAACTCGAACCGGAAACAATGAAAGTCAACCCGACCCACAACGAAAAACACATAGCGCCGACGCTATAATATATTTCATATAGTATATTTGTGTATTTCATAGCTAGAATATACAAATTAAAGGTTCAAAATATGAAATTTAGATATACGTAAAGTATATAATAATATTACAAAACGATGATGATGATAATAATAATAATAATAATAATAATTATTATTATTATAAATTTTGTAGATTTAATGTTGCAGCTTCTTGGCTCACCTTCAGATTTAGTTTAAAAAAATAAATAAAGCAATAAATCTGGTACTTAACTTTAATAAATTTATCTATAGAAATATTTGGGGAAAGAATTATGTTACAATTATAAGAAGATGCTCACTTCCACACATTATTAAAATAATGTAACCGATCACGACTACTTGACTAAGAAGACTTTCATATCTGTGAAAACATAGATATTCAAATTTTAAAAAGTTCTAACTTTTTACTGTCAGCTTAAATATTTAAAACAAAAGTGCAAATACTAATCAGAATGATAGTTTATATTCTGTCGATTTTTATATAGATGACAGCATTGCTTCAACTTCAACTTTCCTCATACGGTATAGATGGCAGCACCATTTGATGCATTCCATTCATTCCCTAGGCTTAGATTAGATCAAGACCTCCTAAGGGAGTCTTGGATTAGATATCATTCCATGGATCATATCAGTCAAATAACAAGAACGAAGAAAAAGATTTCCTCCGTTCAACAAAACGAAACTTTCTGACATATTTTGGGACTTATTTTTAAGCATGCAGCTTAAAATGATTTGTGATCAAATGTTTTTTTTTTTTTTTTTTCTCCCCCATTTTCGATAAATGAATTACATCTTGAGTTATAAGCAGTTTACTGTCTCATGATGGGCGTTATTTACCTTTCGCACTCTGACGCGCCCAGGAATTCGATTCGAAACGTTATTTTCTGGAAGGTTTCCTATCCTTAAATGGGATAACAAAAAAAAAATAAATAAATAAAAAATGGGAATATTTATCGTATTTGCCCGCGATCTGCCATCTTGTTTTTTGAACATGCTTTTAATTATTTAACTAATATGCACAGACAGAAAGTTGTGATAGATTGAATTACAAAATTATATGCTTTCTTATATTTTCTGATATTACTGCAGGAAAAGAAGTTATAGTTTAACTTGGATAAAGTTATAATCTACTGGACGGTGGACGAATTACTGTAACAAAAATTGAAACTGGGGAAAATTTTTAATTACAATCAAATAATTGTTTAAGAACTGTCAGTGCAAAATGATTTTACGCATAAAATAAGCAATTGGATAAATGAATCAGTCTATTTTAATATAGAGTGATCATAACACATAATGTAAACAAACGGGATTGATTAAAAATTGCTTTTTAAATCAAAACATATATGTTTAGTTTCCCATCTCCAAAATAATTTTCATATATGTTTACTTATTATAAACACGTTTTTTTATTTTTATTGACTAATTTATTTATATTTAATAATAAAATTTTAATATGTTTTGATTTTAAAAACAAGAAGGCGGATCGTGGGCGAATACAATAGCCTTAAAGGAATTGTCAGAAAATAGTCAATTTGGATTCCACGCTACAGTTGAGTATGAGGCATTTTGTGTACTTATTTGTTTTTGACTGATTGCTGTATCAACCATATATAACTTACAGGGGGTGGGGGGAAATAATTATTTATCCCAATTGAAAAGAGGATTTTTTGAATCAATATTACTGGAAATAAATGTTAGGATTTGTGATCCATCAGAGCAGCAATAAATAGAAGATTACTGAATTCATCAGATTATCGTTAGTTTAATGATAAATAATAAAAATATACGTGACACTACATACTTCGTGCTACTAAGAACAGGTAAACATCTATGACACTGATGCCAATAATCTTGACATAAACATAGTGTTGCCACATGACAAAAATAAGTATTAACAAATAAATATGGAGGATATAATCACACAGTTAAGGTATTTATAACACTTCCCCTTGATTAGATCTCCATTATTAGTGTTTCAGTCCTACACTGAGTCTATGATTTTGTATAATTGTCCTGGTGACACTCTTGGTCAACATATCTGAAGCATTTGACTTTGATGGTACATATGTAAAGGTTAGCAGTTTTTCCTCTACCTTTTCACGTAAAAAAAAATGTCGGAGTTCAATGTGCTTGTTACGATCTGATGTAACCTGATTTTTGGCTAGAGCAATAGCACCTTGATTGTCCACAAATATATTTTGAGGAGTGTTCAAGAAATGTTCATCCAAAATTTCTTGCAAAAAGTTTTGATACCATAATGCCTCTTTTGCAGCATGGCACATTGAAACATATTCTGCCTCAACTGTAGACAGAGCAGTTGTCCGCTGCTTCTTGCTACTCCATGACACAGCCCCACCTGCAAGCAGTATAACATAACCACTGAATGATCGCCGATCAACTCTATCGCCAGCCCAATCAGAGTCACAGAATATCTCTAGCTTCCTTCCTGTCTTTTGTAAAGTTAACTTTAATTCCTTGGTATGAACTAAATAACGGAGTATATGTTGTATACCAGACCAGTGTTCCTTACTTGGACAATTATTGAATTGGCTCATGTAGGTTGTAGCAAATGCTAAGTCGGGTCTCGTTCCTCCTGCTAGGTACAAGAGTCCCCCTACAGCCTGTCTATACTTTAATGCTCCTTCAGCATTCAACATACTATCCTTGGTTGCTGGTAAATATTTCATGCCTGGATCTAGAGGTGTTGATGCTCCTTTAGCATTTAACATACCAGTTGTTTGTAACAGCTCAATTTGCATAAGCACTTTGGTCGAGAGTCATGGAACCATCTTTATTTCTGTTTATTCTAATTGAAAGTAAATGATTTATTTCTCCTAGATCCTTGACTTCAAAAACACTTCCAATATTGTTTTTGAATTCTTGAATAGTGGAAACTTCACTAGACATGACAAGGAGATCATCGACATACACACCTACAATCAATTTCCTTTTCTTATCAAAGTAAACACAAGGATCTGCTCTTGATCTTGTCAGATTTGCTGATTTGAGAAATTTATCGAGGCATATGTTCCACTCTCTTCCAGACTGATGCAGACCATACAGGCTCTTTTTTAACAAACAAACTTCTGCACTTGGTTTTTCACATAGATTCACAGGTGGCAGTTCCATAAAAACTGTCACTTAATTTCCCATTCAAATAGGCTGCGGTTATATCAAGCTGATGAACATGCCAATCTTGTTCGACTGAGAATGCGAGCAAAGTTCTAATAGATTTTGATTTTATCACAGGGCAGAATGTCTCTTTGTAGTCGATTCCTTCTACCTGGGTATAACCACGGGCCACTAATCGTGCTTTATATCTTTCTATGTATCCATCTTTGTCATATTTTTTCTTGAAAATCCACTTGCATTTCACGATTTTTCTTTCTTTTGGTCGAGGGACTATATTCCAAGTTTCATTTCTTTCTAAATTTTCCAATTCTTCTCCCATGGCTACCTTCCACTTCTCAGCATCAGCACTAGTTAATGCTTCTTCCAAAGTTTCAGGATCATCTTTCTTGGAAGCCCTTAGGTCTTCACACACAGATTTCTTCAATTGTCAACTGGACTCCCCTTCACTTGTTGCTTTATTTATTTCTGGAGAAATTTCTTCACTTATCTCTGAGTCTTCCATAATATAATCTTTTGTCCACTTTGGTGCAGATATTTGTCTTTTGGGTCGACTTTCCTTTTGTGGTATGTCTATCACTTTCTCTTCTTCCAGTTGTAAATCTTCACCTACTGTAACTTCATTCTCATCATTGTAAGATTTTCTTTCAGTAGCTTGAGGAGATGGCAATGTTATCACATTCTCTGACATGGAGGATTTCTCTTCGAATATGACATCTCTGGAACAGATGACGGTCCTTGTTTCTTTGATATAAATGCGGTACCTCTCGTCTGCATCATATCCAACAAGATAGCCTTTAGTTGCCTTCTTGTCCATCTTTCTTCTTTTCTGGACTGGGATGTGAGCGTAACAAATAGATCCAATGATGCGCATGTGTTTTATTCTGGGTTTCTTACCCATCCATAGCTCATAAGGACTTGAGTTTGGCACTGAGGATTTACCTGTCCTGTTCAATATATAAATTGCAGTGCTGACGAACTCTGCCCACAGGGAATTTGGGAAAACTATTTCTTCATTTGAATGTTTCAAAGTTCGAGCCATTTCAACGACTGTTCTGTTCTCTCGTTCAGAGCTGCCATTCTGTTCTGGGGTGTATGGAGCTGTGGGTCTATGAGAAATTCCATGCTTCTTCAGTATCATCCTTATTTCTTGACTATCATATTCCCCACCATTGTCGCTGATTATCTCTTTAATATTATGCCCTAAATTCTTCGAGTGAGCTATGAAATGTTCAAGCACATCTTTCACTTCTGACTTATGTTTCAGGAAGAAACAGTATCGAAACTTTGTGTAGACATCCTTGAAAATGGCGAAGTATCGAAATTTTCTAAATGACTCATCAAATGGTCCACAAATGTCTGTAGAAATTAGTTCTCCCGCTTTTGTAGCCTTTTTTCTTGTTCCAAGTTTCAACCGATGAGCCTTTCCATATACACAGGCTTCGCATAATTTCATGTCAGGTTTAACTTTGACATTAAATTAATTTTCAATAACCGATTTAATGTGCTGTTTGTCTTGGTGACCCCAACGTTCATGATAAAGTTGAAGAATTGAATCTGTGCTTACAGCCATGTTTATATCGATTTGGGTCTCTGGAGCTAATGTCTTCATAGCAGCTTTGAAAAGACCACCTCCAAAATTTCGTGAACCATGTAGGACTGCTTCACCATCAATTTTTAAATAACAATCTTTGAATGTTGATTCAAATATACTGTTCTGGTTTCTATCCTGGGTTGCTAATACAGAAAACAAATTTTTGCTAATTTCTGGAACATACCAGACATTTTCTAGAAATTTTGTTTGGTTCTTTCCATTCACACTGGTCATTATCTTGATCGTACCTTTTCCAATTGCTGACAATGATTTTCCATTTGCAACAGTGATGCTATGGGGGAACTCAAATTTTTCAAAATCAACAAAACAATGATTATTATTGGTGACATGCCTTGAGGCCCCATTATCAATGAACCAATCATCAGAATTTGTTTCAGCAGAAAATATCTCTTCATCTACAGCTAAAAGAGTCATATTTGCAGAAGCATTACCTTTGCCTGACCTTGTGCTTGAACCACTTGGCTTTGGTGGTTTTCCATCTGCTATCCACTTCTTGCACATTTTCACCCAGTGTCCCCTTTGATGGCAGTAATTACACTTAGTATTCTTGTTGGGAAATGATTTCTGTTTAAATTCTGAATTTACCATTAAAGTTTCTTGGTTTGAAATTTCAGTAAAATTTGTATCTTTCTTTAATTCTCTTTCTTGAGTACACAACTGTGTCGTTAATTCATCTAAGGTTCTTTTTTCATCACTTAATAATAACCAACTTGATTTGAAAGAACGATATTTAAGAGGAAGAGTATCCAAAATTTTACAAATTAGCAGCATTTCTGGAAGTTTGTTTTCTTTCTTACTTTCAAGGCCACTGTTTAGATCATTCCACAAATTTTTCAGTTTTGACAGATGAGCTGTCATGTCTTCATCTGACCAATTAAATTTGAAGAATTGTAGGCATATGTTGTACAACTGATTGTCTGATGAATCTTCAAATATTTTGTGAAGCTCGAGCCACACATCTCTTGCGCTGTCGAATCTCATTACTTTTTGTAAAGTATCTTCAGTCATAGAGTTCGTAAGAACCATCATAGCACTGTTGTTTGCTTTATTATAATCCTTCAGATTTTTCTTGTACTCCTTTCGGATCGTTTCTGTTGCTTCTGCAACGGGCTCCTCCGGTTTCTTCAGCTTTCCTTCAACGACTTCTAAAGCATCTTCGTGATAATTTAATACGAATTTTATTCGATATTTCCATATCGGCCAGTCACTTTTTCCACACAATGGCTTAACAGAGATCTTTCCTTGTTCCATTTTTGAGAAATATAAAGAGTCCTGACTTTAATTCTATAACTCACGTGTTAGGCTTAAGAACTGACGCTAAATTTTATCACCGCTCTATTTCCGATTTGCGCAGTTAGCGTGCTTGGGGACATAACCTGTTAGGATTTGTGATCCATCAGAGCAGCAATAAATAGAAGATTACTGAATTCATCAGATTATCGTTAGTTTAATGATAAATAATAAAAATATACGTGACACTACATACTTCGTGCTACTAAGAACAGGTAAACATCTATGACACTGATGCCAATAATCTTGACATAAACATAGTGTTGCCACATGACAAAAATAAGTATTAACAAATAAATATGGAGGATATAATCACACAGTTAAGGTATTTATAACAATAAACTGCACTTTACTATTCAAAATATCCGAAGACTAGAAAGAATTCTAAATATAAGAAGTGCTGGCTGAATATTTAAAATGAATCAATGAATAATGTTTGAAACAAAGAGGCCCATTTTTGCCCCTCAGAAAGACCAAAAGAAATCTGTGTTCTTTGATTAAAAAAAATGTTTCATTAAATTTACAATCTAAATTTATTGATTCTCAGATTGATTTTTTCTGATTACTATTTTAATTGTAGGTTTCAAGGTCTGAAATATAGGTTATTTAGTAAAATTTAAGGTGTTTTGGCAATTTCTTTTTAATCGATTTGGTTTTTATTTATTATTATTTTATTTATAAAAAGAGCTCATAACAACCAGTCTGATTTCTATGTGTTTTATTTTATTATCCAAATATTAACTCATAATCCCTGTCACTGGGGGACTCCTATGTATATACTTCACAACAGACAAAAAAATTGTGACTTAGGGGCTAACATATGTAAAAAGTGTGATATTGTTATAAGTGCTTCTTAATTAGAAAAATGTTGAAAAACAGTAAATTGGCCAAATAATCTATGTTTCAAATCTTGTACTATAACGTATTTAGACCAAATGTGAGATTTATCTACCCACCCCCTTTATCTGTAATTTGAGAAAATTATATTATTTCATATATATTTTTATGATTACGTTTTGCCATCAATTTTTAACCAAATATATATTTTTTATAGGTCAGAACATTGTTTGTTCGTAATATTTCTGTAAATGTGTGTGAAAATACTTTACGCGATTTCTTTTCATGCCAAGGAAGTCTTCTAATTGAGAAAGTGAAAAAGATTAGGAATGTTGCATTCATACATTACTTCACTCGACATGATGCAGAAGTTGCCCTAACTAGTCTGAATGGTAAGCATTGATATTTTTTAATTTCAGACTGATATTATAATAGAGTCAACTTTAAGTGTTAGAAAAATTGTTTGTATTAAAAATGCAAAGTATATGCTGTAGAAATATTTTACTGTTACTCTATTTGCTTATTCCATTTATGTATTATTAAAATACATAAATGCTGGCAAGAGGGGCAAATTTTAAAAATTAACTAAATTTTCTGTATCGCTTATTATTTTGAAAATTTAGTAAAATTTATTTTTCACAAATGACATAAAATAATTAAACACTAACAAAAATAAGAAAAAGTAAGAATTTTTTATCAGGGGGTAAAGGCCAAAACATTTTCATACAAGAAATTTTCATAAGTTGTGGGCAGTAATAGAATAAAAAATAAATTTGTTTTGTTATTCTATGGTGGCCAGTAGCTATTTAATAGCAATTTTATTAGTGGCCACTTTTATATTTAAAAGTGATAAACAATTAACTTTAATTACATTTTCTATTAGTATTAATCTAAAATTAAATATCCCAATTAAAAATGTCAATATTAACACATTGCAACGAACAAAAGTGGAATCATTGATGGCACACAAAAAAATTTTACTCTCTATTTTAGGAAAGGTGGCCGCAGGCAGATAATTTTTTGGCCTGATGGTCTGCATTAATTTTGCCCACAGAGTAAAGAGGATAATGGAGGTGAAGTGTATCAGTTTGGCATGCAGCCAAAAATGCAAACCTAAAGTCGGCCCAAACAACCAGCAGCAGCTTGCTTTGAGAACCTCTTCCTGTACAATGAATTTAGCCCTTGTTCCACGTGCAACCCCTCCTCGTCCAATGAATTCTCTTGTTTGAGCTGAAAGATTTGAGCAATAACTGGATTCATATAACAAGCTGTTTTCACGGCATTAGTTCATGTCTATTATCCTCTTTAGTCTGTGAATTTTACCCTTTATCAGGTAGGGTTATCTGCTCTCTTGAACTTCACCCCTGTGGAAGACAATTTTTAATTCTGTTTTTCTTTTTATGTTCATGTGTTTCTAATTTATATTAAATAGGGATTTGGGATGAAAAGACAATGGAGAATTTCAATTCTCCATTTTAAAAAATGCTTGTTCCATTGCTCCATTTTGAATGTTTAATATTTCTTAATTGTTAAATTAGTATATTGCTTTTTATGTTGATATGTTCAAAAACTGTCTTACATGAGTAGTTCTGACAAAAATTTCTTAGTTTAGTTTACTTCATGTTTATATTCTCCATTTTTAAACACACAGCCTGGGTTTCAAACTCACATCCATTCCAAAATATTCCCCCTCCCTACATTTCTTTTTTCTTCTGAAGCACATGGTTGATATTATTTTTAAGCTAAATTAACAAGAGGGGGGGGAGGGGGATTTGATGTCTACAGGTTTAATTTATTTTTATTGCACATGCATGGTTAAAGTTATTCTCATGTAATTAATATTTTCTTAAATGTTCAAAAATTTAAGATTTACTAGCATTAATGTCGTGTCTACCAACAATTTTGTAAAACTTATACTGTTTGTTCTTCTTATTAATAGTTTGATATGTCTGGATACCCCTATGCACTTACTGGGGTTGGTTAATCAGATCTCAAATTCTCCTCGCTAATGCTAAATCTATATGGGAGTGGAATATATTCTTATTTTTAAAATATGTCATAAGGAAATTAATATTTTTGACTTCCTTTTTCAGTGTACTCATCTTAAAAGATAGTCTCCCTTCTCTTTTTTTTTTAAAGTAAGATTATCAATCAACACATAAGATTGTCAATCTATAATCTATACTCATAAAAGACTCTTTCAAAAACTTTTTAAGAAAAGTGTTTAGAATATTATAACATACTAAATGGAAATTACGTGTAAAATTCCATGATAATGCCAATAAATTAGTTGCTAAAAGTTATTTAAAAAAATGTTTAACTTTAATTCGAATAGTTTGATTTTCTACTCATCAAAATTCTCAATAAATTTTAGATTCTTTAACATGGGAACAGCCACACAAGGTATGACATAGTCAAAGGGCCTAGAGTTTTTACTCTGATTACTACTATTTATAAATAATAATCTTTGCCTATTTTAATAGCATGTTATTGTTACATATTCTGTGATAAAATAAACCAAAGATTCCTGTTCAAAATAGTGGTGACAAAAGAAAAAAAAACAAAACATGGCCTGAGTAAATTTTATAATCAGTTTTATAATTAAATTTTACAATTTAAAAATCATACATTGTGTGACTATTCTCAAGTTAATTATGTTCTATTCATTAAAGTGGATTTCAACATTAAATAGGAAACTAGTCGTTGGGGGCCACCGTAATACTTACCCATCATGGATATGCATAATTTAAAATATTAAAATATAAAATGTGTAAACTACTTATAAAATGCATTGCAATTCGAATAAAATCGTGGCTTGATGACGTCATAAACTTCAAATGCTCGATTACTGAATTGCTTAAAAGAAACATCCTTATAACTCCAAAAACAATAATCCTATTAACTAGTGGTTTATTGCATCTGATTAAGCGTCTCATTTCCAATTAAAATATATCTTTGAATTGAAATTTGGATGAAATACAGGGTCATGAAAAATTGAAGAGTGTGGAAATTAGGATTACAAATATCTTGGCAACTCATTATCCGATCGACTTCATGCTTTATGCAAAATTTATGTTTTATTATTGTCTTTTATATTCACTCCTTAAAATAAACAAATTTTTAAAAATTTTATATACCTTTTATCAGAACGAATATTTCGAGAGTCCGAAAAAAATAGTTCTGATTAACCGAGGTTACTGAAATTCAAAAGGCTTCTTCCCATTATTACATACTAAGTACATACCAAATTTCAAGTTTCTATCTCAATTTTTTCGGCAGATAGAGCGTTTACAGACACACAGACGGACAGCAAAAATTTTTTTCTAAAAATATGTTTTTCGGAATCTCCAGTGTCTGAAACGTGTAAATCCATCAAAAAAAAATTTCCGATTTTCAAAACGATTTCAAGACTTACCCTATACTACGTATGATGGGTAAGTAAAAAGCATTTTTACAAATTTTAATCACGGTTGTGGAATTAAGCTGAGTTTAACTTTCAGGTTAATCTTTTGTACTTGGATTGTACATTCATTTTTTAGATAGATTTAAAAACATACTTAAAAATTATTTTGAAAATCCATAAAAAATCTGTAAATTGAGATACTGTTTTCAAAGAAAGGGCATTGAAATAATGTACATTTTTTTCTATAGTCCAACTGTGTAAAAGTTAAAATTGTACTATATTTAAATATTTAAAAGTTAAAAAATTTGTGATAAAATGAAATTCATTGCTCATGTCATTACCATTGTTAGTATGACATCAGCGCTATTCACGGACATGTTTTTGACAATGCTGCAGCCATAAAAATACAAAATATAAAAGCAGAGGTTATACTCAGAAAATATACGCTACAGTTTTATTTGAGAAACTGAGGTTATGCGAAGTTTCTTAAAACAGTACGGAAGATATACAACATATACCATTGTATACCCTCCACTACATCTCTGGTTTTTGCTTTATAATATAGATTCATGAAAAGCTGTGAGGGAAGGTGTTAAGAGGCGACTTCACTCACACAAAAACACCCGCTCGTTAATGTTAATCCTATGGGACAGTTATTTTACAATATCTCGTTTGCATTTCAATATTTTTTAAATGTGTTTTTTTTTTTTTTTTTTTTTTTCTTCATTGGATAGCTGAAGTTGATTTTTATGCAGGCCATTTTTCGATTCTGTTAAGTTTTTTTCATGGGGATACTTTCACTTTCGGAACCGGTTTCAAAATTGAAAGTATCCTCATATAAAAAATAAACCTGCAAACAAAATCAAAAAAGTAAAAAATGGCCTGCATAGAGATCAACCTCATCTATCTGTGATAAAGATATATCACAGTTTTATCTTTTTTAATTATTTTATATTTCAGCTCAACGTATTTCTATTTTATAGCCTTTCCAGTTTAATTGCTGTTCTTTTAAAATGCCTTTTTACCAGCGATCGCGCGCCTTGTACGTTGCTTTTTTGGCAAGGCTGCTTCATTCCACCTTCGTGCTATGAGTTCGCTTCAATCGGCGCTGAGCTGTGACGTCATCGTCATTCGGCGGCTCTTCCCAGCTCGTGTGTTGTGCGCATGCATCACCGTCGCTCTTGTTCCCTGTGTTTTCGGGAGCTGTTTTGTTTTGGCGCTGCAGGCGAAAGGGGCGTGTCTTTCAAATACAAATTAGAATGGTTGTTTTAATTATTAAATGTTAATTAGTTTCTGATTTGCTCTTTTGATTTTTCGCGTAATTCCTAATCAACAAATTAGTTTAAATTAATCTTGCTCTCACATTTGTGCACCCCTATTAAGGGTATAAATACTAATGTTGCGCATTTTTCCAACAGAATTTTAACAAAAATGATGATGTAAAAATAAAGTGGAGCGCGTATCTTGAGCTGAGCTTCGGCTCGTTGTCCGAGATTGGCAAATGTCGATTCTTTTGGAGATCAATTTCGCTTTTTCAAAGTTTTTAATTATTTTATAAAAATGCTGTTTTAAATTTAATATTTTAAAAGTTTTAAATCAACTGGTAATTTAATTCTGCATTAATTCTACATCCCTTAATGGATTCGGCCAGAAGGAATATTTTAGAGATTCTTCGAATTTCATGATGATTGAGCCAGAACTTTATAAAGCAATGATGTGCAGCTGATTTTATTCTCATCCTTCCTCCTTCCTCAAGAATTACAATAAAGATTTTATGGATCCAACTCTTATGGAGTATTCATCATTTATAGTCAGCATCTATTATTTCACTCAAGTAAGACCGTTTAATTCATTTTATTATTAGGATTGTTTCTCTTCTTAAGAAATCGACCAAAAGAACAGATGCACAAATCGTGCAGGGTTATTTGCCTATTTCAATCACAACTGCAATAATATTTAAAGGTTCACAAATATTCTTCTTCCATACCATCAATAGAATAATTCTTCGTCACACTATCCAGTGAAAATAAAAATAATTTACAAATGAGATATTGTAAAATAACTGTCCCATAGGATTAACATTAGCGAGTGGGTGTTTTCATGTGACTGAAGTAGCCCATTAACAAACATTTAAATAGGTATAATCTTGATTGTATTTTTTTAAAAAAAAATTTGCAAATTTAAAAGTGTTTTTTGTTGAAATAGAATTTTCTAAAGATTATTTGAAACACCTTCTGTGGTGTATATTAAATATTTACAATTTCAATAATTTTAATTATATATTTCTGTTATTATCTTAAAATGCTATTAAATAGGATGAATATATGTGGTTTGAATTTGATGGTTATGTTAATAGTAAGATTGTTTTTGCGTTTTTCATCACTCACACACACAATACACTTACGTTCTTACAATTAAGCACATCACAGTGGACTGTAGATGCGATTTATTTCACAATAAAGAGAAGCGAGCCATCACATTGCACCATTTTTTCATATTGAAAAAAAAAAAAAAAAAAAAAACAAGAATCAAGCAGAAAAACACGAGTGTTGCCAAACGTGGAAAGTAAGAAAAAGAAACTTACATGAATTCGGAGCACATGAAACCAAGCAGCATGCAGCTTTAGCTTGCCGCAGATGATACTTACATAAATAAAGATATTTGTGTCTGTTGCTCAAAGTAAATTATGGTATACTATATTTTGAATGTATATTGATGATTATGTATATTCTTTTGCTCTTTTTCCCCTTTTGATAACTGTGCATTTTTAAAATAGGACTTTAAATTTCAATTTTTTTTTTTTTTCGTTCACATTCAAAATTTTGTTTTCCCATTTGTTGAGAAAGGTTTTTATTAAATTTTTTTTTACCCTTTTCACCTTCTGGTGTTCCAAAATTTTATTTGGCGACTGTGGATATTGTGAGAAAACTCACATTGTTTTTATTATTGTGCGTCATTTCTCCATCACTCCATCTCACTGCTGTAGTTGCTAAGCATACTTCGCAATCGGCTTCTTCCTACCATACAGTTTTTATTCTTGTTATCACTATTTCTAAATAGTAATCTTTGTCTATTTTAATAGAGGGTTATTGTTACAAATTCTGCGATAAAATCAGCCAAAGATTACTGATAAAAAAAATGGTGACAAAAAAAAAAAAAAAAACATGCTCTGAGTAGTATCTTGTGTGACTGTTCCCAGGTTAATTATGTCCTATTCATAAAGTGGATTCAAACATTAAATAAGAAAAAAGATTTTTAGAAATTTTTATCAGAGTTATGGAGTTTGAATCAGAGTTATGCTAATTTTTGGGTTAAAGGAGTCCGAGTTGGACTCACTAAAAACATTCTGTCTGCGACTCCAGCCTTTTGTTGATAGTTTAAAGAGAAATTAAACCAATTATATTTGATTTTAAATCTGCCAGGCCTGTTCTCTGTTAAGCCTGGCTCGTCGGAGCATTTTCATGGTATCCTACTTTGGTGAAGTTGTTCCTTTTGCAGTGTGAATGTGCCATTTGGAGGGCTCTTTGTTTTATGTTTTCTCTGCTATCGATGCTACTGTAAAGGGTGTGTTTTTGTCTGGCATGTATTGAAAGTTTGTTTTGGTTTCGAATCCTTTTATTTGTTCCTCAAAAGATGTTGTCATTTTAATTAATTAATTCAGTTCAAAATTATCTTTCTGGCACTTTAGGTTGCCCCATACAATTAGTGTGATGTATTAAATTCAACCTGATGGATTGACATTAAAATTGTAATAGTTTGGTATTCTGGCACAAGTTTTTCGGCAGGGAGGAATGGAAATGCTGTTGTCTAGCCATAAAGTTTTGCTGTAATGTTTAACTTGTTAAGATTTTTGAAGAGCCTACCATTATTTTTTAAATTTAACATTTTAAGAATTGTTTGGAATAAAATTCTATATAAAGTTCACCTCTTTCAAATTTAAGATGATTTCCAGTGCAGTTGGAATCTTTTAAATTATGATGACGGTGATTAACGGTGGTACGAAAAACAAATCCCTTGCTTATTTAATATCAATGAACAAGTTTATTTCCAAAATAAGTGTATTTCTTCCCGTCTGCAGTTTTACTGTTTTCATAATCAAAAAGTTAGAAAAATTTCTCTATTATTTTCATTTTTATGGCAAGTAAGAATTCACTGGGTAGTGTTTGGGTTGTTGTTTGATTCTACAACAACAAAATGTAACTGTTAACGATCGCAGCCATTTCTTATTTTTAAATAACAGAATGAATTTATTAAATAGCAACTATAAATATTAATTTTATCACAGATCTTAACACTGGTTAAGTATCAGTTAAGAGATTGTGGCGCATCGCAAAATGTTGTACTAAAAGACAGCACAATTTAAAATTCTATTCTACCTTTTTAAAATCTTATTTCATAGAGCTCATGTGGTGATGTCTTTATTCAAAAAATTAGTGTTTACTACAATGTTGAGAAACATTTACAATTTCATGAATGCAGTTTAAATTTAGTTTTATTTTAATATTTTATTGCATGATATTTATTTGTTCTTTTATTTTAAGTTTATATTTGTATTAATGTAATAAAATATTTTGTTTAAAGTCTGTAATTTTGAAATGTTGTATTTTTCAAATGATCATTTTTAAACCAACAATGTTATTTTTTTTTTTTTTCAAATGTTTCACTAGGTGCCATGTATTACACTTTGTGACAGGTGTTGGTATAATGGAAAAGTACCATACTTTTTATTTTGATAATTATTGACATTAATTGTATTTTTTAAAATTAATTTTAGGATCTAACTTAAGTGGGCATTCCATTGATGTCACATGGGCCAGGCCTCCTGTCATTGTAAATTTTTCAGAGCAATTTGGAAAGCTGAATACAGCAATTCATATAAAGTAAAGTAAAAATACTTCTTCATTCATTTGTATAATTTTAGATTCATTCTTAAAAAGATAAAAAGTATATGAAATTGAGTGGGCTTGTTTTAATGGGTACGCCAGGTGTACAGAAAAGTAATTAAATAAAAGAATTAAGAGCCCAGATACATAAGTGATAAGCAGACTTGTATAATATAGACGCATGTGCGCATGCCGTGCGCGGAAAATTTTCTGTAAAATTCGAAACTTTGCAGAAAAAATTTTTAGAAAAGAAAAAAAAAAAAAAAATTTTTTTTTTTTTTTTTTAAATATTAAAAAATTAAAAATATTCCTTTTTTATGCAAATAATCCCTTTTTGTGCAAAAATATTTATTGTGTGTGCACAATTCAGAATTTAAAGATGCAAAACATTGTGGCATTGCAGACGCTTGCGAAGAGATCAAAATATTAAGGATTGGGTTGTTTCTAAATGCATTGACAAAATAACTGATAAGAATTCAGCTCTTCCTATCATGGATTTTTAGCTTTATTATTATTTTTAACCAAAATAATTATTCTTTAATTAATATTAATTAATTTTAAATGGTAATTAAATAAAACTAGGGGGCTCACCCCCCTACTCGCTAACGCTCGCCAACCCCCCGTGAATTGCGAAGCAATTCACATTGAGACCGCTATGCGGTCACAGCTCGCTTCGCTCGCTCGTCCTTTTTCTTTTTCAGCAATTCTAGTCGGAATAAGTTCTACCATAAAACATTTGAACATATGAAATTGACAATTTATTTTAATGTAAAAAAGTAATTCTCCGTTGAAAACACAACTGAAAATGCATTTATTTGGCGCTACCAATGGGCATATAAATCATTTAAATACTATGAAAACAGGATCTTTTGTACAGCACGACTTAAATTCATTAGGGAAAAAAACTACGTGATAGGAAGATAGTTTGTTTGTCATTGTTTAAATTTTGTTCGACATTTTATTGTTCTAATTGATTATAGATTTTTACAAAATGAATTACTTTTTGCTTCATCAATACACCAACAGATGGCGGCAGGTGATATCTAGACAGTTTTTTTTTTTTCTCCGTCTTTTGAGCGATTGAAATTCGTAAATGAATTCTAAATAAGAGTTGAGAATTCATTTGAAATTAACGATATTGCTCATAATTAAAATGAGGAATCATCTCAGACGCTTTGGATTACGTACATGTTATTTTATTTTTAATAATTGCTAGTTTGAGTTTCATTCTATGGTTTCACTGCTTTCACACTGACCGCCATATTGGACGGAGGCGGAGCTGATCTAACACAATCTAGTCTGTTCATTGGTCTGAGCTCTGGAAACTACAGTTGTTGCCAAACCATAAGTTACAAATTCAGCCCTATTTTCACGCCACGTAAGACAAATATATATATAGATTACTTTTTTTAATTTATATCATCAAAATAATATAACACGTAATTTTATTAAACATTAAATTAATTTGCAGAAAGTTTTTGACAATATTTATGTGCACAGAAAGTTTTTGGTTTTATACAAGTCTGGTGATCAGGGTTGTTCGATTTAAATCAGCTTGATTTAAATTGTGATTTAAATCATGATTTAAATCAAATGATTTTTTTAAAAAAATCTTTGATTTAAATTAGTATTTTTAACATTGATATTTACAAGCTGAATAAGGATTAAATTAATCATTCGTGTTCAAATAAATGTCATGATTCATGTCCAGATTAAAAATTACCTTTTAATAATGTTAAATAAAACTTTTATAAGTTGAAAATAATTATTTTACGAAAGTAAATGCAACACTACATTCAAAATATTATTTATCCATAGTGCATCCTAAAACTTCATTTTTGTAAGTTAGATGTTGAAGCTAAAGTTAAATATATCCAATATAAAAGTATTTAATATATAATATATTTTCAGTGAGGAGTTACTTCCTCTAAAGTAGATTATACATTCTTCACAAGTTTGTTTTATGTTTAGTTACTTAGACCTGCAAATTTTAGTATCCCATACGTTGACGGGAGATGTGTTGACCAAGTAATATGATCAACACAAGGACTAAATTGTAACATAATAAATATTTAGACTGTTTGTCTGACATAGAATTATAGAATTCCAGTTTTATATTTCTTCTATAACTGAAAATAATTTAATCACTGTGACTGACCCCTTTGCCCTTTCCTTTTCTAGAATTCATTGCTTACTGCAGTGGAAAATGTAAGATATGTTATTATGCCTTATTTCTAAACCAAACAGCCATTTCTACTGTTAAGTACGCATGATTGATTGCTGAAATTGTCAATGGCTGAGGACTGGATAACACTGACAATTGATAGCTTCGTACTTTTAGTTATGCGATTACCTTGCATCATGTAACTGTTTTGTAATCATTAATATAGTATAGTGTGAAACACAAGTTGGGACAAGAATATCATTTACTAATACTAGGTACAGTACAAAGAGCTTTTGGATACATTGATACATAAGAAAAATGGCTGGCAAAAAGAAAGATGTAGCTTTATTTTACAGCAGAAAAAAAAACTATTTCTGGAAAATGTGTGAAAGCAATATGCAAACCATGTAGTGTAGAAATAATGAAGATTGTGGCAAAAAAAAAAAAATAAAATAAAAAAAATTTACAAAGAAACTTACGGTCTATGTGATAAAGATGACATCAGTGAATATGAATCAATTGAAATCAGGGTTGGCTTTTTGCCGTCAAAAAATGTATTTTTGACAGGACAGTGGCAAAAAGTGGGAAAAAACAGACAGAAATTGATCAAGATTGTAATTTAAATCACTGATTTTAATCTGTTACAATTCTGATTTAAACATTGGAATCATGTAATTCAAATAAAACTCTTAAAACCCTGTTTTAAAATATTAATAATATTTCCCAGTGGCAAAAAGTGCTTTTGCCGGGACAGTTTTTTCCACTTAGGCAAAAATGGGCCAACCCTGGTTGAAATAAACATATATATTTAGCATTCTTTGCTGCATTTATTATGTGATTAGGTATTATTGGAGTAATACCTTAATGAAAAATTTAATAACTTAAATTAACTAGAAATTTATACACACAACACACAATAGGTAATCTTATCTATAACAATTTAATAGTAGAATAATATGATTTTAGGTTTTAAATAAATCTGAATTTGTTTGCAAGAATTTTTTTTTATTTAAATTGTTTTGAATTTTTATCTAGGAACTGTAATTAAATTAATAGAAATGTGTAAATCTATGCCAAAAAAATAAAATAAATACATGCACAGTACACAAATAATATTAATAAAAAAAATCTGATTTAAATTTAAAAAATCCGATTTTTTTGATTTAAAAAAAAAAAAACCCTGCTGGTGGTAAGCTTTAGGAGGTATGTTCGAGCCCTTTGTTAAATTTCTCTGTCGTTTCAAAAAGCTTTGTTAATTGCTCTGTTAAGCCCTTTCTTAGATTGCTCTGTAATTTCAAAGTCCTTTATTCATCTGTGATTATTTGTACAGTAAAATCTCTGAAAACAGAATCTGACCGTAACAGAAACCTACTCTAAATGGAAAAATTTCATGGTCTTGGGGGGCTAAATTAATATCATACCTGCTATGACAAAAACTTGCCTAAAAATGGAATTTGACTCAAGTTTTACTGTATTTCCCCTGTTTGTATAAAATAAACCATTTAATTAGAATTTTATACACTCCTGTTAAAACATGTTCATATTAAGAAAATCTGAATCATTCAACTTTGAATTAGAGTTCAATGTATTAATAATAATTAAAATATTGCATAAAATAAAGTGAAAATAATTACTATGATTCAGTGTTATCACTGGCAGCTGATAAATAGAGTAGGTGCTAACAAGGAAGGTCTCCATAAGCACATTCTCAGAAAATTAAAAAAAAAATTACAGACTATTCTTCTCATGAGGATATATACATTTATGAAAAATATTACTGCGAAATCTCAATATAACATCCATAAAAAGAATTATGAAAATTTCGTCTTTTTGGCGATTTGCTGGTTGGCAACACAATGAAGAAAAAAAAAGTGCTTTTATGATAAAAACTTTTTTAGGATAAACTGTTTCTACTCTTTATACTGAACTTGTTTAAGTAAGTTTAATTTAAAAATATATACTTTTGTAACTATGGTTTTGCCATATACATGTATGTGTATGCATTATATAAAGAGAATTAATGATTGTATTCTATGGCATAGAACCTAATTTACATTAATTAAAAATACTTCAAACTAGAAATTAATGTCCAATTCCGAGTACTGTCAATTTGATCTTGATATTATTAGTGTCAGAGACAACACGAGAAAGGTATTGTTGCCATGGAAACGACTTATTCAATATCGAAATGTATGATGAGTGCATTCGTAATTGGGCAGTTACTGTTAAAGTACACTTAAACTTATCCAGCCTGCAAAACCATGTAAAATTAAATAACTTCAGCAATACACAACCTGTATATATATTATATAAGCTTATTGAAAAATAATAAACTATGTAATCATTTAAGTTTAAATTCATAAAGTACTATGCATTTAAATACTTCCTTAACCAGGAAATTTCAAATACATTAAAATTGCTTGCTTGGCAAGGGGGAAAAAACCACCAAAACCCCTTTTTTTTTGTGCCAAATACTCGAAAGTATTTTATATTTTTTACAGATTTTCTACTGGGATTCCACAGCTAAATTTGACTGATCCTTTATTACGTACATGAGTTGTTCTATTAGCATTTTTTTTTTTTTTCAAAATATTTTGAGTATGCACTTTAAGAAGTCCTTCCTTGTAACACACAAATAAAGAGCTATTAGCAAAGATGCTATTGGAAAATATCTTATTTACTAACTAACAAACGCACCTGGCATTGCTCCCGCTCATCCCCCTCTGTGCCTGACAAGAAAATTTGAGCCTGGGTTCAGCCCCAGTCTACAGAAGGAAAAGAAAAAAAAGAGAATAAATTGAATAAAATAAGTAATCCTAATAATATTATAAATCTGATTGTGTGCAAATGTTAGGCTGAAGCCAGCGTCAAAATGGAGCATTTAATGGTCCTGCATATACGTTGATTATAACCCTCAAATGAACATAGGCTGGTTTTTGTTCATTTTATTCAAATATTTTTCTTAATAATTCAAAATTTCGTTATTTTCATAGAGGACATTTTTCCATAAAATTTAACCATTTTACTTTATCGTTGCTAAGGCTTTGATCGTTGCCAATAAATAAAAACAAGGCAAAAAAAATTTTCTCAACAATTAATTTTCAATTGAACGATTTTCAAGTGAAAAATGAAAATGAAAAAGAATTCAAAAGAAGATGAATTTCCGTGATATTTGAAACAAAAATATGGAGTATTTGTTATTATACATGAAGTATGAATATCGGTTACATTAAAAAGATCTTTTTCTGTCAAAAAACTGCGTTATAATTAGAAGGAAAAATGAACAATAATTATATTCTTAAAAATAGATTTCGCTTGGACCATGGAACTATGAAAAGGATCCTCCTCGGCTTGGACAAATATGACGTCATAAATAAAACATGTATTTTCAAACAGTCGTAATAATACAAGGAGCATGAATATCAATGTATAATGAAAGTAGATAGATAATGGACGTAATATTTAAGATGAAAAACTAAAATATTTTTTATCGATACTGATTAATAATTAGCTTGAGTACCAGTTACATACAAATGTGAGTTTTCCGCTAAAATTTACGTCCTGATTGCCAGAAAAAGAAAATTAACAAGAATTATGGCATTAAAAAGAGATTTCTCTGAGGAAAATGTGACGTCATATTTGAAATAAAATGGGAATTTTCAAATGTGTTTTACAAGGAGCGGGAATTAATTCCGTACATTAATAGTACAAGGATCAGTAAGTATAAAAAGTAGATTAGTTTCACGACATATTTAAAACGAAAAATTGAAAAATTTTTTAATCTATACCGATTATTAAGCATGAATATCAGTTACATACAGATGAGAGTTTTTTGCCAAAAACCACACGATGATTATTAGGAAAAGAAAAATAAATATGAATCTATTATATTAAAATATGTCCGTGCGCCTGTTTGTATTTCGCAACGACTCTTTTCAGATTGTCGAACGCAACATGATTTACTTAACATCAGTTATCATTAATCCGAGGATGTCATAAACTCTCAGAATTTAAAGAAATGATTTAAATTCCGAGATATTATTTATTTATTTATTTATTTATTTATCTTTTTGTAAATTTTAACGAAGTTTCTCTAAAAATGGCAAATAAATTATTCCATTTTTGTGGATAAAAAAGAAGAAATAAAACGGATTACTATATTTTTTCTCATTAAAACTGAAAAAAAGAATTTATTTTCAATTTGAATAGATGGTGAAAGAAAAAAAAAATCTTGATTACAGTAAAATTTTTGAAAAATAAAAACGTATTTTCCCATATTCAAACTTCATGAATCAATTTATTCTGGAGAACAAAAATCTTCTGTCAACATATTTTCATTTAGAAATAAAGATTTTTTTTTTTCAGTTATAGATTAAATCAAGGAGGCAAATTTAAGCTCCTTGCATTTAGGTCTACGATAATTGCTCCCTATTCACAAGAATTGGATTTAATGAAAAAGAAACTACTATACCCAAACAACTATAACAAAGATACTATTTCCATTATCTTTGAAGGATAGCTATTAAAACGTTTCACAAAGGCGTTAAAAGTAAAATGGTTTACCAGATAAACTTGACATATGTTTTTATATAATTCGCCGATTTTCACGATTTTATTTGGCCCACCTTTTTTCATTGGTTGCAGTTTCCTTTTCGTGATTATTTGTCACAAAATTTCACTTTTTTAAAACTTAGTTATGTCAAGGCCTCTATAACATAGAAATACTGTATTGTCTCCTATGGAATGTGATAAAGAGTTAGTTAATTATTTATGTTTCTAATTATCGAGAATGAAATATTTTGCTTAATTAATGCATTTATTCTTCTTTTAATGATACGTGAACGAAGTCACAGGTAACAGCTAGTGAGAATATAAAAAGACTGGTCCAGTCCGAGTCTGCACAGGGGAAAAAAAAGCCCAGGTCCAATCCAAGTCTAATGAGAGTAAATAGAATCATGACAAGCCCATAGGCCGCAAGAAAAATTCCAAGCTATTTAATTTTTTTAAAGGCAGAGTGAAAATCATTACTATCACATCCCCCCCCCCCTCCTCCATCAAGCCACAAAAGAAAGGCTGCCATAAGGTAAAAGACAAAATCACTCCCATTGTCATAGTAACAGGCTTCGGCAATAGGAAAGTGAATGTAGCAACACAATGCATTGCTTACATTTGATTTTAATCATGTGCTATTGACCGCTGTCGAGAAAAAGAAAAAATATAAAAAAAGATTTAGAATTTTTTTTTCTTTTTTTTTTTTTGTAATAGTAAACATTAATATTTTTTTTAAGTCCATCCTGAGTCATGTGATTGAAATTTTAAGTGATAAGAAGAATATATACATATATAATTTTTTTTTATTTTTCTGTATGAAACTCCACATTTTCCCTGGACATACATGGAAGCGATCATGACACCAGCGGATTGAGAACAATCAAAGCTTTTTTATCAGCATTTTATAAGTCTGTTTAATTAATATCTGGGCTAATAATAAAAAATCTCGATCTTTGGTACATTAGGACTTTAGGATCTGTCTTTCAGTGACAAGGCGTGAGGTTCCGTGATTGTCATCGCTAGTTCACAATATTCTAGCGACGCACCCATTACAGCATCGAAATCATTCCACGTTTCCTGTTTATTGAAAAGTTTTTTGAAATTAATATTAAAAAAAAAACATAAGTTTAAAAAATATTTTATTTCCTGTAAATGAACAAAAATATTACAATCTGCAACTTTATTTTTTTTTATACTATAACTAACACTTCATTTGTAAATGTAATCCAGTCTCTACGTTTTGTGGCAAATCATCTCAATAAAAAGATTATAAAAATTTTACTTCTGTTTCAGTAGCTCCAACATTTCTTTTTTAATTGTAACAAAAAAAGATTATTCATACGATCTTCAGTTTTGGTGGATCTTTTATAGGTATTAATTTTTTTTTAAAGGCAACATTTTCCAAACATGTCGAAAATTCTATCTTTTTCCATTGTCATGTGAATCAAAAAGCATATATACTATATTATATTATATAGTAAGCAAAATAACTACAGTCGTTAAATTTTAGTAATCCTTATCTTTTGTGTTTTGGATAGCTACTTTTAGTATTATTAATATAAAAGTAATTTTTCCAAAAATTAAGAAATAATTCGGACCCCGAGACGGGTAAAAAACAGGAATAGTTGATGGTTAATTCATAAAATTATCGCATTAATGTACCCACAACGTATTAAATGTGATAAGTTTGAGAACACATTTTAATTACAAGGAAAAAATTACTAAATTGTTCAATCAATCTATTTAGGCAAAAAAAAAAAATCCTGAAAATATTTATTTGTTTTAATTTAATAGCCTTACTAAAGAATAAAATACCGCACTTTGTAGTACTTTACAAAATTTAAAAAACGATAATTCAACAATAATTCAAAAAAAGAAAAGCGTAAAAATAAAATACACACATTAGTTTTCCTCTGAATGCAGAAAGAACGGATTCGTAAAATTTAGCGATGATTAGATGCGATATTTCTCGGAAACTGGGAAATACTCCTGCTATCTAATTGGTCGCAAGGGGTGAGAATATGCGTGCGCAAGCAAGACCAGATTCGGTAATGTGGGTGAATCCTTTTAGCAAGTTAGCATTTGCGATCCATTTTAGCCGCTACATTTGAAAAGCGATGAGATGGCAGCACTAAATTTTACTTTTAAAAAAGGGTGAATGACACTATTATCACATCGTCTTTAGCCCAAAAAATTAAAGGGGAAAAAAATGTTTAAATGTTTTAAAAATATGTTTGCATAAATTTAAAACGGTTTACGTTTTCTTTATTTTTCTCTAGTCATCGCCGCATCTACCGATGACTAGAGGCTTCGCCACTGCTGTCTTTGTCTATCCTTATCCAAATTTGCTGACCTATGTGTGCAATAATAGCCTAGCCATCACCAACAAACAAACAGAAACACAGAAACTTTCTTTTATGAATATGAAAACTGTCTGCATTCTAGCCTTTTTACTACCTATAGTAAATAACATTACTTATATTTCTATGGTTTTACCTATACAAAACTTTTAAATACAATATGTAATATAATATAATATGATTTTTAACAAAAAATAAATAAATAATAATAATAATAATAATAATAATAAAAACATTCTAAAATTTTCATTAAAAGAAATTGGCGAACAATGCATTAACTGCACACTAACTTTTCTCTACAATTCATTTTTCTGATTTTTCAAATACATATGCTCCCCACAAAACCATAAAAAAGACAGATTTGTGAAAATTACCTGGAATGTGAAATACCCGAGTGCGCAATCGCAATCCTAAGTTATGCTTCAAATAATTTCATCTTTGATAATGTAATACATACTTATTATAATTTGCATTTATAAAATAATAATTTCAATAAGCAGGTTGTTAACTAACCTTTAAATTCATCTTTTCAACAAAAGTTTTACCTTTCAAATGAAATATTTCTTTTGCATAAAATTTCTAAAATTGTGTGCATTAATATACAAATTATTTTCTCGACTGTGACAATTATTTCATGTTAAATCTTTTGAAAACAATTCACTAAAATTCTTTTTCATTTCTATTTAGTCATTATTTTACCAATGATTATAAAATTAAAGGAATACTTGAACTGTGCATTTTCACATGTAGAAAATTTTCACTTTGAAAAGTACTTGTAATGTTCTTTCTGATCAGACATTATTCTTATTTAAAATTTTTATTTGCAGGAGTTTAAGTGGCTTTGATTCTTTTCCAAGATCGTCAGTCAATTCGCATAGTCAGTATGCTGGATACTGTCCAGTGAAGGTAAGTTTGTTCAAATTTGTTCTTGAATTTGTACTTGTACATATATATGTATTTATTCATGCCATATTATTTTCTATAGATATGTATTTTTTATAAATAAGACAATTAAGTTATAGTATTGTAATTGATCTAATATTTATTTAAGTTATTAAAATCATTTAAGTCAAATGTAATACAGTAAAATCCCGTTACAACGAACTTCACGGGACCGCAAATTTTATTCGTTGTAACGGGAATTTCGTTGTAACGGAATTCAATAGAAAATTAAACATTTCAATTCAGATCCTCATATCATAGTTAATTATAAAAATATAGTAGTATAATACAAATTAGTAGATAATTAATTATTAAAAATAGTAATAAAAATTAGTAGTACCTTCTAATAACGTAAAGTTAGTATAATACAATGTATAATATTTTTTATAGAACTGAAAAATTGACTTACCACCATTTCAATGATCTTCAAATTGTACAAGAAAAAATTTAATGCAGAAAATCAGTGATTTTTTTTTTGTACAAGGGAGTTTGAAGCTGCGGACAATACAAAATTATGTACATGATTAATATTAGAAAAAATGTTATCTGGTACACTGCTCTGTAAAGAAATAAAATTGCGCACTCTTTCTAAGCTTTCTAAGGCTTCAGCAGATGTAACTTTTGAAACCTCATTTTCTTCATCTTCAGAACTTTCTTCATCATTTTCTAAAATGCGATCATCAACAATAGACTGCACAATATCTGTCTCTGTTAATGAATAACAAGTTGCAGCATTGTCATCTGCAGTTAAAAAATCTTTAAAGCTTATGCTTTGAGACACACCAGATTTTTCTTTTACTAAGTTCCAAGTGGATTCGATCTCATATTCGACTGTCTGCTCCTCATCATGTACTACATCGCTAGATCCTTGAGCCGTCGATTCTTTATTTAAATCCTGGTCAATCTGCGCGTGTTTCCAACAGTGGGCTATTGTTTTCTGGCTTATATCATCCCACGATCCACAGATCATATCAATTGCCTCTTTCATGTTGCACTTTCTGTTTACGTTATTTTGCAGATCACAGAGAATGCGTTTTAATAACATAGTTTTGTATCGTGATTTTACGGCTCTGATAATGCCTTGGTCAAGAGGCTGAAGTATTGCAGTACAGTTAGGCGGGAAATACTCTACACGAATGTGATTCAATATAGGAGGATCATTGTGTGCTGTGCAGTTGTCTATGAGTAGAAGAATTTTACGTTTTTGTTTTTGCATATCTTTATCAAAATTTATCAGCCATTCATTAAAGAATCCTTGCGTCATCCATGATTTTTTGTTGGCTTTGCAGATGCATGGTAAGGACTTAAAATGTTTGAAACAACGGGGTTTTTCAGATTTGCCGATTATGAGTACTTTTCGTTTTTCTGTTCCTGATTTGTTGCAGCAAAATAGGGCTGTAATCCTTTGTTTGGAAAGCTTTCCTCCAATACACTTGTCTCCTTTTAACGCTAAAGTCTTCCTTGGTTCTAACTGAAAAAATATTCCGGCTTCATCGGCATTAAAAACATCGTTAGGACTATACGTCTTGATTATTTTTTGTATTTCACCTTTACGCCATTCGTTTACAAATTCAACTGGGACGTCTTTTGCTTCTCCTGAAATGCATTTTGCCACTATACCGTATCTTTCTCGGAATCGATTCAACCATCCGACACTGGCTTGAAAATTTTCAATGTTTAGCATTCTTGCAAATTCCAAACCTTTTTCTCTAATTAAAGGGCCACTTAGAGGGATGTTTCTAGAACGAACATCCATAAACCATTTGTAAACAGCACTATCCACATCTTGAAACTGGGCATTTCGAATTCGTTTTCTGCTTGGATCAAAGACTTTAACTTGAATTTTTTTCAAAATGCTTTCTTTATCTTTTAGAAAAGTGGATAAAGTAGACGGCGAAATTCCATATTTGCTAGCAACATCAGATTTTTTCATTCCTTTCTCAACTTCAGAAATTATGGCTTTTTTTTCTTCCAAACTAAACTGTTTTCGCTTAACAGCCGCCATTTTATGACCTACTGGTAAGATGAAAATTTTCAAACTGATTTCGAGCTTTGGAAATTCCTTTGCGAAAGTTATTCAGGTAGGGAGGAGAGGGAAGGGGGAATGTGCAATACTCATTTCACGTTTTGTTAAGTTTGCCTACATTGGTTACAGCTTACTTGGACTTCCAAGAAAAAGGGGTGGAGAAAAGGGGAGAGCGAACAAAGGAAACATTCCTTCTGCAGTGAAATGCCTATGCACACCGATTTTACAACAAAGCTCGGAGAAAAGCGATTGCTTTAGAGATAAGCTTGATTGTCCCTAAGACTAGGCATCGAAAACAAAAATTGTCAAGCGATAAAAATGTACAACTGAAAGTATTTGCCGTGTCATATTATTTCGTTCTAACGAGATTATAAAAAATTTAATATTTCGTTATACTGAGATTATGTTAACATTATTTGAATACATTTCAAAACGGGACTCGCTTGCATTTCGTTATAACGGGATTTTTCGTTGTAACGGGATTTTACTGTAGTACTTACTAGCTCACTATGTTAACCCCTTAATTGTCGTGTAATTTGCAGAAAATTCCTTCAAAAATTCATTTTTTTTTTTTTTTTTTTTTTTTTATTGCCTTATTTTATTATTCATAAAATTCTGAGTTAATTAGTAAAAGAAACAGTGTATTTTTATTTATATATATATATTTTTTTTTTTCAGATTTAATGTGTTTAGGATGGATAAAAAAAAATTTAAATCATGATTCGACTTACCTTATCTTATATTTTGGCCCTTTTTTTTTTTTACACACGTGATGTGCATGGAATATTCAGTGCAAAGCTGAAATTTGTAGTTTCTCTTTGAATAAAGGTAAAGACATATATAAATCAAATAATTTGTTTTATTCAAATTTAATTTCAAAATTAGCATTCAATATATTTTTAGAAGTTGAAAAATAGGCATTGCACATATAAAGTTTAACTTTCTTCCTTTTTTTTTTATAGTAAAAATAAACATTTTATATAATTATTCTGAGTTGACTTAAAATTTTTCAATGGTATTTTGTCATGTCTGAATTAATGTAATTCTTTAAATAGCATGTAAAATAATAGTGGGGTTTAAAGATATTTTTTTCTCCCTCCCAAACGTTACACCTCTCCTACATTTAAAAATGTTGGGAGAGAGATTCCCGCCCCTTCTTGGAAAAATTAAATTTAAAGCGCTGATGTTATTAATGATAATAAATAGTGCAGTTTCTTACAAAATTATACTTAAGCAGTTTACAAATTCAACTTACATAAAATTCAAGTAACGCAAAAGTCTATGGAACGCATTACTTATGTAAGTTAAGGGATGCCTGTATAAAGGCAAAATTTACTGAAGAATCCAAATATGCTCTCAAAATTTGGATGATATGTACTGAAAATTTCAAAGTTTATTACAATTTTAATATGAAGATGACCCTCTGAGCTTATTTTTTCAACAGGAATTGCAAGACGACTTGATTTCCAATCAAAAGGTTAATTTTGCTTTTTTTTTCCAACTTTGACAGTTAAAATGTATGTGGTGTAGTATTTATTTATTCATTTTTATTATTATTTTTTTTTAATGAAAACTGTACATATGCCTTATTCATCCCATATTGTTATTAATTAGCAACTCTTGTTAGTCTTCTATTTTTCATTTTGTAATATAATTTCTATTCCAGATGCTTTCTCAAATATGTCAAGCTAATGGTTGGGGTGAACCAATATTTTTCATTATGCATGCTAGTTCTAGTATAGATGAACCAGAAAATTTTTATACAGCTAAGGTAATGTTAATGATTTACTATTTGCAATTTTAACTTTGTATAACATTGGACTTCAAATAATAACTTATCAATTCTAAATATGCAGATCCAATTTTTGTCTGTGTGTCAAATATGTTGTATTTTTAACCATAAGTACTGCTTTGTAATCTTATAATTTCTGTTTATTTATATATTTTTCTTCTTATTTAGTAACTAACACATCATTTTACAACATATTTTGCCTATTTGTAACATTTGATTCTTTGTTCCTTTATTTTACCTTAATTTTAAAGATAATTACAGTCATTTCATTCTGTTAATAAATTTGAAGATTTTTATTATTTTAATTTATTGTTGAATTTCTCAGTATATCTGATATGTTATCAGGAGCATAATATTATAATTTTTAGGCTTAATGCTGACAATATTTGAGGAAATAACATATCTTTACTATGAATTATACTTATGATGCTCTTCTGATGAAGCCATAAGTTTTTCATAGTATTTCATATTTGATTTTCATCTTTTTGGGATTAATTATGTAGTACCATTTCATTTAAATTTTATACTGTCTCTTTCTTAGTTTTTCACATATGTGATTTCATTTTAATTATATACTAGCAGAACCACCCGGCTTTGCCCGGGTTAACATAAACTAAAATATACTAATAGGACAATAACAATGGCAGAGCTTTGTGTATTCTCGACCATAAATCAATAAAAAAGACAATTAGAAAAAAAAAAAAACGTTACTTTGACTCAGCCATAGTAAAATTTCTCAGCTTTATAAATAAGAATGCACGTTTTCTTTGCGCATACAATAGAAAAATATACGATTTTCCTGACAATGATAGAAAATAACCAAATGTCATAACATTTTGCGAAATTTGCTTTCACATAGCATCTATCTATATTATAAAACAAAAACATATCCATGACTAATGTCGACATCATATTGACAGTATCAACAACCTAACCATTAAATTTTGCTTGCACTGCATTTTTGTAACTACTAAATATTGCATAATTTCATTTTTTAAACTATCAATTAGAAGAAAAGAAATTGCACTTTCGAATGTAGTTTCAAAAGTTTATCTCAATTTACTGATTTTTTATGGATTTTAAAGTAATTTTAAAGCACGTATATTTTTTAATCTGTGTCCAATCCAATTACAAAAGATTATCTTATTTGATCTTTATAAAGTAAAGACACTTACTTCTAAACATAGCACATTCAATGTTTATGCAGTTGAATTAAAAAAAAAATGTATTTGCAATGTTATTTGCTTGAAAAGCATTCCTCAATTTACTGATGTTTTATTGATTTTACAGTAAATTTCAAGAATGGATATTTTTAAATCTGCGTGCGACTCTATTCCAAAAGATTAACTGGTTTGCTCTTAAAACAATGTAAATATTTCAGCTTTTGTTAGTTTACATCTAATATTCCATAACTAAAATACCAAATTAAATTAAAACTTAAACAAATAAAGAAAGAAAATATGGAAGCCTTGCATAGTTTTAGAAGGAGTGTTCAAAATATATTAATTTCATAGTTTTAAATGTTTTAATATTACTTGTTAATTACACCAAAATCAATATCACCAAAGAAAACATTCTATTTTGCTGGAAAGTTGCCAGATTTCATTAAATAGCGTGCCAATAATTTTAACAGCAAAAATAAAATCAAATAATGGAAACATGGAGTTAGTGAAAATGACATTAAGGAGTATCTTAATATTTACTTTTAAGTTGGGTCTAAACTGCATAACCAAGGCACTACAGTAACATTTAAAAAATTTATTTCGTATGGCTTAAACATAATTATGGGTAATCCTTTACTTAATAGATAAAAACTAGTCGTTGGGGGCCACCGTAATACTTACCCATCATGGATATGCATAATGTAAAATATTAAAATAAAAATGTGTAAACTACTTATAAAATGCATTGCAATTCAAATAAAATCGTGGCTTGATGACGTCACAAACTTTAAAGGCTCGATTACTGAATTGCTTGAAAGAAACATCCTTATAACTCCAAAAATAATAATCCTATTAACTAGCGGTTTATTGCATCTGATTAAGCATCAAATTTCCAATTAAAATATATCTTTGAAGTGAAATTTGAATGAAATACAGGGTTATGAAAAATCGAAGAGTGTGGAAAATAGGACTCCAAATATCTCGGCAACTAATTATCCGATCGACTTCATGCTTTATGCAAAATTTATGTTTTTTTATTGTCTTTTATATTCATTTCTTAAAATAAACAATTTCGAAAATTTTTATATACCTTTCATCAGAACGAATATTTCGAGAGTCCGAAAAAAATTGTTCCGGTTAATCGAGGTTATTGAAATGAAATAGGCTTCTTACCATTATTACATACTGAGTACATACCAAATTGCAAGTCTCTATCTCAATTTTTTCGGGAGATAGAGCTTTAAAGACACACAGACGGATGGCAAATTTTTTTTTCTAAAAATATGTTTTTCGGAATCTCCAGTGTCTGAAACGTGTAAATCCGTCAAAAAAAATTTTTCGATTTTCAAAACGATTACAAGACTTACCCTATACTACGTATGATGGGTAAGTAATAAACGTTAATTTCACAAAATCTAGACTTTTCACTGATAATAAAACATCATTTTAAAATTGAAACTTAAATTTTCAGTAATAAAAATTAAATGTATAATGATTAAAGTCATGTCAATTTTATATGCATTCAATTTTATATGCACTTTTAGTTGTGAAGCTTTTGTTGAAAAATGAAAGAAAAGACACTCTCTTTAATATAAATCAAAGAAAAATGTTACCACTGACTCTCACTGACTTAGCAATATAACGTATAGCTATAAGATACAGCTGCAGTATACAACCAAAGTAGGAATAAAACATAGCAGACGATTACTTAGACTCAGTTTGAAATTAAAATGAAATCCTTTAATAGAATATGACGTCATACCTAGCTTTTTTTTTTTTTTAACCTTTTTACTAAATTGTTTTCTTTAAATTGAAACATCTATATTAAAGTAGATGTGTTAACTACAAATAAATTTAAATTAAGGTACTACATCATTTTAATCCATTTAAAGTTATTGTTTTTTATTTATACAGAAACAAAATGCGAATTTTTTTCTTAGAATCACACTGAAGTTCAGAGAGATCTGACATTACTGCCTGTTTAGTTGGATTACTTCATGGGAGGGACATAAAATTATCAACACTGTATTCTCGCAGCTGTAAAATAAATCTAATGCTGTACTTTTGTTTGTCTTTATATGGAAAGGCGTTTCACATGAGAAAATATATTACTTTTTTGGTTAAAAATAAAACAGACTTTTGAATAAAGATTAGTATTGACTTGAGGAAAATTAACTTAGGAAATATATTAATTTTAAATATCAAGCATATAATATATTATTCTCATCATATATGGGCTGATTTTAAGTTCTTTATATTAAATTAAAAAAAAAAATTGATGGTTTTCTATTTGGTGCATAATTTTTTAGCGACCATTTAAATTTTAAGAGTGTTTAAATGATATGTTGTAATTTTACATGTATTTTTTTATTTTGTTATTTTCCAGGTAGTTATCCCAAACTTGCCATACCCTACCAAACATTTTGAACGTTCTGCATTTTGCCTTTCTTCTAAAGAAGCTAAGAAAATTGTGGCTGAACTAGCACTAAGAAACATTCCTCCTTTACAAAATTGTAAGTATTACAGAGACTCATTAAACTGCTACAAAGCTTTCAAAACACATTATAGATTTATTGGATATTTCATAGTTCCAGAAGCAGACTCACCTGGCATTGCCCAGATCCAGAATAATAATCTTAAATTTTTCTTGAAATAACTTTAATGTTTCCCAGGATCACTTTAAATATATCTCAATCTTGCAACACTATTTGGTTTTTCTATATGAACTTCACCTTTTTCCACTCTCCAAATAATAATTAAATAAACCTCCTGACTGTAAGATCACATGTGTCATCATAATAACAGTTTTTGGTCAATAAAAGATGATTACTACTCAAGAAACCAATGCTGGAACATTTTCCTCCCTTTCTTTGTCGTGTTTCATAAAAAAAAAAAAAAAAAAAAAAAAAATGATGGTCTTGCTTTTATTAATAATTTAAAAAATATATTTAATACTTTTGAATTTTTTATTTAAACAATCAATGAAAGTCTACTCCATGTAAGGTTATAAAATATAAGATTGGGTGGATAAGGTATCAAATTGAAATTAGTTGATAAAAAACCAATGCAAATCAATGCAAAAAATTCAAAAATCACTGTATGAATTCCAAATAAACTTTTTTGGAGAGAACAAAATGTACTGTATCAGAAAAATGATTAAATTTGGATTGTTTTTATCAGTGGCTCAAAATTGCTTCTTTTATGTTATTTAGTGCATAGTGTTGGTATTTAGTTTTTACAATAAAAGCACAGAAATTTATTTGTATGAGTATGGTTTAAAATCCAGAACCTGAAAATTAATACTCAAAAATCCACAATGAAAGAAAAAGCGCTATTTTAGTTACAATTATTGAAAAATAGTCTATGTTTATAACTCTGATATCAATTTTATCTTTTATGAAGAAAAATTTATACTAATTCTTATTCAGTCATTTTTGTTGTTTAATAAACAATATACTGGACTTTCTTTTGAAAAATCAGTGCAGTCAAAGTCAACATAACCCACAGGTTGGATGTTTCAGATAAGATCGGGTTATCTGACAAAATGTGGGAGTCTTGTCTGAATACTGTATACAGTTAGTTGCATAGCATAAATGGTTCCAGGGGAATGATTGCCCCAGGTGCAAAATTTTAGGCGTGCCAATAAATTCTTACTTATAAATTTTTGAATTGTCCCAGACACTCAAAAACCACCCTATCCTACTGACTATATAATTATGTAATATGAAAATAATATGTAATTGTATTAGGTTTTTTAACAATTTTTGAAAACAGAAGCTTTAAATAGCTACATAATTTCTTTTTTTGTGTGAATATCTCTTACAAATCAAAAGAAAAACCTGCAGATTTCCTTATAAAGTTTTAAATGCTGTGTCATTGGATATTTAGTAAAAACTAGAAAGGAATTTTTTTAAATTTTTAAATAAGAAACTTATAGAATCATGTGTCATTACATTTTTTTAGAATTGCATCTTTTTTTTTTGTTAAGTTCTACAGGAGATTTAGTAGACTATTTTGTGATTCTATAAAAAAAAAAAAGCTGTGAAGCTCTATAAAGGTCCTTGAGATATTTTTGCATACCTGTATTATTTGCATCAGCATATTTCAACGTATTTTTTGCACTTTTGCATATAAATGCGAAAAAACCTATATTTTTGCTTTTAAATGCATATTTCTGATGTAGCAAAATTTATTGAAAGAACCTTTTATTTTTTTTCTTTTGAGGAGTGAGTGATATTTTTTATTTTATGTATATGATATTTCTGATGTTTTTTTCTGTGAATATAAAAATTATTTTAAAAATATTTTACAAGGAGAGTGCCAAGCTTGGTAATCACAGATTTTGATTATTTTTATATATGTTGTAGGGTAGAAGCCCCTTAGTCTCAGGTTCAATGGATTTTATACAACACTCCTTATTTCTCAAGAAATGGGGGGTCTAATATTATAACAAAACTTAAATACTTACTTTGTAATGAAAAAACTGCGTTGATCGTAGCTCAGTTGGAATAACTATGGCGTCTGCTCGTTGTTGTGACGGCCCGGGTTCGATGCCGGAACGCACTACGTTTGTTTTTCTCATTTTTTTTAATAGATATACTTGTAATTATAGTTTAATAATCTCAATAAAAGTTTTTGTTAACATAATTGTTAGAAAAAAAAATTCTCCTGTCATATTTCATGGACTTTCACAGAATTACTCAGTAATTTGACAAATAATTTGTCTTAAAAAAAAAATGTGCACTGTATGACCATTTTTGATTTTCTGATGTCTATAAGTTATTTAAATTTAGGGATAAGATTAAGTTTATCATTATGGTGCATAAATTGTCATGCTTTTTACATATTTAATTTTATTGAGTGCTTAATTGAAGTTGATATTTTTGTTTAGTGAATACATTCACCAGATTTTTTTCTGCTGTATGTATACTTAACGGTAAAACTGAATTCAAATGTACAAAATTAGCAAGAAATAAGTTATGTATAAGAGGGCTCTGAAGGCGTTCAACTGCTTCGAATCTGACAAGACTACGGATAACTCAAATGATGTGCTTGTAATTCGTTAAATAAAAATTTCCTTTGCAAAAAAAGTTTCAAAAGGTGGTGCTATAGCATTCAAATAAGTGCAGTATGCTTATACGTCTATACAGTAAGTATGCTTATATGCCTTAATGCCTACTATGCCTTCACAGACTTCCCAAGTATTCTGATTTTGATTTGAGACTTCCTGTTTTTCACACATTTTCCTGTGCTCCTGATTTTTTACATATTTCTTCTGATTTTCTTGCACATTTTTCAATAATCTGTTACACTGATTATCAATAATTTGTCTCAATTTAAAATTAAGATCTTTACTGTTGTTTTGTATGTGATCATGAGGAAAGAAAAATTTTCTCAGTTATTTGTAGTTAATTTAAAATCACGTTAAACAATCTAAATATAATATGATTGAGTTAAATGTATGGCTCTGGGGCTTTTTTTACCTTTCCCCTCAGTTTGCTTGCTATGTTCTACATCTACCAATTGCAATGCTTAAGAACTTTTATGACAAATTCAGAGTTCATGTATGAATTAAGACCATCTGATCCTACAACTTCAAAGGAAGGTGAGTGATGGTATAGCAACATTCGTAGGTAGGTACTTAAAAAAACATCTTCATTGGTTCATAGCACAGATCCATTTATTGGTCAGTTTTTATGCTAGAAAGTTTTTATTTGACATATAACTAGCATATGGTTTGAACAATCTGTAGTTTAAGTCTCATCGAATTCGGGTCAGTAGAACTGCCACTGAAGCACATATTTTTTGCTAACTCTGTATTTTGTTCATATATACTTTTTTAATTATCTTCAGTTATAGTTTTGCTTAGTTTTTTTTTTTTTTTTTTAATATAATAACTTAAATTTAATCATTAACCCTTTTAGAACGGGTAGTTTTAAATATTGATCAGAAAGCCTCCTTTCTTAAAAATGGTAATGATATTAAAATCTACCAAGAGCTTCTTTTCCTCAAAGTTATTATTAACATATGCTTCAGGGTGGCATGATTAGCAATAACTGTGAGGAAAAGAAGTTTTTGCTATATTTTAAGGTAGATTTGTATCTTTTAGGAAAAAATGACTTTTTGTCAATACTTAAAATAACCTGTCTTCAAAAAGTTGACATTTAGATTCATCAATTTAATGATATTTTCTTCAAGATATGTTTTATGCCCCTATCAATTTTTATGACCAGTAATAGTAAAAGTTTGTACTTTTAAAAGGTCAAGCTTCATATGGAGCAAACCCTATTCATCCATCTCTTAGTATGTTACCCTATGAATTGACCACGCAAGTTCCAGATATCGATTTGTCCAATAGTTTTTCTATATGGAGTCCTTTTCAAGATAATCAGATTTCACCAAAAAGTGAAAGTAAGTTCATTTTATCAGATGTGATTTCTAAGATTTGTTTTTATTATTGACCACATGAAGTGAATGTGTAAAAAATTAAACCATGCTTTTTTAATAAGAAAATATATTTCTCTCTTTATTAGCACTTGGTTGAAAACAAATATGATTTCTTTAACATTCTAGATTGGCTTTGTTCTTCATGTGTTTCAAATGTAATATTCAAGCTTTTTTCTCCTTCCAAACTTTTGCATGCTGGTGACAGTAATTTTATAGCTTATTTTAGAATATGTAATAAAAGCCGCATCATTAAAATTTATGTATTGCTTTTGTTCTTTGTTGTTGTAATATTTATGTAATCTGATTGTACAATTTCATGTGCTTATTATTCAATCTCATTTTTTGATGAATCGCGTGCCTTCTTTAAAAATCAGTTTTTCTTCCCAATGATACTCTGTTGTTACACGCTTTCTTTTAACTTACAATTATGTATGTATGTGGCAGTCAAATCTTGTTACTCATTTTTCACCCACTTCCTGTTGACATAGAGCTTTGAATTTTGGAATATATATGTATTCCTGAGGGCAATACATGAATTGGGCATTGATTTTTTTTAATTTGATCCCTGAGGGAGAGAAACGTCAGTCCAAAACTTCCATTTTCCCCATAGAAATAACATTTCGATTGTTTAATATTGATTGAAATAAAATAGCTCCATTGTTGCAATATTCATCCATTTTAATCATATTGTTGCCTGCATTATTACAATGTCAGCATTTATATGGACTATATAAGAATGTGTATGTATTGATGAATACATATGAATACAATGAGTATTTGTTGAAAAGTACTAATGACAGGGTTACCACAATAGTGCCAAATTTCGGCTAACTTGGTGAAATATTGCCAAATTTGGCAAAATAAGTTGTTATATATGAAGCCAGCCTGGCGATAGTTGGCTAACTTGGTGAAATTCCCATTTAAATCCATTAATATTCCATACTCTTCTTCCATTGGCATAGCCTATTATTTTCTGTAAAATGACATAAGACACAAAAAAAAAAAAAAAAAAATTAAAAAAGCATGTTTTGTTTATATATATATATATATATAACGTAAAATACCGTTAATCCGCCCTTCCCGATTAAGCGCCCCCCTCCCATTTTGTAAACAAATTGGAAATTTCAAAAAATCCCGAGAAAGCGCCCTTCCCCAAAAGAAATTTTGCCGTGCACGTGAAGATCAACACCAAAAATTTTATCTCCCGAGTGGTTTTTTTTCCCGACGGATCAGAAAGGCGTGACGATTCTTTGATATATCGCAAACATGTACAAACACATTGTCGATCTGTAAAAGCAATATAACCAAACATTAGTTTTGCTGTAAATTTATCTCCATGGCGATATGAAGGTAATAAAAATATCGATAGTGAAAGTTTCTCATGAAATAAGTTTAAAAAAATGTGTATTTGATGCTGTGTGGAAAATATTTTGATTAAAAGAGAATCTATTTATTTTATTAAAGAATTTATAGTCGTATTTAACATTATTATGAAAACCAATCAAAAAAAAAAAAAATATCGATTAATTGATCAGATCAATCGAATTGTCGATACACAGTCGAATTTGTAGCGTAATTTGTGCTTTCTTTGTGGTAGTAATGTTTTTTGTTTTAATAATCTGACAACACTATCAATTCATTCTATATGTTCTCAATTTTTGTGACTTGTATTATTTATTTAGCATTTATAGATACGAAATCATGATTTAAAAAAAAACGTTTATTTAATCTTCCTAACTTACAACAGATGGCAACACGACATAAAATGTTACTGTTCTCGAAATTACTTCAGGACATTTTCAATTGCAATTTCTCAGTGGTTTTTAATTATTTTAAATTATTAAGTTCCTTCTATTTTTCTGTTACCATATTAATGACAGATATTAGTGTTATTATTTATCTAAATGCATTCCAGTTTCAAAGCTTCTGAATTCCAGAATTTTCTATAATCTGAAATCGCCATTAATCGTGAAGTTATACTGTTTTTCTATTTTGTCTCATTTTTTTTTTTCAAAATGTGTTTCTTTTGTTACTTTATTAAAATAATGCATGCTTTGCGATGATCAGCCATTAGCATTCCCCCCACCCCCACACCACCACCCATAAATATCATATACTACAGTTTTAATACCGTGTAAGCGCCCCCCACCCCCTGCTTATTTTACGATTTTCCGTCGTGTTTAGGGGGGGGGGGGCGGATTAACGGGATTTTACGGTATATATATAAAGAGGTTAGTATACTTATTTTTCATTCAACTTCTCACTAGCATTTTACAATAATTTCATAAGCTTCTTAGCCCTTTTGCAATGAGCATCATGTATATGTGATGTATAAGTTGCTTAGAATCTTTGATTTTTCCTACCACTAATTTTTTATTCCAGTTTAATTACACAATTTCCACATTTAAATAAGGTAAATTTTTCTAATTCGAAATACTGTTTCTAAGATTGGGTACAAGATGCTCCATACAAAGAGGGTAAGCATTTTCACTAGATAGAATAACAGTGATACTGGTCATATTTGTAATTTTTTATAACATACATAATATAAAAAAAGAGATATATTTTAGGGCCATGAAAATATTGTTGCATGTAATTTATATTAAGTATAACTAAAACTTTTTTAAACTTTAGAAATTCTGGTACATATGTATTATCCATTCCATAAAGATAGATCACTAAAAAATCGTTGTCAATCACTTGTCATATTCAAAACAATAATATATATTTATTAAATACATAATCTCATTAAAAATGATAATATAAAATCAAACTAAAGTAATACATAACAGTAATTTAGTATACAGTTATTAAATACATAACATAAGATTGACAACTTTTAATGACAAAAGATATTCTATACACGTACAGTTGGTTCTCTGTTTAACGTCGCTATACTTAATGACAATCTCTATTTAAGGATGGTATTTTGCAGTCCCGGCTCCTCCGAGTACATAAGTCCCCATTTAAAGATGAGATTATTTCTGTTTAACGGCGATTTTCATACTTTTTTTTTTGCAATTCTTTTAAACATATTAAGCAAGGTAACTTCCTGTGATAGAAAAACAAGTTTTCTTGCAATTCAGGCGAGTATAGATAAAAGAAAGGGGTGTAATTAATAACCGAAATGTGATGATTTGTTTTCTCCCTCCATCGTCCAATGGCACATTCCATTTCTCCTCTCCAACTGGTCAGCCTCTTAGTGAGAGAGAGAGAGCTTGGGTGTATAGAGTAGTGCTTGCTCATTTCCTGCACGAATACAAATTCTGGGTAGAAAGAAAGAATGAAAGCATCTTACTCTACAAGAAAGAGTGAAAATTATTAAAGAGTGGAATAAAACTGAGCTGCACCGCCAGGTGTCTGAGGGCGTTCGTCAGGCACGTCAACCGCCATACCCAAATTCTAGAGAACTTTTAACAAGCACAACCAGGGAAGTTGCCGCCACCTGCTGACCATTCCAATTTTTCCAAGATAATGACAACAAAGGTCGCTGAGACATGCGGTGGTGCCTACCCTCTTAGGTCATACCATATTGCATTTGGGAAGTACACCAGAGTCCCACGACAGCTTCGGAGCTGGAGACAAAAATAAGAAACTAGGTCCTAGGCCTTATGCTAAGTTTCCGTAACTACTCTTGCTTTATGGCCGCTTTCGATCAAGTCCTACAAAAGACTACTTCATCAGCAGCAACGATAAAAATTTTGGTATATCAAAAGTCCAATTTGCCAAAAAGTTTGATCTACCCAAGTCTACTTTCAAATAAAGAAAAAAATCACAAAAGTATGGATTAGCTTCCAAACGGCAACAAATTCAAGGTGCCGATCAGAAGTATTTAATAAAGCACTTCTGCAATGGTTTCATGGAACTAGAGCTTCAAATATTGCAATTTCCAGAATAATATTCAAAGAAGACGCTATAATTTTAGCAGAAAAATTTTGACTGGAAAATTTTCAATCTTCGGCTGGTTGGCGAGCGAAATTTAAAGGAAGGTATGGACTTGCATTTGAAAGCATATGCGGAAAAAAGTGTCTCAGTGGATGAAAAGATAGTGGTAGAATGGAAAGGTGAATTAGAGATGATATTAGGTGGATACGATAAGAAGAATATCTTTAATGCAGACAAGACTGGCCTATTTTACAATACAATGCCTAATAAAACTTTGACATATAAGAATGAAAAATGTTTTGGTGGAATACACTGTAAGGAGCAATTGACTGTTTTACTGTGCACTAATTCGGATTGGTCTAAGAAATTTCCTCCTCTAATTATAGGCAAATCAAAGCAACCTATGTGTTTTAAGAACTGTTAAAATGCAAAAATGTACTTGTACTATAAGAAATTAACTGAATTAACTCAGCAGTTTTTTTATACAACTAAACTTTATGTTGACGACTGTACACTTTGGAAAATGCACACGTAACGAGTGTGTGAGTGTCTTGTAGCCTAATCCAATCTTTTGCTTTAATCTATTAAATAATCTGTAAGTTGTAACTGTTCAATTATTATGTATACAATAACTGTTACAAGAACATTAAAAAATGTTGAATTTGAGCGATATCTCGCCAATTCTGGTTGTGCTTGGCGATTTTCCTTTCCTTGGCGTGGCTTGTGAGCCATCTCGCTAGTACACTGATGTAACTCATGCTGGTATGACGTGCGTTTGTTGCTGTCCAATTTATAAGTATATTTTCTGCTATTAAAAGTATAATCTAGATAATTATTGAGTAATCAATTTACTAATTTAAGATTACTTTCAAAATCACAACAGGTTATGGGCCCAGCACGCTTCCACTGCGAAAAATGTCGTATTTATGTGAACTTTAAGCGATTGAAGTGCATCGCGCCATTTTTTTTCTTCTCGTGTTGTGTACTCCGAATTGAAAATATATAAGAAAATGGCACCTATGGATTTTAAGTTCACGATTGAAAAATTGGAATCAGCAAAAGACTGGACTAGATGGAAAATGTCTATGTCATTATTACTTAAAACGCACGATTTGTTGAGTTATGTGAATGGAGAAAAGACTGTCCCTGTAATGGCGGATCACGCCGATGCTGCTGCTTTTGGAGAAGCGAAAAATAAATTTGAATTAGCCGATGCAAAGGCACTTTTATTTATCTCCCAAGCACTTGATGACAAGAACTTCGATTATATTAAAACGTGTTCAACGGCGAAAGATGCATATGAAAAGTTAATCGCGATTTATGATAAATCATCAACGCATAGACTCGATCGTTTGTGGACTGAATTTTTTCATCTGGAATGGAAACAAAATGAAAATATTGCATCCTTCATAAGTCGAACTCAAAATATATTTATCGAAGCAAACGATGAATTGCAACGTATTCTACAATGTGCTGTTCCCGAAGCAATGTTACTGTTCCGAATTATTTCGATGCTACCGCAAGAATACATCGCATTTAAGACTGTGTGGGATGGAATTCCGTTGAAAGATCGATCGATCGAACTGTTAACTGAAAGATTATGTGCTTTTGAGCAGCAAATAGAGCAACAGCAATGTGATAGTACAGCCCTGCAAATTCAATCCAGTCGGCAAGTGCCGTTGCCGAGTTATGGAAGAGATGACGTCAACACCAAATACTTAAGAGGAAATAAATCAAAACAGAAGAAATGGCAAAATCAAAATAAGAAGCCTATAAACGCTAACATTACTTGTTTTCAGTGTGGATTTTTTGGTCACAAACGTATAAATTGTCCTCAAAATAAAAATAAGACACTTCCTTCCTCATCTGGTGTAGCCATGCCATGTACAGTTTCACAGGATGATAAAAGCTGGATTGCTGACTCTGGAGCATCTCAGCATATGACATTTGATAGCTCTATATTTGAAAGTTTTAAGAAATTTGCTGTTCCAGAAGTAGTCAATGCTGCAGGTGGTCAGAAACTTATTGCCTATGGTTCTGGACAAATTAATGTGAAAACTCTAGTGGCTGGTAAATGGCAAGAAAATTACCTTACAGATGTCTGGTATGTACCTGAGTTAAAATACCAATTATTTTCTATTTCTCATGCTTTAAGTAAAGGACTGAATGTTGTGTTTAAAAATAAATTTTGCTTGGTGAAAAATGGTAATCAAACCATTGCAGTGGCTCAAAAATCAGAAAATGGTTTATTTGTGATGGAAATGCTTGCTAAAGATCCTAGGAAACCTGCAACTGTTCTTATTTCAAGTACTAGTGATACTCTCCAAGTAATGCATGAAAGAATGGCACATCAAAACAAGAGGCAGTGTATTAAATTTCTTAAAAGACAGGGCATTTCTTTACCAAACGAGAACTCTGAATTTTGTGTTGGGTGTGTATATGGCAAAGCCCACAGAAAGTCATTCCACTCAAGAACTGTTAGACCAACAGAGCCTGCTGAACAAATCAATGCGGATCTCGCTGGTCCGATGGAAGAAGACTCAGTTGGTGGTTCACGTTTTATGCTAGTTCTTAAAGATGACTATACAAAATTTCGCAGAGTATTCTTCTTGAAAGCCAAGAGTGAAGTACCAAATTGTATAGAAACCTTCCTTAATGAAGCAAAGACTGCTGGACATATGGTTAAACAGATACGGTGCGACTCTGGCAAAGAGTTTGACAACTTTTCTCTGAAGAAGATTTTAAATGATCAGGGTATTGATCTACGTGAGGCAATGGTTGAGACGCCTGAACAAAATGGAGCTGCTGAAAGAGAGATACGCATCATTGTGGAAGCTGCAAGAGCTATGGTTCACCAAAAAGAATTGCCAAAGAAGTTATGGGCTGAAGCCTGTAATACTGCTGTCTATGTATTAAACCACACAGGTCCCACTCCAGTAGAAGATAAAACTCCGTATCAGTTATGGTATGGAAAGTCGGAGAATTTCAACATTAAACGTTTGAGAATATTTGGTACAAAATGCTATGTACATGAACCAAAACAAAGACGTAAAAAGTGGGATAAAAAGGCTGTTGAAGGACTGGTTGTCGGATATGAAGCTTATGATGGATATAGAGTTTTTATACCTTCTAAAAATAAAGTGGAAAGAAGCTGCAATGTTATATTTTGTGATGAATTCCTATATGAGCCATTGACTGTCGAAGTCACAAGTTGTAGTGATACGCATTCAGAAGAAGAAAATGGAAGTATCCAGAAGAAGGATGAAGATGAATGCCAAGATGAACCTGATCCTGGAAGACGCTACCCTCAACGAGAACATAAGAAGCCAGAATTTCTGTCAGAAAGTTACGTACTTTTTGTAAGTACTCTTACTGGCATTGAAACTCCTGCCTGTTACAGTGAAGCAATGAAGTCACCCGAATTTAAGCTGTGGAAAGAAGCCATGACAGAAGAACTGCAGTCTCATGAAGAAAATGGAACCTGGAAACTTACAGAACCCCCAGAAAATAAAAGGATACTTGACAACAAGTGGGTATATAGAATAAAAACAAATACTGATGGTTCTCCTTGTAAAGCTAAAGCTCGTCTGGTGGCAAGAGGTTTCTCGCAAAAGGCTGGCTATGACTATGATGATCTGTTTGCACCAGTAGCTAGATTTGACACCTTGCGCACAGTTCTTAGTATTGCTGCTTCGCAAAATCTGTACCTACATCAATTTGATGTGAAAACAGCTTTCCTTTATGGTTTTCTTGATAAAGAGCTCTACATGAAACAGCCAGAAGGTTTTGATGATGGTTCTGGTCGTGTGTGCAGATTAGTTCGCTCTCTTTATGGTTTGAAGCAAGCTCCACGCTGTTGGAACCGGCGTTTTGTTCAAGCAATTCAAAAATTGCAATTTCAGCAATCATATGCTGATCCTTGTTTATTTACAAAGAGAAAGGATTCATCTGTACTGATAGTGGCCTTGTATGTAGATGATGGACTTGTAGCTGGATCAAGTATTTCAGAAATAAAAATATTGATTAGTAGTCTAAAAGAAGAGTTCAAAATTACCGATGGTCCTCTTGGTTCTTTCTTAGGAGTGCAAATTAATCAGAGAGATAATGGTGACATTTTTATTTCACAGTGTTTGTATACCGAAAAGATACTACAAAGATTTAGGCTTGAAAATTCAAAACCTCTCTCTACACCTTGTGATGTGACTAAATCTCAGGAAGGAGATACAGCCATGGTTGATGTTCCTTATAGAGAAGCAGTAGGTTGTCTACAATATCTTGCAGTTGCTACTAGGCCAGACATAGCATTTGCTGTAGCTTTGGTATCAAGAGCTCTGTGCAATCCTACAAAAGATGACTGGAAGCGTGTAAAAAGAATTTACAGATATTTACGAGGCACGAGCAGTGTTGGCCTTCTATACAAGTCACAAGTAAAAACAGAGTTTTCTGTTTTTAGTGATGCTGACCATGCCGGTGATGAAAGGACAAGACGTTCAACATCTGGTATGGTTTCAGTAAATGCAGGTGCATCTATAACTTGGTGGTCTAGATTGCAACATACGGTTGCAATTTCATCGACAGAAGCCGAGTATGTTGCTGCTTGTGAAGCAGCAAATGAGCTTGTTTGGCTAAAGTTGCTCTTCAAAGAGCTAATAGGATATGATGGCACTCCCATTTTGTATGTCGACAACCAAAGTGCTATAAAACTTGCCCAAAATCCACAGCATCATCGAAGATCTAAGCACATTGATGTGCGTTTTCACTCGATTAGAGAGAAAGTTGAGCAAGAAGTTTTAAAATTAGAGTATGTTCCATCATCAGAACAAACTGCTGATATTTTTACGAAACCTCTCTCACAAAACCTGTTTATGAACTTACGCGATGGACTTGGACTGGTTAAGTTAAACTGACTGTTTAAATCTGTTATTTAGTGTTTTTTGTTGTGTATGATTTTTTTAAATTTTTTTTGTTGGCTAATTGTTTATTTTTGATGTGTTAAACAAAATTGGCCTTGATATCAGGAAGGAGTGTTGAATTTGAGCGATATCTCGCCAATTCTGGTTGTGCTTGGCGATTTTCCTTTCCTTGGCGTGGCTTGTGAGCCATCTCGCTAGTACACTGATGTAACTCATGCTGGTATGACGTGCGTTTGTTGCCGTCCAATTTATAAGTATATTTTCTGCTATTAAAAGTATAATCTAGATAATTATTGAGTAATCAATTTACTAATTTAAGATTACTTTCAAAATCACAACAAAAAAAAATCTTACGAATACAAAAATAGCAACAAATTGGGGATGACACCATCTATTTTTATTGATTGGGTTAAAAAAATTTGATGTGAAAAGGCTCAAGGAAAAAAGAAAAATTCAACTTTTGATCGATCGTTGCCCTTTAAATATTGCAAGACTTACAAATGTGTCTGTTCATTTTTTTATCAGCTAACTGCACAAGTTGCAGCCATTAGACCTGAGCGATCATTCACAGTGTACATTACCGAAAATTCTTAATTAGGAAATTATTAAATAATTTTGCTGACAATATACAGACAATAAGAATTTGCTTAATATATTATCTCTGTGAATCAATTTTAAGGTTTTGTCAAGGTATTGTGTTAAGGTATTATAATTGCAAATTTTTTTATTTTGTATATTTTTAGACAAAAATTTAATGCACTTTTTTTACATGTTGTCCAGTCTATGATGTTAGGAAATGTTCAGTTTAATCATAAATAATAATTGATTGTAATTATTAAGGACATTCATGTTAATATGCTTTTAAAAAATGACTCAGGGTTCATACAGACTTCTTAGACTACTTAGGAACTCCTTAGAAATGAAAAAGTTTCCCAGGAGTACTTAGAATTCCTTAAATAAACAAAATACTCTTTAATATGGCTTAAGCATCTATGGCCTGGAAGAGATTAACCTTTAAATGAAGTAAATTATAAATCTTCTCATATTTACAGAAGTGAAGTTCAAGTGATTATTGCCATTCTAAAAATAATAACAGTAATAAAGAAGTTAAGTTATTTATATACTGTATTTTTATTTATTTATTTATTGTATATGATATGATTTATTTACTGTATATGATATGATTTGTATTATGATATGAGTTTTTCCCTTTAAAATGTACTTCTAAAATCTAGGTGCATGTGATACATGATGAGTATTTGAGGACCCCAGAAACGAAGGGGTATAAGTGACAAAATTGAAAAAAAAAAACTGAGCTAAGTGCACAGGCGATCTAGAAATAAGGCTATTTGTTTGTGGCTAAAGAAATACAAATGATTCTTTAGTTATGTTTTGCGTTCTAGAGGTCAACTACTTAAGCATTTGGCACTTGTACCCCCTGTTATCAAAATTGATTAATTATAATTTTTTTTTTTTTTAAGTTTTACTTCACTTTCTTTACACAGTTATTGAAATAAGAGTTCCAAATTCACAGTGTTGTTAAATTTGAAAAGAGGGGTGAGGTAGGTAAAGTTTAGCCTCTTTTTTTGTACATGCTAGAGTTTTTAAAATATTTTTCTCATAATCAACAACCAAAAAATGCATAAGAAACATCTTTCATTTTTAAGGAAAATATTTCATTGTAAGCTTGTGTAATTGATTGTAATTATGAAAAACCTAGATATTAAATTAGTTTAAAAAAAAAATCACTCTGTGTCAACTTGTCTTTTGTTAAACATACTACTATCTACAAAAACGTTTACATGTGTACTCTTTTTTTTTTTTCCCCCTTTTCTTACTGTCATTCATTTAACTTATGTTTAAAAATTACAGTTAAATTTAAGTTATTTTTGTTTTCATATTCATTTAATTTTAGTGATGGTTGTTTATTTTCTTCTTTCAGCTTTGAATCAAGAACCTTTGCTTAATCTTATGCAAACAGCTGCATCATTGGCAAATATACAACTTCAGTGTAATGCAAAATCAAATCAATTGATTAGATCTGAGTGACCGGGTGATTTTTATTGATTTGCTAAATCCCTTGAATGTAATTTTGTGGGATTTTAAGTTTTTATATTTTTATTTTTGTTGTCATTTATTATTGAGTGCTCATGTATTAGTATATATGGACCTGCTTGGTAAATTTTGTCAATGATGGTAATTTGGCATAATACTAAGAAATACAGGAAAAGTCGTGTAAAATGTAATATTATTTTTAAATTATGAACAAATTATTATAAAAAAATAATAAATACAAAAATATTATCCAAATTAAACATTTGTAATATGCAAATCAAAGATGCATATATTAAAACAATGAATGTATTATACAAATTTAATTGAAACTTTTAATTTTAAAATAATTTACAAACCCAATTTTAGATAATGTATTATCTGCTTACAGAATGTGTTTTTACTCTTTTTTTTATTTATTTACTGTGTCTTTTTAAATATATATAAATACACATGAAGAAAAAAGCTTTGTTCTGTGTTTATCTAAAGCTTTTCCACTTAGGTTACAACTCAAGTATTTGTTTTATCATCATTTTTAAAACAAATCAAGCAGATCTGAGTTAATTATAAAATGCTCTATTTTGCTGTGTGCTTTAATTTTTATATGTATGTTTCAATTTTATTTTTGTTTGTTTGTTTCATTGTAATTTACTATTAATTGTAATTTACTATTCTTCACCAACCATATTTGAAAAATTCTTTGTTGAAATTAAAAATTTTGCAATGGTAAAAGGACTTTTGTAACATAAAATTTATGAAATGTATAGATATTTCCATGATATTACTCTAGTCAAATGACTATTCTCTTCTTGATAATTCAAAATGAAACAGTGTTTGTCTAAAGCTTTTTCAAGCTCAAAATACTGGACTGTGAATACAACAATTCTTTCTTCCTTGTGTTTGATTCTAATTGCAAGATTACTGAAAATTCTTTAGATTACGCTCCATGCCAAATTCACAGTGTTGTTAAATTTGAAAGGAGAGGTGGTGTAGGTAAAGTTTAGCTTATTTTACTGAAAATTCTTAAGATTACACTCTATACTAAATTCACAGTGTTGTTAAATTTGATAAGAGGAATGGGGTAGGTAAAATTTAGCCTCTTTTTTTTTTTTTTTTTTTCCCCCTCCAAACCTATTATTATATTGAGTAAAGTAAAAGAAGTTTCTTTCTTAGCCTTTAACGAAAAGTATAATTGAAGATATGGTTATTTTTTATACAGTATGAGACCTCAAAACTGGAATGCTCGGGACCACTGCTTTTCCAGATTGAGAGGGATGTGGACCACTCTTCTCATGTTGCTCGAATTTTTTATAGTGGTTTGTTTCCACTTCGCACACTTTTTAAAGTGGATCGCATCTCTGTAAAATAATAATAAACCTGATAATCTTTATTTGCCAGACACTTTAAAACATGTCCGATAATTTTAATTGCTGCATCTGTTTTGGCTTTTCTTTCTGCAACACCTCTAATAATAAACCTGATAATCTTTATTTGCCAGACACTTTAAAACATGTCCGATAATTTTAATTGCTGCATCTGTTTTGGCTTTTCTTTCTGCAACACCTCTAATAATAAACCTGATAATCTTTATTTGCCAGACACTTTAAAACATGTCCGATAATTTTAATTGCTGCATCTGTTTTGGCTTTTCTTTCTGCAACACCTCTTTTATTAGAAATATTTTTACATGAGACTTTTTTTTTTTTTTGGGAGAAAAATGCTGTTTTTTTTTTTTTTTTTTTTTTTTTTTTTAAGTAGGAAAAAATTTTGGATCTTCCAGATTTGAGGTCCCATACTGTATATTAGATTTATATGAAAGTACAAACCCAAATTGTATTAATAAATCTTCATAAATAAATGTGTTAGCCAGTTTTGATATTTTCATTTTTAGAAAAGTATTTTGTGCTTCTTGGGTAAACAGTGAGGGAAAAAAAAAAAAAAAAAAGCTGTAAAGAAATTGGATATAATTGATCTTTTTAAAGATTTTTTTTAACTTAACTTATTGTTTATATTTTTTAAGTACTGTGTAAATATAAGGACTAACTCTTCAACAGCTGTGTACAAGAAATAAAGAAACAACTTAAATAAAAACTTTTTATATTCTAGAAAATAGTTTGTAAAACACTAACGAATTTTACCTACTTCTTATTATGTATCTATTCACTGATCTTGTTTATAACATTTCCATGATATTACATTTAATTTAATATATTTTGCTGCTTTTTTTTTTTTAATTTTAGATATATTGTTTTAGAGTGATATGAAAATGATAATTTTAAGTTGTAAAAAATATATTTGAAGGATTTTCTGCACGCAAAAAGGAAGTAGCTGCTCCATTTTGCACTTTCGGGGAATTTTAAAAAAGGCCTTTAAATATTTAAATTTTAGAGTTTCGTGAAAGTATTTTTCTACTTATACATTAGTCTATACACCTATGTATGACTTGCCACGAATAATATCAAAAATATCTATTTTGATCTGGGTTACTTTTTTTTAAAAAACAAGAAAGAAGACATCTCAAACCTATAAAAAATGGTGCTATCTCCTTTTGCAGAAAGCCATTAATTTCTCAAATTTATAAAGTAAATTTTTAGGGGGAAAATCATTAATATTTATACTAATTTACTCATGATTTTAATTTTTTAATTTAGCATATTTAATTAAGAATTAATATTTTAATCATTATTTTAAGAATTTAAGAGTTGCTTTTTTGTTTGACACCTTAAAAGTGAGGTATTAACAGCTGAGGGTTGTATCAATATATTAAATCGAGATGTACAATTTATTTGTTTTTGAAAATTTTTTGTAAAATCAATGTTTTGCGCATTTCTGTACAGGCTTTGATATTTTCAAATAACTAATCAAAAAATGCATTTTGCTGTTTTATATTAATTAATTTAGATTAAAATATTATTTTTTCATTGTTAGAATTAATTTTTAACCTGTCTTTATTAATTTTAAATAAGCATTTTTGTTTGCAATGTGCAGTTTTATTTATGTCAAAATCAAAAAATAGATGGATTTATATAATTTTCAATGTAATCAGTTTTTTTTTTTTTTTTTTTTTTTTTGACGAATAATAAATGTTGTGTTGTTTTAATTATTGTATGTTCTAAACAGTATTCATTTTTGTAAAAGTAGTATTTATATGTAACTTATAATTATTATAAGATATAATCACATTGTAGTTTTATTAAGATTTTGATTTTTTTTTTTTTTTTTTTTTTTAAACTCTTTAACAACTTATAGCCATCGTTAACGTGTAAAAACCAACATTCAAAAGTATACACATAACTGGAATAAATTAATAAAACAGTACTTCTTCAATGTCATACTTAAATGCAAATTTAAAAAAGGTGGAAAACAACAGCAGCTCTATTGTGTACTTCGCCTATGCCTTTACTGTTTTTTCATTTTGCTTTGAAGAATGTTGGCTCCTTTATTGTAACTTTTGAGGCATACTTTTGAAACAAAAGTTATGTGTAAAATTTATTTTAGTCATTTATATAAATTACTTTTATATATTAGTTTTTACATGCCATTGAAACTTTGTTTTTCCTTTTGTAATTTTTTTTTAATTGCTTAGTGTTTTTTTCTTGTACACACATTGTATTTATCTAAAGTCTCATTTAAAAAATTGTATTTACAAATATTATACATTCTTCTTCTTTTTTAAATTTCTTATGTATCAATTGTTTTAAGAAAAATTTTATTTTTATTTTCATTTTGTATACTTCACCCATGCCTATGTTGTTTTTTCATTTTCCTTAAAAAATGTAGGCTCCTTTATTGAAACTTTTGAGACATACTTTTGAAACAAAAGTTATGTGTAAAATTTATTTTTTAGTCATTTTAAATATTACTTTTTACATGCCATTTAAACTTTGTTTTTTTTTTCTTTTTGCAGTTTTTTTAATTGTTTAGTGTTTTTTCTTGTACACACATTTATGTGTTTATCTAATGTCTCATTTTAAAAATTGTATTTACAAATATTATACATTCTTCTTCTTTTTTAAACTTCTTATGTGTTAACTATTTTAAGAAAGATTTGTTTTTACTTTCATTATTTTATAAAATAAGATTATAGGTGAAGCACCTTTTTCTTCTGGAAAGAAAAGAAAAAAATAATAATAATTCTCTGGAAATTATCATTTTTTCTGTAACTCAGTATAAATTCATTGTTTAATAAATATTAAATTTACAGTTCAGTATTAAGCAGTTATATTATTTCTTTTTACATATTAATAATTTGTTTCTTTTTCTTGTTATCATAAAAATAACTTTACTATTAACATGTTTTTTATGATATCAATTAGTTCTCCAAGTGTGTTTTATTTTCTGTGAAAATTTAACAAAATGTGTGTTTTTAATTATTGGCAAATTTTTACAAATGTCAACACTTAATTTTAAATAAATTTTAAATTTAAACTACTTTGTTTTTAACTGCTCTTTCTTTTTTAATTGAATGATTACAATTATAATGGGTTTTCTTAATACATAATTTTTCCTTATGAAAACTATTTCATTAATTTTAGTGATAAATATTTTTAAAAAATTGCTTCATAAATAATATCTGAATTAATTTCATTGGTAGATTTAAAGTATGAAATATGATGCAATAATGCTTTTGTAGCATATACTAACTTAATATTAAAGAAAAAAAAATCCAGTTGCTTATGTTATATATTCAAAATATTTTAAAATAAGGTCTTTTAAATATTGTTTACAACCTCAAGACTTATTTTAAATGTGTTTTAACCACAAATATTGTTCTAGTGTTGAACTTCTGTCAGTACAAATTATAAAGACTTAATTTGGATAAAAGATTTTGTTTGTTAAAGACCAGAATGAATATGTTATTAACAGAACCAATCAAAAATTATGTTCTTTCTTTCTGCATATTAATGTATTTTTATCATTTACATGTTTAAAAAAAATAAACTATGGTTATTATTAACATGTTTTTTTTTTTCATTATTATGTTATATTGTAAAAGAAGTATATCCTACATACTTCTTCTTTGAACTTATTAATTAGTTCAAAATGTTTTATTTTCTGTGAAAATTTAATATAATGCGTGTTTTAGTTTATTGGAAGATTTTTACAAAGGCCAAAAGTATTCATCAACTATTGTGATTTATACATTTGTAATAATGTAAAAGAGTGTTTTTGTGTGTTTTCTGAATTAAAAAAAAATAATTGCTTATTCATTTTACATTCACTTTTTACAAATTGTATAATTCTGAAAGTGATTTAAATAAAATGTTTTTAAAATTTTATTGAAAATTTCTCATATTTCATTTTCCATATTATTTTCCATACATTTAATCTCTTTTACAGATTTGGATTTCGTAAATTTTCTAAAATTTTGAAATGAAGAGGAAATTGCTATAATTATTTCCTTTCCTTTTGGCTGTGTCAGAAGTAGATTCCGTAAATTTTCTAAAATTTTAAAATAAGGGTGAAATTTTGTTATTATTAAATAGCTATTATTATTCTAATAATTATATTGAGATAACTGATGAAAAATCCTTGATAATATTAATTAAAGTAAAAAAAAAAAAGTCAGAATGGCTGCAAGATGATACCGGTAAATTCTGCTTTAAACAGGAAAAAAAAAAAAGCATGATTCATTAAAGCTATTCTTAATATTTTTAGTTTTCTCTCTTAACAGTATGAATCTTTCTGATGCAATTATAAAATATTTTTCATCTCGACATGCATGAAATTTATGAAAATTCCTATTCAGGCTCTGAAGAATTAAACAGCACCTTATGAAAATTCTTATTCAGCCTCTGAAGAATTAAACAGCCCCTTATGAAAATTCCTATTCAGGCTCTGAAGAATTAAACAGCCCCTTATGAAAATTCTTATTTAGGCTCTGAAGAATTAAACAACACCTTATGAAAATTCTTATTCAGGCTCTGAAGAATTAAACAGCACCTTTTCCGTTTAAAATGTAGTACAACTTTGATTTGTTGACTTCCTTGCCCCAAAAGCCAGTTTAAAATATAAATTTAAGAAGTACAGTCTGAAATTTTTATTTTTCTTTAAAAAAATTATGTACATATACAGGAAGAAATTAATTTGCCATTGTGACAGAAAGTAGCTAATTTGAACTGGAGAATAAAGATAAAGTGCATTTTCCAGTTTTATTTATATGATGAAGTGCAGGACTTGCTTTATATGGAAGTTATTTATTAAAAAATAATGAGAAAAGGTGGTAAGAAAATTCAGTAGCTCAAAAACTTTTGTCTCTGTCATTTTTTTTTAAAGTTTGTTTTTGGTTACTATTAATTTGTAAAATAAAGGAAAATTTATATTTTTAAATTAGTTTTTAAAGTCTCATTTTTGTTACAAAGTTGTAAGTGCTACTGCTATTTATTTTATTTAGCTTGATTTTTTTTTTTTTATCTTGCCAATAGTAAAATTACGACAAAATTAAGTTTGGATTTTGTTCAATAGCTTTAATTGCTAAGAAAAATAACTTGTTGAAAATCTCATGAATAATCATGCACTTTGATTAAAAAATAGATTAAAAATTTTTTCAAGATATTTCAAATCTGATCCTTTAATGTCTTGCATATGATATAATGTTCAACTAGAAAAGAAATTAAAACAAGTTTGTAAATATTTATCATATTATTGACATTTTCAAAATAATAAAAATGTAAGAAAATATAAAAACTGTTTAAACTCATTCATTATTATAAACAGTTGACAGGTATTTGTTAAAATACCTATAGCTGACATTCTAAAAGTTGCCAAGATCTATTTTCAGGTGTATATTTATGGGCTCTTAATACATTTTCTAGTTTTATTAATATGTATGCTAAAATATTAGGTACTTTTCTGTTTTTTTTTCCTCTTAAAAAAGTGAGAGTTGTTACCAAATTATGTAAACAGCTATGAAAACAAACCTGATGAACACACACACACACACACACACATATATATATAACCACATTTTGTCATCTTGAAATATATGTTATATCCTGATTTCTTCAGGTTTCTCGTCACTTAGTGTAGTCGTGTCATAAATGATTAGATAGCAGTTAAGTTGGGACCTGACTTTATTTCCCTTTTTGTTTACATCTCTTTTTCAAGTCAGGCCCAGTTGTTTGAGAGCTGGGGCATTAATGTCCCATGCTTATGCTTTGAAAATCACACTCCTTAGAGAAACAGTAATTATCTAGTCAGTTCCTTTCCAGGATGGGCCGAGCAGGTGATTTGGGTAAGTGATTTATAGGAAAAGTCTCTCCAAAAACGTGTGTTCTTGCTTTAAATATCAATTAATTTGCCTTATTCCCAACAGAGGGCGAAAATGTTATTGTGGGAGGTTCTTTCTTTTCTGATTGGTTCAGTATGTTTTTATTGTTGTGATTTTATGGCAGCAGTAAGTAGTCTTGACTCTAATCTAATTGCATCACCAACAGCCAATTCTAATTTTGATGCTAATTGATATTTATGAACTAATCATAGTAATAAATGTCAAACAGATAAAAGTTAATTAGGATTTACAACCAAAAATGCAAATATCAATTTCTTATTTTGACAATAATTTGAACTTATATACTAAACATAATTATTTACTTTGATTTCAGGATCTGAATGTAATAATAACTGTCATTTTGTGGGAAATTGATTAAACTTTATGATCTAAATGTAATTCTGGATTATGATAATCATTTATTGTTCATACTTTGTTTCTTAAACAATCAAGCATTCCAAGAAAAACCCAGTTTGTTTATGTTATGAAATATTATGATGAAATTCTTGATCTGATAGGAAATATATAATTTGATTAAATTTTTGGCTCATAATAGAGATTATTTACTATTATAATGTTTTATAGGTAATTTAAATTTGTTTTATGAGATGGGTCTTATAACTGTCATATTGATGAAAGTGATTAGAATTTATAGATTATGAAATGAGCCTAATAACTGTAATGTTGATGAAAGTTGATTACAATATATGTCTATGAGTGATCATCTAATGTTTCATAAACACTAATCTATGTCAAAGATGTTTATGACTGGCAAATTAGTTTTAAGTATTGAGTTTTCTAAATTAGAGACATTTATTAGAGATTTTAAACTTTCTTTTTTAATTTTAAATAGGTTTAAATTTTTATTCTATCATCTATAAATATATATATATATATATATTGTTGTTTTTGATAAATAGCTTCTACATGTTAAATAAACTGTACAAATATGGAAAAAATTGCTTGTGTGTATCAAACAGGGAATAGGTTACCAGAAAATATGTTACCAAATTTCCTCTCGCCAAGGTTATTTTCTCCATCTTGCCATGGCTCCTATCACAGAAAAGTACCAAATATATTTATAATTAAATTATACTAAAATATATCAAACATGTGCAACTAAAAAAAAGAGAGAGAGATAATGAGTAGTAATAATAGCCATGTATTACTTATTACTCAAGAAACTAATTTTAACATACTATTATAATGAGAAAATGTAGGAATGCATTGAGATGGTCTTTAAAATGCTAAGTCAGATTAATATAAAAATTTAGGATTTAATAATGGAAAGTACTGTAGTACATAGATTGTCACACTTTTCACTATCATGAATAAACTTGAATTTCTTACCTCTTTCCACATTCTTTTACCCTGTTTACCCCCCACCCACTTTCTCTCACATACATTTATTATTTGCATTAAAAAATATTGAAACCAAATAGTCAAGTAGTGATATTTTTACTGATTTCCTTATTAAGTTATGATCTCTTCTTCAATTATGATAAATTGTATGTGAATGACAATAGAATGCTGTTTTCTTAGTTAGCCAATGCTTTAATAATGCTAGTGCTGGGAAAAGTTATCTATATTATTTCATTAAGAATTGATTACTGATTTAATTTAAACATGATCTCAAGCAGAGCACGAAAATTCCCCTTGGCTTACTTTAGATACACGAATTTGGCATTATAAAAAGTACAGAAACAAAGACTGGAATAAAAGTGGACACGTAGATCTTCAATATACTAGACACCAAATTGGTAACCTTTTCTGGGCTCCAAAGATCACCTACCCACCAGATGTGCTTCTCACCTGATTTAGTGTGCCAAACCATTTTTTCTCTGCCAAAAACCTGCTTGGAATTTCCGCATTCCCGCCGAAACTTTATATTGTGTACGTGTTTCTCTGAAGTTAACTGCACTTTTTAATTTTTAACAGTTCTTTTAAGAACTTATTTATTCTAGCAATAAAACAAACTTTAAATTCTGCGGCATAGGAAATTCGGTTCAAAATGCTGACTAACATTATTTTCTGAAATATCTTCTGCCTTTACTGAAAATGTCTGTTGATTACAAACTTTTTAAATAAGAACACCTCCGAATTTCATGCGTTTCCGATCAAAAATGAATGAAAAAATCATAAAGTAGCCATTTTGGATTTGAGAAGGTTTTATAGCATCTAATTATAACAGCAGGTATTGTTTAGAAGTCAACATCTTCATTAGTTGCCTGTGGTTATTCTTTTCAATAATTCTAAAGAAAAAAAAAACACTGGAAAGTTAAACTTAATATTTTATAGCATTCAACAGTTGCAAATTAATTTTTCTCAGAAACTTATGAAAAATAATAGTTATCTTAACAGAGAAACAATTACACAAAATCTAACTTAGTAAATATGAAAACATCCTGGAAATTTTATTTTTCATTTTAAAAAAAGTAAATTACTGTGCATTTGTAACTTTCTTTTTTTTTTTTTTCATGCGTATATGTTATCTATCAAGGTTTTCCTTTTGATTAAAAATATTGTAATACATTTATACTTTCAATTTAAAAAATATATATATATATATACAGTAGAGTCCCGCTAATCCGAGTCCTGTTATTCTGAGCTCCGCTTAATCCAAGGTAGCTAAAAAAAAAAAAAAAAAGCTTTTTGCTTGAATTGCTTGAAAGAATATAACAAGAAAAAAATATTCCAACAGTTTAAATGGACAAATATTAAAAAATAAAAAAATATGTTCTACATTTCCTGTTAAACTCCCAATGAATAATTTCAGATGATTTTAATGTACCGTTATTATTTTACAATGTAAATAGATAGGTTACCAAATGGAGAAAGAAAAAAAAAAGCTTAACTGTTCTAACTTTTTATGTATTGTGAAATTTATTTATGTTATTTTAAATCTTCGTTTTTCTTTCATTATTTGTTTTAATTTCATTCTCATTTCAAAAAAATAAACACAATTCTCTTTTTATCTTTTAACGGATTCTTTTGAAATGCTACTGAGCATGTGCGAATTGTTGGTATTTCGTAAAGTATTTGGCGATTTTTTTTAACGCTGAACTGCCAATTCTGGTTATCATTTCAGATAGAACTGAATGCACAGTAAATAGGGAGGCTTTGCAGTTTCGATCAGCCTGTTCCAACATGTGTATCATTTCAGTTCGAGAACTCATAAAAGTAACCATACGTTTGTCAGGAGAAAAGGAAACATGTGTTCGTTTCATTAGATGTTAAAAGACGAACTTTAAAACGGTTAGATGCAGGAGAAAGTATTAAAAAAATTGCAAAGGAATTAGGTGTTGGAGAAGTGACAGTAGGGTGACTGGAGAAGGAATCGTGCAAAAATTGAAAAGAGAACTGCCGGAGATCTAACACCCGATGATTGTTTAAACAACAGAAGAACAATGCGTGAAAGTGATTATAAAAAAACAAGTGAGGTTCTCTTTATGTGGTTTTCTGAACAAAGGTCGAAAGGCATGCCGATATCTGGTCCGATGTTGCAGGAAAAAGCCATATATTTTTGCCAAAAAATGAATGAAGCTGACAATTTTTCTGCCAGCACCAAGTGGTTAAACAGATGGAAAAAAAGGTATGGAGTTCGCGAGATGACTATTTGCAGAGAGAAACTTTCAGCGGATTTTGAGGCTACAAATAAGTTTCATACTGAATTAAACAATTTAATGATAAAAGAAAATCTCACAGAAGAGGAATTGTACAACTGTGATGAAACAGGCTACTAAACGACTACTAAATCCCTAGTCTCCAGAAATGAAAAATCTGCTCCTGGCTTTAAACAAAGCAACTGTGATGTGTTGCTCCAATGCGTCGGGGACGCACAAACTATGCTTATTGGTGATTGGAAAATCGAAAAAGCCATGTGCTTTAAAAAACATTGCTATTCAAGCCCTACCAGTTTCTTATACGAACCAAAAGAACTCTTGGATGAATAGAGATATTTTTAAACAAGGGTTTTTCGATGAATTTGTACCAAAAGTAGAAAAGCATTTAGAAGAAAAAAAGCTTCCTCGTCAAGCACTTCTCTTGATAAGATAATGCTCCTTCACATCCTGAAGAAGAAGATTTGAAAAGTGGAAATATTAAAGCCATGTTTTTACTGGCGAATGTTACTTGCCCTTATTCAGCCTATGGACCAGGGGGTTATCAATGATCTTAAATTGAAGCAGTGGCGTATCTAGGATTTAATTTCAGGGGAGACTGACTTAAATTTCGGTAATGTTCTGAGTCTTATGAAACATGTTGAACTGCGTCATAAACAGAAATCATGTTTGGCAATAAGGCCGCAGCCAGAGAAAAACAGGAGGGGGGGTACCGGGCCAACCCCCTTTGCTGAAATAAGTTGAAAAGTGTTAATGGATTGTTTCATATACTTGCATTTAAAAGAAAGTCATTGTAGCTTATAATCTATAATCTTGTCTCCCTCTCCCCTAAATTCTGCCTACGATTCTTGCTTGACAATAAATTAATTTTGCTTGGGACAATCTCAAACAATTTTTTTTTCATAACTTGTTTTTTGTTTTAGGATCAATTCCCTATTACTGCCAAGGCACGCAGAGCACTTTCCCATAACCCACATATTTAAGGGGCCCAAAAATTCATGGTGTTTCAAATCAATTTTATTGTAAACAATCTTAAAAAATAAGAAATTAAAATTTCTAGATTCATTACACAACTTATGTAAGCTAAAATTTTCAGTGATATCATAAGTGAATTTATAATTTTTTTTCTCATTTGAAGATTTAAATTTCTCATAGTCTGCCCAATTTACGAGGGGCAGTCGGAAAATAAGTTTCCCCTGGCGACTGTGGACAGATGTGTGTATGAAAGACAAAAAATGTAATGAGACATTAAAGATAAAACATAACTTTATTTTTCCACATAAGTTCCAAGTACATTGAGACATTTGTCATACCGCTTTATAAGTTTCAAAAAGCTCTCCAGGAAAAAATCAGGGCTTTGCATACGGAGAAGCGTTGAATGGCTATGGGAGAAAGACGACACAGCAGGTGAACGCGAATGTGCAAGATACTGATACACCATTGGGTAGAGGTCGACCGTGATCAAGCAGAATACCGATACACCACTGGGTAGAAGTCGACCGCGATCAAGCAGAATACGATACACCATTGGGTAGAGGACGACCGCGATCAAGCGCCATCTGCTTGATTGCGGTCAACCTCTACCGAATGGTGTATCGGTATGTTGCACGTTCGCATTCACCTGCTGTGTCGTCTTTCTCCCATAGCCGTTCAACGCTTCATCCGTATGCAAAGCCCTGATTTTTTCCTGGAGGGCTTTTTGAAGCTTATAAAGCAGTATGACAAATGTCTCAATGTACTTGGTACTTATGTGGAAAAATAAAGTTATGTTTTATCTTTAATGTCTCATTACATTTTTTGTCTTTCATACACACCTCTGTCCACAGTTGCCAGGGGAAACTTATTTTCCGACTGCCCCTCGTATTTCAGCTTCTTCATATGTGCTTTAAACTTGTTTAAAAATATTTTAATTTTATGACTATCGTATTTATAAAATAACATTTTCTTTGGGTTGCGTATGTTTTTAAAGTTCGTGCAACATTAGCTCATGTTTATTTAACATGATATTTGAGTCTGTCAAGTTAATTTTTACGAAGAAATTTCAATAATAATAATAATCCAACTTCAATTCACATTTATTCTCAGTCTTTCATCTAAATGGGTGTATTACATAGTTATATTCATACACTTCTTATTCACAGTATTTGTAAAAATTTGATAATCTACGATTAGGGCCAAAAATATTTTCTGTTATGAGGGCCCAAATTTTGATGGTCAGGCTCTGTTCAGGATAAACAAACTTTCTTTGCAAACTTTCTTTTTTAATACCAAAATTCAAAATTTTAGGGGTAGCAAGCATTCCTTCTTGATCTTCCCCTCCCCTTCTTATACACGCTCCTGGGATTTTGATCAAACGTATGGCTATTAACCTTCAAGAAATATATGTTTAAAGACAACTCATCAAATTTGTGAAGGAAGGACAAGTTAATACGTCACAAATACATTCTGAAATTTGTTTGTGTTTATAAAATAATTTTTCTCATTTGCATATGAAACGAATTTCAGGTTCTGTAAAACCTAATTTATTTCTTTGTATTTGACTATAAATGTGATTTTGATTTGTTTTTGTTAAAGGTGATTACTACATTCCTGTAAGTTCAGTTGAATTTTCATTTTGGCAATATTTGATGAAAGATACTTGATTTCTTATAAATAAATTTAAAAAAGGAAGTGAGTTATTTGAAATTTGGATAAAACAGTTGAAACTTTAAAGCATTAATGGGTGAAATCAACAAAGTGACTATAAGATTATTCTCAAACTCATATGCTGTGGGTCTCACAAAAAAAAGTCTGTATTATTCTAATGTAATTAATTAAATAGCAGAGTTATACACTAACAATTATAAATATAAAGTATAAGTTCTTTGAATTTAACATGATCACTTTCAGAATTAAAAAGCAAAGATCAAGAGCACCTCCTCTAAGGTATTCAAAGCCATTTCTATTTTAGTAGAAACTTGAATACTTCTAAAATGCTCATTGGAGAAAACAAAAAGAAAAAAACAGCAAAGCATGTCTTTTATTGATTGAAGTACACCAAAATTAAATCAGCATAGTTTTTCATAAAAAGCATCTTGCATATTAATTTTGGCGCAATTCCATCTCATGAGTGCCTAAATTTCCTTGTTTAACAACATAAATCTTTCTAATACAATTATTAAATCATTTCCATTCTTGTATGTATGAAAATTTCAGGTATTGTCATTTAAATGACAAAGATCCAAGCAGAAACAGTGTTCCCCACCCCTTAAAATGTGGCACACCTTTCAGTATAAATGATGCTATCTGATGTAATGACTATATTTTTAGGATTTTCATACAGGGCCCGCATTAGTCTAGCCATTCGCCAATGTGCCAAATGTGAATAAATCGTAGAATTTGCAAAAAAATATTTGTCATAGCAAAACCTTTGTCGAATCATATTTTCAGCACATGAGAAATAAGTTTTTCATGACCAAGATTGGTAAATGGTGCGATAAAAATAAGTGAAGTAATAGTTTTTTTTTTTTTTTAAACCCCAATATAAACGGAAATCATATATTTTAATACGAGCAAATCTTGTGTGTGGTTATATATATATATATGCAAATTTTATCTTAAAAACGGCTCTAACGATTTTGACGAAATTTTGTATCCTACAGTTTTGGGGCACCCGAAAACCATTAGGCTAGGTCATGTGTTCGAGAAAATTCGATTAGTGGATAGAGATGTAAAATTTCCGGAAATTTTGAAGTGACGGAAAAAAACAGTTTTTTTCTGGAAAAATTGATTTCTTACAAATGTTTTTCATAAATAAGTTACATTTTCTTAGAAAATATAAAATAAACATCTTTTAAATTTCTGCATACCAAAGAAATTTTTTTTTCACTTTACATGAATATATTACAAAAAAGAAAAAAAAAAGTCAGCTTTTAAAAGTTAGCCTTTCGCTTTCAGTCTCAGAATTTTCACAGTAGATTTTCTTGCTTAATGTAACACCATTGTTTGTAGTATATCATGTCTCTTTTAAAATAATTTTCAGTTGCATCTGTTTAATTACCAGTAGAGAAAATTAAAAAAATAACAACAAAATAAATCTTATGAGTTTCAACCAATATCACTGCAGTTTGAAAGCAAATTTAAATCCCCTATACATAGTATTGCTTTGTATATTAAATGACGCCATTTTAAAGAAACAAATTATTGTAGTTGTGACATTAAATATTATCATTTTTATATCTTCCATTGCTTAAAAATTGATAATTATTTACAATACTATAATTTTTTTCGTACAATTAGTATATTTTCATTTCTTGTGTATTTAGTTTTGGTATAGTTTTCCAGTCTAACCCTATGTTTTGGTTTTAGTTTAAGTTTTAGATTCTTAATATGAAAGTAATATATATATATATATGCATGTATATTTCTTTAACGAAATTTATAAAACAGGTGGATTTTTTAATCCTTTGAAATATTTAGTTGAAAACAATTTTTATCAGAAAATTTACATTTTCTTTGCAAAGTTTATTTGTTTGCATTTATATATATATATAAATAAAATACAGTTAGACAAGTCTTAAAATCTATATTTAAGGAAAAGGAAGAAAAGAGAAAAAAAGCTTGAAAATATTAAATAATTTCAATTGCATGTTATTATATAATAACTTGTTTCTAATAATAGTTAAATATTTCTGGCGATTAATATCTGATTACATGAAAAATTGCTGCTATGCCGAGAAGTTGCATGTTTCTGCTTACATATTTTTTTTTTTTTTTCAACGCGATCTTGTTTTTGTGAACATTTTGTATAAAACATATTTCCTTATTAAAAAATCATATAAAATTCTCATAAAAAATACATTCAAAATTTTGTGAATTAGAAATTATCGTTATATTTAGGTTCTTATTTAGATATTTTTAATAAGGCCCTTCATAGATACAATAGTGGCCAAAATTGTGGAAACCTTTTAGAAAAATGCTTTTTTGAAGTTTGGTGGTTCATCACCCAATATATATATGAAAGGATAAAAATAGCTGTCTGTTGGGTGCGGTTCCCAGGCCCGGCCAAGCCTTGGTGTCGGCATAAGACCCCAGACATCAGTCAAAAGCTAATTGACCAATTAAAATAAATGATCCTCCCAATTTGACTCTTTCTCCCTCTGCTGGAAAATATCCTAAATTCGAATTAAAACCAGCCTTCAAGGGCGAGGAAGACAGATTTTTGGCACATTTGAGCGGTCAGCCAAACCCTCGGCCATGTAGATCTCAAAATTTAACGTAAATGGCTCGCGGGACCTCCGACTGAACGCGCGAAGATGTCTGTACGAAGAAATGCTTCAATAAACGAGTTCGATCTGTCCAGAGGTCCCGAGTGCAACTTATTTGTATGTTTCTGTAAAGTATTAGTCTCCCAAGTCGTCCCCGGATAATTCCTTACATTTTATAAAGTCGGCAGGATGGTCGCCTACTTCGGGAAAATCCCAGCCTTTCCACGATAAAAGAACTTGAAAAATGAAAAATTCCACTTGTGCCATGAAAATTAAAAATAGTATCTGTGTTGTGTCAGTGCAATCGGCCCACGAACAATCTCAAAAGATTGCCAGCAATTAATGAAACTTCGATTAGTCTTTCAAGAAAGTGCATTTTACCATCATGAACTTTTATTGTGTATAAAAGTTGAATATAGTCACCTAGAAAAGAAAAATACTTTTCCCCCCAATGGCCGGTAAAAAAGAACTTTTTTTTTTTTTTTTTTTTTTTTTCTTCAACATCAAATTATTTTACGTAGTGTGCTTACTCGCCATATAACATTGTAATAATTTTCGTATTCATCTGAGAAAAACCGAAAATAAACATCCTTTATGCTGAAATTTATTTGCTATATTTCCGGTCCTCAACCAAGAAACTTTTTTTTTCCTCACTCTGTTATCGTCAAAAAGAAACTTATCTATGTGCAAACCGCATCAATTTATTAACTTAGACTCACTGAAGATCAAACTGAATCTTTCGAAAAACTCTTTTATAACCTCAACATATGTAGGTCAAAGAGACAGCTGATTTTCAAGATCGCGCAAACTCTGATACAAAACTGAAATATTGATCTGTGTCCTTCGTTATCTGTGCGATCCCGACTTTAAATTTTTGTGGTTAGAACTGAGTAAGAAAGGGAAAAAACATTCAGTGTTCATTTATTTTTTAAAGTTTTTATTTTCTTTCAGTTGAGCACGGTAAACTAAAGTGATTCATGATGCACTGAACCGACCACCGGAAAATGTTATTTATTTACCTTTAGTGAACAAATAACGATAATGATCTGGGTCAGAAAAAGCCCTGTGTTTTATTTTATTTTATTTTATTTTATTTTATTTTGTATGTGTGTGTGGGTGTGTTAATAAAGCAAATTGGATATTTTAATCCACAGGTAAGTTTTATTGCTATATAAATTTCCGTCTTAATGGTTTTGTAGAAAAAAAGTATTAAGTTTAATTACATTCTTTTTAATTTCTTCATTTAAGTGTTTGAAAGTAACTGATATTTTTTAATTGAAGCTTAAATTTTTTAATATTTTATTAAGTTTTTGTATTAAAAGTAATTAATCCACAATACAGATTTCTTTTACATTATTTTTTTTTATGAAAAGGTGTTTTTAAAAATCAATTTTGTTAAATTAAACAATATTTTATTTGTTTATTTGCTTAACGAATTAATATTGAAAAGTTACTTCTGAGAATATCAAGAATGAAAAAAAAAAAAAAAAAAATTGCTGTTATCAATGTGTAACTTTTTGAAAGTTTAAAAGTAGATTTTTTTTAATATCACAGTTGTGTTAAAGGGATTTTAGAAGTCTTAAGCAAATTTAAATTTATTATTTTAAAATTTTATTAGCTTTATTTTTTCTTGTAAAGTTGAAGTTATTAAAGATAGAAGAAATTTGGTAATGACCAGCTATGCACATTAATTGTGATAATTTTTGATAACAGTACTTTTCTTTTCTTTTTCATGAGGTGAAGCACACGTGTGATCCCCAAAAAATAAATGCAGTTGAATTTAATGTTTATGGTATTATAAATAAATGGGTTGAACTAGTTACTTTTATGAATGTTTTCCAGTAAAAAGATTTAAACAGACAACCTTTTTGTTTATTTTTACAACTTTTTCCATATAAGAGTGAAACAGAACAGAAAATAGCTATAAAGCTATGAAATGATACATTTACGTAGTTATCGTTCAATGTTTCATCATTGTATTCTCCAAGTATTTTTCATCAAGTTTTTACCCAATTTTTCCAGGTGAATTTTTTTTTAATTTGTAAATATATTATTATTATTATTTTTAGATTTTGTGTGTGTTTAATTATTAGCTATGGTACTTATTCATCATTACAGTTCGTTTCTTTTTATATGAAAATATATTTTTATTGAACTGTTTGAGATACCAATCAGATTGGCAGTATTTTTAAAAATATTTCATGTAAGTAAGTAATGTATGTTGTGTTTCCAGTGCATTTATTCAATATTTTTATATTTTATATTATATTATTTTTACCATTTCCTTTTTTATTACTCATATCACCCCTTTATTACCCATATCACTTTTTAATTCAAATATCGTGACCCATCATTCCCTGTGTTGGTTAAACCCCAACCAGTTTTCAAAGAAAAATTTGGAAGGCCCCGTCCTTACCATTTTAAATATTCTAAATAAATTCAATTTATTAACCAATCGGTTTAGACATGACCTTGGTGAACCCACTTTTACCGTGGTAAGTCCAATAGTGTCTGAATCCACCCATTCAATTTTTAAAGATGACCATGGTTCCATTCCATTAAATCTTTAAGCCCACAATTTTTTTTAAGTTTTTGAGTTGGTTAAACTCCAACCAAAAACACCCCTGTGCAATCAAAGAGGATTCAGTGATGTACACGTGCAAATGTGACAACTGCTGACATTTTTGTAAGAATAGATCCATTAGTAAACAGAATTGTCACCAGGTTGCCACGCACTTCTGAAACACTGTCCTTTTTTATTCATACCAGGTTTATTATTTTTTTGTTTTATTAATTAATTTTTCCTTTGCCAGTAGTAAAACCCTTAAAATAAAAAAAGTTTTTGCTATTTGCGTAAAAACTAGCAAGGAAAATTCGGAGCATTCTGGCCTTAATCTTAAAGGAAAAGTGTTCTGTGAGTTATACTTGTCTAGAGCAGGAATTTATTATTTTTTTCTTTGAGCTAACAGTGAGATGTAGTTGTAATTTATTATATTGCTGCTCAGATTTATTAATGCCACTGGGGAAAACAAATACACCTCAGTCTGCAAAACAGTAAATTCCATTGCTTACAATTAAATTGCATCTACATCTTCACCCCAAATAGAAACATCATGCTCAAATTTTTTTTTTTTTTTTTTTTTTTTTTTTTTTTGCTAAAACCTCCCCGAGGTTTAGGATCTGCTAAAACCTCCAAAGGTTTAGGATACAAATAAAACTACTTACCTAACCAGTAGTCCCTGTAAATAAACTCTATATCTTACACTTGTTATGTCCACACCTGTTTTGTCCATTTTACAGTATATTCCATTATTTTTAAATATTTACATAATCTTTTAATTTTAACAATTTTACATTACTGCGATTTTAGTATTTTCACGTTTTGAAAAAAATGTGAATAAACAATTTCAAGTTTTTCCATAATTTCACATTTCTAACTAGTTGTCTAATGTGAATATATTACATATAAAGAACATATATTTTTCAAACCAATTTCTTACGTTTATTATTATTATTTTATTTTATTGATACCATATGTTTATATATTTTTGCATAACTATTTTTTATATTTAATTTTTGCACTTTTCACCTTAAATTTATAATTTTCACAGAACTATATATTTTTTATAAAATATTTTGAAATTTTGTGCTGTAAGGACTTGAACAAAAATAGCACAAAAATGGCCAAAAAACTTTTAATCCATACAATTATGGCCAAAAGATAAACAACAAATTTATGGCTATTATTTTCTTTATCTTATTAGTATTTTTTTTCATATAGTTTTGTGGTAATATTACTGTATTATTGTTTTCATAGATTCTGTATGTTTTGTGGTATAATTATTATATTTTTCAAGTTTTTAATGTAAAGTTCGGTCAGATTGTCCCGAGAGCCATACACCAAACTTAGAAATTTTTAGCATAAAAACATAAAATCGTTCATTTTTCCTTAATTTTTACGCGTCAACATGTGAACTTTTAATATTTTTCCAGCAGCAAAATTCAGCCCTCACTTTTTACCAATCTTAGTTGTAAATTTAACTTTAACATTAACTTATTTTGAAGCCTTACTCAATTAAACACTTCTTTTTAACTCACTTTGGCATTCTCGGTCTTCCGGGTGAGTTCCCCCAGTTTTGCAGGCAAATCTGGTGGATCTCATCTTGGAGAGGGGGGATGTGAAAGGATAAAAATAAACCCTTTTTAAAATGCAAAATTTAAATTTAAAATCCCAAAACATTTATTCTAACTTTTAAATCTAATGCTTAAATCTAATCTGCCCCTGTGATCTTTGTTTCTCAGCCTCACAAATATTACTTTCATCTATCAATTTCGACATCTCTTTAAGTTTTAAAAGTGATGAGTTTGCATTTCTTGCAGCTGTCTGTTGGGTGCGGTTCCCAGGCCCGGCCAAGCCTTGGTGTCGGCATAAGACCCCAGACATCAGTCAAAAGCTAATTGACCAATTAAAATAAATGATCCTCCCAATTTGACTCTTTCTCCCTCTGCTGGAAAATATCCTAAATTCGAATTAAAACCAGCCTTCAAGGGCGAGGAAGACAGATTTTTGGCACATTTGAGCGGTCAGCCAAACCCTCGGCCATGTAGATCTCAAAATTTAACGTAAATGGCTCGCGGGACCTCCGACTGAACGCGCGAAGATGTCTGTACGAAGAAATGCTTCAATAAACGAGTTCGATCTGTCCAGAGGTCCCGAGTGCAACTTATTTGTATGTTTCTGTAAAGTATTAGTCTCCCAAGTCGTCCCCGGATAATTCCTTACATATATATATACATTTCTTAGTAATACCATAAAAGCTATATATCACTGGAAAGATAATTTATTCAAGAATATCATGCAATACAGTTTGATCAATTATAATTATTTTATGAAACGTTATAGCCAAATAATCAGAAAAAGGCGGTAAAACCTGGTTAGGTTGACAATAATTATTTTTCTTTTTCTTGAATGTAGTTAATGTATATGAATGTATGGAGTATCCAGACAGATTCCATTTTATTTGGTAATGTGTCAATCAAAGCTAGGGTAGGATTTTAAAAAAAAAAAAAGTTTGCCATATTTTAGTACTTAAAGGAGGACTTTTATCACTATTTTTTATGATTGCTATCAAGTTGCTAAAGTTCTTTGCCACCTTTCAATTTTTGAGCTAGTAAAACATAATAAAATTAACAAAACATCATAAAGAGTTGATTGGTTACCCAGAAATCAATGTGTAACAATATTTTTAAGTGTAGAAAGCTATGGTTAGGAAGAAATTTGAAGTAAAATTAAAAGTAAATAAACAAAGGGATGTCTAACAAGGAGAGTGCCAAGCTTGGTAATCACAGATTTTGATTATTTTTATATATGTTGTAGGGTAGAAGCCCCTTAGTCTCATGTTCAATGGATTTTATACAACGCTCTTTAGTTCTCGAGAAATGGGGGGTCTAATATTATAACACAACTTAAATACTTACTTTGTAAAGAAATAACTGCATTGGTCGTAGCTCAGTTGGTGTGGCGTCTGCTCGCTGGTTCAAGGGACCGGGTTCGAGGCCGGAACGTGTTACGTTTGTTTTTCTCTCTTTTTTTTTTATAAATATACTTGTAATTATAATTTAATAATCTCAATAAAAAAAATTTAAACATCATTAAATTTTAATTTAGCATTTTTGATTTTTTTAAAAATCGCTTTTAAAATGTATTTTATATATGCTTTATCAATGCAACGATATTGAACAATTGTGTCAATTCGTGATTGTAAAGAAACATCATTTATAAATTGCCTTAACAAGAGAAATCAATGCAATGATAAGACTACACTGTTTTTAAAGTAAGGAGCATAATTATATTCAAATTTAGCATAAGAATTAAATTACACCATATTTATGTTTTATTTTATTGTAACCAGAGGGCGCCACAACAGACTTTGGACCACAACAGACTTCTTTTTTTAAGTTTGGTGCAGTTAAGTGGTTTTTCTTTTCAATATTTATCGCACAGGTGCGTATCATTCTATAACAGCTTATAATCGCATAAAAATGGAAGAAGCAAGCTGTAGTTCACAAGAAGATCAATCTGAAGTGTCGGGATTCGATTAAAAATCAGAAAAGTTATGTCACAAATGCATTGAAGCACTGTAAAATTTTATTGCAAAACAATGGATTTTTAACAAATAATCCAGCATCTGTTGCTTTCTCCAGCTTTCTATTGCGATTGGAGAAGAATTCGATAATTCGATAGTAAATATGCTGATTTTGTAATGATTTTTGAATTTTTACCAGTCAATAATAGATCCAATTTTTTAAATGCTGAGAAATGTTTAATAATGGTTTAAAAATCAAAAATGCTAAATTAAAATTTAATGATGTTTAAATTTTTTTTATTGAGATTATTAAATTATAATTACAAGTATATTTATTTTAAAAAAAGAGAAAAACAAACATAACGCGTTCCGGCCTCAAACCCGGGCCCTTGAAACAGCGAGCAGACTGGAATATAATAATTATAACTATATTATATTCATCTTTTACAAGGCTAATTTTTTTAAAGGGTTATTTTGCAAGTGCAATAGAAGACATTTAAATATATTTAATGTTACAGATTCAGTTTCATTCAGACAAGGTTTTGTATAATTGTTTGATAAAAATAAATAATTTCACCTAATATTTCTGTCACGTTTCTAATATTAATATTATTTCAGAATTAGTTTTACATCAAAGCATCCTTTTACAGAATTGTAACCTAATAAAAATATATCATATTAATAACAAATAGGGATTCATTTATTTGACTGCATTTTAAAAAGAAAACATTAATTTTCGTTTACATGTGATTTTTCAATTTAAAAAAATTAAATATCACTGTAAAAAATAATAAAATTGTAGATTTTAAAGACACTTCTATGAAGCTATCAATGTAAATATTAGGATGGAAGGTCCCATACGGTAGCGCCATCTATCAACGTTAGCCGGCTTCCATTTTTGAATCGAAAACATAAGGCATTTAGTATTAAGGAGGCAGTGGACAAGGCGTAGGAGAGCAATTGGCGGTAGAAGAGTAAGGTCCTGTGTATAGGTCACAGAAAACTATCATCTCGGTAAGCGCAACATGAAATTATGCACTGTAATGGGGAGCTGAAACAAAGTTCTGTGCAGAGAACAGTATTTTGGACTAAATGCTAGAATTCCATAAAAAAACATTTTAACACTCTAAATAACAACCCTACTATTTCTCTGTCTAGTAAACATGCCTTTTAGTTTTAGCTCCAGTTTAATATTTTCAACCTTTATTTGATTTATAATTTTTTTTCATTATATTCTAGCATTTAGGCCAAAATACTGCATTCTCTACACTCTACAGAACTGTATTTTTATTCAACTCTATACATTTTAGTGCACCATTTCATATTGCATTCCCCGAGATGATGTATTCTGTGACCTACACCACAGGGACCTTACTCTTCTACCGCCAATTGCTCTCCTGAATCTTTTCCTGCCTTTATTACCCTTTACCAGTCGTGTTGTGCTTGACTTGACATCCGTTTGTTAATTGACTTCTAATTTTACTGTAAATTTTCTCATAACCATAGCTTTCTGCACTTAAAAATATTGTTAACCATAGATTTCTGGGTACCTAATCATCTCTTTAAAATGTTTTGTTAATTTTATTATGCTTTATTAGCTCAAAAATTTAAAGGTGGCAAAGAACTTTAGCCACTTGATACAATCATAAAGAATAGTGATAAAAGTCCTAAGTACCAAAATATGGCCTACATATATTTTTTTTTGAAATCCAACCCTAGCTTTGATTGACACATTACCAAATAAAATGGAATCTGTTTGACACTCCAAACATTCATGTGCATTGGCTACATTCAAGTAAAAGGAAAATCATTATCATCAACCTAACCAGATTTTACTGCCTTTTTCTGATTATTTGGCTATAACGTTTGATAAATTAATTAGAATTGAACAAACTGTATTGCATGATGTTTTTAATTAAATTATCTTTCCAGTGGTATGTAGCTTTTATGGTATAACTACGAAATATATATATATATATATATATATATATATATATATATAATGCGAAAACCACATACCATACTTTCAATCCCAAATCTACTGAAGCGGCAGAGAAAACAAACAAATAACCATAAAAATTCGAACTAACAAAACTTTAAACAAAAACTACAAACAGAAAAAACACAACCAATGGAGACAGGCTGCAGGGCTAAAGACCTGCATGCTGGGTTATACCGGCATTACACATGAAACTTCCCCCATGCCTGTCACAACCAAACTAACCGTAGGAAACATTAAACCAAGATGAAAAGAACGACTCAGCCGGACGAAGCTCCTTATAAAACCTACACTCACTTGGCGATATTTTTAATCGCCAAAAGGAGAGTATCACTGTATCTTTACCTTTGACAAAACTATTCACCAAACTATTTAACAAAGCAATAGGATAACTTTGAACCATTGCCCCATGATAGAGATTTATTATGTCACTCATTATACTATCACGTTTAGAATTTAATTTTGTTATCCTAATTAAACTGTTGATAAATATATTTCTAAAAATTGAAATATGTACATTAGAATTAAAATTTAATATCTTGATTGTTTCAAATTTGTAATCATTTCTCTTATCGTAAATGCAAGTACGCAAATATTTCGTGTTATGAACCATCATGCACCAAAAGGTTTCCAGAATTTTGGCTACTACTGTATTATACAGCTAGATAAGAGATTCATTGGCGATTTCAGCTGTTATGTGACATGTTTTGTTATTCTAAAATCATCACATATCTGGAGGATTCAGAATGGAGATTGAAAAAAATTGTAAAGGATCCTTTAAAGTACTCAAGTTTATCCTAAACTGCTTACAGATCATATTTTCTATGTTGACATTTTCATGAGAGACAATGAACATGAAAAAATATTAAGAAAAAAATATCAGAATGTAGCCATAATAACATTTTGAATATATTGATTTATAAATTAAATTTCAATTTTTCCAATTTGGAAAAATTAAAAAATACCCCTTCGGAAAAAAACCGTTTTTTTTTCCCAACGTTTCCGGTTTTTTTCCGAGCATTCCCATCTCTATTAGTGGGTCATCAAGGGTCAGGGTTAAGCTAATTCTATCTAAAAAACAGTTCAAACGATTTTGACTAAATTTTGTATCTTACCATTTTCGGGCACGAGAAGACTATTGGGCTGGGTGCTCCGGAATTTTCGATTAGGGGAGGGGGTCATTTTTGGGTCAACCCGGGTCAAGTTAATTTTATCTAAAAAACGGCTCCAACGATTTTGATTAAATTTTGTATCCTACTAGTTTCGGGCACGACAAAATCATTGGGCTAGGTCACATGTCCGAGAAAATTCGATTAGTGGGTCACTGTGGGTCAACTAATTTTATCTAAAAAACGGCTCAGACTATTTGCACTAAATTTTGCATCCTATGGTTTTCGGGCGCGAGAAGACTGTTGGGCTAGGTCACGTGTTCGAGAAAATTCGATTAGTGGGTCATTTTGGTCATGGGTCATTATTTGTCAAGCTATTTTATCTTAAAAACGGCACGGACTATTTAGACTAAATTTTGCCTCCTATGGTTTTTGGGCATGAGAAGACTGTTGGGTTAGGTCACATGTTTGAGTTTGAGAAAATTTGATTAATGATTAGTGAGTCATTTTGTTCATGCGTCAGGATATTTGAACTCAAAGGTAATTCTTCCCTGCTCATGTTCTTAATCGGAAACGACATAGCAATAAAGAAAAAATAATAATAAAAAGAATAAACGTAGAGATTTGATTCTAATCTGTAAGTAAGGTTAAGGCCAACAATCCCTGGCGATAAGATTTTGCGTAATTGAACAGTTTTTTCTTCTTGTTAATTAAAGATTTTTTTCATAAATAATTAATTAAGAATTTATTTGTCTTTAACAAATAAGTTGTTTAATTTATATTATAAATTTGCTTTAATATATCTTTTGGTCCAATTTTTATTGCCCACCAGTGGCTGAGAGGTTCTGCTCTCGAAGCTGGTAGACGGGAGGTGCTGGGTTCGTTCCCAATCGCGCCCGTCGGCCTAATCGTTCGGAGATTTGATGGTTTTCTTCGAGCCGTGGATTTATCCATGCGTAAATACGGGTTAGGTTCCCTTAGAAAGACCCCCACGAAGGGCACCTTCCCCGGGCCTATATCCCAAGTGTAGATAATTGGCCGTCAATAATCAACCCAACCCAACCCAATTTTTATTATGATTTACAAAAGTTAGTCAAAAAGTTGAAGGATGTCTACCATACAGTAATGATAGTTTTGGCTAACACTTATAAAATTGGCTAATAATGTAAAATTCCTAGTTTGGGCTTCATTCATGTTGGAAAAATTGGTTTTAAACACCAGTTTTGAGTGTATAATTTGAAAAGAGCTTCAGTGTTATAGCAAAAAGCAAAAATTTGTTTTATTCTTGTGAATCTGAATATCCGAAAATTTTATGAGTGTATGGATCGATGACAATAACAATGATCTTTTAATAGGTAGCCAGTTTGAATCTGAGCCTTAAAGAAATACATTTTTTTTTTCATGATTATGACAATTACAGAACCTAAGTTTCATTAGCAACAATTTTTTTCACTTATAACACCAACTAACAAAAACATTTATTCAGTGTTTTAAATTTTTAAAATACAATTATGAGAGATTAAGAAGCATAAGCATTAAAAAATTCACATGGAACACAACACATATTAAAAATATATCGACTTAATTTTGAATTTCATCTTAGTTAAACAAAGTAAAGGAAATTATGATGATACAGCATTTGTCAGTGAGTTCAGGCCATAAAGAGAAGAAAACATATATTTGCTCAAAAAAAAATTCTAATGCACTAAAATTTCTTTTAATTATGTTACTATGCTTATTTATTTCATTTCATATGTTTTAAATAGAATAATCGATGTAATTTGGACAATGAGTTAAAATTTTACTTTTAGCTCATTCAATTATGCTTTGAATATCTCTTTTGAATATTTTCATCGGCAGACAGAATAATTATTAATTCAATAATTAAAAAAGATTAGTTTCAATCATTTTCAATAGATGGCAGCATTAGCGATAAATATTAGCAATCCTTTAGTATTAAAAACATCAATTAAAATAATTTAAGACAGACATGAGTACACATAAAATAAAAATTTTATAAAAAAATATACTTAAAAACAGTTAAAAATACAAAATAGTAGACGTTTCGCCAAGCGACACGCAAGGCATCATCAGTACAAAAACAATCTATTGCATAACAAACCACAGAACAAGGAAAAAGAAAAGGTTTTTAAAATAACTTCAACTTTCCTTGATTTCAAACCTTTTCTTTTTCCTTGTTCTGTGGTTTGTTATGCAATAGATTGTTTTTGTACTGATGATGCCTTGCGTGTCGCTTGGCGAAACGTCTACTATTTTGTATTTTTAACTGTTTTTAAGTATATTTTTTTATAAAATTTTTATTTTATGTGTACTCATGTCTGTCTTAAATTATTTTAATTGATGTTTTTAATATTTTTCACATTCAGACGTTAAAATGTATACATTTTGCAAATCCTTTAGTAGTCAATAGATGGCAGCATTAGTCATATAATTTGTAATTATCTTGTGTAGTTTCAGTTTCAGGTTCGCAATTTTAATGACGTAAGTGGGATTCTTCGGTAAAACTTCCCTAGGGATTCCTGAGTAATTTCAATAAATATTAAAAAATTATGATTAGTCGACGCAGACGCATTTTTCGTATGCTTTACAACTCTTAAAAGGTATGAAAATACAGGCGGTTCTCGAAAAAATATTTTCCCCGCTCAACAATGCGAATCTTTCTGTTATATACGGGCTAATTTATAAACATAAATGCATGACACTTGTAAGCGATTTGTGATCGAACGGTTTTTCCACTAATTAAATCTTGAATTATAAGTAGTAATGTCTCATAACGATATGGTTCTTTCTTACATATTCAGGGTTGTCGCCTCCGGAATTTCGGTTCAAAAACGTCCACTTTAACAGTATATTTTTTAAAGATTTCTGTCTGCCGAAAAATGGCAGAAATTGTTCGATTACATATTTCCTGAATAGGATCACCTGCCAATTATATGTGTTTGCGAACATAAAGGATTTAAAAAATGTGTCAGAAAGTCGGCAGTTAGGCTTTGAGAACATGTAAAATAATTATTTTTCTGTTTGCCTTTTGTAAATTTATGATTCATTGTTTTCAGCAAATTACCGAACACATGCATTCATATTCTAAAAAGTTACTGTGGCAGCGGTGGGATTCGAACCCACGCCTCCGAAAAGACTGGTGCCTTAAACCAGCGCCTTAGACCGCTCGGCCACGCTACCGTTATGTACAGTTTTAATCTAACAAAAATCTAAGAATAAACAAACAAGGAAATTAGAAATCTTGGTAATTTTATATGTTGTCATTAAATTGCTAAGCTGAAATTACTTTTCATACCTTGTAATATGTCCGCTGATGAAAGTATCTTGTTTATTTCTTTCTTATATTACCAAGTACATCCTCATACATATGCTTTACATTGTCTCTAAAAAAAAAAAAAATGAAATAATTAAGGCTGTTCTCAAATCCAAACTGGCCAGTTTATGACGTAGTTCTTAATTCATTTTTGTTCGGAAACGCATAAAATTGGCAGGTGTTCTTAATCAGAAACTATGTAATGGAAACACGTTCTTCATTCTTTGGTAACGGCAGAAGATCTTTCAGAAAAGACTGTCAATGTCGGCGTTTTGATCCAAATTACCGATGCTTCAGCCCGAGGAAGAAGAAAAGCGTGTCATCACGAGACACGAATCGCTTAGTAACTCGATAAGTAATTTATTTATCAAAAAAATGGAAAACTCATTTCTATTCCAAATAGTTTCAATAGTCAGGCCTGTCAATTTTATGCCTTTGCGTTTAAAAATGAGTTTCGCGTTGTTGAGCTGGTCATTTAAGAACCACCTTAAACCTGTGATTTTTTTTTTTTATTATTATTATTTTATTTTAATAGCTAAACTTGACTCTTAAATTTAATTTGGTTTATCAAAGCAAATTTGAATCGATTTATTATATTACTCCTAAACAAACTTCAATGAGAAACTTCGAATCTCACTGTATATTTGCGATGTTATAATTTTAAATGAATGATTCTAATAGCATATCATGCTTTTACATATGTAAAATTGTTAATTTCTATTTGCCTTTTCTAAATTTAAGAATGATTCATTATTGCAAGCAAATTACCAGACACTTACATTTGATATTTTAAAAAGTTAACCTGGCAGCAGTGGGATTCGAACCCACTCCTCCGAAGAGACTCGTACCTTAAGAGTTGGGTTGGGTTGATTATTGACGGCCAATTATCGACACTTGGGATATATTCCCAGGGGGAGTGCCCTTCGTGGGGGTCTTTCTAAGGGAACCTAACCCGTATTTACGCATGGATAAATCCACGGCTCGAAGAAAACAACGAAAACTCCGAACGATTAGGCCGACGGGCGCGATTGAACCCAGCACCTCCTGTCTACCAGCTTCGAGAGCAGAACCTCTCAGCCACTGGTGGGGCGTTATGTACCTTAAGAGACTACTTCACTCACGCGAAAACAGCCGCTCGCTAATGTTAATCCTATGTAGGAAATATTTTATGATATGTCGTTTGCATTTCACTATTTTTTAATGATTTTTTGCATTGGATAGCTGAGGTTGATCTCTATGCAGGCCCGTTTTTACTTTTTCGATTTTGGTAGCAGTTTTTTTTTCATTATTATTATTGAGGATACTTTCACTTTCGAAACCGGTTCCGAAAGTGAAAGTATCTTAATTAAAAAAAAAAACTTGTAATCAAAATCGAAAAAGTACAAAAATGCCTGCATAGAGATTGGTCTGAACTATCCAATGCGAAAAATAAAATAAAATAAAATGAAAAGGAAAATAAAAGGGTTGGGTTGGGTTGATTTATGATGGCCAATTATCAACACGAGGGATATAGTCCCGGGGGGAGTGCCGTTCGTGGGGGTCTTTCTAAGGGAACCTAACCCGTATTTACGCATGGATAAATCCACGGCTCGAAGAAAACCACGAAACTCCGAACGATTAGGCCGACGGGCGCGATTGGGATCGAACCCAGCACCTCCCGTCTACCAGCTTCAGGTTGGGTTGGGTTGATTATTGACGGCCAATTATCTACACTAGGGATATAGGCCCGGGGGGAATGCCCTTCGTGGGGGTCTTTCTAAGGGAACCTAATCCGTATTTACGCATGGATAAATCCACGGCTCGAAGAAAACCACGAAAACTCCGAACGATTAGGCCGACGGGCGCGATTGGGATCGAACCCAGCACCTCCCGTTTACCAGCTTCGAGAGCAGAACCTCTCAGCCACTAAGAAAATAAAATAAAATAAAAGTTAAAAGAAAAGAAAATACAAAATAAATAAAATAAAATAACAAATAATAATAATTTAAAAATATTGCAATGCGAACGTGATATCTTAAAATATTTCCCATACGATTAAGATTAGCGAGCGGGTGTTTTCACGTGAGTGAAGTAACCAGTCCCTTTGGATCTTTGGAGGCGTGGGTTGGAATCCCACCGCTGCTCGTCAGTAAACTTCCCGATTCCCCTCGCTAATGTTAATCCAATGGGCGTAGGATGCATTAGTATATTTAAAATATATTCTCAGGAAATTAATATTTTAGCTTCTGTTTTCTTTGTACTGTTTTTAAAGGATGTCTCTTCTTTTCTTGGTTATCAAAATATGTGCTTAATTTATAATTTTATGTATTCAAATCTTAGCGAAACTGGATAAGATTTTTACACGTCACATAAAATGAAGTATATATTTTAGAAAATTTTTGATAACTAAGAAAAGAAGAGACATCCTTTAAGAACAGTACAAAGAAAACACAAGTTAAAAATATTCATTTCCTGAGGAGATATTTAAAATATACGAATGCATTCTACGCCCATAGGATTAACGAGGGGAATCGGGACGTTTACTGACGAGCAAAGACTATTTACCGAATAGGACCAGAGTGGCTGAGAGGTTGTGCTCTCGAAGCTGGTAGACGGGAAGTGCTGGGTTCGATCCCAATCGCGCCCGTCGGCGTAATCGTTCGGAGTTTTCGTGGTTTTCTTCGAGCCGTGGATTTATCCATGCGTAAATACGGATTAGGTTCCCTTAGAAAAACCCCCACGAAGGGCACTCCCCCCGGGCCTATATCCTTAGTGTAGATAATTGGCCGTCAATAATCAACCCAACCCGAATAGGACCAGGAAGGCTTATACCACTGCAATACAAAGGGCCCCCAAACTACTTTTCAGAAAATATTAAAAAATAATAATAATTCAGCCAGGGTTAAAAATGCATTTATTTCCTTACGAAAGTTTTTTCTAAATTATGAAGCTCGTTCTTTCTAAAGTGTTGTTTACTCGAAATTTTGATGGTAAATTTCAAATTCTTGCAGCATATGAAAAATGGATTTAGAAAATAACAAAGTAATTGGTATAGAGTAATAGCCCCTCCTTTTTCTTAAATCTTTTCTAACATTTTCCCCAAGTCTCCCAGGTACATGGTGGTAATAGAATATCTATTTATATCTTCATGCCTTCATATATATATATATATATATATATATATATTGTTTTATATGCAAATTACTTCTGTTTGTATATAATAACTGATAAATAGTTTCTACATGTTAAATACACTGTACACATATGGAAAAGATTGCTTGTGTATATCAAACAGTGAATGGGTTGCCAAAAAATATGTTGCCAAATTTCCTTTTCTTGCCAAAGGTTATTTTCTCTATCTCGACATGGCTCCTATCACAGAAAAGTATAAAATATTATATTTATGATTAAATTATACTAAAGTATATCAAACATGCGCAACTAAAAAAGGAACGAAAAATCATGCGTCAAGCATAGATTATGTAACACTTTCCAACGCTTCCAAAAAAATTTTACAAATCATTACCGTTTAATAAGCTGAAAGGCAACATCTAAGTAAACAATTTGGAAAACGCATAACATATTTAAAAACGTAATTTCAGGAATTTCCAACATATATTTCCAACATATACAATATTCGGAAAAATATCCAAATACTTTTATTCAGCCCTGTATATGATCTATAGATTTGTCTATATACTACATTGGATGCTAAATTTTAGTTTAGTTAGGAAACGCGTAGCACAGTTTAAAATTCTTCTTCTGGAGTTTCTGTCAATAAACGGAAATGCGTTCGCGAACTTTTGTGCTGCCCTGTATATGATCTACAGAATTTATACACACCAAGTAATAGACAAAAAGTGAATTAAATTTAAAATCGCATTCAGCAACTTAAAACGCACTTCCAGGAATTATTGCTAACAGACAGTAGATAATTCTTTTGTGTGTCACTGTAAATGAACGATGACTGCTATGCACACAATATTCTGTGTAAGCCTCTTGTAACGCACCTTAGTGATACATATAAATTTCAATGCGTTTAAAATAGTGAAACATTATTAAATTAAACTGCAAACAATTTTACTCCAAAGACGTAATGTAACGGAATTCTTTTGACTGTCCCTGTAAAGTAACTATAAGTGCAATGCACACCCTATTCTATATTAAGCTTCTTGTAATGCACCTTAGTGATATATATCAATTACAATGTGTTTGAAATTGTGTAACATCATTAAAATAAACCGCAAATGATTTTTTTCCCACATAGACCGTAATGTAGCGGAATTATTTTGAGTGTCCCTGTAAGAAAACTATAAGTGCTACACACTTCAGTTGAAATAGGGAACATGTTATAGATAACGACAATAACATATAAAAATTGCAGGGCAATCCGAAACTTATTACGGAAGTTAGAGCACGGCCAGACGGCCATACGACAGACGGCCAGACAAACCGAAGTCATAAACACTTTTCAACTAAATTGGAAAGTGTTAAAAAGAGAGAGAGAGATAATGAGTAGTAATAATAGCCATATATTGCTCATTACTCAATAAATTAATTTTCACATACTATTATAATGAGAAAATGTAGGGATGTATTGAGATGGTCTTTAAAATACTAACTCAAACTAATATAAAAATTCAGGATCTAATAATGGAAAGTACTGCAGTATACTAGAGTATATCTATGTATACATCTAATGTATAATCTATGTATACATAGAATGTCAAACTTTTCACAATCATGATAGCACTGGAATTTCTTAACATTTTCCGCATTCTTTTACCGTGTTTACTCCCCCCACCCCACCCTCTTTCTCTCACACACACATTTATTTGCATTAAAAAATATTTTTAAATAAAATATTGTTTTTTTAAAAATAGTTATATAAATTTGCATTAAAACGAAATAGTCAAGTAGTGATATTTTTATTGATTTCATTATTTACTCATGATCTCTTCTTCAATTATGATAAATTGCATGTGTTATGTGTATAACAATAGAATGCTATTTTCTTACTTGGCTAATGCTTTAATGTTAGTGCTGGGATATCTTATCTATAATTCTGTGCATTATTTTATTAAGAATCAATTACTGATTTAATTGCCGAAACGTCAGTTAAGGCTCACTGTGGAGACGCGAAAAGTTTTTAGTTTCCGTCTGTTTGTCTGTCTGTTCCGCGATAACTGCCGTAAAAATCGTCATATTACCTATTAAGTTAATTTTTGGTGGGTATGTGGGTGAGGTACCCGGAATTAGCTGTATAGTTTTTAGTTACATTCGGTTAATCCGTTCGCAAAATATAGAATATTTCTTTCTAGGCCATAATACTTTCCTATGGGAGTGCAGACGATTTTCAAATTTCATTTTTAACTGAAATGAAAATCACATATTTGAATAATGGTTTCAAACGTAAAATTACGTATACTAAAGTTTTGATATGGAGGTCTTAAATATATGCAATAGCTTTGAAAATTTAACGATACATCTATTAGTATTTGAAATTAATTGTTTAAATTATTGGAAATTTTTTTGCAACTGTTCGGGGAATATAAAACATTTTATTTTCCTATTTTTTACAATTTTAAATTGCATTTATTTTTCTTTACTCTTTATTTTATTAGTTGCTTAGCAACCATATTTCAAAGAATATCAAAATAAGAAATGCATTTTTGTATCTAAAAAAATACAAAAATAATAAGTTCATAAGAATTTCAGAATTTCATTGCATAAATCATGTTTAATTTAACGCTTCTAATTTCTGAAACCTCCGGAGTATTTTATATACCTATAAATATGTATGTAACATAAAAATAAATAAATAAATAAATAAAAAATAAAATAAATTGCGAATTGAAAGATGCTAAATAATATGAAAAGTGAGATTAAAAAACAATGAGTTTCAGAGCTGACGTTGAGGCTCCTGATCTGCAGATTTACTAGTTTAAATATGGTCTCATGGAGAGCTTGAAAATTCCCCTTGTCTTATACATGAATTTAGCATTATAAAAAGTACAGAAGCAATAACTGGGATAAAAGTGGACAGTACCAATCAAAAGCTCAACTCTCAAACATGGATGGCAAAGTGGAAGAAAACTCATACTATTCTAATTTTTATATCTTATCATATTCATCTATAAAATGTGTATACGAAGTATGAAGTTTAAATTTCCTAACAGGAAAAGACCAGTTTTAATCGCATAATTACTGCCAATGCATTTTTGTTGTCAGCTATAAAACCTATAGTAATTTATCGTGGTGAGACTTTGACCACAACACAAAAAAAGATGAAAAATTACTCATTACTTGGAGAAGGAAGATCCTAAGTTGTTTATCCTAAGTATGCGTGTAGGGATCGATGACAATAACAATGATATTTTAATAGGTAGCCAGTTTGAATCTGAGTCTTAAAGAAATACATTTATCTTTTCATGATTATGACGATTACAGAACCTAGTTTCTTTAGCAAAAAAAAAAAAAAAATCTACTTATAATTTGACCCCAACTAAAAAAAAAAAAAAAAAAAAAATGTTTAGTGTATTAGACTTAAATTTTATTTTAGTTAAATAAAGTAAAGGGGGTTATGATGATATAGCCTTTGTCTGCCATGCAGATCATAAAGAGAAGAAAGTATATATTTGCTCCAGAAAATTCTAATGCAATTTTTTCATCACTAAAGTTTCTTTTAACTATGTTACTATGCTTATTTCTTTCATTTCATATGCTTTAAGTAGAATAGTCGACGTAATTTGGGCAATGAATTAAAATTTCACTTGATGAACAGTCAATCATACTTTGAATATCGTTTTTGAGTATTTTCATCCGCATATATCAGAATTCAATTCAAGAATTAAAAGAGATTAGTTAGAGCCATTCACAATAGATGGCAGCATTAGCGATAAATGTTAGCGATCCTTTTGTAGTCAATAGATGGCAGCATTATTCATATAATTTGTAATCATAGTGTGCAGTTTCAGGTTCGCAATTAATTTTCGACATAAGTGGTAGTCTTCGTTAAAAGTTATTTAGTGATTCCTGAGTAATTTCAATAAAAATTTATGATTAATCGAAGCAGGCACACTTTTTGTATGCTGTACAAACTCTTAAAAGGAATGAAACCCCAGACGGATCTCCAAAAATATTTTTCCCCGTTTAACAACGCGGATCTTTCTGACATATAACGGCTAATTTTAAAACGTAAATGCATGACACTCAGGGCCGTAACGAAAGAAAATTTTTGGGTGGGCAAAAGGCAAGATTGGCCGACTCAAAAATGTTTCAAATCCGACTAATGTAAAATAGTCAATCTGTTGCATTATTTCTTAATTAATAGTTTTTACAATTAATTTTAACGAATTAATTATAATTGATAGTTAAAAATAAAATATATGATTTTGTATTACTAAAATGTTTCTTTGATATAACTCAGTAATTATTTAAAAGATTTACCAAGAACTTTACTGGTAAAAAAAGAATATGTATTGATAAGAAAATATCCTACAGTTATATTTGTGAAAAACACATTTGTTTAGAATGATAGAATGAAGTGATAGTTTAGTAAATAGAACGTAGTGATTTTCAAAATAAAAGCTAAATAAAATGTGATCTCTTAGTTCTAAAAATTATGATAATGTAATGAATGGGAAGTACTTTCAATATTTTATTAGCATGCGATAGAAAATAATTTGAACTTTATATTCCAATTAGAGATAATATCGTATGGCATTAACAACATACACTTTCAATAATTCTAATTGTAAAACTAAAAAATGCACACTATAGGGGTACTGAAAATATTTGGAGGGGCCTCAAAATTTAATTGCGCTTGGGGCCTCTTGAGTGCTTAATCCACCACTGATTGTGTTTTATAGGAATGTCAAGGGACCGACAGAAACATTTGAATTATCCACGATTTCGAATTATACACGTTCGAATTATTCAAGTTTGACTGTACTATTTTTACATGAATTACACATCACACTGAATAAAGCAAACCATTCATACCTTCCTTATCACCGTTCCCTGTCGAGTGGTTTCCAATGTCCAGCCATGTTGATAACTTCTTCGAACTTTTTGCAGCCTCCAAGTTTTTTCTTTTTAGAGTCTGTCTTTTTTTATTTCCACTTGGCTGGTGCTGAATTCGTTTCATAATATAAACTATTATCTCAATACAAGCAAAGTAAGATTAACCCCTTGGGGACGAGCGGCACGTATACGTGACGCATAAGATGCTCAGAATCCTCGATTATTCCCACCAGTTAACTTTTATTGTAAGCTTTGCCTTATTTAATGACAGCATTTCTGCGATTCAATTAGGCGAAAATTTCTGTTTTGAAAAACCGGTGGTAAAAGATTAAAAATTCCATAAAAGACGCTCGTCACGAAGGGGTTAAGTAATAAACTATCGTACTATCACTACTATGCGACTCTCAACTGCTCTGACAGTCCGATATTGATGAGCAGTTAGTAAACGAATGACTCATCATGAATAGCACCAGCTCACTGCACGTCCTAGCCTGCACTTGACTCATCACTCGGCAGGCACCTGGCACGACATGACACATTCGACTCGACATTCTGCTGTCTGCTCTAGAGATGCTTTTGCATGCGAAGCGTATGGAGTATTTGAACGGGCACGCAAAAACATTTACTCTAGCACTTTGATGGATTTTTTTTATTATTAACTTTTAGCTAGGTGCTGGGTATTTTATAGGAAGTTAGATTAGATATTAAAATACAATAATTTTTTAACCATCAGTTTGGGGCCCCGGGGCAGTGCCCCAGCGGTAGTTACGGGCCTGAAACGCTGAACTATCTATATTGTTTTAAGTGCAAACGTGTTAATGTTCCGCAATCGCTTCAAGTTTTTTTTTTTAAACCATAAAACTACTTTTAATAATTTAATTTTTCCTGAAATCTTCTACTTTCTGAATTCTTTATAAAAAAAACAATTTCTCTTAAGTATGATTTAGTTTAAAAAAAAAGTAATCGCTGACATGTACCGTAATTTCCAGCGTATAATTCGCATATCAAACAATTATGTTTAGACCCAGAAATTTTATTTAATAATTGAAGTAAAATATTTACAGCGATCTAGTATGTTCCATTATATAAAATAAAATTTCTGGGTCGAAACATAATTGTTTGATCCGCGGATTATAACTCAGGAAATTTACAGTAATCAGGGCATACAATAAATATTAAGTAATTAATAAAATCCCCAATTCTAATTTTTATAATAACAATTGAAAAATCAGTGAAAATTATGTAATTATGTTATGTTGGCACAATCATATAAATTTAGTTTTAGTTTTATCAAAAAAAAAAAAAAAAAAAAAGTAAGCAGTTTTTTAGGTATTAAATGTTAAATGCACGGATATTTTTTAAGATTATTCATTTTCTTTTTTTAAATAGTTTTAAAAATTCTTCGTTTTTATTTTCCAAACGTTCCTAAAACAGTTCCAAAGGGCGTAAACATCATATCGTTGCTAGAACCTACTATGTATCAAGTATCTATGTATCAAGTATAAAATTTCTTGAATTTTCTTAAGCGACTTTCGCAATCGGTCGACCTAGTTTATATATTAATAGTTTTTATCTATGTAAGTTGCGAGTGTTACTGTAGGACAAATTTCTGATACTTTTCAATCAATATGGATCAGATTCTTTTTTTTCCCCTTTTGGCCTATGTATCGACGGCCGACTTAGCTTTTCCATGTGTGGGTAAGGCATAGTATACGTCCAATATTCCCGGCTCTGCAGACAAGATTTATACATGATAAATTTTTTTTTTCAGTGGGTAGGCCGACTAGCTATTTATGTGATTCGAGAATGTGACAGAACACGTGACTTTCATACCGGCTGACCAGATAGATCTATTGAAACCATTACTTTAAATCATAACCTATCTATTGACAGACCGACTAGCTTTTGCCATATGATTGTAAGGGTGTAGTAAAATGCATTCTGAAGACAAAGTCCTGGCAACCAGAATTTTTCCGAATTGTTTTTTTAATCGGCCTACTGACATACTACAGAGACGTTAATTAAATCTGTTGATAAGCCGACTGAATCCTTTTACCAAACATTGGGGGGGCAGCTGCCCCCCCTGCCCCCCCGCTCGCTACGCCCCTGATGACACTTAATTATTGAAATCATGATTATTGAAGTTACTTGTAATCGAGCGGTTTTTTTTCTTTTTTTTTTTCATAAATGAATTGCATCTTGAGTTATAAGCATTTAACGTCTCATAACGCATTTTTTTTTTTTTTTTTTTTACATATCTAAAGTCGTCGCCTCTGGAAATTCGGTTCAAAACGCCTGCTTAGTATTTTCTGTTTTTACCTAAAAATGGAAAAAACTGCTCGATTACATAATTTCTGAACAAGAGCACCGCCAATTGTATGTGTTTGTGAGCAAAAAGGAATTATAAAATGTTTCAGAAAGTAGGCAGTTTGGATTTGAGAACATGTGAAATAATTATTTTTTTCGTTTGCCTTTTGTAAATTAAAAAATGATTCATTGTTGTCAGCAAATTACCGACTTGCATTTCATATTCTAAAAAGCTACTGTGGCAGCGGTGGGATTCGAACCCACGCCTCCGAAGAGACTGGTGCCTTAAACCAGCGCCTTAGACCGCTCGGCCACGCTACCGTCATGCGCAGTTCTTGTCTAATAATCATCGAACAGTAAACAAACCAGCAGATTGCAAATCTTGGTATTTTTTTTATTATTATTATTTGTTGCTATAAGCTAAAATTATTTTTCTTCCTCGAAGGTTCAAAGGTTATTTTTCACCCCTTTTAATATGACTGTTGATAAAAGTATCCTTATTTTTTTCTTTCTTATTATACCAAGTACATACTCATACGTATATGCCTTACATTTTCTCTAAAAAAAAAAAAAAAAAAAAAAAAAAAAAAAAATGAAATAAAATAATTTAAACTTGTGATTTTTTTTTTAAATAACTAAACTTGATTCTTAAATTTAATTTGTTTTATTAAAGCAAATTTGAATCAATTTAGTATATTACTGCTAAACAAATTTCGATTTTGTTTTTTGTAAATTTAAGAATGATGTATGTTGCAAGCAAATTACCAAATATTATTCTAAAAAAATATAATCTGGCAGCGGTGGGATTCGAACCCACGCCTCCGAAGAGACTGGTGCCTTAAACCAGCGCCTTAGACCGCTCGGCCACGCTACCGACATACGCATTTGCCTGTACAGAAAATCAAACAATAAATAAACAAAGAGATTGTAAATTTTTGATGCGTTTTATATGTTGCCAGCCAGATAAATGAAAACTGAAATTTCATGCCCCTTTTACTCGCATTTATGTGCGATGTCAACCAGGCTGTGAGTATCCAGCCACTGCCATGAAATCTTTTCTAACATTTTCCCCCCCAAGTCTCCCAGGTACTAAATAAACTTCGGTATAATTTTTCAGCCCTTGGTTACCATTTCTGAATAATAATCTCCATAGGGGGAATTTATTTTTCGGGTTCTATGGGCATTGGTTCATTCAGCTTAACATGGATTAATTAAGATATAACTAAAATTAAGATAAAGATTTGACGCCTCATGGCGGTGGAAATAAGAACTAAAAGATTTTACAGCGTGTGCGGAAGCGGGGACAAGTGCCGTGCCGGAGTTTCGTTAGGAAAGAGATTTGTTTAGAACAGAATGCGCAGCCTTGCGGTGGAAAGCATCGGAACTAAAAGATTTTGCAGCGCTTGCGCAGCACGCTTGCTATACGGTGAGGGCAGTGTTGTGGTTTGTTGGGGTTCCTTTTAAATACAATTTAAATTAAAAAAAAATCACTTACAACTCAGTCTTCATCTGACAATTAACTGATTCAAAAACAAGTATACTCTGATTAACGTCACTGAAATCTGTTGCCATGGAAAGGGGAGTAAATTTGCCAAAATATCAAAACTCAAAAGAATCCGAATAAGTTAAAACACCATGATGATTTTGAATTCATAATTTTAAAATAATTCTAAATGTAGTAAGGGGCAACAGATTTCTAAATCAAGTAGCATACTGAAATGAAAGAACACCCAACTCCACTCCAACCCGACCAAGCTCAAACCTCCATACACAATAAATTAGCAAAATATAACCATCATTGAATTTAGCCAATTGAAGAAAACCTGAAATTCCTCCAATATGAGGACAAAAGGGAATAGAGACAAATTAATAAAATAAGCATATGATGGAATACTAAAAATTTAAGAATAAAAATGGAGATTTTGACCAAGATCAGATTGGTTAACCAAAATCGTACAGTGGTTCATAAACAAGGAATACAATCCTTTTCTCTCCTTTTTTTTTTTTTTTTTTTTACTTTTTATTATTACTCACAGAAAGGTTAAGCCTTTCTTATAGGTTTACTGTGAATATAAAATATTAATTATTTAGAGATTTGTACAAAGAAAAACATACCATCCTTGATAATAAACAAAAAAAACTCAATTTATTTGAACATTTAAAATTATGGAGCAACTAAGTTATCAAAAATAATCTTAATAAAACAATATAACAGCTAATCTTTTAAGTTGAAACCACACACTGGTTACTTTTAAATTACACATAATATTTTTAAAATTATCATCACATTACCATTTAATGGTCGTTCAATTATACAAACATTATATATTAAACTACAGACTATCTCTATTCATAATGTAAATTCTCATTGAAATTATCTAAAGATATTCATTTCACTTTTAAACATCTGGTATAGCAAACATATTTTTTTTTTGTCAGAAAGATGTACCAATAATAAAAAAAAAATTTGTAAAGAGTACTTACAATAGGTGGAGAGTTCTACAATTTAAATCAGTGGACATTTAGGAGCATTTCGTCCTTTCTCAAAATCTGTTGAACACACTTAAGCTGGAGTATTCAGGCTGGGGAAAAATTCTGTCAATACCCATGTGGGTTCACGCTAGCATTCATCATCACATGATGTGTCAAATGCCATCACGATGAAGATTTGGTTACCACTTCGTACCTCTCATCACACTGCATCACTTGCCATCAACTACTAGGTCCATCATCTTGTCAGGAGGGGGAAATTGTCCCACGGCCCAGAATTTCACTGTCGGAGCCAAAAGTTTCACTTTCATGAAACATGTGTTTTATTCTAAGATGGCCATCACCTTAACTCAGAACACTACTATTTCTAACGACCGTTTAGTTCAATATCTATGATCACCTCTGAGGATTAAGAGGTCATAATAATGTAATACTATTTCTTAGAACGCCACTACGCAAAAACGGGCTATACATATCTTCTTTTTAATCTCTCGCTAACAGTTATAGATCCGCAACTCGAAAATGCCCTTATAGCCTCTTTTCATCATAACACTATGATTTAGGATAGTTAGTGTAGGGCCATCAATGCCCCACTTTCAATAATCTTCCAGAAACCTGTCCGCCTTCAACAGCTTCGCGATCCAGCCCACAGGCCAGTTTTCGAGCCCCGTAACAAGTCTAATTTTTACGAGCCAAACGACAGGTATCTCAGCCAAGCAACAAGTGTCGTAAACATTCACTCTCCCGCGCCGCTTGAAAAACGGGACCGATCCACTCTGCCAGGGGTACGGGAATGGAAACAAAAGGAAAAATGGACTCTTCCTGAAAGCAACAGCTTGTCGCTCCACTCTGCCGGCCGCTTCATGGGGGAAGGCAGCCCTGCTTCACCCCCATGGCGTGTGCTGAAGGGGGGTCCTGTGAGCCTCTGTTTACATGGGCACCAGCTATCCGCCTGATAGCAGAGCCAATTGAAGCCTGTCGTAAACTTACAAAGCCTAATTGCGTGTATAGTACACTCATAAGATAACGTAATTCTTATACAGGGCGGTCGGTCATTCTTATATCAAAGTCAGACTAGATGACTCCAAATTTTCCACCTGTGCGGTCTTTAACTGACAAACATCCCTTCTTGCTGTCTGCTTTTCGTATTTCTAAACAGGAAGCTACGCTAGATTATGAAAGTTGAAATTGCTTTGCTTAAAAGAAAAAGAAAGAAGAGGGAAAAAAACTGCTTTTATTATTAATATTACAATTACTTTTATTTATATATTTATTTAAAACAGAAACAAAAAGAAAACTTCTAAATAAATGTTGAGAGAGTGATTTAAGGTAATTAATGTAGATTAAAAAAAAATTGGTTGAAACCAACCGTAACAAGATTGCTCCCCCCGGCTAATTAAAAAAAATTTTTTTGAGAAAACAAATTATTTTTTTGAAAGGTAACTGGGTACCACATGGCATGCTGGGACCTCAACACTGAAAAAACTGACCCACATACACAACTCATACAACGATCCGGGACGGGATCCAGATAATTCACCGCTGAAACACCACCCTAAAAGTATATTCCGGACATATACAACCAGAGCTCGCACATCCGTAGCAACCAATACCTAAAATACTACCTCAAACATTACTATAAAAAGAGTATAACCATAGGAGGAACCACAAGCTGTTTTTACCACTAAAATGACCAAGATACATTCTGCACCTGTAAAAGAACACAAGTTCCACTTGGACTGTGAAACCTCACTTCCCTACTACTGTCATTCCTACGCATAACTGCATCTCACCTGAAATTTCTGGTAACAGAACTGTAAACAATACATAAATTGAATTTTGAAAAAAAAAAATTAGCCGAAAAAGAAGAGAAGTGCCCACTGACTAAGTTTCATTACACTGCTTATATACATAACTTCAATAATTGGCATCACAGTATATTACAACACTATCTATTAATGTAAATAAGTACTAGTAATATCATAGTTACAACACTGTAAATGTCAATGAAATTTGTAAAACACATATTAATTCTATTATACAAAAATACACAAGAGCAACTGGCGACACAAAATTAAAATATATACATATACTGTAATAGAAGGTTATACATATAGTAAATTAAGAGCAAGACACACAATTTGGTAACTATAGACCATGTTATAGAATCACGTATACATTTGTTCGTGAAGTTATGTTTGTATTTGAAGAAAGTTCTTAGAACCGTGTAACTGTGTAGATTTTATAAATGCACTTACAAGTAATGTGCATGGGAAAGAGTATCTCTGCCTCTGTGCTATTTATAGCAAAAGCAGTTTCGGGCTTTTGGGCACTACAGGGAAAACATTCCACAAAATAAAAATAAAAAACAGGGGTGGTGACATATATCACCAGGAAGGAAAAACACACACTCCACCAAAAATAGGAAGTAAAATTAAGAAAATACTTAATTCTAGTAATTTAAGCCATACACAACCACATCCAGGTATGTACATGAGAACGTATGTACAAGAAAAAAGAAAAAGGGTCCACACTCCTTAAAGTTTAAGTTCAAATAAGACCACAAATTGCATAGTAAATAATAAATCTATCTAGTTAAAATGCAGAAATTAAAGTAAACACATACTTAAAAAGTTATGTATAGAACACAGATGCATAAAAAAAAATAAAAACACAGAACAACTTCGGCAAGAGGGTATACCAAACATACCATCCCAAAAAAAATGTTAAATTAAGGAAAGATACACTCGTTTTTTTTTTTTTAAATACACCCAAAATCTACGAAGACGGTGTGCGGAAGGGTACATACCACAAAATCTACCATAAAACAGACAAAAACCTTAAGTATAAGCATAAAAAGGGTTAAAAATGCCTACATGAAAGTATCAAAACACAATCAAAACAAGCCTTTAATACGCTAGAAAAACTAAGTTCCGTTTTAAAATGCCAAAAAAAAAATAATTAAATATACATACACATTAACTAAACTGTAAATAAATACAAATAAACAAGGTAAAATTGAATAAAAATGTCTGAATAACGAAAAAAGGTATTTAGTATTTATAACTCGGACGATCTCTCCTATCCCGTAGCGAATAGTCGGTTCTAGAAATCGATATTGAACGACTACTTCTATTCGATTTAGCAGCTGGACGAATCGATGAACGAGACCTGCGCGAATCGCTGTGCTCAGCAGCTGAACTGCTTTCTGCCGTGGCTGAATTTTTACCTACGCGCATTTCGCTGCTTTCTGCCGTTGCTAAATTTTTATTTACACACATCTCGTTATTTTCTGGCGCTGTTAAAGTATACCTTTCGTTGCTCTCCATTTGTTGTGGGTGTTGGGGTTCCTTTTAAATACAATTTAAATTAAAAAAAAAAATCACTTACAACTCAGTCTTCATCTGACAATTAACTGATTCAAAAACAAGTATACTCTGATTAACGTCACTGAAATCTGTTGCCATGGAAAGGGGAGTAAATTTGTCAAAATATCAAAACTCAAAAGAATCCGAATAAGTTAAAACACCATGATGATTTTGAATTCATAATTTTAAAATAATTCTAAATGTAGTAAGGGGCAACAGATTTCTAAATCAAGTAGCATACTGAAATGCGAAAGAACACCCAACTCCACTCCAACCCGACCAAGCTCAAACCTCCATACACAATAAATTAGCAAAATATAACCATCATTGAATTTAGCCAATTGAAGAAAACCTGAAATTCCTCCAATATGAGGACAAAAGGGAATAGAGACAAATTAATAAAATAAGCATATGATGGAATACTAAAAATTTAAGAATAAAAATGGAGATTTTGACCAAGATCAGATTGGTTAACCAAAATCGTATAGTGGTTCATAAACAAGGAATACAATCCTTTTCTCACCTTTTTTTTTTTTTTTTTTTTTACTTTTTATTATTACTCACAGAAAGGTTAAGCCTTTCTTATAGGTTTACTGTGAATATAAAATATTTATTATTTAGAGATTTGTACAAAGAAAAACATACCATCCTTGATAATAAACAAAAAAAACTCAATTTATTTGAACATTTAAAATTATGGAGCAACTAAGTTATCAAAAATAATCTTAATAAAACAATATAACAGCTAATCTTTTAAGTTGAAACCACTCACTGGTTACTTTTAAATTACACATCATATTTTTAAAATTATCATCACATTACCATTTAATGGTCGTTCAATTATACAAACATTATATATTAACCTACAGACTATCTCTATTCATAATGTAAATTCTTATTGAAATTATCTAAAGATATTCATTTCACTTTTAAACTCTGGTATAGCAAACATATTTTTTTTTTTGTCAGAAAGATGTACAAATAATAAAAAAAAACTATGTAAAGAGTACTTACAATAGGTGGAGAGTTCTACAATTTAAATCAGTGGACATTTAGGAGCATTTCGTCCTTTCTCAAAATCTGTTGAACACACTTAAGCTGGAGTATTCAGGCTGGGGAAAAATTCTGTCAATACCCATGTGGGTTCACGCTAGCATTCATCATCACATGATGTGTCAAATGCCATCACGATGGAGATTTGGTTACCACTTCGTACCTCTCATCACACTGCATCACTTGCCATCAACTACTAGGTCCATCATCTTGTCAGGAGGGGGAAATTGTCCCACGGCCCAGAATTTCACTGTCGGAGCCAAAAGTTTCACTTTCATGAAACATGTGTTTTATTCTAAGATGGCCATCACCTTACCTCAGAACACTACTATTTCTAACGACCGTTTAGTTCAATATCTATGATCACCTCTGAGGATTAAGAGGTCATAATAATGTAATACTATTTCTTAGAACGCCACTACGTAAAAACGGGCTAAACATATCTTCTTTTTAATCTCTCGCTAACAGTTATAGATCCGCAACTCGAAAATGCCCTTATAGCCTCTTTTCATCATAACACTATGATTTAGGATAGTTAGTGTAGGGCCATCAATGCCCCACTTTCAATAATCTTCCAGAAACCTGTCCGCCTTCAACAGCTTCGCGATCCAGCCCACAGTCCAGTTTTCGAGCCCCGTAACAAGTCTAATTTTTACGAGCCAAACGACAGGTATCTCAGCCAAGCAACAAGTGTCGTAAACATTCACTCTCCCGCGCCGCTTGAAAAACGGGACCGATCCACTCTGCCAGGGGTACGGGAATGGAAACAAAAGGAAAAATGGACTCTTCCTGAAAGCAACAGCTTGTCGCTCCACTCTGCCGGCCGCTTCATGGGGGAAGGCAGCCCTGCTTCACCCCCATGGCGGGTGCTGAAGGGGGGTCCTGTGAGCCTCTGTTTACATGGGCGCCAGCTATCCGCCTGATAGCAGAGCCAATTGAAGCCTGTCGTAAACTTACAAAGCCTAATTGCGTGTATAGTACACTCATAAGATAACGTAATTCTTATACAGGGCGGTCGGTCATTCTTATATCAAAGTCAGACTAGATGACTCCAAATTTTCCACTTGTGCGGTCTTTAACTGACAAACATCCCTTCTTGCTGTCTGCTTTTCGTATTTCAAAACAGGAAGCTACGCTAGATTATGAAAGTTGAAATTGCTTTGCTTAAAAGAAAAAGAAAGAAGAGGGAAAAAAACTGCTTTTATTATTAATATTACAATTACTTTTATTTATATATTTATTTAAAACAGAAACAAAAAGAAAACTTCTAAATAAATGTTGAGAGAGTGATTTAAGGTAATTAATGTAGATTAAAAAAAAATTGGTTGAAACCAACCGTAACAAGATTGCTCCCCCGGCTAATTAAAAAAAAATTTTTTTAGAAAACAAATTATTTTTTTGAAAGGTAACTGGGTACCACATGGCATGCTGGGACCTCAACACTGAAAAAACTGACCCACATACACAACTCATACAACGATCCGGGACGGGATCCAGATAATTCACCACTGAAACACCACCCTAAAAGTATATTCCGGACATATACAACCAGAGCTCGCACATCCGTAGCAAGCAATACCTAAAATACTACCTCAAACATTACTATAAAAAGAGTATAACCATAGGAGGAACCACAAGCTGTTTTTACCACTAAAATGACCAAGATACATTCTGCACCTGTAAAAGAACACAAGTTCCACTTGGACTGTGAAACCTCACTTCCCTACTACTGTCATTCCTACGCATAACTGCATCTCACCTGAAATTTCTGGTAACAGAACTGTAAACAATACATAAATTGAATTTTGAAAAAAAAAAATTAGCCGAAAAAGAAGAGAAGTGCCCACTGACTAAGTTTCATTACACTGCTTATATACATAACTTCAATAATTGGCATCACAGTATATTACAACACTATCTATTAATGTAAATAAGTACTAGTAATATCATAGTTACAACACTGTAAATGTCAATGAAATTTGTAAAACACATATTAATTCTATTATACAAAAATACAAGAGCAACTGGCGACACAAAATTAAAATATATACATATACTGTAATAGAAGGTTATAGATATAGTAAATTAAGAGCAAGACACACAATTTGGTAACTATAGACCATGTTATAGAATCACGTATACATTTGTTCGTGAAGTTATGTTTGTATTTGAAGAAAGTTCTTAGAACCGTGTAACTGTGTAGATTTTATAAATGCACTTACAAGTAATGTGCATGGGAAAGAGTATCTCTGCCTCTGTGCTATTTATAGCAAAAGCAGTTTCGGGCTTTTGGGCACTACAGGGAAAACATTCCACAAAATAAAAATAAAAAACAGGGGTGGTGACATATATCACCAGGAAGGAAAAACACACACTCCACCAAAAATAGGAAGTAAAATTAAGAAAATACTTAATTCTAGTAATTTAAGCCATACACAACCACATCCAGGTATGTACATGAGAACGTATGTACAAGAAAAAAGAAAAAGGGTCCACACTCCTTAAAGTTTAAGTTCAAATAAGACCACAAATTGCATAGTAAATAATAAATCTATCTAGTTAAAATGCAGAAATTAAAGTAAACACATACTTAAAAAGTTATGTATAGAACACAGATGCATAAAAAAAAATAAAAACACAGAACAACTTCGGCAAGAGGGTATACCAAACATACCATCCCAAAAAAAATGTTAAAGTAACGAAAATTACACTCGTTTTTTTTTTAAAAAGTACACCCAAAATCTACGAAGACGGTGTGCGGAAGGGTACATACCACAAAATCTACCATAAAACAGACAAAAACCTTAAGTATAAGCATAAAAAGTGTTAAAAATGCCTACATGAAAGTATCAAAACACAATCAAAACAAACCTTTAATACGCTAGAAAAACTAAGTTCCGTTTTAAAATGCCAAAAAAAAAAATAATTAAATATACATACACATTAACTAAACTATAAATAAATACAAATAAACAAGGTAAAATTGAATAAAAATGCCTGAATAACGAAAAAAGGTATTTAGTATTTATAACTCGGACGATCTCTCCTATCCCGTAGCGAATAGTCGGTTCTAGAAATCGATATTGAACGACTACTTCTATTCGATTTAGCAGCTGGACGAATCGATGAACGAGACCTGCGCGAATCGCTGTGCTCAGCAGCTGAACTGCTTTCTGCCGTGGCTGAATTTTTACCTACGCGCATTTCGCTGCTTTCTGCCGTTGCTAAATTTTTATTTACACACATCTCGTTATTTTCTGGCGCTGTTAAAGTATACCTTTCGTTGCTCTCCATTTGTTGTGGGTGTTGGGGTTCCTTTTAAATACAATTTAAATTTTAAAAAAAATCACTTACAACTCAGTCTTCATCTGACAATTAACTGATTCAAAAACAAGTATACTCTGATTAACGTCACTGAAATCTGTTGCCATGGAAAGGGGAGTAAATTTGTCAAAATATCAAAACTCAAAAGAATCCGAATAAGTTAAAACACCATGATGATTTTGAATTCATAATTTTAAAATAATTCTAAATGTAGTAAGGGGCAACAGATTTCTAAATCAAGTAGCATACTGAAATGCGAAAGAACACCCAACTCCACTCCAACCCGACCAAGCTCAAACCTCCATACACAATAAATTAGCAAAATATAACCATCATTGAATTTAGCCAATTGAAGAAAACCTGAAATTCCTCCAATATGAGGACAAAAGGGAATAGAGACAAATTAATAAAATAAGCATATGATGGAATACTAAAAGTTTAAGAATAAAAATGGAGATTTTGACCAAGATCAGATTGGTTAACCAAAATCGTATAGTGGTTCATAAACAAGGAATACAATCCTTTTCTCCCCCTTTTTTTTTTTTTTTTTTACTTTTTATTATTACTCCCAGAAAGGTTAAGCCTTTCTTATAGGTTTACTGTGAATATAAAATATTAATTATTTAGAGATTTGTACAAAGAAAATCATACCATCCTTGATAATAAACAAAAAAAACTCAATTTATTTGAACATTTAAAATTATGAAGCAACTAAGTTATCAAAAATAATCTTAATAAAGCAATATAACAGCTAATCTTTTAAGTTGAATCCACTCACTGGTTACTTTTAAATTACACATCATATTTTTAAAATTATCATCACATTACCATTTAATGGTCGTTCAATTATACAAACATTATATATTAACCTACAGACTATCTCTATTCATAATGTAAATTCTTATTGAAATTATCTAAAGATATTCATTTCACTTTTAAACTCTGGTATAGCAAACATATTTTTTTTTTTGTCAGAAAGATGTACAAATAATAATAAAAAAACTATGTAAAGAGTACTTACAATAGGTGGAGAGTTCTACAATTTAAATCAGTGGACATTTAGGAGCATTTCGTCCTTTCTCAAAATCTGTTGAACACACTTAAGCTGGAGTATTCAGGCTGGGGAAAAATTCTGTCAATACCCACGTGGGTTCACGCTAGCATTCATCATCACATGATGTGTCAAATGCCATCACGATGGAGATTTGGTTACCACTTCGTACCTCTCATCACACTGCATCACTTGCCATCAACTACTAGGTCCATCATCTTGTCAGGAGGGGGAAATTGTCCCACGGCCCAGAATTTCACTGTCGGAGCCAAAAGTTTCACTTTCATGAAACATGTGTTTTATTCTAAGATGGCCATCACCTTAACTCAGAACACTACTATTTCTAACGACCGTTTAGTTCAATATCTATGATCACCTCTGAGGATTAAGAGGTCATAATAATGTAATACTATTTCTTAGAACGCCACTACGCAAAAACGGGCTAAACATATCTTCTTTTTAATCTCTCGCTAACAGTTATAGATCCGCAACTCGAAAATGCCCTTATAGCCTCTTTTCATCATAACACTATGATTTAGGATAGTTAGTGTAGGGCCATCAATGCCCCACTTTCAATAATCTTCCAGAAACCTGTGCGCCTTCAACAGCTTCGCGATCCAGCCCACAGGCCAGTTTTCGAGCCCCGTAACAAGTCTAATTTTTACGAGCCAAACGACAGGTATCTCAGCCAAGCAACAAGTGTCGTAAACATTCACTCTCCCGCGCCGCTTGAAAAACGGGACCGATCCACTCTGCCAGGGGTACGGGAATGGAAACAAAAGGAAAAATGGACTCTTCCTGAAAGCAACAGCTTGTCGCTCCACTCTGCCGGCCGCTTCATGGGGGAAGGCAGCCCTGCTTCACCCCCATGGCGTGTGCTGAAGGGGGGTCCTGTGAGCCTCTGTTTACATGGGCGCCAGCTATCCGCCTGATAGCAGAGCCAATTGAAGCCTGTCGTAAACTTACAAAGCCTAATTGCGTGTATAGTACACTCATAAGATAACGTAATTCTTATACAGGGCGGTCGGTCATTCTTATATCAAAGTCAGACTAGATGACTCCAAATTTTCCACCTGTGCGGTCTTTAACTGACAAACATCCCTTCTTGCTGTCTGCTTTTCGTATTTCAAAACAGGAAGCTACGCTAGATTATGAAAGTTGAAATTGCTTTGCTTAAAAGAAAAAGAAAGAAGAGGGAAAAAAAACTGCTTTTATTATTAATATTACAATTACTTTTATTTATATATTTATTTAAAACAGAAACAAAAAGAAAACTTCTAAATAAATGTTGAGAGAGTGATTTAAGGTAATTAATATAGATTAAAAAAAAATTGGTTGAAACCAACCGTAACAAGATTGCTCCCCCCGGCTAATTAAAAAAATTTTTTTTGAGAAAACAAATTATTTTTTTGAAAGGTAACTGGGTACCACATGGCATGCTGGGACCTCAACACTGAAAAAACTGACCCACATACACAACTCATACAACGATCCGGGACGGGATCCAGATAATTCACCGCTGAAACACCACCCTAAAAGTATATTCCGGACATATACAACCAGAGCTCGCACATCCGTAGCAACCAATACCTAAAATACTACCTCAAACATTACTATAAAAAGAGTATAACCATAGGAGGAACCACAAGCTTTTTTTACCACTAAAATGACCAAGATACATTCTGCACCTGTAAAAGAACACAAGTTCCACTTGGACTGTGAAACCTCACTTCCCTACTACTGTCATTCCTACGCATAACTGCATCTCACCTGAAATTTCTGGTAACAGAACTGTAAACAATACATAAATTGAATTTTGAAAAAAAAAAATTAGCCGAAAAAGAAGAGAAGTGCCCACTGACTAAGTTTCATTACACTGCTTATATACATAACTTCAATAATTGGCATCACAGTATATTACAACACTATCTATTAATGTAAATAAGTACTAGTAATATCATAGTTACAACACTGTAAATGTCAATGAAATTTGTAAAACACATATTAGTTCTATTATACAAAAATACACAAGAGCAACTGGCGACACAAAATTAAAATATATACATACTGTAATAGAAGGTTATACATATAGTAAATTAAGAGCAAGACACACAATTTGGTAACTATAGACCATGTTATAGAATCACGTATACATTTGTTCGTGAAGTTATGTTTGTATTTGAAGAAAGTTCTTAGAACCGTGTAACTGTGTAGATTTTATAAATGCACTTACAAGTAATGTGCATGGGAAAGAGTATCTCTGCCTCTGTGCTATTTATAGCAAAAGCAGTTTCGGGCTTTTGGGCACTACAGGGAAAACATTCCACAAAATAAAAATAAAAAACAGGGGTGGTGACATATATCACCAGGAAGGAAAAACACACACTCCACCAAAAATAGGAAGTAAAATTAAGAAAATACTTAATTCTAGTAATTTAAGCCATACACAACCACATCCAGGTATGTACATGAGAACGTATGTACAAGAAAAAAGAAAAAGGGTCCACACTCCTTAAAGTTTAAGTTCAAATAAGACCACAAATTGCATAGTAAATAATAAATCTATCTAGTTAAAATGCAGAAATTAAAGTAAACACATACTTAAAAAGTTATGTATAGAACACAGATGCATAAAAAAAAATAAAAACACAGAACAACTTCGGCAAGAGGGTATACCAAACATACCATCCCAAAAAAAATGTTAAAGTAACGAAAATTACACTCGTTTTTTTTTTAAAAAATACACCCAAAATCTACGAAGACGGTGTGCGGAAGGGTACATGCCACAAAATCTACCATAAAACAGACAAAAACCTTAAGTATAAGCATAAAATGGGTTAAAAATGCCTACATGAAAGTATCAAAACACAATCAAAACAAACCTTTAATACGCTAGAAAAACTAAGTTCCGTTTTAAAATGCCAAAAAAAAATAATTAAATATACATACACATTAACTAAACTATAAATAAATACAAATAAACAAGGTAAAATTGAATAAAAATGCCTGAATAACGAAAAAAGGTATTTAGTATTTATAACTCGGACGATCTCTCCTATCCCGTAGCGAATAGTCGGTTCTAGAAATCGATATTGAACGACTACTTCTATTCGATTTAGCAGCTGGACGAATCGATGAACGAGACCTGCGCGAATCGCTGTGCTCAGCAGCTGAACTGCTTTCTGCCGTGGCTGAATTTTTACCTACGCGCATTTCGCTGCTTTCTGCCGTTGCTAAATCATAAGAGACGGTAGTCTCTTGAGTGACGCAGCGAAAAACCGAAAACCGTAAGCCCAAAACCGAAGATTCCGTCACTCTCATATATACAGCTAGCAGGACATCAAAGGAAAATCGAAACGCCGACATTTAATATCTCGGTAAATATGAGGCATACCGTTTCGATTTTTTCACATTAGTCTTATATCTATGGCCTAACTCTATCCTGAAATTTATAGATTTCTACATGCAGTAGATTTTGAGATCTGGAAACCAATTTTTAAGCGAAAATGGAAAATGTAATGGTGTAATGGGCACAGAGTTGTTATCTCGAAAATGGATCGAACGATTTTTTTAAAATTAATATATTATATTAATCAGTTTTAGATGAAGCGTTTAAGATATTGCGCTAACGTAGGAAAACTCTTGTTTTCAATATAATCCACTTTTAAAATCGGACTATTTTCTTATGCTTTTTCTGGTAGACTAACATTACAGATCTTCAGCCTTTTCACTGCTTTTTATTACTGCGCAATAAGGAAGCTCTTGCCTATTACGGTTACAGTTAAATGTTAAAGCATATCCATATCGCTGAAAAACTATTTAGATTCTTTTTTTTTTTTTAATACGAAAACAGTTTTTAATGCAATTTTTAATATGTAATATATATGTATTAAATTAAATTATTGTTTGTATATTTTTCTTTTTTGTTATAATAAAGAATTTCTTATTTCAAAATCTTCATTAAGTCGAAAAATATTTAGATTCCTTGATTAAAATATTGAAATATTTTATAATTATATATATACAATTTAATTATTATTTATATATTTAATTTGTCATTTTTTAAAGGAAAAAAAATATTCAGATTTTTTTTTTATCAGTTAATTTGAAACAGACTCTAATCAACGAATCAATCATCTGTTTGTTTTGAGTCGCGAATGTTGTTTAGGAATAACACTCATATGAGGTATTTTACTATTTATTTATTGTTTGTTTACTTATTTTGATTAGATTGTCCTTTTAGAAATTGTCTTTTGATTTAGTGGCGTAAATGGTGAGATAATTGTCAATAGTATTACCTGTTTTATCGTTAAAAATAATATAAGGAAATTGAATTATGGCCAGTGAATCTTTTAAAGAAGTCTTTTAAAAATCAGATGACGATAGAAGATTGGTTTTTTACTTGTTAGCTATATTTTCCAACTCTCCAAATCAAACTTTCCCATCATTCACCTCACACAAATTTAATAACTAAAACTTTTTATTTCAGTGTGATTGAAATACGTTTAATTGTGATGAAACTTTGGTATATTATATAGGGAATTTATATAACGTAAGTTTTCACTTTTATGTATATAAAATTAGATACGATGTTTTTATTATGAAATACAATGTTTCTAATTTATGTTATGGGTTACTTTAACATTTTTTTTATTGACTAAGCCTATCATTAATATAGGGGAGACCGGTACACAGTGAACCTATGGACACAGTAGACCACCCCCTAATATTTTATTTATTTAAATTTTTTTTAAGCTTCTCTTCTATCCTAATAGACAACAGCACTGCAATGATTATTTATAGCCTTCAGAAAGTATGTTTAGCTCAGATTGAACTATTTTATCCTGCTTTGTTGTTTTGAGCTTCTAAAAGTAAAATTTTTCATCATCATATTTTTATTTTTTTAGTAATTAAAGGTTGTAGATAAATAAAATAAAACAGCTTTTTTGCAAAGCTAAGATACTTGTTTTTATTTTACTTCAAAGTTATTATGTTTAAAAGAAAGCTATAAACAATATTAATATGATTATTTATTGAACTTCAACATGTGGTACAGTGGACCACCCACTCCTGGGGCACAGTGGTCCACAATCCACTCTGCTCCTCTAATGCAGAATGTTCAAAATATGTAATAATTGTTTTCTATAAAGAAAGATTGTTTTAAAGTAGAATTAACCGTAAAATAAAGTAAACAAATAAAAATAACAATTTTTTTAACATAGTAAGAAATATTTTGTTTTGTATTTACTGCCTTTGATAAATATAACTGTAGTCTAATTGTTGATGATTCTATTCAAGTAAGATTCATGAGATGCAAGTTGAATGGAAATCAGTTTATTTCTCCCGAAACTGTAGATGAATCTGCTGTTGATGTCAATGATTTCATAATGTTGCTCGCAGACCAAAAATTATTTCTTGAAAATTCCAGGCTCAATCTTACTGATAAGTATTTTGGAATTTCATTTGCAAATTTTATTGTGAGCTGATTTTTTTTGTACTTAAGTAATAACTTCAACTAAATTGCAATTGTTCCTGTATTAATCTGTTATTATTTTCAATATATAATTAATTTTTTGTTTTTGTTTCAAAATTTATATTACTATGTTATTTTGCGAATGAAGAGGCAACAAAAAAGAATTAGATTAATGAAAAATAGATTTATATTATATTTTAGATAATACCTAATAGTGGTCCACTGTACCCTGGTGGGTGGACCAGTGTATATATATATTTTTAATGTATTGAAAACTATGTTGTGAGAAAATTATGATGGATGTAAGAAGGTTTAAGGAATATTCAAAAATATTTTCATACAGATTGGTCAGTCTGTTAAAGAGAAAAAAAAATTTAACTGAAAAAGTGGTCCACTGTGTACCGGTCTCTCCTACCCGATTACATGAGATTTTGTTATTTGTATTGATATGTTTGTGTTTACGTATTTTATCAAGATTATATTTCAGCTATTTTTAAGTAAGTTTTTTAAGATACTATATAGCAATGTTAAAAGGTTGGCGAGATTAAAAAATTTTGTCGATCAGCTAGTGCTCGACTAACATAACAACAGGGCTGCTGGGATGGAATTTAATTTTTAAAAAGGACACATTTTGAACCGGTTTGTTTACAGTCCCATTTTATTAGTAGAATTTTGTGATAATTTCCCGAATGACTGGCAAATTTTGCATTTTTTGTAAAAAAAAAAATATTTAGATGAAATTTTAAACAAAATCTCTTTTCATTTCTTTAATTTGCAAATATTTTAAGTTTTCTTATTTAAAATACTGTGATTAAATGTCCAATGTAAGATTTCCCTTAGTTGAAAATTGTTATGACAGAATTTACACAACTGCAAAAATAATTGATTACTACAACAATGCATTTTCAGGGTTTTTTTCCAATAAAATTAGCTATACAACAGAGGAAAGTTAACTTCATACTATATTTACATTGCAGTAATTTGGAGAGTTGCAAATTATAGCTAACAAGTAAAACACAAATCTTCTTTAGTCTGCGGGTTTTAAAATACTTCCTAAATATTCACTCGACACGATGCAATTTCCTTACCTTGTATCATTTTTATCGATAAAACAGGTAATTGACAATCATCTCACCATTTAAGTAACAATCTAAAGTCAATTTCTAAAAGGACAATAAAATCAAATCAAAATAAGTAAACAAACAATAAATAAATAATAAAATACCTAATATGAGTCTTATTCTTGTAAACAAGAATTTGCATTGCAATCACCGCTCATGAATACATGACACAAGCGATAGGTTACTTTATTGTTAATTGATAGTAGAGGTGCCCAATCTTTTTAGGCGAAGGGCCACTTAAAAAATTGTTAGGTTGTCGAGGACCACCATCAGTAGCACAGAGAGAATTTTGTTTCAAGGAGATGTTGGGTAGGGGGGGGTGGGGATAATTAGCATTATCCATACATACAGCACTGTTCGGTTGCAAATTTGGAAGAATGCACCCACTAGATGGATTTGTGATTTTTATGCGGCTACTTGACAAAATTGTCATTTTTATGTGCCCGTTCTAAAAAATTCATGATTTTTATGTATAGGTTCAACTTTTATGTATAGGTTTCAACTTTTTTACTCAGTGACCACTGGCCAGTACATGGATTATTTTACTCCTGTTTTTCAGCAATGACCAATAACAAATTTACAAATACTTGATAAAAAATTTAAGAAATTTGTCAAACGATTGTGGAATAAACAGCGAAATTTGTCAAATAGTGTTGGGAAAGAAATCGCGACATTCGTCAAATGGTCTCGGGAAAGAAATCAGGCATTGCAGGAAAAAAATTAATTATGTCTAACTGTCGTGAAAAAATTAGAGAAATTCGTCAAATACGTTCGGGGGAAAAAAATCACAAAATTCATCAAATGATCTCGGTAGAAAAATAGTGAAATTTGTCTAACAATCGCGGAACAGAATTGCAAAATTCGTCGAATAGCAGTGGAAAAAAAGTGCACAATTTGTTCGTTCATGGAAAAAGTCGTGAAATTCATTAATCGATAGTCGATAAATCACGAAATTCATCAATCGATAGCAGAAAAATCACAAAATTCATTGATAGTGGAAAAATCACAAAATTCATCAACTGGTTTCAGGGGAAAATTTTTTCGAATATTGTCGAATGGCTTCGAGAAGAAAAAAATTCACAATCCGTCAAATAATTTCGGGGAAAAAATCGTGAAATTCGCCAAATGGTTTCGAAATTTGTCGAGCGACAGCGGGGAAAAAATCTTTTTCCATTCAATCATCGCAATTGGGACTATTAAGTTTGATCAGTGGTGGCAGTAAAGTCAGTCGCCAAATTTTCAGTATTACTCGCCGATTGGCGAATGGCAATTTTGTCCTATATTTTTACACGCCTGATCGATGAAATTCAAGATTTTTACGCACCCGATTGATGACTTTCTTGATTTTTATGGATCCGTTTGACGAAATTAATGATTTTTATATTCCCGATAAACAAAATTCATGATTTTTATGCATGCGTTCAACAAAATTTATGATTTTCCTTCTCCCGATCCACAAAATTCATGTTTTTACTGTGCCTGATTGACAAAATTCGTGATTTTCAACTGATATGCTTTCCGTCGGCCATTTAATGAAATTCACAATTTTTCTTCTCTAGACAATGGCAAAATTTTCATTTTTTTTTTTTTTTTTACCGTTTGTTGAAATTTACAATTTTTTCACAAACATTTGATGGAATTCTTGATTTTTCCATGCCCAATATACGAAATTTGTGATTTCCCATGCCTATCGACAAAATTCATAATTTTGCAGAACCGATAGACAAAATTCATAATGTTTTCCCACAATCTATGGACAATTTGCAAATTTTTTCCGCGACTGTTCGTTGAAATTCGCGATCTTTCCATGCCATTCGATGAAATTCATTGCTCGATCCATGAAATTTGCGATTTTAAGTGCCTTATCGACAAAATTTGCAGGTTTTTTCAACTGATTTACAAAATTCAATATTTTGAGTGATTGACGAAATTTACAACTCCAGAATTACCGATTTTGGCATCTCTGGTTACTGTTGACCGATTATTGAAATTTGCGTTTCTTTTTCTAGCGACAAAATGGCGAAATTTGTGATTTTTCCATGCCCATTCGACAAAATTTGCATCCAGTCGATGCAATTCATAATTTTATGCACCTGATCGATGAAATTCATATTTTCCTACGATCTATGGACAAAATTTGTGCATTTTTCTCACGAATTGTTAAGGAAATTCGAAATTTTTGGATAGGTTGGCATGTATGGTCTCTGCGGGCCACCAGTTACCCATCACGGGCCACAGGTTGTGCATTCCTAATCGTGATGCAGTTTAGCTCATTCGACTCGACCTCAATAGAACTTACTGATTTTAGTTTCACCACCAGGGGCAGTTATGTTCATATAGAACAGAGTGCGCCCCTGGCAGTGGAAGGGGAAATTAATGGATTTTGGAACTAACTCGAGTTCTATGGGTCCCATCACAACATGGTTTGATTCATTCAATTTGACATTGACAGGATATATCAATTTTAGTTTCAAGTTTGACCACCAGGGGGTGCATTCCTATCTCAGGTTCTATGGCCCCGATCATGACAAGGTATGGCTCACTCAACTCGAAATCGACAGCCTCAACAATTTCAGCTGTTTGTACAGAACAGAGTGCGCCCCCTGGTGGTGGAACATGGAACTAACAGATTTTGCAGCTAACTTGAGTTCTATGGGTCCCATCACAATGCAGTTTGATTCATTTGACTCGACATCGACAGGATATATCGATTTTAGTTCCAAGTTTCACCACTAGGGGACACCATCCTATCTCGTGTTCTATGGGCCCAATTACGATGAGGTATGGCTCATTCGACTCGAAATCGACAGCCTGAAAGATTTCAGCTATGTTTGTATAGAACAGAGTGCGCCCCCTGGTGGTGGAAGATGGAACTAACGGATTTTGCAGCTAACTCGTGTTCTATGGGTCCCATCACAATGCAGTTTGATTCATTCAATTTGACATTGACAGGATATATCAATTTTAGTTTCAAGTTTGACCACCAGGGGGTGCATTCCTATCTCAGGTTCTATGGCCCCGATCATGACAAGGTATGGCTCACTCAACTCGAAATCGACAGCCTCAACAATTTCAGCTGTTTGTACAGAACAGAGTGCGCCCCCTGGTGGTGGAACATGGAACTAACAGATTTTGCAGCTAACTTGAGTTCTATGGGTCCCATCACAATGCAGTTTGATTCATTTGACTCGACATCGACAGGATATATCGATTTTAGTTCCAAGTTTCACCACTAGGGGACACCAACCTATCTCGTGTTCTATGGGCCCAATTACGATGAGGTATGGCTCATTCGACTCGAAATTGACAGCCTGAAAGATTTCAGCTATGTTTGTATAGAACAGAGTGCGCCCCCTGGTGCTGGAAGATGGAACTAACGGATTTTGCAGCTAACTCGAGTTCTATGGGTCCCATCACAATGCAGTTTGATTTATTCAACTGGACATCGACAGGATATATAGATTTTAGTTACAAGTTTCACCACTAGGGGGCGCTTTCCTATCTTGTGTTCTATGGGCCTGATCACGACGAGGTATTGCTCATTCGACTTGAAATCGGCAGCCTGAAAGATTTCAGCTATGTTTGTATAGAACAGAGTGCGCCCCCCGGTGGTGGAAGATGGAACTAACGGATTTTGCTGCTAACTCGAGTTCTATGGGTCCCATCACAATGCAGTTTGATTCATTCGACTCGACATCAACAGGATATATAGATTTTAGTTACAAGTTTCACCACCAGGGGCGCTTTCCTATCTTGTGTTCTATGGGCCTGATCACGACGAGGTATGGCTCATTCGACTTGAAATCGACAGCCTGAAAGATTTCAGCTATGTTTGTATAGAACAGAGTGCGCCCCCTGTTGGTGGAAGATGGAACTAACGGATTTTGCTGCTAACTCGAGTTCTATGGGTCCCATCACAATGCTGTTTGATTCATTCGACTCGACATCAACAGGATATATAGATTTTAGTTACAAGATTCACCACCAGGGGCGCTTTCTTATCTCGGGTCCTATGCGCCCCATCACGACGAGGTATGGCTCATTCAACTCGAAATCGACAGCCTCAAAGATTTCAACTATGTTTGCATGGAACAGAGTCCGACCCCTGGTGGTGGAAGATGGAACTAACGGATTTTGCAGCTATCTCAAGTCCTATGGGTCCCATCACAATGCAGTTTGATTCATTCGACTCGACATCGACAGGATATATTGATTTTAGTTCCAAGTTTCACCACCAGGGGCACTTCCCTATCGGGTTCTATGGGACCGATCACGACGATGTATGGCTCATTTGACTCGGAATCGACAGCCTGAAAATTTTCAGCTATGTTTGTATAGAAAAGATTGCGCCCTTTGGCGGAGGAAGATGGAACAAACGGGTTTTGCCATGCATTTTCATCCTTCTAATTGTGTTACTCTCTCGCTGTATAATTTAAAAGTTGAGTCTTGGATTCCTCTCCCTGGGCCACCACCCTCATATTTTATTGGGGTCCAAGGGGTCTTTCTTAGCATTTCTTTAAAATTTTATTCTAATGATTAATTTATACCCTATACTTAATTTCGACTAATTGACATTTTCATCAATAACCTTAAAAAAGTAATGATATCAGTACAAAAACCCTTAACGGGTTAAAAGTGTTGACGCAGCACTTTCTTTTGGCTCTATGAATTTTAAATATGGGTCTTAAAAGCAATGATATCAAATTTAAATGACGCTATGTTAATAATTTTTTTTTAAATCATAATTTTCTTTTTAGTTTTATTTATGTTCACAGGTGCAATTATTATCTTAATATGAAAAAATATATAAAATTTATTCGCTGATGCTTTTTCATTCACATCTCTCATGAATTCAAAATATGGGTTTTAAAAGAAATGATATCAAAATTTGAGTGACACCTTGACGTTAATTTAATAGGACTCTTTTAAAATTCAATTTAAATTATTTTTGGTTTGTCTTCTAAAGTATATTTACACATACAAACAATACTTTTAATTTTTCAATACACTTTTAAATATATTACTTTCACTGAGCCTATATTATGTATTGAAATGTATTTATTTCAATAAATTGATTTATCTTCTGTGCCACGCTATCCAAAATCATAAGTAAAATTTATGTAAATGATTATTTTGCGTCATAGTATCCAAACAAAGGGAAATGTATGCAAGTGGATAATATGACGCAAAATAATCATTTACATAAATTTTACTTATGATTTTGGATAGCGTGGCACAGAAGATAAATCAATTTATTGAAATAAATACATTTCAATACATAATATAGGCTCAGTGAAAGTAATATATTTAAAAGTGTATTGAAAAATTAAAAGTATTGTTTGTATGTGTAAATATACTTTAGAAGACAAACCAAAAATAATTTAAATTGAATTTTAAAAGAGTCCTATTAAATTAACGTCAAGGTGTCACTCAAATTTTGATACCATTTCTTTTAAAACCCATATTTTGAATTCATGAGAGATGTGAATGAAAAAGCATCAGCGAATAAATTTTATATATTTTTTCATATTAAGATAATAATTGCACCTGTGAACATAAATAAAACGAAAAAGAAAATTATGATTTAAAAAAAAATTATTAACATAGCGTCATTTAAATTTGATATCATTGCTTTTAAGACCCATATTTAAAATTCATAGAGCCAAAAGAAAGTGCTGCGTCAACACTTTTAACCCGTTAAGGGTTTTTGTACTGATTTTTATTTACACACATCTCGTTATTTTCTGGCGCTGTTAAAGTATACCTTTCGTTGCTCTCCATTTGTTGTGGGTGTTGGGGTTCCTTTTAAATACAATTTAAATTTTAAAAAAAATCACTTACAACTCAGTCTTCATCTGACAATTAACTGATTCAAAAACAAGTATACTCTGATTAACGTCACTGAAATCTGTTGCCATGGAAAGGGGAGTAAATTTGTCAAAATATCAAAACTCAAAAGAATCCGAATAAGTTAAAACACCATGATGATTTTGAATTCATAATTTTAAAATAATTCTAAATGTAGTAAGGGGCAACAGATTTCTAAATCAAGTAGCATACTGAAATGCGAAAGAACACCCAACTCCACTCCAACCCGACCAAGCTCAAACCTCCATACACAATAAATTAGCAAAATATAACCATCATTGAATTTAGCCAATTGAAGAAAACCTGAAATTCCTCCAATATGAGGACAAAAGGGAATAGAGACTAATTAATAAAATAAGCATATGATGGAATACTAAAAATTTAAGAATAAAAATGGAGATTTTGACCAAGATCAGATTGGTTAACCAAAATCGTATAGTGGTTCATAAACAAGGAATACAATCCTTTTCTCCCCACTTTTTTTTTTTTTTTTTTTTTTTTTTTTTTTTTACTTTTTATTATTACTCACAGAAAGGTTAAGCCTTTCTTATAGGTTTACTGTGAATATAAAATATTAATTATTTAGAGATTTGTAAAAAGAAAAACATACCATCCTTGATAATAAACAAAAAAACTCAATTTATTTGAACATTTAAAATTATGAAGCAACTAAGTTATCAAAGATAATCTTAATAAAACAATATAACAGCTAATCTTTTAAGTTGAAACCACTCACTGGTTACTTTTAAATTACACATCATATTTTTAAAATTATCATCACATTACCATTTAATGGTCGTTCAATTATACAAACATTATATATTAACCTACAGACTATCTCTATTCATAATGTAAATTCTTATTGAAATTATCTAAAGATATTCATTTCACTTTTAAACTCTGGTATAGCAAACATATTTTTTTTTTGTCAGAAAGATGTACAAATAATAAAAAAAAAACTATGTAAAGAGTACTTACAATAGGTGGAGAGTTCTACAATTTAAATCAGTGGACATTTAGGAGCATTTCGTCCTTTCTCAAAATCTGTTGAACACACTTAAGCTGGAGTATTCAGGCTGGGGAAAAATTCTGTCAATACCCATGTGGGTTCACGCTAGCATTCATCATCACATGATGTGTCAAATGCCATCACGATGGAGATTTGGTTACTACTTCGTACCTCTCATCACACTGCATCACTTGCCATCAACTACTAGGTCCATCATCTTGTCAGGAGGGGGAAATTGTCCCACGGCCCAGAATTTCACTGTCGGAGCCAAAAGTTTCACTTTCATGAAACATGTGTTTTATTCTAAGATGGCCATCACCTTAACTCAGAACACTACTATTTCTAACGACCGTTTAGTTCAATATCTATGATCACCTCTGAGGATTAAGAGGTCATAATAATGTAATACTATTTCTTAGAACGCCACTACGCAAAAACGGGCTAAACATATCTTCTTTTTAATCTCTCGCTAACAGTTATAGATCCGCAACTCGAAAATGCCCTTATAGCCTCTTTTCATCATAACACTATGATTTAGGATAGTTAGTGTAGGGCCATCAATGCCCCACTTTCAATAATCTTCCAGAAACCTGTCCGCCTTCAACAGCTTCGCGATCCAGCCCACAGGCCAGTTTTCGAGCCCCGTAACAAGTCTAATTTTTACGAGCCAAACGACAGGTATCTCAGCCAAGCAACAAGTGTCGTAAACATTCACTCTCCCGCGCCGCTTGAAAAACGGGACCGATCCACTCTGCCAGGGGTACGGGAATGGAAACAAAAGGAAAAATGGACTCTTCCTGAAAGCAACAGCTTGTCGCTCCACTCTGCCGACCGCTTCATGGGGGAAGGCAGCCCTGCTTCACCCCCATGGCGTGTGCTGAAGGGGGGTCCTGTGAGCCTCTGTTTACATGGGCGCCAGCTATCCGCCTGATAGCAGAGCCAATTGAAGCCTGTCGTAAACTTACAAAGCCTAATTGCGTGTATAGTACACTCATAAGATAACGTAATTCTTATACAGGGCGGTCGGTCATTCTTATATCAAAGTCAGACTAGATGACTCCAAATTTTCCACCTGTGCGGTCTTTAACTGACAAACATCCCTTCTTGCTGTCTGCTTTTCGTATTTCAAAACAGGAAGCTACGCTAGATTATGAAAGTTGAAATTGCTTTGCTTAAAAGAAAAAGAAAGAAGAGGGAAAAAAAACTGCTTTTATTATTAATATTACAATTACTTTTATTTATATATTTATCTAAAACAGAAACAAAAAGAAAACTTCTAAATAAATGTTGAGAGAGTGATTTAAGGTAATTAATGTAGATTAAAAAGAAATTGGTTGAAACCAACCGTAACAAGATTGCTCCCCTCGGCTAATTAAAAAAAAATTTTTTGAGAAAACAAATTATTTTTTTGAAAGGTAACTGGGTACCACATGGCATGCTGGGACCTCAACACTGAAAAAACTGACCCACATACACAACTCATACAACGATCCGGGACGGGATCCAGATAATTCACCGCTGAAACACCACCCTAAAAGTATATTCCGGACATATACAACCAGAGCTCGCACATCCGTAGCAACCAATACCTAAAATACTACCTCAAACATTACTATAAAAAGAGTATAACCATAGGAGGAACCACAAGCTGTTTTTACCACTAAAATGACCAAGATACATTCTGCACCTGTAAAAGAACACAAGTTCCACTTGGACTGTGAAACCTCACTTCCCTACTACTGTCATTCCTACGCATAACTGCATCTCACCTGAAATTTCTGGTAACAGAACTGTAAACAATACATAAATTGAATTTTGAAAAAAAAAAAATTAGCCGAAAAAGAAGAGAAGTGCCCACTGACTAAGTTTCATTACACTGCTTATATACATAACTTCAATAATTGGCATCACAGTATATTACAACACTATCTATTAATGTAAATAAGTACTAGTAATATCATAGTTACAACACTGTAAATGTCAATGAAATTTGTAAAACACATATTAATTCTATTATACAAAAATACACAAGAGCAACTGGCGACACAAAATTAAAATATATAAATACTGTAATAGAAGGTTATACATATAGTAAATTAAGAGCAAGACACACAATTTGGTAGCTATAGACCATGTTATAGAATCACGTATACATTTGTTCGTGAAGTTATGTTTGTATTTGAAGAAAGTTCTTAGAACCGTGTAACTGTGTAGAATTTATAAATGCACTTACAAGTAATGTGCATGGGAAAGTGTATCTCTGCCTCTGTGCTATTTATAGCAAAAGCAGTTTCGGGCTTTTGGGCACTACAGGGAAAACATTCCACAAAATAAAAATAAAAAACAGGGGTGGTGACATATATCACCAGGAAGGAAAAACACACACTCCACCAAAAATAGGAAGTAAAATTAAGAAAATACTTAATTCTAGTAATTTAAGCCATACACAACCACATCCAGGTATGTACATGAGAACGTATGTACAAGAAAAAAGAAAAAGGGTCCACACTCCTTAAAGTTTAAGTTCAAATAAGACCACAAATTGCATAGTAAATAATAAATCTATCTAGTTAAAATGCAGAAATTAAAGTAAACACATACTTAAAAAGTTATGTATAGAACACAGATGCATAAAAAAAAATAAAAACACAGAACAACTTCGGCAAGAGGGTATACCAAACATACCATCCCAAAAAAAATGTTAAATTAACGAAAGATACACTCGTTTTTTTTTAAAAAAATACACCCAAAATCTACGAAGACGGTGTGCGGAAGGGTACATACCACAAAATCTACCATAAAACAGACAAAAACCTTAAGTATAAGCATAAAAAGTGTTAAAAATACCTACATGAAAGTATCAAAACACAATCAAAACAAACCTTTAATACGCTAGAAAAACTAAGTTCCGTTTTAAAATGCCAAAAAAAAATAATTAAATATACATACACATTAACTAAACTATAAATAAATACAAATAAACAAGGTAAAATTGAATAAAAATGCCTGAATAACGAAAAAAGGTATTTAGTATTTATAACTCGGACGATCTCTCCTATCCCGTAGCGAATAGTCGGTTCTAGAAATCGATATTGAACGACTACTTCTATTCGATTTAGCAGCTGGACGAATCGATGAACGAGACCTGCGCGAATCGCTGTGCTCAGCAGCTGAACTGCTTTCTGCCGTGGCTGAATTTTTACCTACGCGCATTTCGCTGCTTTCTGCCGTTGCTAAATTTTTATTTACACACAACTCGTTATTTTCTGGCGCTGTTAAAGTATACCTTTCGTTGCTCTCCATTTGTTGTGGGTGTTGGGGTTCCTTTTAAATACAATTTAAATTTAAAAAAAATCACTTACAACTCAGTCTTCATCTGACAATTAACTGATTCAAAAACAAGTATACTCTGATTAACGTCACTGAAATCTGTTGCCATCGAAAGGGGAGTAAATTTGTCAAAATATCAAAACTCAAAAGAATCCGAATAAGTTAAAACACCATGATGATTTTGAATTCATAATTTTAAAATAATTCTAAATGTAGTAAGGGGCAACAGATTTCTAAATCAAGTAGCATACTGAAATGCGAAAGAACACCCAACTCCACTCCAACCCGACCAAGCTCAAACCTCCATACACAATAAATTAGCAAAATATAACCATCATTGAATTTAGCCAATTGAAGAAAACCTGAAATTCCTCCAATATGAGGACAAAAGGGAATAGAGACAAATTAATAAAATAAGCATATGATGGAATACTAAAAATTTAAGAATAAAAATGGAGATTTTGACCAAGATCAGATTGGTTAACCAAAATCGTATAGTGGTTCATAAACAAGGAATACAATCCTTTTCTCACCTTTTTTTTTTTTTTTTTTACTTTTTATTATTACTCACAGAAAGGTTAAGCCTTTCTTATAGGTTTACTGTGAATATAAAATATTAATTATTTAGAGATTTGTACAAAGAAAAACATACCATCCTTGATAATAAACAAAAAAAACTCAATTTATTTGAACATTTAAAATTATGAAGCAACTAAGTTATCAAAAATAATCTTAATAAAACAATATAACAGCTAATTTTTTAAGTTGAAACCACTCACTGGTTACTTTTAAATTACACATCATATTTTTAAAATTATCATCACATTACCATTTAATGGTCGTTCAATTATACAAACATTATATATTAACCTACAGACTATCTCTATTCATAATGTAAATTCTTATTGAAATTATCTAAAGATATTCATTTCACTTTTAAACTCTGGTATAGCAAACATATTTTTTTTTTTTTTTTGTCAGAAAGATGTACAAATAATTAAAAAAAACTATGTAAAGAGTACTTACAATAGGTGGAGAGTTCTACAGTTTAAATCAGTGGACATTTAGGAGCATTTCGTCCTTTCTCAAAATCTGTTGAACACACTTAAGCTGGAGTATTCAGGCTGGGGAAAAATTCTGTCAATACCCATGTGGGTTCACGCTAGCATTCATCATCACATGCCATCACGATGGAGATTTGGTTACCACTTCGTACCTCTCATCACACTGCATCACTTGCCATCAACTACTAGGTTCATCATCTTGTCAGGAGGGGGAAATTGTCCCACGGCCCAGAATTTCACTGTCGGAGCCAAAAGTTTCACTTTCATGAAACATGTGTTTTATTCTAAGATGGCCATCACCTTAACTCAGAACACTACTATTTCTAACGACCGTTTAGTTCAATATCTATGATCACCTCTGAGGATTAAGAGGTCATAATAATGTAATACTATTTCTTAGAACGCCACTACGCAAAAACGGGCTAAACATATCTTCTTTTTAATCTCTCGCTAACAGTTATAGATCCGCAACTCGAAAATGCCCTTATAGCCTCTTTTCATCATAACACTATGATTTAGGATAGTTAGTGTAGGGCCATCAATGCCCCACTTTCAATAATCTTCCAGAAACCTGTCCGCCTTCAACAGCTTCGCGATCCAGCCCACAGGCCAGTTTTCGAGCCCCGTAACAAGTCTAATTTTTACGAGCCAAACGACAGGTATCTCAGCCAAGCAACAAGTGTCGTAAACATTCACTCTCCCGCGCCGCTTGAAAAACGGGACCGATCCACTCTGCCAGGGGTACGGGAATGGAAACAAAAGGAAAAATGGACTCTTCCTGAAAGCAACAGCTTGTCGCTCCACTCTGCCGGCCGCTTCATGGGGGAAGGCAGCCCTGCTTCACCCCCATGGCGTGTGCTGAAGGGGGATCCTGTGAGCCTCTGTTTACATGGGCGCCAGCTATCCGCCTGATAGCAGAGCCAATTGAAGCCTGTCGTAAACTTACAAAGCCTAATTACGTGTATAGTACACTCATAAGATAACGTAATTCTTATACAGGGCGGTCGGTCATTCTTATATCAAAGTCAGACTAGATGACTCCAAATTTTCCACCTGTGCGGTCTTTAACTGACAAACATCCCTTCTTGCTGTCTGCTTTTCGTATTTCAAAACAGGAAGCTACGCTAGATTATGAAAGTTGAAATTGCTTTGCTTAAAAGAAAAAGAAAGAAGAGGGAAAAAAAACTGCTTTTATTATTAATATTACAATTACTTTTATTTATATATTTATCTAAAACAGAAACAAAAAGAAAACTTCTAAATAAATGTTGAGAGAGTGATTTAAGGTAATTAATGTAGATTAAAAAAAAAATTGGTTGAAACCAACCGTAACAAGATTGCTCCCCCCGGCTAATTAAAAAAATTTTTTTTGAGAAAACAAATTATTTTTTTGAAAGGTAACTGGGTACCACATGGCATGCTGGGACCTCAACACTGAAAAAACTGACCCACATACACAACTCATACAACGATCCGGGACGGGATCCAGATAATTCACCGCTGAAACACCACCCTAAAAGTATATTCCGGACATATACAACCAGAGCTCGCACATCCGTAGCAACCAATACCTAAAATACTACCTCAAACATTACTATAAAAAGAGTATAACCATAGGAGGAACCACAAGCTGTTTTTACCACTAAAATGACCAAGATACATTCTGCACCTGTAAAAGAACACAAGTTCCACTTGGACTGTGAAACCTCACTTCCCTACTACTGTCATTCCTACGCATAACTGCATCTCACCTGAAATTTCTGGTAACAGAACTGTAAACAATACATAAATTGAATTTTGAAAAAAAAAAAATTAGCCGAAAAAGAAGAGAAGTGCCCACTGACTAAGTTTCATTACACTGCTTATATACATAACTTCAATAATTGGCATCACAGTATATTACAACACTATCTATTAATGTAAATAAGTACTAGTAATATCATAGTTACAACACTGTAAATGTCAATGAAATTTGTAAAACACATATTAATTCTATTATACAAAAATACACAAGAGCAACTGGCGACACAAAATTAAAATATATAAATACTGTAATAGAAGGTTATACATATAGTAAATTAAGAGCAAGACACACAATTTGGTAACTATAGACCATGTTATAGAATCACGTATACATTTGTTCGTGAAGTTATGTTTGTATTTGAAGAAAGTTCTTAGAACCGTGTAACTGTGTAGATTTTATAAATGCACTTACAAGTAATGTGCATGGGAAAGAGTATCTCTGCCTCTGTGCTATTTATAGCAAAAGCAGTTTCGGGCTTTTGGGCACTACAGGGAAAACATTCCACAAAATAAAAATAAAAAACAGGGGTGGTGACATATATCACCAGGAAGGAAAAACACACACTCCACCAAAAATAGGAAGTAAAATTAAGAAAATACTTAATTCTAGTAATTTAAGCCATACACAACCACATCCAGGTATGTACATGAGAACGTATGTACAAGAAAAAAGAAAAAGGGTCCACACTCCTTAAAGTTTAAGTTCAAATAAGACCACAAATTGCATAGTAAATAATAAATCTATCTAGTTAAAATGCAGAAATTAAAGTAAACACATACTTAAAAAGTTATGTATAGAACACAGATGCATAAAAAAAAATAAAAACACAGAACAACTTCGGCAAGAGGGTATACCAAACATACCATCCCAAAAAAAATGTTAAAGTAACGAAAATTACACTCGTTTTTTTTTTTTAAAAATACACCCAAAATCTACGAAGACGGTGTGCGGAAGGGTACATACCACAAAATCTACCATAAAACAGACAAAAACCTTAAGTATAAGCATAAAAAGTGTTAAAAATGCCTACATGAAAGTATCAAAACACAATCAAAACAAACCTTTAATACGCTAGAAAAACTAAGTTCCGTTTTAAAATGCCAAAAAAAAAATAATTAAATATACATACACATTAACTAAACTATAAATAAATACAAATAAACAAGGTAAAATTGAATAAAAATGCCTGAATAACGAAAAAAGGTATTTAGTATTTATAACTCGGACGATCTCTTCTATCCCGTAGCGAATAGTCGGTTCTAGAAATCGATATTGAACGACTACTTCTATTCGATTTAGCAGCTGGACGAATCGATGAACGAGACCTGCGCGAATCGCTGTGCTCAGCAGCTTAACTGCTTTCTGCCGTGGCTGAATTTTTACCTACGCGCATTTCGCTGCTTTCTGCCGTTGCTAAATTTTTATTTACACACATCTCGTTATTTTCTGGCGCTGTTAAAGTATACCTTTCGTTGCTCTCCATTTGTTGTGGGTGTTGGGGTTCCTTTTAAATACAATTTAAATTAAAAAAAAAATCACTTACAACTCAGTCTTCATCTGACAATTAACTGATTCAAAAACAAGTATACTCTGATTAACGTCACTGAAATCTGTTGCCATGGAAAGGGGAGTAAATTTGTCAAAATATCAAAACTCAAAAGAATCCGAATAAGTTAAAACACCATGATGATTTTGAATTCATAATTTTAAAATAATTCTAAATGTAGTAAGGGGCAACAGATTTCTAAATCAAGTAGCATACTGAAATGCGAAAGAACACCCAACTCCACTCCAACCCGACCAAGCTCAAACCTCCATACACAATAAATTAGCAAAATATAACCATCATTGAATTTAGCCAATTGAAGAAAACCTGAAATTCCTCCAATATGAGGACAAAAGGGAATAGAGACAAATTAATAAAATAAGCATATGATGGAATACTAAAAATTTAAGAATAAAAATGGAGATTTTGACCAAGATCAGATTGGTTAACCAAAATCGTATAGTGGTTCATAAACAAGGAATACAATCCTTTTCTCCCCCCTTTTTTTTTTTTTTTTTTTTTTTTTTACTTTTTATTATTACTTACAGAAAGGTTAAGCCTTTCTTATAGGTTTACTGTGAATATAAAATATTAATTATTTAGAGATTTGTACAAAGAAAAACATACCATCCTTGATAATAAACAAAAAAAACTCAATTTATTTGAACATTTAAAATTATGAAGCAACTAAGTTATCAAAAATAATCTTAATAAAACAATATAACAGCTAATCTTTTAAGTTGAAACCACTCACTGGTTACTTTTAAATTACACATCATATTTTTAAAATTATCATCACATTACCATTTAATGGTCGTTCAATTATACAAACATTATATATTAACCTACAGACTATCTCTATTCATAATGTAAATTCTTATTGAAATTATCTAAAGATATTCATTTCACTTTTAAACTGTGGTATAGCAAACATATTTTTTTTTTTTTGTCAGAAAGATGTACAAATAATAAAAAAAAACTATGTAAAGAGTACTTACAATAGGTGGAGAGTTCTACAATTTAAATCAGTGGACATTTAGGAGCATTTCGTCCTTTCTCAAAATCTGTTGAACACACTTAAGCTGGAGTATTCAGGCTGGGGAAAAATTCTGTCAATACCCATGTGGGTTCACGCTAGCATTCATCATCACATGATGTGTCAAATGCCATCACGATGGAGATTTGGTTACCACTTCGTACCTCTCATCACACTGCATCACTTGCCATCAACTACTAGGTCCATCATCTTGTCAGGAGGGGGAAATTGTCCCACGGCCCAGAATTTCACTGTCGGAGCCAAAAGTTTCACTTTCATGAAACATGTGTTTTATTCTAAGATGGCCATCACCTTAACTCAGAACACTACTATTTCTAACGACCGTTTAGTTCAATATCTATGATCACCTCTGAGGATTAAGAGGTCATAATAATGTAATACTATTTCTTAGAATGCCACTACGCAAAAACGGGCTAAACATATCTTCTTTTTAATCTCTCGCTAACAGTTATAGATCCGCAACTCGAAAATGCCCTTATAGCCTCTTTTCATCATAACACTATGATTTAGGATAGTTAGTGTAGGGCCATCAATGCCTCACTTTCAATAATCTTCCAGAAACCTGTCCGCCTTCAACAGCTTCGCGATCCAGCCCACAGGCCAGTTTTCGAGCCCCGTAACAAGTCTAATTTTTACGAGCCAAACGACAGGTATCTCAGCCAAGCAACAAGTGTCGTAAACATTCACTCTCCCGCGCCGCTTGAAAAACGGGACCGATCCACTCTGCCAGGGGTACGGGAATGGAAACAAAAGAAAAAATGGACTCTTCCTGAAAGCAACAGCTTGTCGCTCCACTCTGCCGGCCGCTTCATGGGGGAAGGCAGCCCTGCTTCACCCCCATGGCGTGTGCTGAAGGGGGGTCCTGTGAGCCTCTGTTTACATGGGCGCCAGCTATCCGCCTGATAGCAGAGCCAATTGAAGCCTGTCGTAAACTTACAAAGCCTAATTGCGTGTATAGTACACTCATAAGATAATGTAATTCTTATACAGGGCGGTCGGTCATTCTTATATCAAAGTCAGACTAAATGACTCCAAATTTTCCACCTGTGCGGTCTTTAACTGACAAACATCCCTTCTTGCTGTCTGCTTTTCGTATTTCAAAACAGGAAGCTACGCTAGATTATGAAAGTTGAAATTGCTTTGCTTAAAAGAAAAAGAAAGAAGAGGAAAAAAAACTGCTTTTATTATTAATATTACAATTACTTTTATTTATATATTTTTTTAAAACAGAAACAAAAAGAAAACTTCTAAATAAATGTTGAGAGAGTGATTTAAGGTAATTAATGTATATTAAAAAAAAAATTGGTTGAAACCAACCGTAACAGCAGGTGACAGGTTTCACCGGGCCCCTGGGAAGACTAAAAGTACGGGCCCCCTACAAGAAAAGGTATTGAAATCCGCCACTATGATGTAGAGATCATATATATTTGTAATTTTATTCAAAATTTATAATTTCTTAATTTTTCAAAAAGTTAATTTATATCTTTATTTAAATTCTATTCATTCTAAAGCAAAGTCATATCTATCCCACGATAAATGCTATTTAATCATGTACGCGTAATCTTTCATTTATTCTGCAGCTTTCGTTAACCGCATAAAAGTATTTCTCTTCTAAATTAAGAATGTGACGACGGTTATTTCGCATATACATTGATACACTAGTATTCTTTTAGTAGATATATCCGCTCCGCAAATCTATTAAAATTCACTTATGTTGTGCATCGCGGTGCCTTTATTCTGCCAGCCATCGATTGTCTGTTCCATCTGGAATGCAAATCTAGATTCTTTTCAACTGCTTGTTTGCATTTTGTTATTAATAACACTTTATTCATCCTAATGTATAAATTCCGCTTTCCCAGGATAAGCCGCAGGGTTGCTCCGTTAAAACCTATATTTTGAGAACGCGCCTAACTTTGCATCTCTGTTCTCTATCCCCCACGCAAAATTAACATTGATATATTCTAAACCGTCTTAAAATTCCGAATGGCGATAAAAATTAATGCACGTGTAATCTGGCGATATTGGGATGACTTCTGACACACATGTACATCTCGGAAAGTAGATCAGACTCCTCTTAACCTCCGCTAAAAAAGAGGTTGTTGCTATTGATGTAAAAAGACCACCTCCCAAACTTTACCATCATAGTCAAGTCCCTAATAAATAAAAACCTTGCAAGGAGCTATGGACTCTTCTCTATTCTTGTTTACATTTATGCTGACTTCTTACAGGAAACGTTCCCGTGGAGTTATTGCGACAACTACTTCTATTACGGTGATTTTTTAAGTACATTACGATCACATAGTATCAACCCGTACTCCAGCCATTAACTACACCATAGCCACTTATACGAATCAATGTATAATCAAATAAGGCTTTTTTTTTTTTTTTTTCTAGAATTAGAAACAGGGCATCAATTGTCGCTTATTTGATTCAGCACCACCCCCTTTAATTGAATCAGGCTCCGCTTTACAAACACGAATAATTCAAAAAGTGGTTATCAAACTTTGATCGAATCTTACCATAAAATAATTTATTCAAAGGCAAAGGTATTCTGGAATTCTACATTTTACCCGCTTCGAAATTTTACATTTTTACGACGCAAACATGTCAAAGACAAACCCAATGTCTCTGACATGTTTGCAAACAAAAATGGAAATGTCAGCTAATTTCTATCAGGTGTTAAAGAATTAAGAAATGTGTCCGTCCCCCTATAAATGTGATGCATCTTTGATTTTAATCAATTGCTACCTCATGACCAACTTTTCATAATTTCCATATCTCAAAAATTGCTTTGAAATACAATTTTGATTATATTTGTATTCATAGGTATATATATTTTTTCGAATATTAATGTCGAAATAAAAATCAATATAACCTTATATTAGGGTGCCAAGAATGGCTTCGCGACAAACGTCACGTATAGGTGACATATAAAGGTCTCAAAAATCATTGATTACTGATACCAGTAAATTTAAAGAGAAAATTTTGACTTATTCAATAGAAGAATTTCTGTAATAAAGTTGGACCAGAATTTCTTTTCTGAATAATCGGTGATAAAAATTCTTTATGTGACGTTTGTCGAAAGTGGTTAAAAGCGTAAAATGTCTGTTATGTTCATACTAATGATAAATACTATATAATTATTTATAAAATAAAATTTCCGCAATTAGTTGTGTGTTTTTTAAATTGTTTATTTTGATATCTTATTTTACCTTATTAAATAGTGAAGCTTTATTATCGTATTCGTGAAGTGGTGGAAAGCGTTTCATAATCTATGCGTGGCGCAAGATTTGTCTTTCTTGTTTATCTCAGTATTTAATTATATTTAGTCACTTAGAAAGATTCATTTTTACTCTCTTTTTTTTTTCAAAATTATTAGAAAAAAGAAAATTTAATTTATTAATCTTCAAAATTTAGGGAAGAGCCCTCCCCTGCATTCCTTCCTGCCGGCGCCGATGAACAGAATCAAGATGCTGAGAAGTGAACATCTCCGAACTCGCAATTGTTTTGATAAAGATTTATCCACTGGATATTTGATGTTGCCACCTGCGAAAACAAAATATGTATAATCCTTAACTAAATAATCGACAGAAAACTTTTGTTATCAGTAGAAGGTTCATCATTTTTATTTCCGTGCTTAACAGTCAACTTTTTTTCTCCCCTATACGTGATTCGGTATACAGAAAAAATGTTTGAGGAAAATCTTTTGATAATTCTATTATTTATTTGTCTCCCGTATTTCGTGTTGTGGGAGGTCTTATAATCGTCTGTTGGCATTTATCAGGTAATCCATTAAATGTCTACCTAAGACCTGAGGGTATTTGCGCTCTTACATATACATACAGGTGGCTCACTTCCAGCTTAAGGTTGGTAGATATAGAATACGGAAAAAATAAATGTATTCCATCACAAAACACATTTCTGTTAAAGTATTTTTTTTTTTTTATTATTCTCTTTCAGATTTTCCAACGTAGTCGAGAGATTATGATTGTAGATTCCCCCTTCGTCCCCCCTCTTAATTTGTCCAGAATATGTCGATTTTTTCACTCTCTTTTTAGAAAGAGTTCATTACTCCAGAGGATCTCTGTCAAAACTAACATGTTTGACTGTTTGTTGACTTATCCTTATTGCTTTAAGAAATTTTCATGAAATTGTTGAATAGTTTATGAAAAAAAATATTAGTTATCGGTCGCGTATGCGCAGTTAAAAGTTATTTCGGTACTTCTCTATTATCCCGTCGACCACTTTTCATAACAAAAAACTATCGCCAAACTGTAACGCCAAATAAACGAGAGAACGTTGCCATTGGAATATAAAAATAAATAAATAAATAAAATATAAGAATTTAAGGACACAATTGTTATTTTAATTAATGAAATAACTAACAAATCAGTAAAACAAAATGAAAAATACACGCAAATGTCGAATTAAAAACCACTTGATGACATAACAAACACGTATAATGCTTCTGACGTCAAGTAAATGGGACTATATTTGTTGGACTGGTTTTTGTTATGAAAAGTGGTCGACGGGATAATAGAGAAAATAATAGAAGTACCGTTATTTCAAACAAATGCTCATATTTATTATAAAGGCGTAAATGGTCAGTTAAACTGATGTTTCTGAATTTTAAGACTGTTCTGAAATCCAAACAGGCTACTTTCTGACACATTTTTAAATTCATTTTTTCTCGTAAATGCATGAAATTTTGTTATTCAGAAACTATGTAATCGAAACACGTTTTTTATTTTTTGGTAAAGGCAGAAGGTCTTTCAGAAAAGGATGTCAAAGTTGACGTTTTGAATCGAATATCCCACGCGACAGCCCGAGAAGAGCGAAAAACGTGTCGTCATGATGTGACCAGAATCGCTTATAACTTGGTAAGTAATCTATTTATTAAAAAATGGAAACCTCATTTCGCTTCCATTAGTCAGGCTTGCCAATTTTATGCCTTTGCATTTAAAAATGAGTCTGAAATTGTGTCAGAAAGTTTTACGTTATTGTTGCGCAAGATCATTTCAGAACCACCTTAATTTTGAACTAGATGTAAGCTGAATTGAAGTTGATTATATATAAACATATTTATGTGCTACATTGAAAAGCCTGCAGTTGGAGTAATTTTTTTTTTTTAATCTCGTTGTTGTACGGCAAAATATAAAGTATTTCCTATGCAGTGTAATTATCCATTTATATATATATATATATATATATATATATATTTTTTTTTTTCATATCTGAAGTACAGGATTTCAATTGAACCATTTTGGGAAAACTTCCGGTTATAAACATTGAATTATTTACAAAATATTGCTATATTTTATTGATTGTCATTTTCATTCAACATCATAAAGTTCTTTGATTATACTGGAAGTTTCAATGACTAGTTATAGGCTTCGTGCAAACCTTGGATTTTAATTTTAATACCATAATTTTCGAATAATAATCTTCGCCTTCATTAATTACAGAATTTCTGTTATTAAATGAAGCCAATATTACTGCTCGAAAAACGTGGTACTCATATTGAAGAACACTACGAATCCTGTGTAACAACGCAGTGAAACATCCGGTGTATGTACAAGGCTCCAGGGTCCTATCATAAAAATTTTGGTCACTGGGTAAAACTAAGCGCGCCGCAAGGTGGGCCAAATGCCAACTGCCGTACCCAAGTTCTCAACAGCTTTTACCGAGCGAGACCAAGCGGACCCAGTTTATCTGGGACACCACACATGTTCGCTTTACGGCGGGGAGGGGGAGTAGCACCGCCACCTGCGCACCACTCCTCCTGCACCCGAGAATTTGGTGACATGGTCGTACGACGGCAGAACCATTGTACTACAGGAAACTGCAGCATGATATTTGGGGGCGCGTCCAAGTTCCCCAGGAGCTTCGGGTACCCATACCGGATTCGGGTACCGGGCCCTAGGTTTTTCCTAGGTTCTCCAGGCCCGTACTTGCTTTACCAACGCTTCCGGACGTGATGATCTACAGAGATTTGGGCACTGGGTAAAGAAAATAGTTAGGCATAATCTTTTAACAAAAAATGTATATGAAAATTACATCAATATTCAACTATATGTATTACAGAATGTAAAAATGTTGATGAAAAACTTACACCATCGTGCATACAAATTGTATTATTTTTAGCATTATTACTATTATTATTTAATTAAAAATGAATTTGTCAGAGTCTAATATTTTGTAACAAACATTAATTAATTCTATGCAATCTTGTAAAATCTCTTTATCTCAATGAAAATACGAACTCTACAGATAAAATAGTTTTAAAATTAAAACAATCATGTAAAATTTAAAACCATATATAAATACAAAGAAGTTGTAAATGATTTGGACTTATTATAAAGGACTTAAACTTCGAATACGTAAAAATAAATAAATAAATAAATGTAAGTGCACTTACATTCACACACACACAAAAACAGCCCGTATAAAATATTAAAACACATGATGCTCGTATAATTAGAAATAATTGTAATTCAAAATTTGAAAAGTTCACTGTAACAATTTTCTTATAGTTACTTTATTAGATTTATTAGTATATTTTATTTCAAATATTTCAAATAATTTATATAATGAATATTTTACACATTACTTAATTTACATAATTCATGTAATGAATATTAACATATTTTAAATTTTTATTACCTTAAAATGCTTTTCAATCAAATTACTATTGAGAACCAGTAAATTTTTGGTCCCTTAAAATTTGTGAGACCTGGGCATGTGCCCCGTGTGCCCTGTCGGTAATAGGATACTGAGTAGGACACAAAAAGGAGTGAATGCTTAGAAAATCCAGAATATTAGTCTTCATGAAAAATCGTCTAACATAGACATGAAATAAAATGCATTATATTATGGGGTATCATAAGTAAAAGACAACACCATTGAAAATCATCTGTTCAAGCATCATGTTATCAAAATAATTTTTATTGAAATATAGAATATTTTATATTTTGTTATTATGGATGTTTCTAGAAAGACATTTATTTAGATTTTTTGAAAAATAATACTTAATATGCATTCAGATAGAAGTAAGTCTATCAGAAAAGTTGATGAAATGCTGAGTTTAAAGGAACTACCAATTTTTGACACGGTTAAATGTGATCCAGTATACATCGTTTACTGCTTATTTATCATTATTGCAAAGAAATGAGGCTATATATATATATATATATATATATATATATATATATATATATATATATATAATTATAATATCTTTGAATTTCAAAAAAACATATAAAGTTCTTGTAACAATCTAATTAAATCTCCAAAGAGATAATTAATAATAATGTGTAGACAGAATACCACGTAGTTAATAAATTAACAAGTACAATCATAATTTTACCATAGCTTGTGCTTCAATGGTATTTGGCCAAAAATACTGAAAATATGAAGAATATTTAAAAAGAGAGAGAGGGGAATATCCATATACTTAAAGCTAACCTGCTTTTTAGTTTTTCGTGCAAAAATGCCTTTTATAGGCATGCGCGAGCATTCAGCTAATCAGCTAGAGGCTTTTACTATCTTCAGACGCGATATTTCAGCCAATGAGGTGAAGTCTTTTTCCTCTCTCTAGAAGCGTATGTGGATTACTACGACTCCATTTGGTTGTTCGGTTGTTGAAACTTTATGGATTTCTTTTATTAAGGTATTTTTTCATTTTACCGTATTTATTTTCTTTTTAAGTCGTATGTATTTTATTACTTTGAATTTTTTATAACTAACCCTTTTTTTGAGAGAGAGAGAGAGATTTCGTGGCACGAAATTCCGCGAATCGTTTCCGATGTAAACAAACTATTAAGATGCAAGTGTAAAATTTCAGTTTTTTAAACTTTTAATATGTAATTCTGTGTGATATGATTAAATTCAGGTTTTCTCAGCGACGATCACAGTATTTTTACGAAAAATTTTTTGTATTAATCAAGCTTTTTTGGTTATTAAGCATAGCTAAACACGAAAGAAAACTTTGTTATTTTAAGATTTTGATGTGAATTATTTGCGTACATTTATAAGGCGAGTTTCACTGAATAATTCAAGAAAAAAAAATCTCATCATTATACATATTTAGTTACGCATTATTAATTATTTACTTGGCCTTTACTTTTAATATTTCAAACTTACAGCTGAATGTAACTATTAAAACATTTGAAATACTGTATTCGTAAAATGAAATTTCAGCTTAAACACTCGACAATTACTTTTACTTATGCATTATTAATTATTTACTTGGCCTTTAATTTTAATATTTCAAACTTACAGCTGAATGTAACTATTAAAACATTTGAAATACTGTATTCGTAAAATGAAATTAGGTTAAACACTCGACAATTACTTTTAGTTATGCATTATTAATTATTTACTTTTCCTTTACTTTTAATATTTCAAACTTACAGTTGAATGTAACTATTAAAACATTTGAAATATTGTATTCGTAAAATGAAATTTCAGCTTAAACACTCGACAATTACTTTTAGTTATGCATTATTAATTATTTACTTGGCCTTTACTTTTAATATTTCAAACTTACAGCTGAATGTAATTATTAAAACATTTGAAATACTGTATTCGTAAAATGAAATTTCAGCTTAAACACTCGACAATTACTTTTAGGTTAAATTAAGGTTTTTTCAGTGACGATCACAGTATTTTTACCAAATAATTAAAAGTACTACATGCATGCATCTATCTATCTATCTATCTATATTAGAAATTGTGCAGGTTTCTGGTCACTGTTTTGTTTACATATTTTAAACAAAAATTTCAATTTAATAATGCACTGAAAATTATAATGAATGCTTACAATTAAACACAACAACACAAAACAAAAAATTTCACAAAAACACATTATTTCCCTGATATTTTCCCACAACTAATCAATAAATTTGATGATATTTTATTGCAATTTTAAACCATGAACTTTAGTACTTTTCTGTTTTACGGACACTATGCCAAAATGTATGTATGTATGTAAATGTATGTATGTATGTTTGGCGACAATGGTGTACGTATAATGGAAAAGTGCCTGAATTATTATTTTTATATATATATATATAAAATATGAACATAATTGCCGACACAGCAAGTTTTCTGGATTTCTCCCTGGCTCTCTAACCACATTGTTAACAAAACAAAAAATTCACGAAAAACACATTATTTCCCCGATATTTTCCCACAACTAATCAATAAATTTCATGATATTTTATTGTGATTTTAAACCATGAACTTTAGTACTTTTCTGTTATACGGACACTATGCCAAAATGTATGTATGTATGTATGTTTGGCGACAATGGTGTCCGTATAACGGAAAAGTGCCTGAATTATTATTTTTTTATATATATATATAAAATATAAACATAATTGGCGACACAGCAAGTTTTCTGGATGTGAAAGGCGGAGATGAATTTCATTCATTCAATGACCTTTTTAAAAGTTTCAAGTTTGGATTGAGTGCACATGAACATAGAAACCGATACCTATTTCTATGTTTATGATTGAGTTATTTGGATATCTTTTCGTATAGCACAGAAAATCATTTCTCCCGCTTTCGTAATACAGATAAATTCTGGTGTATTTTTTTTTCTTCTTTTTATATCATAAGTACTTTTCTACTTTAAATTTTTTTAACCTAATAGTAATTGTCGCGTTTCTAAGCTGAAATTTCATTTTTCGAATGCAGTATTTCAAATGTTTTAATAATTACATTCAGCTGTAAGTTTGAAATATTTAAAATATTAAAAGTAAAGGTCAAGTAAATAATTAATAATGCGTAACTAAATATGTATAATGATCAGAATGACATATTAAAATGTGTACAGAATGACATGAAAATTTTAAAAAACTGAAATTTTGCACTTGCAACTTAATTGTAAATTTCATTGTTTACATTGGAAACGATTTGTGGATTTTAAGAATTTGCGGAACTTTGTGTCACCAAATTACTAAATCTCTCTCTCTCACTCTCCAAAAAAAAAAGGGTTAGTTTAAAAAAATTCAAAGTAGCAAAATACATACAACACAAAAATAAAATAAATACGGTAAAATGAAAAAATTACTTTAATAATAGAAATTCATAAATTTTCAACAACGACATCAAACGAACGCGACAGATCGACGAACATTGCGTTTTTTAAGTGACTGATCGACGAACCTTGCGTTTTTTGGGGACATATCGACAAAGTTTGCGTTTATTCCACAATCGATCGATAAAATTTTTCTTTTTTCCCTGACTGATCGACGAACTTTGCATTTATTCCGCAATCGATCGACGAAATTTGCTTTTTTCCGCAACTGATCGACGAACTTTGCGTTTTTTCCGCGACAGATCAACGAACTTTGCGTTTTTTCTGAGACAGATAGACGAACATTGCGTTTTTTAAGCGACTGATCGACGAACCTTGCGTTTTTTGGGGACAGATCGACGAACTTTGTGTTTATTCTGCAATCGATCGACGAAATTTGCTTTTTTCCCCCGACTGATCGACAAACTTAGCATTTTTTCTGCGACAGATCGATGAACTTTGCGTCTTTTCCACGATCGATCGGTGAATCTCAATCAAGTAAAATCTAAAGTCAGAAATTTATTTAACAACCTAATTGTTAAGGGTCCCTAACACATTTAATGGAACTTGAAAAATACACTGCATATATAAAACTTAACATTCTTCCCTTTTTTATAATAAAAATAAACATTTTACATAATCATTCTCAGTTGACTTAATTTTTTCAATGGTATTTTGTCATGTCTGCATTAATGTAATTCTTTAAATAACACGTAAAATAATAGTGGGGTTTAAAATTTTTTTTTCTCCCTCCCAAACATTACAACTCCCCTCCATTTAAAAATGTTGGTAGGGAGACTCCCGTCCTTGGAAAAATTGAATTTCAAGCCCTGCCTATAATATGTTTGTGTGTATTGAGGTTTGTATAGATGTTTGTGTGTGTGCTGTTTTTAATAAAGACAGTTTCATTTTTCACAAGAACCTTTCAAAAAATTCACATTCTTTGCGCAATCCTTTAACAAAATTTGCATTTTTTTTCGTGATTCTTTAATGAAATTCGCATTTTTTTCTGTATCTTTTTTTTGTCGAGATTCACAATTTTTTCAGCTATCCTATGACGTAATTCGTGTTTTTTTTCAGCGATAATTTGACGAAATTTGTGTTTTTTCTGCGATTTTTTTTTTTCACGAAATTTGCGTTATTTTCCATGATTCTTTTATGAAATTTGTGTTTTTCTGTGATCCTTAGACGAAATTTTCTTTTTTCGCAATGCTTTGATAATAATCACATTTTCTCTGCTGCCTTTTGATAAGATTCATGAATTTTCAGCAATCCTTCGATGAAATTCGCGTTTTTTCAGCAATCTTTGAAGAAATTCGCATTTTTCTCGCGATACTTTAACGAAATGTGCGTTTTCCAGCGATTTTTTGATAAAATACATTTTATTCCGCAAATTTTTAGACGAAATTTGGCAAGAAAGCGCTATCTTTTGGTGGAATTTCCTGTTTTGCGATTCTTTGACAAAATTTGCTCATCTTTTGCGTAAATCACGTTTTTCTGTGGCCTTTTAACAAAATTCACGTTTTACATGATCCTTTGATGAAATTAGTGTTTTTCCTGTGATCATTTGACGAAATCTAGGATTTTTTTTCCCGCGAAGATTGATTATATGTTTTTAGTCTGCAGGTGCCCTAAAAAGTTTGTGACGCCAAACAAACAAAATTCATCCTAAAGAATTATTGTTTCGTTTCTGGAAATGAACGACTGTCAACTCATTGGCTGAATTATAAAGGGTGAAATGTGTAGGCACTGAGTATCATCTATACTATTAACAGAGTTTCCCCCAGGTTTAAAAAGGGGCAAGGTGCTGCTGGTGAGAAAAAGGGCACTTTTTTTATTCTTAAGGGCACTTTTTGGATTTTTGAGGGCACTTTTCAGAATCTTAAGGGCACTTTTCAGAATCTTAAGGGCACTTTTTTAATTGTTAAAGCTTAAAGGTATTCTTTTGGTTTTTAAAGCCACTTTTGATATTTCAAAGTCAAAACACTCTTTTTAAGACAACATTGAGTCAGTTTTTATTATGAAACCAAATTTTTTAATGCAAAAAGGAGAAAGGGCACTTTTTTTACTGAGAGCAAGAAGGGTGCTAATTATTTTGCTGGAGGGGGCAAGAAGGGTGCTAATTATTTTGCTGGAGGGGGCAAGAAGGGTGCTAATTATTTTTATGAGGGGCAAGAAGGGTGCTATTTTGCAAACCAAAGGGCAGGCAGGGTGCAGCACCCTTCTGAAACTGTCTGGGTGAAACACTGCTATTAATGTCGGTAAACGTCTGTCTGTGTGTGTGTTGTTGTGTCTGGCGTCTGTAAGCACAAAACTCTGCATGCAGACGATGGACATAAGTGCTTTTGGTATAAAAAAATTCGGAAGGGGAGTTTTTAAAATTCACATTTTGCGGGAGAAGAGGGGTGCGAACGAATTTAAAAAATGAGTCCGCATCAATAATTATGGCGGCGGAGGGAGTATGTTTTGCCCACACGGGGCAGAGACTTTTCTTTGCTGACACCATTCATATGATATATCGTTCGAAAGGCCTGTGACTGCCTTTTCATGTTATGCATCTGTGTGGTCCATCCCCCCCCCCCCCCCGTCAATTGGGGCACTTTTCTAAATTTTGCACATACCACTCATGTTATATATCGTTAAAAAGATCTGTGACCGCTTAATCATATTATGCATCTCCGGTGTCCATCCCCCACTTTGCCCCCCCCCCCAAGGGGGTACTTTTGTAAATTTTGCACAAACCCTTCATGTTACGTATTGTTGGAAAGGTCTTTGACTGCTTATTCATGTTATGCATCTCCGGGGTCCATCCCGCCATTTCCCCCCTTTTAAGGGGGGCACTTTTCTAAATTTTGTTGACACCCCTCATGTCATATATTGTTGGAAAGATCTGTGACCGCTTAATCATATGCATCTCCAATGTCCATCTCCCCAATTTGCCCCCCCCCAATTTTCTAAATTTTGTTGACACCCCTCATGTCATATATTGTTGGAAAGGTCTGTGACCGATTAATGATATTATGCATCTCCAATGTCCATCTCCCCAATTTGTCCCCCCCCTCCCCCAAGGGGGTACTTTTCTAAATTTTGCAGACAACCCTCATGTCATATATCGTTGGAAAGGTCTGTGACTGCTTAATCATATGCATATCTCTGATGTCCATCTCCCCACTTTGCCCCCCTCCCCCCCCAAATAGGTACTTTTCTAAATTTTGCACACAACCCTCATGTCATATATTGTTGGAAAGGTCTGTGACTGCTTAAACATATTATGCATCTCCAATGTCCATCTCCCCACTTTGCCCCCCAAGGGGGTACTTTTCTAAATTTTGCAGACAACCCTCATGTCATATATCGTTGGAAAGGTCTGTGACTGCTTAATCATATGCATATCTCCAATGTCCATTTCCCCACTTTGCCCCCCCTCCCCCAAGGGGGTACTTTTCTAAATTTTGCAGACAACCCTCATGTCATATATCGTTGGAAAGGTCTGTGACTGCGTAATCATATGCATATCTCTGATGTCCATCTCCCCACTTTGCCCCCCCCCCCAAAGAGGTACTTTTCTAAATTTTGCACACAACCCTCATGTTATATATCGTTGGAAAGGTCTGTGACCACTTAATCATATTATGCATGTACCGTGTCCATCCCCTACTTTACCCCCCCCCCCAAGGGGGTACTTTTTTTAATTTTGCACACACCCCTCATGTTACATATCGTTTGAAAGGTCTTTGACTGCTTATTCATGTTATGCATCTCCTTGGTCCATCCTGCCATTTCCCCCTCCCCAAGGGGGCACTTACCATTTACTTGCACAACAGCGCTAAATGTGTCAAATGAAAGAAATTCCGCGAGTGCATGTGCCAGTGAAACTTAGCCAATTGCTGTTCTTCAACCTAGCTTTAATTCAAAGTGGGTTTTTTATTTATTTGAATTATTCTGCAAAAGTTTCAAACATTTTAAAGCAGCTATGAATTTTATTTTTATGGTACTATCAAGTTTTTTGCCGTCAAATTTTGACGGGTTCCATCTAGTATATATATATATATATATATATATATATATATATATATAATAAACCATAAAATGTTAATAATTTAGAGTTGATATCAAGTGCATATAGTGAAAACATACTACACTGTATGCACTTCAGTGAAGTGCATACAGTGCCAAGTGAAAACATATGGATTAAGAAATGAAATATGAACTAAATATAATGGAAAATTGGATAACAAGAGATTTAAAATAGAATTGGATATGAAAAAACACGTGTAGATATAATCTTCAGCCTGGATGTATCCACACGTGTTTTAAAAATAATTCAGTATTACATAATTATACTGGCATATATGCTAAGATTAGTATAATCATCCAGGTATACTGAATTATTACCAGAAAACAATTGGAAATAATAAAATTGGAAATAAAAAACTTGTAAAGAATAGATAAAATATTTTACTCACAGTAATTATCCAAAAATCCGTAAACAACACTATACTGAATTATTACCAGATAACAGTTGGAAACAATAAAATTGGAAATAAAAATTTGTAAAGAACAGATAAAACATATGGATTAAGAAATGAAATATGAACTAAATATAATGGAAAATTGGATAACAAGTGATTTAAAATAGAATTGGATATGAAAAAACACGTGTAGATATAATCTTCAGCCTGGATGTATCCATACGTGTTTTAAAAATAATACAGTATTTCATAAATATACTGGCATTTATGCTAAGATCAGTATATTCATCCAGGTATACTGTATTATTACCAGAAAATAATTGGAAATAGTAAAATTGGAAATAAAAAAACTTGTAAAGAATAGATAAAATATTTTACTCACAATAATTATCCATAATTCTGTGAACATCATTAGACATTTTATAGACTTTTTATAACTGATCATTAGTATCACTTAATATAAAGGTGATCGGCTAAACGCACATTCACCATGACCATATAAAGTGTAAACAATGTTCAACCAGCTTTATATATATATATTAAGTTAAAGAATTTTAAAGACTTTTCGGAACTGTTCGGAGACAAGCAAATATTTCGGTGGGGAGGAAATAGTAATTTAGATGATTATTTATTTTTTGTTACCAAAAGCAACATATAGGACAGAAAATGTAATATAATTTAAAGATTTTAAACTTTGTATGCTGAAGAAGGCAAAGGGATGGTGGAAATTTTGGGAAGAAGAGGGGATGAGAGTTTTAAAGAATATTTATTTATTTAATTTTAATTTTAATTAATTTATTTATAAGCAGAAATATGCTGAAACACAGAAGATTTCCTCCCTTGAAGCTAAAAATTATAAATAGACAAAAGCAACTAAAGCTAAAAAAGAAAAAAAAAATTCCAATGCCTATTATTTTTGTTGATGAAAAAAATTTTAGTATTTAACTTGTTAAAGCATGGATATTTTTTTTCTAAATACAACTTACGAGCCAGGAAAATATACAGCCTATAAAAAATAAAATTTCGTAACTTAAAAAAAAAATTACTTTTTTGACGTGATTTGAAATATTTCTGAAATTGGAACTATAATTCTAAAACTATCAACTTAGAAATTAGCTATTGCTCAACGATAAGAAGGTACATCTTGTATAAAACTTAAAAAAATATATACATTTCAGTTTGTAGGACTACTGATGCTATGTAAAATGAGATAAAAATAAAAACGAATTGCACGATTGACATTGAGGCTCCCGATCTAACAGATTTACTAGTGAAATTATGCAATGTTACCATCTGTGTACCATATGCAATGTATAACTGCCTAAATACGTTTTCATTATTGCGTATATTTAGTTCTAGAACTGTAAGACAAATTATATCTTCTCTATGGTATACACTAAACTCAAGATTTGAGTGGTTCACTTTTAGGTGCCTATTACCTGTACATAAGAAATTGAGTATGCCCACTACTGTTGCAAAGAGGAAAGGAAAGTTTTTTATTTTTTATTTATATTTTTTCCAGGACATATATTTTGAAACATTGAATGTTTATTCTGATAAATGAAGCTTATGGTTGGGCTAAAACGATATATATATATATCTTTTAGAGTTCACTAAAATTTTAATGATAATTAGAAAAATGTCCTTAAGTGGCTCGCTATTGGTACATTTAACCTCAATACCAAATAATTTCTTGCTTTTCTGTAATTGTAATGTATTTTTTATTACGCTTGTTTGCTAAATGAATTTACACAAATTATTTTCACAAGAAATAATTGTTTGAAAAATAATAATGATCAGACGATAATTTATTTTAATAATTCAGGTACTTTTAGGAAATGTAGAGCTTAGATTGGTAAAGAAGCAGACGATTTGGCAAGCAACCAAACCAATACCATATAGTTGTCAAAGCTATGTTGACAAGTGATGAAAATAAAATGAAAATAAAAAAAAGCAAGACGTAGAAAAGATTCTTATAACAATGTTAACAACCCGATCGTTACTGTGGGTGTTTCGAACTCTAAAAAACTTGGCGGGCAGATGGAAGCATACACTCACGCTCTCTACACACGCATACACCCCGATTTACTACACTTCAAGTACACTTCAACTTCCATTCACACCTGAACGTTATGTTACCATATTCGGACTTCATTTGGCGCGGCCATTTTTCTTATTTCTGAGAAGTTTTGTTAGTGTTTTTTCATTTCGACCACGTATTTTTATTTTTCTACTGAGAGTAATTTAGCGCAAGGGGCTTTTGGCGAGTGTAGGGTGAGGCTGGGGGTGGTTGTGGGTTAGAAGAACATCTGCCTTTGGAGTACTTGAACTCAGTGGTTTTAATTGTTTTTGGGTGTTTCTCTGAAGAAAAAAAAATTGACAAATATGCATTCATGTTGAGGTTTCATTATTTATTGTCTCTTTTAAAAAAGAATTTATTCTTACACATTGATGTCGCCAAAATAAGCTTCTAAGACGATACAATGAAATTAAAGATGGCGTATAGCTTCAAAAGTGAAACTAAAATCAATTAAACAATAAAGAAAAACTATGCGTCAAGCATAGATTATGAAACACTTTCTAGCTTCCTGAATACTTTAAGGTGGTTCGCAAATGACCTGCTCAACAACGCGAAACTTTCTGACATATTTTCTGACTCCTTTTTAAACACAAAGCATAAAATTGACAGGACTGACTATTGGAGCGATTTGGAATTGAAATGAGTGTTCCATTTTTTTTGATAAATAAATTACTTATCGAGTTCTAAACGATTCGTGTCACGCGACGACACGATTTTCCCCCTGTCTCGCGCTGAAACATCGGGAATTCAGTTCAAAACGCCGAGTTTGACAGTATTTTCTGAAAGATCTTCGGTCTATACCAAAAAATAGAAAAAGTGTTTCGATTACATAGTTTCTGAATAATAACACCTGCCAATTTCATGCATTTCTGAACAAAAATTAATCAAAAAATGTGTCTGAAAGTAGTTCCTTTGGATTTGAGAATAGCCTTAACAAAAGTTTTCCGTTTAATAAGGTAAAGAGGAAGCTTAAGTAGTTATTTTAGAAAATGCATAACACATTCGAAAACCTGATTGCAACAATTACCGTCCATAGCCGGAAAGGTACTCCAAAATTTTTTGGGCAGACGTGTATATTATCTATAGATTTGTATATATTCTATATAGTATGCTAAAATTAAGTTTAGCAAGAAAACGCATAACACAATTGAAAATTTACCTTCAGCAATTTCTACCAATAGACGGAAACGTACTTGAATTCTTCTGTACAGCCATGCATACTATCGAGAGATTTTTATACAAGCCACATATTAAGCTAAAATTTAATTCAGGCAAAAGTACATCCAAAACTACTGAATCACACTTCTAGGAATTACTATCCATAGCCAGCCATGTATCCAATTCTTTGCATAGCCCTGACTATGATTGTATTTTTTTCATTTTTTTTTCAATTCCTACTATTAGCTCACACTCTCTATATATTTATATATCTTGTTCAAATTTTCAATCGTTAATAAAATACTTTTTATACATCCACTCAAGTTCAAATATATTTTTTTTAACTTGTAGGGGCTGACACTTGATGTTAATACAGTTTTTTCAAATATTAATTCATTAATTAAATTTAATTAATTAATTTTAGTTTTATGTTCGAGAAAAAAATTTCTCCCATTGTTTTCATAAAGATTTTCCTCAAATTAGTGATGCCACAAAAATAAAATACCGCAACTTTGATTATAAAAAAATGTTCAATAAAGATAACGTAGGACATTAATGCTGCCCGGGTTTATTTTATATATTTATGATTAAAAAGCAAAATTCAAATTCAAATGTTCAAATTATTTTTCTTTCAAATTTTCAATCGTTAATAAAATACTTTTTATTCATCCACTCAAGTTCAAATACATTTTTTAAAACTTGTAGTGGATGACACTTGATGTTAATACAGTTTTTTCAAATATTAATTAATTAATTAAATTAAATAACCACTAGCATTCAAAACTCGGAGATAAATGAGCAGAAACACTCCATAGGTTCCACTCTTCGAAAGAGCCGCTACTACATGAAATTGTTGACTCGTGATTATGTTTTAATGTTATTTTCTATACTGTTTCATATTATTTTTGGTACTTACGTATTATCCGGGCCATTCTTATATTATTTATTAAAATGGAAAATTGCAAGGAAATTCGCTTTCTATTTTGCCACTTAATATTATGATTCTGAAATATGTATATACATATTTATATTAATTGTAATTATTTAATAAAAAGTAACTAAAATAAAAAATTTCTTTGTTGACCTACATAGGAATTGACTTAAATATATATATATATATATATATATATATTATTTGTTTATATATTCTACAAACATCTCTTACTATACAAACTATAAATGAGCTTGAAAATGCATACTAACTAAATTTAAAAACACCTTTAATCAATCCACACTCATGCTTATGCTTAGGATTGCTTACAAATTCTTTTGTGTAGCCCTATACAAGGTCTCTACACTCAAAGATGTCCAATGGCTGATTCCTAAACCGCTAGTCATAGACATATAGTTCCAATTACAAAAATGCCTTAAATGAGGTAAAGAAGTATTTTAAAAGCGATTTGGGTGAATAAAAACATTTCTTAAAAAGTTACGAAATTTAAATTTTTATACGGTCTCCCGGTCCTATAAGTTATATTTAGTAAAAATTTCACATTACACTAAGAAGTAAGACAAAAAAAAGAAAAAAAAAAAGTTGCATTCTTCCACGATCAAAACTCAAAACTGACCGAGTAATAGCTGTTTACAGTTGAAGCATCTCTTTTGCTGCAAAATCGGGTCATTCACAAATTTACTAGAAATATAAATAATCGTCAGATATAACAAAAAATAATAGTTGAGAGCAAAATTAACATTACGATAAAGATTTGAAATCTATTTCCATTCTGACATATTAAAGATAAATATACAACTTGTACTAAAAATATAAGTAAAACAATAACAGATTTTTTTTAAAATGAAATGATGAAAAGCAACAGTCTCACTTTTTTCAGAAAATGATACATATTTTAAAATGCTATTAGATTATCTAATCTAAAACTTAATTAATAAAAATTAAAGTTATCTTAAAACTTGCTCGAGGTGACTTCCTTTGGCTGCAATGTAGAAATGTACACGTGAAATAAATTCTTCTAATACTTTAAGCACTTTGTGCACGGTCCCTCGAAGCATGGCCCAACTCATCTATGTTTAGATACAGAAATCGGCACATGCAATTAAGTTTCATAACTCGGTCAATTTTAGTGTTAGATGAATTGGACTTTTTTTTGTCTACTTGTTAGTGTTAATATGATTTTTTTACTAAATATCACATGTAGGATCAGGAGATCGTATACAAAAATTAAATTTCGCAACTTTTTAAGAAATGTTTTTATTGATCCAAACGACCTTTAAAATACTTATTTACTTCATTTAAAACATTTTTGAAATTTGAACTATATGTCTATGACTTACGGTTTAGGAATTAGCCATTGGGCACCGTTGAGAGTGGACACCCTGTATATAAGATAGACATGTGAAACTGCTACCAAAATGCTGGAAAACTAACCAATTCTTTTTGTTGTTGTTGCAGATTTCCGTAACGTGGCTGCATGAAACACTGGATTAGTAGCACGTTAGCACACCTGGTCTATAGTTAATTTCTGTCCATACATTAGCCAACATCACAGTAGGATCGATGTAATAACTGTGGTTATCCGTTGTCGCAGAGTTGCAAGATCTGATACACTGATTTCTCTGCACTGTGATTGGTGACCGAAAGACACCTTTGAGAGTGGACACACTGTATATAAGATAGACATGCGAAACTGGTACCAAAATGTTGGAAAACTAACCAATTTTTTTGTTGTTGTTGCTGCACATTTCCGTAACAGGGCTGCATGAAACACTGGTTTAGTAGCTACACTGTGTTTGGTGACCGAAAGACACCATTGATAGTGGACACCCTGTATATAAGATAGACATGCGAAACTGGTACCAAAATGTTGGAAAACTAAAAAATTTTTTGCTGTTGTTGCTGCACATTTCCGTAACGTGGCTTCATGAAATACTGGCTTAGTAGCACATAGCATATGTGGTCGATATTTAATTTATGTTCATATACATTAGCCAACATCACAGTAGGGATCGATGTAATGACTGTGGTTATCCGTTGTCGCAGAATTGCAAGATCTCATACACAGATTCCTCTGCTCTGCTTTTGGTGATACGATCTGGTGATAAACTGAGCTTTTTCCTGATTTCTGACCATTTCCGGTTTCCTGAACACAGCCACGTTACGGAAACCTGCAACAAAAAAACTGGGTTAGTTTTTCAACAGTTTGGCACCAGTTTCACTTCACATGTCTGTCTTACATATAGCGGATGTGAATAAATTTCGTAATCAGGGAAAGACTTTTCGGACAAACGTCGATATGTGTCTATAAACCAAATATGTTCAACAAAAGATTTTTTTTTTCATCTGTTTTTTTCACTAAAAGATAAAATATGTATAGAAAGACTTCTTTTGATAATCATTTACATTTTATGGTTATCGTAAGAAGAATATATTTTTGTAAAAATAGTATACACGTCTTAAACTATTATCGTTAGCCAATTTTATTAAACTTATTTATTATTTCTTTTTTTTAGAAAAGCGTGAGACACAAAAATACCTTTTGTTGAACGAAAGAGTCCGTAAAACATCAGTCTCAAATCCCCTACTCAACAAACGCGTAATTTTCTAACACATTTTCTGACTCATTTTTAAACTTTAAACGTAAAGGCATAAAATTGACAGTCCTGACTGTCAAAGCGATTTGGAATCGAATGGTGTCTTCCATTTTTTTTTTTTTTAATAAAAAATTATTTCTGCACTGCAAAAAATAATTGTTGATTTTACAGTATAAAACTGGCACCCCAGCTGCCAGTATTATACCGTAAAATTAACAGTATTAAACAGTAAAATAAGCAGTAATACGCTGCCGTGCAAGCAGTAATACGCTGCCGCGCATAACAATTATTTTTTGCAGTGTGGAGTTATAAGCGATTTTTTGTCAAATGACAGGTTTTTTAACTTTCTCGCGCGTCGCGTTCGGGAATTCAGTTCAAAACGCCAACTTTGAACTATTTTCTGAAAGATCTTTTAACATTACCAAAAAATATGGAAAATGCTATTTCATTACATAGTTTCTGAATAAGAACACCTGCCAATGTCATGCGTTTCCGAACAAAATTAAATCCAGAAATGGGTCAGAAAGTAGCTCTTTTTGATTTTAGAACAGCCTTAAGACTAGTATTTTAGTGATGTAAAGGGAATAAATACACAGCGGCCTGCACTGCAAAAAATAATTGTTGATTTTAGAGTATAAAACTGGCACCCCAGCTACCAGTATTATACCGTAAAATTAACAGTATTAAACAGTAAAATAACCAGTAATAACGCTGCCGCGCAAGCAGTAATACGCTACCGCGCATGCGCGGTAACGTATTGCTTATTTTCCGGTACTTAATATAAGGAAAATTTTAATTAAATATTCTTGGTGTCGTTTGTCAGTTTTGGAATTAAAATTAGGTGTCCTTTTTTGTGGATACCGCCCGTTAAAGGGTTAAACCTTGGAAACTTATTGCATCCTGAAATTTTTCATTAGTTCTTCTCCTAATGGTTTTTGAAAATGCTGGAAAAGTTTCTGGAATAGTGGTTAACTCTTAAGTTTTGCCAGGCTATATTATTTTTCCAAATGTTTATGATAAATCAGAAAACGTTTCAGCAATTTTCTACTCTTACATCGAAAAACGAAATCTAAAGTTTGAAAAAAAAAGTATCTACTGGCAAATCTTACATCAAGATATCCCAAAGTTGAGAACTCTGTAGCAAAATATACTATAACAGTGTTCCACAGATACTATGCAATTATAAAACCAAGATCCCTCTTTAGATGTAAAGACTAACTTCTCAATTTCAGTATGAAATTGTAAGGGATTTGTATTGTTTGTTTGCTCGGGGTCAAATAAAATATGTAACTGTCGTTGCCGTGCGGCATAAAATTCATTCAAGAGTATGTTTTCGAATAAAGAAAATAAAACCAAATTGACATTAATAATAGTTGCTGTCTGCAACTATACAATCAAGCAGGGCGGTCGCTCTGCCAAGCCAAGCTTAAAAAAAAAAAAAACGCCACACAAACAACGCCAAGAACTGAACTAGACCGCTACTGGTTATTTACAGGAATCAACTTCGCAATGTTAAATCGACAAAACATGCCAGATTAAAATATCAGATATATAATAAACCAAGCGTCGCCGAAATAAAAAACGAAAACTAGAAGACTCTAATGAAGAATTTCTTCAATTTAAGACCAAACTCATCTTCATAAGTGATTTATAAACAGAGATATAGATTTTTTTTAAAAACGTCGAGTTACTTAAAATGATCACTTTTTTCTTCGTCAAACTTTTTTTTTCAAACAACCTACAGACCTTAATATTCGGCAGAATAAAAAAAGGATTGCATTTTTGGACAAGTAATTACGTAATCTATGTGCTTTTATAAAATTCAGTGTAAAAAAATATTATTTTCTATCCTTAATTAGCAAAAAACTGTTAATTAACTTGGCGATTAAAAAATTATGCCAAAACAGAGATAAAACCCGCCAGCGACCATGTACCATCTGTATTAAAATAGCACAAATCAGTTACAGGTTATAATATAACCACATCAAATTTCATCTGCAAGTCAGCCATTTTCTTCTGAAGATATATTTTTTTTAAATAAAACTTCACAATTATAAGAACACATATTTTATCAAATAATTAAATATGGCTGCAAACTGCGGCAGATGATTGTTTCTAACATGAATAAGTATGAGAAATTGCAGGTTACGAATATGGATCTGGGTAACTCAGTCGCAGAGCGTGGGCATGGTACGCATAAGGTCCCAGGTTCGAGTCCAGTCCCAGGTCAATTTTTCACTCATGTTTGTTTAGTGTATTTAATTGTCTGATAAAATGCGTGTTCTTTTAAATATTGTAAAATAAAGTAATCAGACGTAGTGTTTATGCTTTAAAAATATTTTAAATATATAATTTACGTTTTTAGAAAGATCTTTAAAAATAAATTAGTTTTTGAGGGAAGATGTACCTTCTAAAATGTATACATTAAGAGTTATCGCCATTTAAAATTTGTTTCCAAACGTAAACAAAAATTTTGAAATGAATTAAATGTGATTCATTTATTTCTAAAAATAAAAAAACACGGTAAAGGACAGGCATTTCGTTCGCAGGAATACCTTTCACGTCATCTACTATATATACGAGGCTAGCGAAAAAGAAAGGCTACCGCGGTGCTTTACGCTTATCTTTTTTTACAGACCGCGGGATTCACGTGAGGCTCGAATCCACCAATGCAGGTGTACGAAAAGAGCATCACGTCACTCTAGCGGTCTGTAAAAAAAAGATAAGTGGAACGCACCGCGGTAGCCTGTCTTTTTCGTTAGCCTCGCTATATATATAAAACACAAACGGAAATTTCGTTCCGTTCCTTTATAACTCGAGATCTGCTGAATGGAATTTGATGGAACTAGCACTGTTCGAGAGATAATTTTTCAGGGAAGGTTTTAGTATGTAACACAACGTTCTACGTATAATAGCTATCGAATTATGATAGAAAGTTCTGTTATTTTGGCCGAAAAGGTTACCATTGCTAATTTTTTGGCGATCATTACTGTTGCAGAAAGAAATGAAGAGGCTATACATCTCGAAAAATAAAAGAAAAACTGTTACTAATTTTATTTAAAAAAAAAAAAAGAAAGAAAGAAAGAAAAAAAAAAGAGTTTTGATGAGAGAATATTATAAAACGAAAATATTTAATTTAAACATGATTAGAAATGTTCATAATGCTTAAAACATTATTCAAGGGGCAAGATTTCTATTGAAACAAATTTGGCGATTTATCTTTTGTTTTTGGAGATTTTGATTTTACTTTTGACCCCAAACAATTTGATTTTAAGCCAAAAAGTGTCTTTTTTTGTTGCAGAAAGAATTGAAATGGCTGTACATCTGGAAAAATAAAAGAAAAAACTGTTACTAATTTTATTTTTTTTAAAAAGAAAGAAAAGAAAAAAAAGAAAAACAGTTTTGATGAGAGATTTTAGGCCAAAAGGTGTTTTTTTTTCAAGTGTACGACTGCATTTTCGCAGTATTTTTTTTTTTTTTTTGGTACTTTTTGGTTAGCCGGGCGCCAGTGATATATATATATATACACACACATATATACACATATATCTACACAAATACATGTATATACATACATATATATATATATACACTTATATGTATGAATAGATATATATATGTGTGTGTGTGTGTGTGTGTGTGTGTTCATATATCACTGGTGCCCGGCTAACCGAAAAGTACCTTTTTTTATTCAAATGCAAACTATATTAATGGCAATATACTTCTATTTACTTCTACATATATGAAATTTCGTTCCGGCTGCTTATAACTCGAGTTCTGCTGAATGCATTTTCGTAGAACTTAAACTAAGATAATTTTTAAGGGAAGGTTTTAATGTATAACATATCGTTCTACGTAGCTTAGTTATATAATTATTCTGGGAAGTTCTATAATCAGATCAATCAGATTATGAAAGATTAGCCTTTTTAAAAGATTTTGCCGAATGTATTTCGATGGAACCTATACTGTTAAATAATTTTCTAGGGAACGTTTTATTATATAACGTTGCTTAGTTCTAGAATTATAGGGGGAAATTCGAAAATCGGGTGACCATTTTTTTTATCAAATATTAGCCTTTTCAATATTTGATTCCGATTATGAAAGATTAGCCTTCTAAAAAAGTTCTACTGAACGGATTTTGATGAGAATTGTATTGTTAGTTAGATGCTATTTCAGAAATGGTGTTAATGTACTATATATTGTCCTACGTTGCTTAGTCCAACAGTTATGTGTGAAGGTTATATAGTCAAGTGAACCCGATTCCGAAATATTAGCCTTTTTGATAGTTTTTACTGGGCGTATTTTTTGCGACTTGCATTGTTAAGTAGATAATTTGTAAGGATTGTTTTAGTATATTTTATATCGTTTTGTTGTTCTAGAATTATGTGGAAAAGTTCAATAATCAGATTATCAAAGATTAGCCTTTATAAAAACTTCTTCTGAATGGATTTTGTTAGTTAATTTGTTTGCATTGTTATTTCGATAATTTTTAGTGATGGTTTTAGTATATTGCATATAGTTTTATCATTGTTTAGCAAACCCTAACTGTAAATGACCAAATAAAAGAGTTTGTCCTTAACAGCTAAAATTTTGACTGCACATTAGAAAATATAATAGCGCAATCGCGTCATTTTTCAGTAATGTGGAAGGATATTCCACGTAAATATACAGATTGCTTTCAAATACAAGGTCAAATTAAACGATATATTTCGTTTGATTCAGGGTTCATTTGTAGAAGCCGACCAGCGCAGTGGGCGCAGCGGGCGTAGCTTGCTAGTTTTCCTATAAATTAATGAAATCCAGTTGTTAAATTATTTTTGTTTTAGAAGTGAAGTTTCCATTTAAATTTATTGTAACAGTACAATGTTTAATTGAATAAAATAAGGTAAATCTAAGAAATTGCTAAGAAATTCCAAACATGCACAGGACAACGCAAAAAAAAATAAAATAATAATAAACAAAAAATAAAAAATAGATAAATAAATAAATAAATAAATAAAAATCAGCTTTCAGAAATTCTAAAAATTGTTCCGCTATTCATATTATGTATCTTCGGGGTCCATCCTCCCACTTTCAGCCCTCCCACCCAAAGGGGGCACTTTTCTAAATTTTGCCGACACCTCTCATGTGATATATCGTTGGAAAAGTCTGTGAACGCTTAATCATAATATGCAGGGGGGGGGGGGGGTATTTTCTAAATTTTGCACATACCCCTCATGTGATACATCGTTGGAAAGGTCTGTGACCGCTTAATCCTATTATGCGTCTCCGGTGTTCATCCCCTCTTTTGCCCCCCAAGCGCGATTAGCTTTCACCACCAGGGGATGCTTTCCTATATCTGTTCCTACGAGTCGGATCACGACGGGGTATGGCTCATTCGACTCGACATCAATAGAGCTTTCCGATTTTAGTTCGTTTTTTCACCACCAGGGGACACTTTTCTATCTCTGGTTCTATGGGCTAGATCACGACGGGGTACAGTTCATTCGACTCGACATCTATAGCCTTAACGATTTCAGTGCCCGAGGTTCATACAGAACAGATTGCGCTTCCTGGTGGTGGAAGATGGAACTTGAGCGTGCGCAGCACGACTGCTATACGGTGCCGAAGGCAGCGGGGACCCGTGTCGGAAGTTAGTTTGGTTAGAGGTTTATACTATTCGATGTGCAAATTAAGGGATTATCCGGTGCCGAAGACAGCGGAGAACCAGGTCGGAGGTTCGTTCGGTTCGAGGTTTATCTTATTCGAGGTTTTACAAGATTCGAGGCCCCGATATAAATTAGGGGTCCGCTAGCGGGCGAAGCCAGCTAGTGCTAATAATAAAAGAGCGTGATATCACGTTTGATTTCAAATGCAGCGCTGACACGCTATGTACGTGTTGCATTTTTATTCATTTCATCGATAAGTCAGTGATATTTTTTAACGGGGGATAACAAGTATTATAACAAACCACATTTAGTATGTTGTTATTAGTTTAATTTAAAAATCTACTGGTATTTCTAGTTAACCTTTTAAACAATGACTGAAAGTAAAATGTAATTTTAAATTATTTCTCATGTTTAGATTATTTAAATTATGTTTATTCTGTTTAAAAAAAAAGAAATGATATCTACAAAAACAACTTTTCAAAAGTAAAAAAAAAGCCAAGCGTAAAAAAAAAAAAAAAAAATTGTGGCTAAAAAATGGTGTGATATCCAATTTCCAAGCTATTATATTACTTTTTTAACTTTTTTCCATTAAATAAGTTATCATATATATAAGTCGAGTGCCTACGTATATGTTAATAGAAATCGTTTTCTCCTGTACTAAATACATCCTAACGAGTTTCTGAAAATTCAATTTTTTTCAAATTATGCATGATGGGCTTGGCGGCCATCTTTTCATATTTCTAAGCACCCAAATTTCTAAAGTAAAAGCGTAATATGTTTGCAATGTAATATGTTTATAACAATTTCGAACTTCAGATTTTAACTACGGACAGATAAATTAGATAAGACTGATATTTTGAGAAATTGATTTTTACTAGTTTGAAATTATTAATTACTGTAAAAAATAAATCATAAGATGAATCTTTAAGATAAGTCATCATTATCTTAAGACACAATTTTCAGATCATACAAATCTATAAATGAAACGCTTAAAATATTTGCTTAAATAACAATTTTGAACTTCGGATTTTAACTACGGATTTGGATGCTTAGAATTTTGTGAATAATATGCAAAGATGGCCGCCAAGCCCATCATGCATAATTTGAAAAAAATTGAATTTTCAGAAACTCGTTAGGATGTATTTAGTACAGGAGAAAACGATTTCTATTAACATATACGTAGGCACTCGACTTATATATATGATAACTTATTTAATGGAAAAAAGTTAAAAAAGTAATATAATAGCTTGGAAATTTGATATCACACCATTTTTTAGCCACAATTTTTTTTTTTTTTTTTTTTTTACGCTTGGCTTTTTTTTTACTTTTGAAAAGTTGTTTTTGTAGATACATTATTAAGTAATGAAGTTACGTGTAGATTTAAGCACCTGTGTTGTCTTGATTCACCCAACCTAGAGTGAATTATATTTCATTGTTCAACTACGCTATATCAAGTTTAAAAGTAAAAGTTTCACCTGCTAAGGTTATGCATTGTCCTGTAGCCTCCCAATGTGGATATACAAACATTTGACGATCGAGACCACCCCACAAAAACATAACTTTCCTTTTCCTTCCCTTATTTTTCTCCTAAATTAAAGAACTAGGAAATGAATACACGCTAGCATTGCAAACTACTTGGACCAATTGCTTGTCACTTTAGACAAAAGCTATACGTCACAATTACTCCTCCTTGGTGCTGCCACCGGAGGCGACACAAATAACAGCTCAATTTGTAGAATGGCTTTTCATGACGGAATGGAGGTAAAATAATTGCTCAGCTTCCTGTGAGCTGGACCCTGGATAATTACTGGGGCGGAGTCGAAAACTAAAGACTATAAGCTTTGAAGGGGCTTTCGATCCCTTGCTTCTGCCCACCCATGATGAAAGAGGAGGTGTGCTGCGATGGATGTGTTTATTGGAGGCAATTTCCTTTGATGTCGGCCGCATTTTGTCTTCATACACAACGATTGAGTAATTAGTGCACGGGAGGTCTACGGGACACAACAGGTGGACGATGTTCAGAATAAGAAGAAGGCCTCTAAGTGTGCAAATTGCATGTCGAAGGGCAGCAGAAACAAACATGAGCCTAAATTGCTCAGCAGGTAATGGTTTTTGAGGAGGTATACTACCTACGGCTTTAATGCACGGTTGTCAAGTTCATGCTTAGATAGCTAAAGAAGCTGTAACACGTTCCTAGAATTTGACGTTCGCATTAAATTAATTAAGCAGGTACACACCGTAATTAATTACTGTCAGGCTATAATGCTTTTAGAAACGATTCCATAATAATAGAAAAATGTTTTCATTTCAAGAATAAGAATTCCTATGCACCTATGCTCATGGGCGCCGGCAGAATGAAATTCAAGGAGTAGGGGAGGCAATATTTTAATGGATACCAATAGATTTTAGTAGAGTTATAGAACCATAAATGTGCCATTTTTGTTTTCATTTTTTAAAAAAGGAGACTATAAAAGATGAATAAGCGAAAGCAATTTTACGAACCCCTCCTTTTTACCTGCATAAAAAATTTTTAAACGTAAAAAACAACACAGAAATCTTTACAACCAAAACACATTGACTATTCAAAAATAAGTTTCTACCAGTGGAGTTTCTACGTGCGAACATTTCGCACTGCAATACTTTTAATATGCAAGTTTAAATTTATATAAAACAAGAACGAAAAATCATGCGTCAAGCATAGATTATGTAACACTTTCCAACGCTTCCAAAATAATTTTACAAATCATACCGTTTAATAAGCTGAAAGATAACATCTAAGTAAACAATTTGAAAAACGCATAACATATTTAAAAACATAATTTCAGGAATTTCCAACGTATACAAAATATCCGAATACTTTTATTCAGCCCTGTATATGATCTATAGATTTGTATATATACTACATAGAATGCTAAATTTTAGTTCAGTTAAGAAACGCGTAGCACAGTTTAAAATTCTCCTTCTGGAGTTTCTGTCAATAAACGGAAATGTGTTCGCGAACTTTTGTGCTTCCCTGTATAGGATCTACAGAATTTATACACACCACGTAATAAACAAAAAGTGAGTTAAATTTAAAATCGCGTTCAGTAACTTAAAACGCACTTCCAGGAATTATTGATAACAGACAGTACAGAATTCTTTTGTGTGGCCCTGTAAAGGAACGATGACTGCTATATACACAATATTCTGTAGTAAGCCTCTTGTAATGCACCTTAGTGATATATATAAATTTCAATGCGTTTAAAATAGTGAAACATTATTTAAATAAACCGCAGACGATTTTTCTCCATAGACGTAATGTAACGGACTTCTTTTGACTGTCCCTGTAAATTAACTATAAGTGCTATCCACACCCTATTCCATATTAAGCTTCTTGTAATATACCTTAGTGATATATATCAATTACAATGTGTTTGCAATTGTGTAACATCATTAAAATAAATCGCAAATGATTTTTCCCCATAGACCGTAATGTAACAGAATTCTTTTGAGTGTCCCTGTAAAAAAACTATAAGTGCTACACACTTCAGTTGAAATAGGGAACGTGCTATAAGATAACGACAATAACATATAAAAATTGCAAGGCAATCCGAGCCTATTTACGGGAGTTAGAGCACGGCCATACGGCCAGACAAACCGAAGTCATAAACACTTTTCAACTAGGTTGGAAAGTGTTAACAAGGACTAAAAATATCTACAAACAACATCAGTCAAGCCAGAATATCATCTCATTTATTCCATCAAATTCACAGCAAAAACTGATCGCAGATAGCGAATCAAAAGAAAAATAATCTATCGTATTTTAAATGCATTAGAGGATGACATCATCTGTCTCAGAAAAAAACATGGGACAAAGTAAAATAAATTGAACATTTGAATTTAAATTTTGCTTTTTAATCATAAATATAAAATAAATTTGTGCGATGACATCGCACTTTATCTTTTTTGTACTACTTTTTCTTATAATCATTATTGAGCATGATATAATGCGGTATTTTATTTTTGTGGCAACATTGATTTGAGAAAAACCTTTCATTTCATTTCTGAAAACAATGCTGATTCATTTTTTAATTAACCACGATTTTTAATCAAAAAATATATTTTAACGAAATATAAGTGTACTATGTCAGGAGCCGGGTCAAAATCCTTTCATCTTTCATATAGTATCTCATTTATTATTCTGTGTTTTGTATTTGCTTAGAATAAGGGATGTTGACAACAGAAATAATATATATGATCAACATTTTCCAAAATGGAAAATAGTGGCTGAGAGGTTCTGCTCTCGAAGCTGGTAGACGGGAGGTGATGGGTTCGATCCCAATCGCGCCCGTTGGCCTAATCGTTCGGAGTTTTCGTGGTTTTCTTCGAGCCGTGGATTTATCCATGCGTAAATACGTGTTTAGGTTCCCTTCGGAAGACCCCCACGAAGGGCACTCTCCCCGGGCCTATATCCCTAGTGTAGATAATTGGCCGTCAATAATCAACCCAACCCAAAATGGAAAATTCAGATAATTCTTTTTTTTTTTCGTTCTGACGACAGAGGAACAGAACGAAAATTTTCGTTTCACGAGGTGTTCAGGGGCCAGAGCCTACTCTCTCTCTCCCCCCATGGAAATTGACTTTGATGGCTGATGGGAGCTAATTTGCGGCGTTTTATGGAGTGATGATTTGTGTGTCAGGGAAAGAGTTTTTATGTGTAAACGTATTATTTTAATTGTGTGTTTATTAGTTAACATGTGTGTTGTGAAGAAATAAAAAGTGATATGCAAACGTCAAAGTGCTAAATTATTACACATGGGTATTGGGTGACAAGACGTTACAAGGGGTAATGTTTCTCTCCTGCAACTTCTTGACGGCGTCCATGTCTAACGGATGCTTTCAAATTTGTGATTTAGTGTTTAAGTTATATTCTTTTTCTTATAAATAATCCGAAGAATTTCTAACAGTATTTCCCTGTAAATGCCTTCATTTTTATAAAAATATGGATAAACAAACAATATATATATATATATATATATATATATTGCCAAAAGTATTTCTCAGTTTCCTTTCTTTAGAAAATTATTTTCTGGCTATCTGTAGCACTGACATCAATTCTAGAATTAAAATATGTATATATCTGCTGCATATTAGTAAATTTCCGTAAGAAGAAGATGAGAACAATGATGAATAATGAAAAAAAATCGAAAACTTTTTATATTCTTCCTTGTTGGTTTGGTAAAAAACCAATTAATGCAAATAAATTTGGTTCTGCATATACGTTGTTTCGATGCATGGATTGATGCATACTCATTGTGACAATTTTGATACATAGACAAGTTTAAGTTTTTAAACAGGATTTAAAAATTTTATTGGTGACTGAAAGAATCAAAATTGAATGATCTAACGATATTTCTTAACGATGAAAATCTTTCGTAACGATCCCATCGTTAGTGGCCCCGTTGCCTCCCGCAGCGTAGACCCGACCTTCGTTAGATACCATAACCAGTATAAAGCTGAAGGTATATATATATATATATATATATATATATATTTAAGTGGAAATAGTATACTTAAAGTCGACGTCCTCTAACGCGTTGTACAAATTCGAATATTGAGTAAAAATAAAAAAGTATTCTAATCAAAAAATTGAAAATGTAGACATTTCGAATCAACTTAATAAAATATATTATATTGTGGCAAAAGACTGAAACCCGATTCGTTAACAAATGTCGAAAAATCGGCGATTTTTGAAAAGACAAAAATTTCTAAAAAAATTTTAATGGTTCGCCAGATAAGTCCCACACATTTGAAATCGATATCATAATTACTAACTTTCCTACAATGCTATTTATTTTTTGACCAGTTCAAAAAATAGCATTTTGAAGAAAGCACGTTAAAAAATTTTTGGAAGAAGGGTTGACACTTGTGCTGATGACGCAAACAAAAGCTTGTAAATGCTTCGTTTTCTTTAATTGAGAGTTGGGCAAGGCGGCGTTGGAAACTAAAAATCGAATTTATTAAATTAAAAGAAATTTTTTTTTCTTGAAGGTTTAACACTGCTATTCCCCTGAAATGACCAAATTTATCACATTTTCTAACAGATAATTTTTCTTCAAAAAAGAAATGAGAAAAGCTATTCTATCCTTTTAGTATCTGAATAAGTGAAAACTTGCAAATGCATGTTATACTTTTAAGAATGAAGATGATTTTGTAAATTTGCCAGAAAAGTTGAATTTAATCCATTCCTTGCTTAAGGTGAGAAAACGCATCTTTTTCTTTTTCTTATGAAAATAAATGTTTGGATCAACAACAATATTTTCCCGCAAAACTGGAATGTTTATTTTAAAACTAATCTCATCAAAAACATCACCTGTAAAAAATGCAGCCAAGTCTCGTGACTCTTTTTCCGTAAAAAGTTCTAAGATCGTGTAAAGCCAAGTTTAGCTATCTTATTAACTCTGAAATTTTCATTTACAAATCACTCGTAGTCTCTACATCTTTAGTTAAATATTATATTGTGACTTGGCAATTACGCAGCACAGGGAAGTTATTACGCCTTATGTGGGAAAGGATGAGATAATATGATTAAGGCTAATTATATACGCACAGGGAAGTTATTACACCTTAATATTTTATGGGATGGCATGGTATTATTTGATTAAGACTAAGTATATACATCACATTTTCATGCTACGTAATTGCCAAGTCACAAAATAATATTTAACTAAAGATGTAGAGACTAGGAGTGATTTGTGAATGAAAATTTCAGAGTTAATAAGATAGCTAAACTTGGCTTTACACGATCTCAGAACTTTTTACGGAAAAACAGTCACGAGACTTGGCTGCATTTTTTACAGGTGATGTTTTTGATGAGATTTCACTTCTTTTTGTAAGTAATCCTCCTTTACTTGATTTTGGGTTCTTTTTGGAGATCATCCACTGATTTTCGCTAAGGCCACCCTCTGTCCTTATTATTTACAGGTATAAAAAATTTGAAGCTTTAATTTCGTTTGCAAAGTACTGTAGATAAAAAGAGATTTCAGGTTCCTAGGCCAGCTCTAAGTTATGGGAGGGGGAGTGTCAAAAGTACTTTCAATTGCTTCCAGGATAGGTGCTTATCCATCTGAGATATTACTCGCAGTCCTAGATACTTGATATTTAGCATAAAAGAACTTTTTAGTATAAAAAGAAAGCCACATTTAAAATTTCCGGAAATTTTTAATAAATCAAACTATATTCATATTTTCGATGTTTTTTATTTTTTTTTCGGTTTATTTATTTATTTTTTTTTTTTTTTGTATACTAAACCCTACCTTTCTGCCAAATGTCAAGCTTCTAGGACTACAAAATCAGATTATTTTCAAATTTTTGACTTTTTATAAATTTATTGATTTTTCGATTTTACTTCTAAGTTACCTGATTGCCCTGCCAATATGGTAATTTTTTGATCCGTCTTCTTAGGATCATTTAGGTTCAATTTAGAGGTAAATCAAGTGAATGTTAGAGTCACCATGATTTTATTTAGAAAGAACTATCAAACCATAACCAGCCAGTAATGTCGGGAGGGTAGGGGGAGCTGAGAAAATTTTTGTGGGGCTAACATCATTTGTAGTAACTCCTCTATACCGACCCGATAAAAGATGGTGAGTGGTAGCGAGATCGGATCGTTGGCACAGAGAATTTCTCGCATAAATTAGAAAATAGAATTTTATTGTATAACAATGTTAATTCCAATGAAAAATATATACAAGACGTCAATACAGCATTTAATTATTTTCCGTGAGTCAATCGCTAATAAATTAATGTTCTCTTGACTCTGAGTGCAGCTCGATCAATCAAAAGTCTCAGGAAATTACTGTCTGTCATAACTTCTAAAGAAAGTTCATTCGGAACAGGGCTCGTCCGTTCCTTCTCTTCGGAAAAATATACTAAATCACGATGCTTCAGAGTTAAAGAACTCTCACTATCGCACTTGTCGTGCTTTTTCACTTCGCTGGGATTTTCACCTGATACGTGCTGTATCTATAGAGGTCAGACCTCACTCTTTCCAGAGAGTCACCACTCTCGTTCAGATCTATCCGAAAAACTGTCCTCTCTCACTTTTTCATTCTCGCAGGAGAACTCCTTCTAGGGGCGGGGGCTTTGTCGAGGCGGGCCCCTCGAAACTCTCCAGCCTCTTAGCAGCCTTGAGATCCCTCTGTTTCGTTTTCACTAAGTCCGTCATTGGACGTTCTAAGACAAAGGGCAAAGTTTCGGGCGCAAACCTAAAAATCGTGTGCAGAGATCGCTTCTCTCGCAGATGAACTCTTTCCCACGAACTCGGCAAGGATCAAAGCATAAGACCCATCTTTGGGTAACGCCTTACCACTACATCACTGTCCGAACTTTCCGCTCACAGTACAATAGCATTCGGCGTCTGCTAGTCTTCAAGGCAAAAATAGCGAGGGAAGGTATGCAGTTAAGTGTATTCACAGGAAATGCTAGAATGACCGGATTTTTTAATTTTTCCTTATTTTGCATCCTAAATACTACCTTTATTCCGAATTCCAAGTTTCTAGCGCAACAAAATCGGATTATTTGAATTTTTTCGTTTTTTTCGATTTTTCCGATTTTTCGATTTTATTTTCGATTTTTTTGTGTGTTTTTGATGTTTTCTTTTTCTGAATTCTAAACACTACCTTCACACCAAATTTTAAGTTTTTAAGACTACAAGATCGTGTTATTTTCAATTTTCAATTTTGTTCGAATTTGTTGAATTTTCGAATGTTTTTTTGTTTTAATTTTCCGGATTTTATAATTTTTCCTTTCTTTGTATCCGAAACATTAGCTTTATTCCAAATTTTAAGTTTCTATGGCTGCGGGATCTACCCAATCTTTTTGATGACGCGAGAATGAGTGAGTGTGTGAGTGACAAAAAATAGAAACTTTGAGTTCATATACCGTCTGCACTAATTTATGGGTATTTTTTGAATTATCCATATTTTTGAATTTTTCCTTATTTAGTATCTTAAATGTTACCTTTATTTCAAATTTCAAGTTTCTAGCGCTATAAAATCTAATTATTTTCAAATTTTCCTTATTTTTCGATTTTTCCGATTTTTTTCGATTTTTCGATTTTATTTTCGAATTTTACTGCGTTTTTTATTTTAACATTTTCTGAATCCTAAACACTATCTTTACCGCGAATTTTAAGTTTCTAAGGCTAAAAGATCAAATTATTTTAATTTTTTCAATTTTTTTCGAATTTTTCGAATTTTTGATTTTTTTTTTCGATTTTTCCGGATTTTTTAATTTTTCCTTATTTTGCATTCTAAATACTACCTTTATTCCGAATTCCAAGTTTCTAGCGCAACAAAATCGGATTATTTGAAAAATTTCGATCTTTTTCGATTTTTTCGATTTTTTTAACTTTGCTTTCGATTTTTTTTTGGCGTTTTTGATGTTTTCTTTTTCTGGATGCTAAACACTACATTCACACCAAATCTTAAGTTTCTAAGACTACAAGATCGTCTTATTTTCAGTTCTCAATTTTGATGGTATTTGTTGAATTTTCGAATGTTTTTTTTCGAATTTTCCGGATTTTATAATTTTTCCTCTCTTTGTATCCTAAACACTACCTTTTTTTCCAAATGTCAAGTTTCTAGGGCTACGGGATCTACCTAATCTTTTTGATGACGCGGAACGTGTGAGTGAGTGAGTGACAAAAAATCGAATGTTTGAGTTCATATATCGCCTGAACTAGAAAAGACAGAAAGTTGTAATTTTAAATTTTGGTCCTGTGTGCCAAATACTCTAGAAAAACGAAGTTTTGAAATTTTTGGGATACTCCAGTGCGGAGTTATGGGGGGGTCAAAAGTGCCTGAGTTGCTTCCAGAAAAGTATGCTTACGGCTGTCCTCTCTGGACTTGGCGGAGGCACTGCCGTGCCTCCAGATATTTTTTTTTTGGCAGACAGTCGCAATTTTTTATATTAAAAGAAAAAAATAATTAAATTATTGTTGTTGATTCTTTGCAAAAATCTCGACATGACTGCACATTCAGAGTGCTTTGAAAAACTTTATAAATAATTAAAATTTGATTTTGCATGATTTTTTTTTTCATTTTAGAAAGAATTCACGTAAGTTATACTTTTATTTTTTTGTTTAATCAATATCTGATTATATCTATTTTTCTTATATAATTTCTGCGCTAAGGGTGTTTTTTTGCGCTGTTTTATAATTCTTAAACTAATAAAGCTATCTACATTATAAAGGACAAACGTGTTCGTGCGTAACGCTGACGTCATTTTGCGAATGGCAACAGTTAACGACGAAATTTCTGTTTTGCGATTTTTGCTAATGCAATTTTTTTAATTTCTAAACATCGCATATTTTCAAATTTTACACCGTTATACAGGAAAAAAATCTACTTTCAAATGCAATTTGTTTGAAAACTCTATCGCAATATACTCATTTATTATAGCATATAAATTATAATCCAAGCATGATTTTTTTTTTAAATCTATCTCTATCTCTGGCAGCCGGTTACAAAATATTAATCTGTTTGCACTTTAAACAATATAAAGCGTTCATCATTTGTTTCCAGATAATATTCAATAACGAAACTAGGACTTCCCTCAAAGGGATTAGTCTGAGTGATATTGCTAAGAACATAGGGTTAACAATTACAATATAAAGAAAAAGAGCAAATTAAATGATAGAATTACAAAATATCATATATAAATTCATATACACTGTTAAAAAAATAGAAAAGAAGTACCGTTCATCAGATGTGCTGTCATAATTTTTTTTAACATGTGGCAAAGAATCTCATTTTCTTAAGCGCGTATTGCGCAAAACTTAAAAAAAAAAAAAAAAAAAAAAAAAAAAAAAAAAAAAAAAAACGCTGGATCTTTTAAAACGCCAAGCTTTTTAAAGTTACGTAATTGGATTTGCAGCCAATAGATTATTCTATCACGCGTGGCTTAACGCAAATTTAATTTCATTGTTGCACATTTTTTTGTGTGTGAATTAAAAATTTTTCTTCCTTGATTATATATCTATTATTTGTATAACTGTTTATAGAAACTCTTACACTTCAAACCACATTGATAGCATGCTTTGCTACAAACCTGATTGCAAAACTATAGTCTAAATAATTACTATTCAAGTATACAAAAAATCATTCGATGACTTCTGTAAAATGACTTTTACATTAAATCTCCATATCGGCAAAATTGAAAAATTATATATATATTACAAAGTTAAGCTTAACAGATACTTCTTGATTATTCTCTAGGTGGCTCTTCCCCCCTGCGCCTTTAATGCGCCTGTACTGCGACAATCCACGGACTTTTCTTTTGCCTGTCTGTTTGTATCTTCACAATTTGTCTGTTTCCCTATCCTTTCTTCTGCCCTACTCTCTAACGATTGTCTATCTCTCTACACGTCTCGCTACCTGTCTCTATATTTCTCTCCCGGTCTCGCTACCCGCCAATCTGTTTCTCTAACCGTCTGTCTATCCGTCTAACTACTTGTATGTCTAGCCGTGGCTCTATCCACTTTGCTACCCATTTGTCTATCTGTCTCACAACTTGTCCATCTGTCTCTCTACCCGTCTGGCTATACGCCTCTCTACCCATCTTCTTACCCATCTCTGTACCCATCTCCGTACCCATCTACTGTCTCTCTACTCGTCTGTATACCCGTCTCACGATCCGTCTGTTTTTGTATCCGTCTCGCTACCAATCTCATTACCCGTCAGTCAACTCGTCTCTGTACTCATCTCTGTACTCATCTCTCTACTCGTCTCTTTATCTACCACGCTACGCGTCTCGCAATCTTTCTCACTACATTCCTGTCTACCGGTATCGCTACCCGTCTCGTGACCCATCTCGCTACCCCTCTGTCAACCCTCTTTTTACCTTTCTCTCTAGCCGTCTGTCTATACGTTTCGCTACCCGTCAGTCTACCTATGTCGCTACGCGTCTCTCTACCCATCTCACTAGCCGTCTTTCTACCTTTCGCCACCTCTTCCCAATATTTAAACAATTCATTTAATATACAGAAGCCGTTTATCAGTTATTAAATGCAAACAGAAGTAATTTATCTAATAGGTGTAATCAGATGCAATTTTTTTTTTAATACATACATAAACCTGAATAATAATTCATCAGTTTTGTGTTCATAGTTGTTTATATCATTTGACAGTAAATCTCAACTTCTTAAACCTGAATTGTCTCAAGCTTTTAAAAAAAACCACAAGGTCTGTATAACTGCAAAGTACCCTGAGGGCTATATTAGCTACATGTTATTAAGTTAAGTGAAAGTTTCGTTATCGCGTTTGCAGCCAATTGCTTATGTCAGAAAGCGTGGCTTAACGCCATTTTAAAATCATTACTGTAACTTTCTTTTCTTTTTTTTTTTTTTTTTTTTTTTTTGGGGGGGGGGGGGGGGTTAGGGGGAAAGGGTTTCAAATATATACATTTAAATTAAAACTTTTGCCTCCATGCCATTAGTGTTGTTTGTATTATTAACTATTAGCTTGTAGACCGATCTTCATTTGAAACAAATGTAAAAGACTTCTTGTACAGTTTTTTTAGGAGAAACTTTCGTAATTGGGCCCAAAGCCAGTCGGAGCATTTAATATCATTATTGTAACTCTTACAGAGTTAAAACATTATTGTTGCTAGTGTAAAGAATCCATGATGTTGTGTGTTTTTGAAATGGGGTAGCGTGGAACCGTTTCACAATGGATCACCTTCATTAAATATTTCAGAACAAATTTTATTAAAAAGCGTTCTTGAAATTTCTAGAGGTAAAAATTATTTACAACAATTTTTTTTAGCTGAGTTCGCTCGACTTGTAATTTATAGCAAATCACCAAATAGTCCAGTCTTTTACAGTAGTTTTAGAATCTTAAAGTCTTAACTAGTGCTGCTTTTCACTCTCCCCGAAAGGTCAAATCCCAGGCTGTTGCGTTGACTTCAGAGAGATCGCACTCTCTCATTCAAAAATCTGTCAGCAAACCTTTCCTTCTCTCCTAAGATGGGAATCCGTCCTGAGATGAGTGTTTTCCACCAACACTCGTTCTCCTGCCGAAACTCTGACTAACTTCCCCTCGATTCTCTTCTCCGGTCCGCTTGCTCGAACAAAAGATTCTCCGATCACCAATCAAAAAAGTTTTAGTTTACGTCATTGGATGAAGCCTTTTTTAGGGAGGTCTTACTGAACTTTTAAATGTTCTCGCAGGAAATTTTCCCACGATCTGAGACCCCACATATAGACGGTCAGATCAGAGAAATATTTGCTGTCTAGCAATTTCAGTTTCACAAGATTGATCGAAGCTCATCTTTTCCTATTGTAGTAAACGACATTCTTGTCACACCACAGCTAAGCGTGAGAAAAGTTTTCCAACTCTTGGGAACTTCTATCTTTGATTACTCTGCCTAATTAGCAGACTGTGAGAGATTTAATGAAATCGTTACAACACCCCCACCATCAAAACATTTTCTGGGTTAAAACGCGGAAAATCTGCAAAAAAAAGGGTTAGCTCAACATATCTGAGTGGCTCAAATAACATTACAATTTAACCTCACAATATACATAAGTGACCCAATTTCTTATATACTGTTTACCATTGCTTGAACATCTAGCTTTAGAGACTTTTTTTTTTTTTTTGAAAGATACTTTTTTACTACACATGCCAAAATAACAATAAAACTAAAAATAATCAAATATGTACAAAAGATTGGATTTTACTCAAAAACTTACTACTGAATTTCTTTACTTGTGTTTGCCGAACAATACGTTTTACACAACTGTTCAATTTCTTTAACAAGGGTGTCACAAAGGCGTGAATTTCCACTGTCCCTACTCTCTTTCAACAGAATTTCGAAGGATTTTAGAAATCTCTTTGTGAATCCGCTCACTTCCTCCAGATTAACTTTCGAATGATAACTCTTCCTGTCAACACTCACTTCCATATTTTCGCGTTTATTTTTCGAATTACCCTGCCGGTCAAAAACCAACTTATCAACTTTCCTTGACCTTTTCAAAAGGGTTTCTTTTTCCCCAATACACTGAGAACGGTGGTTCTTCATTTCGGGGGGAAATGACAAAAGGATTTCTTCCTGCCCTTGGGGATCTGTTAAAGGGTTTATCTCATTCCCCGGGTTCTCAAAACTGGAATTAGTTTGTGATTTTTGCTTTCGCTTTATCTTTTCATTTATTAAAGCCTGCGTCTTATTTCCTAAGATATAGTGTTTAATTTTAGAGTGTCTAGGCAGGATTGCCGCTTTCGTATTTACATATCCAAGACCTTTTATTTCCATTTTTATACGTGCCACTCTAAATCGTTTTGGATATTTATCAAATGTCTGTTTAAGCCAAACATATTCATTGCCTAATTTGCTTTTATTTACCAAATTCCATGGGCAAACACAATACGAGCTACCTGAATCTCTAAGTACACACGCCTTCTTCCCATTTATTTTGTTTTCACTCAAATAAGGTCGGAACAAGCTTTTGTCTTCGCTTATATCGCCTAAGTGATTTATGCTCGCGAAAGATTTTACTTCCGTAATATCCCTTTGTCTTTTCGGACAACGGGCCATTAGGTGAAATTCGCTTCCACACGTATGGCAACGCCTCTTTCGTTCAAAGATACGTTCCCTGTCTTTAATTTCTTTGTCTCGCCAATTTATTTTTTTGTCGGAATTTTTTTCTTCTCCAGAATTTCTCTCGAGTTTCGTTTCTTCAGATTTCCTATCATAAAAAGATCTCGCATTCTCTTTTTTATCTGAAATCCCTTTCACTGCTTCATATTCGTCCAGACATTTTGCCAAAACTAACGGGTCTTTGTAGTTTGCCCACGAATCAATGAAATGCTCTTTCATTTCACTAGAAGCACGGAGCTTGATCTGGTCAGTTATCAATAAATTTTTCAGACTATTGAAATCTGTAACATCTAAACCATTCAACCAACCCTCTAAATAACTGTTGATCTCAAAGATAATATCCTTCCACGGAGCATCTGGATTGCGTGGATGTTTCATTAATTTTTGACGATACGATTCGGGACTCATACGGAATCGTTCTAGCAAAAACTTTTTGACGTATTCAAAATTATCCGTCTGATCTTGCGGTTCCCTTAAAATTAACTCTGCAATTTCGACCGGCACTAAAGCTAATAAATGCGTCACTAAGTCACCTGTCTCTATTTCCGCTTTGGTCGCCTGTCGTTCGAACAAATTTAAAAACAAAGTTATATCCGAGCGTTCCGGATCAAATCGATGCATGATTGTTCGAAGCGGCAATTTAGGTGGGCGTTCCGACCCGCCACTGGTCGTTGAACTGCGTCTATTTGCATCTTGCGTCAATCTAAGTTGTTCCAACGTAAATTCGCGTTCTTTTTGTTTTTCCTCTCTTTCTCTTTCTTCTTTCTCCCTCTCATATTCCCTTTGTTTTTCCTCTTTATCCGCAGTTATCTTGTCTTCGCGATCTTTTATGATATACGCAGCTTGCGTAAATGCAAAAATCTTTATCGTAATCATCGGCAGCTTCGATTTTTTGGATAATTACCGGTATCCTGTCATTTTTCCCTATTTCCACTCCCAATTCTTCCGCTAAATTCTGCAAATCAATTTTCCTGCATTGTTTCAGATCAGTTACTTCTTGCATTTTAAAATTTTATGTAAATACAATATAAAGATGAAAATGATAGTTTCGCTCGCTAACTTATGCAATAGGGATTCTAACACTTTATGGAAAATTTTCTGCAACTACCCACATAATGCTAACAATTTTAAATACAATTCAATTTGAGGAATAATAAAAATAGTATACATATAAAAATAGACTTTCAATATTGTAAAATTTTCAATACACTGACACGTTTTGGTGTCGATCATACACATTTAAAACAAATTTAGAAATTTGAAATTCTGTGCACATAATTCAACCAATACTTGATATTTCTGACCCCGCAGGTAACAAAATGACCACTTTTTGCAACTGCTAAAAAATTTTCCTAACATCACATATGCAAAATATTTGATTATCAACAACATCTATTGTTTCACTAATAATATAAAAAAGTACACCTTTGAAATCTTTCAATCATGAATAACTAGACAATCGACTTATTTGAAAAATCAAAATTTTTATCTCTTTTTTTTTTCGAGAAAAAAAAATTATATATATACACATTTAGCCTGACAATCCTTATATTATTTTACTGCCAAAAGAAAGTTCACACTATCAAATTTAATGCTGATAACAAATATACATATATTTTTCCAAATATGTTAAAAGTTATTAGATTTAAAAATTTATCATAATTTATCATATATCAATATAAAAATAAAAAATTTCTCAGAAATGAATTTTCCTCACCAAAGAATATGTAAACAAAACGAGAGCCACTCAAAAATGAATTGAGCTTACCTTTTCTACAGTCTTGGTCTGCATCATTTGTCGCCGGTTTCGGGTCTGGCCTAAACGTCGTCGATTTCACAGGTTATCTCGGTTTGTCGGCTCCTGATGTTTCCTAGAAAGGGCTTGCTTCGGACTTATTCTCTGTAAACACGGGCTTGCTTCCAGGACGGAACTGCGGTCTGTCGTGACACTGCAAGGGCTTGCTTCGGGCTTGTTCTCTGTAAACACGGGCTTGCTTCCAGGACGGAACTGCGGTCTGTCGTGACACTGCAAGGGCTTGCTTCGGGCTTGTTCTCTGTAAACACGGGCTTGCTTCCAGGACGGAACTGCGGTCTGTCGTGACACTGCAAGGCTTGCTTCGGTCTCTGCTTTCCTCTCCTGAACTGGCGTCAGATCTTGCGCGCTTAGATGCGGGCGGGCGTCACTGCTACTGTCTGGGCTCTCTTCACTAATGCTAATAAATTTTTGTCGAAATATCCGACTCGCTTGCCCCCAGCTGTAAAGAATCCATGATGTTGTGTGTTTTTGAAATGGGGTAGCGTGGAACCGTTTCACAATGGATCACCTTCATTAAATATTTCAGAACAAATTTTATTAAAAAGCGTTCTTGAAATTTCTAGAGGTAAAAATTATTTACAACAATTTTTTTTAGCTGAGTTCGCTCGACTTGTAATTTATAGCAAATCACCAAATAGTCCAGTCTTTTACAGTAGTTTTAGAATCTTAAAGTCTTAACTAGTGCTGCTTTTCACTCTCCCCGAAAGGTCAAATCCCAGGCTGTTGCGTTGACTTCAGAGAGATCGCACTCTCTCATTCAAAAATCTGTCAGCAAACCTTTCCTTCTCTCCTAAGATGGGAATCCGTCCTGAGATGAGTGTTTTCCACCAACACTCGTTCTCCTGCCGAAACTCTGACTAACTTCCCCTCGATTCTCCTCTCCGGTCCGCTTGCTCGAACAAAAGATTCTCCGATCACCAATCAAAAAAGTTTTAGTTTACGTCATTGGATGAAGCCTTTTTTAGGGAGGTCTTACTGAACTTTTAAATGTTCTCGCAGGAAATTTTCCCACGATCTGAGACCCCACATATAGACGGTCAGATCAGAGAAATATTTGCTGTCTAGCAATTTCAGTTTCACAAGATTGATCGAAGCTCATCTTTTCCTATTGTAGTAAACGACATTCTTGTCACACCACAGCTAAGCGTGAGAAAAGTTTTCCAACTCTTGGGAACTTCTATCTTTGATTACTCTGCCTAATTAGCAGACTGTGAGAGATTTAATGAAATCGTTACAACACCCCCACCATCAAAACATTTTCCGGGTTAAAACGCGGAAAATCTGCAAAAAAAGGGTTAGCTCAACATATCTGAGTGGCTCAAATAACATTACAATTTAACCTCACAATATACATAAGTGACCCAATTTCTTATATACTGTTTACCATTGCTTGAACATCTAGCTTTAGAGACTTTTTTTTTTTTTTTTGAAAGATACTTTTTTACTACACATGCCAAAATAACAATAAAACTAAAAATAATCAAATATGTACAAAAGATTGGATTTTACTCAAAAACTTACTACTGAATTTCTTTACTTGTGTTTGCCGAACAATACGTTTTACACAACTGTTCAATTTCTTTAACAAGGGTGTCACAAAGGCGTGAATTTCCACTGTCCCTACTCTCTTTCAACAGAATTTCGAAGGATTTTAGAAATCTCTTTGTGAATCCGCTCACTTCCTCCAGATTAACTTTCGAATGATAACCCTTCCTGTCAACACTCACTTCCATATTTTCGCGTTTATTTTTCGAATTACCCTGCCGGTCAAAAACCAACTTATCAACTTTCCTTGACCTTTTCAAAAGGGTTTCTTTTTCCCCAATACACTGAGAACGGTGGTTCTTCATTTCGGGGGGAAATGACAAAAGGATTTCTTCCTGCCCTTGGGGATCTGTTAAAGGGTTTATCTCATTCCCCGGGTTCTCAAAACTGGAATTAGTTTGTGATTTTTGCTTTCGCTTTATCTTTTCATTTATTAAAGCCTGCGTCTTATTTCCTAAGATATAGTGTTTAATTTTAGAGTGTCTAGGCAGGATTGCCGCTTTCGTATTTACATATCCGAGACCTTTTATTTCCATTTTTATACGTGCCACTCTAAATCGTTTTGGATATTTATCAAATGTCTGTTTAAGCCAAACATATTCATTGCCTAATTTGCTTTTATTTACCAAATTCCATGGGCAAACACAATACGAGCTACCTGAATCTCTAAGTACACACGCCTTCTTCCCATTTATTTTGTTTTCACTCAAATAAGGTCGGAACAAGCTTTTGTCTTCGCTTATATCGCCTAAGTGATTTATGCTCGCGAAAGATTTTACTTCCGTAATATCCCTTTGTCTTTTCGGACAACGGGCCATTAGGTGAAATTCGCTTCCACACGTATGGCAACGCCTCTTTCGTTCAAAGATACGTTCCCTGTCTTTAATTTCTTTGTCTCGCCAATTTATTTTTTTGTCGGAATTTTTTTCTTCTCCAGAATTTCTCTCGAGTTTCGTTTCTTCAGATTTCCTATCATAAAAAGATCTCGCATTCTCTTTTTTATCTGAAATCCCTTTCACTGCTTCATATTCGTCCAGACATTTTGCCAAAACTAACGGGTCTTTGTAGTTTGCCCACGAATCAATGAAATGCTCTTTCATTTCACTAGAAGCACGGAGCTTGATCTGGTCAGTTATCAATAAATTTTTCAGACTATTGAAATCTGTAACATCTAAACCATTCAACCAACCCTCTAAATAACTGTTGATCTCAAAGATAATATCCTTCCACGGAGCATCTGGATTGCGTGGATGTTTCATTAATTTTTGACGATACGATTCGGGACTCATACGGAATCGTTCTAGCAAAAACTTTTTGACGTATTCAAAATTATCCGTCTGATCTTGCGGTTCCCTTAAAATTAACTCTGCAATTTCGACCGGCACTAAAGCTAATAAATGCGTCACTAAGTCACCTGTCTCTATTTCCGCTTTGGTCGCCTGTCGTTCGAACAAATTTAAAAACAAAGTTATATCCGAGCGTTCCGGATCAAATCGATGCATGATTGTTCGAAGCGGCAATTTAGGTGGGCGTTCCGACCCGCCACTGGTCGTTGAACTGCGTCTATTTGCATCTTGCGTCAATCTAAGTTGTTCCAACGTAAATTCGCGTTCTTTTTGTTTTTCCTCTCTTTCTCTTTCTTCTTTCTCCCTCTCATATTCCCTTTGTTTTTCCTCTTTATCCGCAGTTATCTTGTCTTCGCGATCTTTTATGATATACGCAGCTTGCGTAAATGCAAAAATCTTTATCGTAATCATCGGCAGCTTCGATTTTTTGGATAATTACCGGTATCCTGTCATTTTTCCCTATTTCCACTCCCAATTCTTCCGCTAAATTCTGCAAATCAATTTTCCTGCATTGTTTCAGATCAGTTACTTCTTGCATTTTAAAATTTTATGTAAATACAATATAAAGATGAAAATGATAGTTTCGCTCGCTAACTTATGCAATAGGGATTCTAACACTTTATGGAAAATTTTCTGCAACTACCCACATAATACTAACAATTTTAAATACAATTCAATTTGAGGAATAATAAAAATAGTATACATATAAAAATAGACTTTCAATATTGTAAAATTTTCAATACACTGACACGTTTTGGTGTCGATCATACACATTTAAAACAAATTTAGAAATTTGAAATTCTGTGCACATAATTCAACCAATACTTGATATTTCTGACCCCGCAGGTAACAAAATGACCACTTTTTGCAACTGCTAAAAAATTTTCCTAACATCACATATGCAAAATATTTGATTATCAACAACATCTATTGTTTCACTAATAATATAAAAAAGTACACCTTTGAAATCTTTCAATCATGAATAACTAGACAATCGACTTATTTGAAAAATCAAAATTTTTATCTCTTTTTTTTTTCGAGAAAAAAAAATTATATATATACACATTTAGCCTGACAATCCTTATATTATTTTACTGCCAAAAGAAAGTTCACACTATCAAATTTAATGCTGATAACAAATATACATATATTTTTCCAAATATGTTAAAAGTTATTAGATTTAAAAATTTATCATAATTTATCATATATCAATATAAAAATAAAAAATTTCTCAGAAATGAATTTTCCTCACCAAAGAATATGTAAACAAAACGAGAGCCACTCAAAAATGAATTGAGCTTACCTTTTCTACAGTCTTGGTCTGCATCATTTGTCGCCGGTTTCGGGTCTGGCCTAAACGTCGTCGATTTCACAGGTTATCTCGGTTTGTCGGCTCCTGATGTTTCCTAGAAAGGGCTTGCTTCGGACTTATTCTCTGTAAACACGGGCTTGCTTCCAGGACGGAACTGCGGTCTGTCGTGACACTGCAAGGGCTTGCTTCGGGCTTGTTCTCTGTAAACACGGGCTTGCTTCCAGGACGGAACTGCGGTCTGTCGTGACACTGCAAGGGCTTGCTTCGGGCTTGTTCTCTGTAAACACGGGCTTGCTTCCAGGACGGAACTGCGGTCTGTCGTGACACTGCAAGGCTTGCTTCGGTCTCTGCTTTCCTCTCCTGAACTGGCGTCAGATCTTGCGCGCTTAGATGCGGGCGGGCGTCACTGCTACTGTCTGGGCTCTCTTCACTAATGCTAATAAATTTTTGTCGAAATATCCGACTCGCTTGCTCCCAGCTGTAAAGAATCCATGATGTTGTGTGTTTTTGAAATGGGGTAGCGTGGAACCGTTTCACAATGGATCACCTTCATTAAATATTTCAGAACAAATTTTATTAAAAAGCGTTCTTGAAATTTCTAGAGGTAAAAATTATTTACAACAATTTTTTTTAGCTGAGTTCGCTCGACTTGTAATTTATAGCAAATCACCAAATAGTCCAGTCTTTTACAGTAGTTTTAGAATCTTAAAGTCTTAACTAGTGCTGCTTTTCACTCTCCCCGAAAGGTCAAATCCCAGGCTGTTGCGTTGACTTCAGAGAGATCGCACTCTCTCATTCAAAAATCTGTCAGCAAACCTTTCCTTCTCTCCTAAGATGGGAATCCGTCCTGAGATGAGTGTTTTCCACCAACACTCGTTCTCCTGCCGAAACTCTGACTAACTTCCCCTCGATTCTCTTCTCCGGTCCGCTTGCTCGAACAAAAGATTCTCCGATCACCAATCAAAAAAGTTTTAGTTTACGTCATTGGATGAAGCCTTTTTTAGGGAGGTCTTACTGAACTTTTAAATGTTCTCGCAGGAAATTTTCCCACGATCTGAGACCCCACATATAGACGGTCAGATCAGAGAAATATTTGCTGTCTAGCAATTTCAGTTTCACAAGATTGATCGAAGCTCATCTTTTCCTATTGTAGTAAACGACATTCTTGTCACACCACAGCTAAGCGTGAGAAAAGTTTTCCAACTCTTGGGAACTTCTATCTTTGATTACTCTGCCTAATTAGCAGACTGTGAGAGATTTAATGAAATCGTTACACTAGCTTTACTCTTGTTTGAGACCAGCCTTGCCTGTGTATCTGAATGGGGAAAAGTTTCGTATCCTATGTCGGTTGGCGAAAAAAATATTAAATGGTGCCAAAAGGTAGTTTTAGCATCTTACAAAATTTTTCAAGAGAGCGGTAAAACATGTTTTTCAAATATTTACAAACATACGTTTATTAAACCATGTTTTTGCGCCATCTTAAAAATTTAAGCACGATGCTAAAATGAAATTTTATCGCCATATTCGATATTTTAATAAGTAATGAAAACACATAAACAAACTTATTTAACAAACCTAAGAGGCATTTTTGTGACAAATAATTGTTATTGTCAGGGGGGGGGGGTAAATTGTAAACAATTAATAAACGGCTAGTAAATAATAAATAGCATTTAAAATCTAAAAATCGAGAAGTGGTCCGTATAAAAATGCAAAACATAACATTATACGCGTGATATATGTAAATCTTTTTTTATTTTTTAATATTTCCGAAGGCACAGATAAAAAAGTAAGAATCTCTTTTCCAAATGCCAAATAGAAAATATACAAAATAGAATGCCAAATATACAAAATAGAAAAATATCTGCAAAAAAATATATTTACATAATACTACATCTGCAAAAAAATATATTTACATAATACTACATCTGTAAAAAAATATATTTACATAATACTACATCTGCAAAAAAATATATTTACATAATACTACATCTGTAAAAAAATATATTTACATAATACTACATCTGCAAAAAAATAAGATTTAGAAAAAATAAGCCAAATCCTCCAGATCCCAACAATCACATCGAAAAACTTATCACCAAAAAAGAACTCGCCAAATCTTACGGCACAGGAGATAGATTTTTCCCTCTGAATGCAGAATATTAGTTTTTTTTCTTGTACGATGGGTGATTACAATATGATTGTTTCATTTCACATACTACATACCGTTTGATATATTGGTACTTTTATGTTATCCTGGCGCAGTTGATAAATCGCCAAATATTGTTCCTATAACATTTTCATATTGAATTCATTTCATTTAAATATAAACCTTTCACTCATTTAATTTAAAATACATGCCTTTCATTAATCTCATTTAAAATGCTAAAAAGAGAAAAAAAAAAAGAAATAATGCCATAAATCGAAACCTTTTATTTAAACACCAAAGAATTTTTTTTTTTAATTTACAGACGCGAAATATAAAAAGCTGCTATTGCTGAGATTTACGCCAAATCTCTAATACTAATACTACTCTTACTAATCTCTAATACTTTTCAAACAGAGAAAATTCCAGATTAACTTTCCATTTTTATTAAATTGAAATATATTTTATTGTGCTGAATATTAGTGCTTGCATATTTTGTTGCTCCATGTATTCCATGAACTTTTCAATTCCGATTGTCTACGAAAATCTCCCGCCGGTGAAAATGACGTACGCACAAAATTTAGTGACGTATGTACTTTAATTGTGCTTTTTTATCTATTTTTTTTAACATAATTTCCAAACGGTTTGACATTTATTCTTGGTAATAAATAGACGTCGTTGTCACCTTTATAGGTACCTGCTGTAAAAATTTGAACGAAATCCGTTAAATATTTTTTGAGTTATACTTGACGAAAGGTTTTAATATCCATCGTAGCTATATATGGGGCAAAGTAATACTGCGCTGTGTATCAGTCTTCGTTGCACTCAGACAATTAAAACTTCATTAAGCAATAAACAAAATAGTATAAGTAACGCACAAATTTAACAGACATGTAATTGAAATAAGCGCTAAAAACCGCTGAAATTATCAGAATATAAAAAAACTGATGTATAGATAACGAATTTTTTTTAGATTTCTTCGGCTATTAACTTCTGGCACGAGGTCAATACGAAATTACCATTTTGAAGAAACTTCAAAATTTTATTTGAATATATAATTGACATATTTCATATAAAATTGCTCTTTGGTGTTGTTAGGTGACAATAAAAAATATATTAAGTGAAAAAAATCTATTAAATTTTTTTTCAAAAGAAAAAAAAAAAAAAAAGGTTTTCACATATATTTTCTATCCCGCGAATCCAGGGTTTGATGCCCCAGTTTTTCTAATTCCCGTTTTAACAAAAGTATGACCTATTTATCATAAAATATTAGTATGTAGCAAAACTTTTAATAAAACGTTATTGCAGCAGGGAATGTGGGTTAAGAACAGCCTTGGAGATGCAACGGACAGTTATTCTACTGACTACAAATTTTAAACATTAAAAGATTAAAGGAAAAGACAAAGTGGATAATTATGACCCAGAAGAAGATACACTATTCAATATTAACAAGAAAGTAAAATCATACATATAGCATAGATTATGAAACACTTTCCAACACTTCCAGAATACTTTAACAAAACTTAATGAGGTAAATAAGATATCTAAGTAAACATTTTAGAAAACGCAAACACATTTGAAAACTAGATTTCAGCAGTTACAGGCCATAGCCAGAAAAGTATTCTAATTCTTTTGTTCAGCCCTGTATATAAGCCATAGGTTTGTATATATACGCTATATAGTATATTACAATTTAGTTTAGTTAAAAAAAAAAAAACACATAACACAGTTGAAAATTCACCTTCAGCAGTTTCTACTAATAGACGAAAACATATTTGAATTAGTTTGTATACAGCCCTGTATATTGCAGCAAGGTTTTTATACACGCCACATATTCAGCTAAAGTTTAATTCAGGCAAAAATACGCAGTAAACTACTGAAATCATTCTTCCAAAATTTAACGTACATAAGCGGCCATGTATCCAGTTCTTTGCGTGGCCCTGTATATCATTTTATTTATTTTTTACAAACATCTCTTAGTGTACTTCACGTTAAAAATGCATAACTCGAGATAAAAAAAAAAAACATAAGCAATTTACGCTGATACGCAGTAATGCTTACGAATTCTTTTGTGTAGCCTTGTATGTGATCTATAACATTTATACATACCACATAATATGCAAAATTTAGTTAAACGCATACCTAACTGAAAGCGCACTTCCAGCACTTATCGCTTTAGACAATACTTCGGATACAGTACTGCATCCGAAATGTTTTGTGTGTCCCTGTAAATGAACAATAAATGCTGCAAGTAATATTAGTATAACTTGATTAAAATGCACCGCAAACGACTTTTCCCCACAGACCATAACATAAGGGAATTCTTTTGATTTTCCCTGTAAACTAACTATAAGTTCTACATGTACCATATTCGATAGTAAGTATCTTGTAGTGAACTTCAGCGATGTATATCAATTTCAATATATTTGAAATAGCGTAACATCATTAAAATGCACTGGAAAAGATTTTTCCTCATACACTATAATGTAACGGCATTCTTTTGAGTGCTCCTGTACACGGAGTATAAGTGCAACATACTTCATTTTCAATACCGAACATGCCATAGTATACCTCAATAACATATATCAATTGCATGGCAATCCGAGTATATTTACGTGAGTTAGAGCATGGACAGACGGCAGACAGACAGACAGACAAACCGAATTCATAAACACTTTTCAACTATGCTGGAAAGTGTTAAAAATTACACAAACAAACATTTTAGGCTCTACCAGGGTCGGCGAACCTATGGCACGCGTGCCGTAGCTGGCACGTGAGAGGATATTTTTGGCACGCCGTTGATTTAAGTTCTAAATCAAAATTCAATCAAACTTCATTGGCAGTGCAAATAAAGAGAAAAATAAACTGTCGACGTCTATGATTAAATATGTCAGCAAGGATTCTCAAACTACTGTCGCAAGTTTCTCGGCTGCGAATGTCATTGCCGTGAATGGTAAAATTTTCTGTGGTGGAGAAATCCTGGTTAAAATGCACTCCATCACTTCTTGGCAAATTTGAAAATAAACGTAAAATAATTCAATGAATTAAAGATATCCCTTTATCAAGGAATACAGTCAAAGATAGAATCCTAAAAATGACCAGAAAATGTAAGTGAACAACAAAAATCTGATATCAACAGCAACAAACATCTGATATCAACAGCAACAAAAATCTGATATATTCTCAGTTTATCTCATTATCTCCTGACGAAAGCACAGATGTAACCAAACCTGCTCGTTTAGCTGTGTTTGTATGATATTTCGTTTAAAATGACATGAAGAGGAATTATTATAGTTATTATTACTATCAACTACAATCTATGGTGCAGATATTTATACATCAGTTATAAATTCACTTATTGAAAATGAAATATATTTGTCTAAAATAGTTTCTGTTACAACTGGGCCTTGTAAGGTGGATAAAATAATTTTTTTTTTCAGTTTATTTCAAACTTGCATTGGACATATTATTCTTGAATTTCACTGTATCGTACATCAACAAGTTCTGTGTGCAAAGATTGGTTTCGAATCTCTTGGTGACATCAAGATTGTAGTTACAAAAACAGTTAATCTCATATCGTCACAGGCTTTAAATAAACGAAAGTTTGACGCTGTGTTAGATGAAGTCAACTCTGCGTACAGTGGATTACTAATGTATAACAATGTTCACTGGTTAAGTCGTGGCAAAGTGCTACAAAGATTCGTTGATTGTTTGAAAGAAATCCGTCTTTTCTTACATGAAGAAAGTAAAATTGAGAGATATACGCAATGGATGGATGTTAAATGGCTTGAAAAATTAATGTAGGTTACGTATTTGTACCAACATTTAAAAGAGTTAAATTTAAAGGTCCTAGGAACAAATAATACTGTTATGATCATGATAGAAATGATTCGAGGTTTTGAAACGAAACTGCAAATATTTAGAAAAGACATTGTGTCTAAAAACCGTAAGTATTTCCCAAACTTTAAAAAAAAAAAATATCTGGGGATTTAAATTTACATGAAAAAAAAAATAGACGGATCAAGTCTCACTGAAGATATTATTTCGGTAATAAATGCATTTACCGAAGAAGAGTTCGCATAAAGATTTTGTGAACTCAAAAGTATTTCGGTAACACTTCAACTTATTATCTGTCCAGATGTCACTCCAATTAATTAACTGAACTTGATCGCATTCGATTGGTTGGAAATTTCAGAAATTGAAACGAAACTTATCGACTTCCAATCCAAATCAATATGGGCTCAGAAATTTGTCAGATTGAGAGAGGATTTGAAGATAATCGAAAAAAAAAAGATTACCAGGCATCATAAAAAAATGATTATAATAAAATTATGTCCACTTAGAATTCACTTTCAGACACTTAAAATTGTTTGAAAAAGTTAGTATTTCCCATGTTGACAATCTTTCCCTCTACTCATGCTTGTGAATAATTATTTTCAGAAAAGAACAATATTAAAAATTCAAGTCGAATCAACTTGTCAGATGAGTCCAGTTCATGATGCATTTTATTAAAAATAACCAATTATGAACCGATATCAATCTAGCGTCCAAGATGCCACATTAGAAATCGCATTAATATTTTTCAGTACTTTACTTTCTTCTTTTTTTTAATTACTTTAAAAATATAACTACAGTCAGACATTGTTAAACCGTCACGCGCTTAAAACATCACTCTGCATATTATGCCAGTTTCTTAAAGTACCAAACAAAGAGATAAGGAAATAGTGGTAAAAAATCGTAATAAATCTTGTCTCGGAAAATATGAGATATGTTAAACAGCCATTTTCGGTTTAGGATTTACTTTTTTTTTTCTACAAACGACTGCTGAAAATTGAAAGAAGAAAACATTTATGACAATGAGTTAAATGAGAGTATTGACAAACTCGGTGAAGAGAAACAAACACCCAAATTCCAAAACCCTGTGACTGCATTACAAAATTTTTAATTTTCTTCTGAAAAAAAATTGCAATGCTTATGAAATTAGAAAATAAAATTGAATCAACGAAAACTAAAGAGAAAAACATATTTCTTTGAAGACCTTTTAGGTAATGTTTTTTTTATATTTGCTAATTTCTTCCTATGCATTGTAATATATTTTTAAAATAATAATTTTCCATTTGATAGCAGTTGTGAAGCATATATTTTCAGATATGAATCATAAATGATTTTATTTAAACTGTCTTTTCTCATTGTATATTTTAAAATAAAATTACCTCAATTATAAAACCACCACCCTGCTATGTATTATCATAATTATTACGGTCATTTGGCAAGTAGTTGTTTCGATTTAAGTATTTAATATTCTTTACGATTACTATCATTATTTCTTATATATTATCTTCTTTCTATACTTATTAAAATAATTAATTAATCTTTTCATTTGAAAAGTTGTTTTGGTTTTAGTTTTCAATTTAATTGAATGTGTATATTGATATTACCTGCAGGTATGTTATCTATATATATCTTAATCTACTAATAATAAAAGTAATTTTATTCATTATTTTTATAGTTGTTTTGGTGGGGGTTGTTGGCACGCCATGATCCCTTGAAGACATTTTTTTAAACAAATTGGCACGCGGATATGAAAAGGTTCGCCGACCCTGCTACATACATATGTAGTTGATAAACTACAGGAACAGGTGACATATTGAGTTGATTTCAATATATTAGAAATGTTTAGCAATTGTTGTTAATCTATGGTATGGATAAGAGTTTTTCCTTAATACATCCCCATAGACAATAATGTAACGGCATTCTTTTGAGTGCTCCTGTACACGGAGTATAAGTGCTACATACTTCATTTTCAATACCGAACATGCCATAGTATACCACAATAACATACATCAATTGAATGACAATCCGAGTCTATTTACGCGAGTTAGAAGTTAGAACACGGACAGACAGACAGACAGACAAACCGAATTCATAAACACTTTTCAACTATGTTGGAAAGTGTTAAAAATTACACAAACATCTTAGGCTCTACATACATATGTAGTTGATAAACTACAAGAACAGGTGGCATTTAGAGTTGATTTCAATATATTAGAAATGTTTAGCAACTGTTGTAATCTATAGTATAGATAAGAGTTTTTCCTTAATGCGCGCCCAGATTACAGCATTTTATCAGCTATCATATCTTATCTGTCTAACTAAAAAGAATTTTAATGATCACTATCGAATGATTGAAGGAATTCGACAATGTGTGGGTTGTAGTGTTCCAGATCACCATCAAGCAACAGTCAACAACCCTTTTCGAACGTTTACTAATGCGCAGGTGAAATCGGTCGATCAATTAACAAACGACATTTTTTAAAGTCCTATATCAACCACACACACCTTTATTCTTTCATTATTTCGTTTGAAGTTGAAATGTCACCGACATTTCTTCTGCCCACAAAGTCACATCAGAAAACAGAAATCAACTAAGGAGAGTCAATATTTCCGGTAAGTAGGATGGAAAAAAAATAATCCTCTAAGATTATTTTAATTACCCCAATATTTTTCACGAACACATGTGTAATAAGTAATTAATCCAGTTTGCGAATATAGGAAGTCAACCGTGAAAATGTGTTTTGAAGTCCGAGGTATTTTTTCGCGGCAATTTATTAAGCTAAATATGTGAAGAATTTCAAATACGTAATACATCTGCACCGCCTAACTGGTATCATCCTTTTTCTAATCAGTTTCATATAAATTATTTTGATTCGAAGATAAAATTAAGCCTATTAACGTATCGATAAAAGCGGATTTTATGACATTTGATAAAGACTGTTCCAAAATCCAAACTGACTATTTTCTGACACATTCACGGAGTTATTTTTTACTTATAAATGAACGAAATTTGCATGTGTTCTTATTCAGAAACTAACAAAAACGAAAAATCCCGCATCAGGCATAGCTTATGAAATACTTTCCAACACTAACAGAATAACAGAAAAATTCGAAAAACGAATTTAAAGTGGAATGAAAGATTCGCCGTGTAGTTAAAATCGATAAAATACACATTAAAACATGCTCAAAAGGTGGTGAAAAAGATGTTAAGACATATTTATTTACACCCGAGATCTTTCGAACGCAAACGCGTTGATCAGCAAGGGGAACTTTTGACTGACAGTGAGTCAAAAGTTCCCCTTGCTGATGAACGCGTTTGCGTTCGAAAGATCTCGGGTGTAAATAAATATGTTTTAACATCTTTTTCACCACCTTTTGAGCATGTTACTAACAGAATATATTATTAAAAACTTCATTCTTTCATAAAATGAAATCTTTCATAGTCCGTCCTGGAAGCAAATTTCTTTGTGCTTCTCTGTAAATGAACGATAAATGCTACGCACTTCCATAATCTGTAGAAAGCATGTTCTAGTGCATCTCAATGATCTTTTTTAATTTCATTATGTTTGAAGTAATTATAACATCATTAAAATGCATCGCAAACTATTTTTCTCCATAATAGATCATAAATGTAACGGAATTATTTTGTGCATCCCTGTACACGAACTATACATGTTACACATATTATACTCCTCAGAAAGCATGTTTTAGTCCACATCAATGATGCATATCGGCCTATCGGCGGATTGCTTACAATGGAATGACGAATGCATTCAACGCTGTTAGGGGTGCGATGGAGAGATTGATTGTGTAGATGGTTCCGACGAATATTTTTTCGAGGGCAGAGAATACCAGGATCTCTTCAACTGTAGTAATGAAAAATGTGTTTATCTGTAGATGGTTCCGACGAATATTTTTTCGAAGGAAGAGAATACCAGGATCTCTTCAACTGTAGTAATGAAAAATGTGTTTATCTGTAGATGGTTCCGACGAATATTTTTGCGAGGGCAGAGAATGCCAGAATCTCTTCAACTGTAGTAATGGAAAATGTGTATTGTGTAGATGGTTCCGACAAATAAATTTGCGAGGGCAGAGAATGCCAGGATCTCTTCAACTGTAGTAATAAAAAATGTGTTTATTTGTAGCATATGGCAACGGTTATGATAACCGCGGCGATGGTTCAGACGAAATGTTTTTACATAGTTGTTCGTTGTTGTAAATATTATTACGTATCGCGCAACGTTTATCGTTAGCTGGTTGAAACATCTGCGATATCGATCATACGATGATGGAATGGCGTATTGCTTACAATCGAATGACGAATATTTTTTTTTATGCTTTTGGAACATTTTCCCAATGATTGTTGTAATTTGTTAAATTACATTTTTTTTTTGGCATTTTACGGCAATTTTTCCAAATTAGTAAAAGGAATCCGGTTTTAATATTTTTGCTCAATATGGTATATGTTGTCCTCTTTTTTAATAAAGTTTATTCGGTATTCGTACAGCGATTTTTTAATTTTTCGCAAAAAATTTTTATGCGATTTTTAGAGTTTTCTCGTTCTGCAGCGATTTTTTTTTTTTACATTCGTACAAGGAATTCGATTTCAAGCGTTTAACCCAATATTGTGCATTTTGTCCTTCAGATTTTTTGAATTTTTAGCGATTTTTAATGCGGTTTTCAATGCGATATTTAGCATTTTTGCACGTTCCGCGAAGGTTTTTTGTTATTCGTGAAAGTATCCTGGTTAAAACGTTTTGGCCCACTATAATAAATTTGGTCGCCTTCAGTTTTTGAATTTTTATTTTTATTTTTTTCTTTTGGCGTTTTTCGGCTAATTTTCCCTATTAAAAGGAATCCGGTTGTAATCTTTTATCCCATTTAGTAAATGGAGTTTTTCGGAATTCGTACAGCATTTTTTAAATTTTTCGCGAATTTTAGTTTTTTTTTTTTTTTAACTGTTATATAAGGAGTTCTGGTTCAAACTTTTATCCTAATATAGTAAATGTTGCCCTTTGCCATTTTTCAAATGAAGCAATTCTTCTTTCTTTTTTTCTATTTTTTACTTGCCCATCTTACGTAGTAGGTAGTCTTGTAATCGTTTTAAAAATCGAAAAAAAATTTGACGTATTTACACGTTTCAAACACTGGATATTCCGAAAAACATATTTTTAGAAAAAAAAATTGTCGTCCGTCTGTGTCTGTGTGTGTCTGTAAATGCTCTATCTCCCGAACAAATTGAGATAGAGACTTAAAATTTGGTACGTACTTAGTATTCAGTAATAAGAAGAATCCCATTGAATTTCAGTAACCTCGATTATAGGGGACTATTTTTTCTTTGGACTCACGAAATATTCGTTCTGATAAAAGGAATATAAAAAATTTCGAGATTGTTTATTTTAAGGAGTGAATATAAAAGACAATAAAAAAACACAAATTTTGCATAAAGAATGAAATCAATCGGATGATTGGTTGCCGAGATATTTGTAATCCTATTTCCCACACTCTTCGATTTTTCATGACCCTGGTATTTCATTCAAATTTCAATTCAAAGATATATTTTAATTGGAAATGAGACACTTAATCCGACGCAGGAAACTGTTAGTTAATAGGATTATCATTTTTGGAGTTATAAGGATGTTTCTTTTACGCAATTCAGTAATAGCGTATTTAAAGTTTATGACGTCATCAAGACACGATTTTAAACATTCTATCTACCGAACAAATTGAGATAGAGGCTTGAAATTTGGTGTGTACTTAGAATGCAATAGTGCGACAAAACCTATTAAATTTCAGTAACCTTAGTTATCCAGAACTTTTTTTTTTTTTTTTTTTTTTTTTTTTGGAATTGCAATACATTTTATAAATAGTTTACACATGTTTTATTTTCATATTTCATATTATGCATATCCATGATGGGTAAGTATTACGGTGGCCCCCAACGACTACTTTTTTTTTTTTTTTTTTTTTGGAAATTTGCAGTGATTAAAAAAAAAAAAAAAAAAAAAAAAAAAAAAAAAAAAAAAAAAAATCGGTTAGCAAAAAGTCCGGATTTTGGAGAGTTCCGAATTTTGGACGTCGGGAATTGAGACTTTGTGCTATCAGCAAAGTCACTTAAAATCAAATCAGAATCTGAACCTTCTAGTATCTATAGTGAATACTCACCACCATCAACTTATGCCACTTTTTAGGGGTGGCTCAAGCTATCCCAATTCCCAATAGTGACACAGCCGATCACAAATAATAATAATAATAATAATAATAATAAAATACAATATATTGGGAGTACAGCCTCTAGAGAAAATAAGCAGGAAAAGTAAATTTTGAGGTTAAAAACGAGCATCATGGACTTGCCAAAATTCAATAAATATTACTATTGTTAGAAATAAAGTAATTAAAAATGTAAAAATTAAGATAACAATTTAACAAAATAAATTAATATTTGACTTTACCTGTAATTCCCACAAACCGTGAAACAACACAAGCAAGTTATTTGAACGTTATTACACACAATGATTTTCGTTCAAAGAACATTCAAACTGGAAAAGTGGTTCAAGTAACTCCTGAAAACGGCAGCTATAGCTATTTTATTTTTCTTCTTGTTATTAAAAATTAAAAAAAAAAATGTTGGAAATTATATTTATTGGAGATTATTTTATATTTAATTTCAATTAAATAATTATAAAATAAAGCACAAAATTTAATTATTTTAAATGAAATATTTTAATTGCTGTATTTACAATTATTAGCTCATAGGCTATCAAAGCCTGAGAGCTAATGTGCCCGCCGGTTCTGTATGTACGCATACGTATGTATGTATGTATATACGTATGTATGCGCGTAACACGATAGCTCTTGATAGAAATAACCGTTTTGCTTCAAATTTTGTTTATAGATTCATTGTGATAAGGCACTTCCCTGGTTAGTTTTGGGGGTTCGTTGGTTAAGTATAAAGGGAGGGAACGGAGTCTAACTCCCTCTTAATTTAGATAGTTTTTCATGCAGAATTATCCGATTTTCTTCAAATTTTGTATATAGGTTCATTGTGCTAAGGTGCTTCCCTAATTAGTTTTGGGGGTTCATTGGTTAAGTTTAAAGAGGGGAACGTGCTGGCTAACTCCCTTGATATAGAAATATAGGTTTTTCATGTAGAATTGTCCGATTGTCTTCAAATTTTGTATATATGTTCATTGTAATGAGGCGCTTCTCTGATTAGTTTTGGTGGTTTACTGGTTAAGTATAAAGGGGGAATTGGGATCATCCCCCTTAATATATTGTCGAATTCTTTATTTTTTGAGAGGCAGGAGTAATAATATATAATTAGTGTGAAAAGCCTGTGAGCTCAATGCCCTTAGTTTAACTGGAGAATTTTATTTTTTATATTTTTTAACACTTTCTAACATAGTTCAAAAGTCTTTATGAATTGAGTTTGTCTGGATAACTCTCGTAAATATACTCAGGTTGTTTCTTTAACTGACAATCCGTCATTGAGGGTTACCATGGTATGTTTGGTATTGAAAATGAAGGGAGTACCATTTATAGTTCGTTTACAGGGCTACTTAAAAGAATTCAGTTTCATTATGGTCTATGCACTGCAAAAAATAATTGTTGATTTTACAGTATAAAACTGGCATCCCAGCTGCCAGTATTATACCGTAAAATTAACAGTATTAAACAGTAAAAAAGCAGTAATACGCTGCCGTGCAAGCAGTAATACGCTACCGCGCATGCGCGGTAGCGTATTACTGCTTGCACGGCAGCGTATTACTGCTTTTTTACTGTTTAATACTGTTAATTTTACGGTATAATACTGGCAGCTGGGATGCCAGTTTTATACTGTAAAATCAACAATTATTTTTTGCAGTGTGGAGAAAAACAGTTTGCAGCATATTTTAACGATGTTACACTATTTCAAACATATTGAAATTGATGTAAATCACTAAGGTGCATTAGAAGATGCTTAATGTAGACTAATGTGTGCATAGTATTTATCGTTCATTTAACAAAAGAATTCGGTTAGAGTACATTGTCTATGAGCAATAAATGGTGAAAGTGCGTTTTCAGTTGTGTTATGCGTTTTTAAATTTACTAATTTTGTCATATTAGTTGGTGTGTACAAATTCTATAGATTATATGCAGGGCTGCACAAAAGAATTCGGATATTTTTCCGGCTATAGATGGTAATTGTTGGAATTGTGTTTTCAAATATGTTATGTGTTTTTCAAAATGTTTACTCACTGTAAAAAATTTTCAGATCGTTTCAGGAAATTAGCCTAAAACATTTCGCATATTTTACCGGAATTTCGAATTTCTTTATGCTTCACGTCAATTACGGCAATAATTCGTGTAATATTTTTGAGAGGTTTCAACTTTTCCGTAAACTACATTCTGCGCATGCGTGCTTCATGTGTTATGTTCCATTAGCCATTTTGATAACTAAAGAAAAATAAAAAACAGCTGCCTAGGTACTTAGAGACAAATGCAATCTGAACAAATGCCATTCTTTGTTTGAATATCAATCGATAAAGTAGGTTGCTAATTTAAATCTTTTTATGCTTCATTATTTGAATTTGCATTTTATCTGTAATACGAAACTTTAAAGTTTAATTGCTTAAATATGACACCGAATAAAAAAAGTACATTGATTATTGAAAATTGGAATGTTTCACTACTTTGTTGCGTGAAACGTAAGAGCAAAAAGCCGTGGCATCTTAATGCCGGAACCTTCCGAATTTTTTTTTTACAGTGTGTTGGTTTAATAATCTTTGGTTTATGCATGATTTTACTTACCCATTATACGTAGTATAGGGTAAGTCTTGTCATCGTTTTGAAAATCGAAAAATTTTTTTGACGGATTTACACGTTTCAGACACTGGAGATTCCGAAAAACATATTTTTAGAAAAAAAAATTTCCGTCCGTCTATGTGTCTGAAAAACGCTCTATCTCCCGAAAAAAATTGAGATAGAGACTTGAAATTTGGTATGTACTTAGTATGTAATAATGGGAAGAAGCCTTTTGAATTTCAGTAACCTCGATTAACCGGAACTATTTTTTTCGGACTCTCGAAATATTCGTTCTGATAAAAGGTATATAAAAATTTTCGAAATTGTTTATTTTAAGGAGTGAATATAAAAGACAATAAAAAAACATAAATTTTGCATAAAGCATGAAGTCGATCGGATAATGAGTTGCCGAGATATTTGGAATCCTATTTTCCACACTCTTCGAATTTTCATGACCCTGTATTTCATCCAAATTTCACTTCAAAGATATATTTTAATTGGAAATTTGACGCTTAATCAGATGCAATAAACCGCTAGTTAATAGGATGATTGTTTTTGGAGTTATAAGGATGTTTCTTTTAAGCAATTCAGTAATCGAGCCTTCAAAGTTTATGACGTCATCAAGCCACGATTTTATTTGAATTGCAATGCATTTTATAAGTATAGTTTACACATTTTTTATTTTAATATTTTACATTATGCATATCCATGATGGGTAAGTATTACGGTAGCCCCCAACGACTAGTTTCTTTCTTGTTAGTATCAATTATATTTAAAGAAGGTATTGTAAAGGTTTTCAATATAAGATATCTGAAATTAAGTCGATGAAAGAAAATTCCAATGTTATATATCAAATAAGAAGATTACTAGTACATTATTTATAGATATTAAGACTAATTAAGTTAATTATAAAATTAAGATAAAACATATAGCTATCAATTTGCGGTCCTAAGAAACAACAAGCACAGAATAATTAATGTATGAGGTCAAAGCTCATCAGAAAATGACTTCCTGCTTTGAAAAAAATTCCAGATGTTCTTCCTACCTCTCTCAAACTTCTTAAAAAACAAGAGGCGTGGTAAGCCCTTCAATTTTTCTAGGGATTGATTCGATCCCTTGGCATTTCTTGCGGCTTTTTTCTATTCCTTTAGAAACCACAAGCACCATATGTTGCAATTATTCTTCGAATTTATGAGATTTTACTAATTAGTACATTGTTACCAAAAAGAGAAATGGTCTACCATTGGCTTTTCATAGAAACTTTGGTGTTACAGTCCCTGGTGTTTTCGATCGTTATTTCGATTGCGGGTTTTATTTAAGCAGAAATGCGCTTTATCGCCTTAGGGGATTATGTAAGAGACCTAATTTCATCAACCGCAGAAAGTTTTTTTTTGCTGAGAATCTTTTCCGGTGTTTTTAAATACTCTATGGCGGAACAGAAGTATTTACCGAATTATTAACACTTTGGACGAGTAACACTAGTGACGAAGTATACTCGTCGCTGATTTAGCGTCTTTTCTTCTTTTAGGTAAATTTCGTAAGAAATACTACCTATTACATTCTCCTTGTTGCAATTTCTGCTGATCTACACCGATCATGACTCCCAGAACTCAAAACCGCCCCCAGTTCAAAACTTTATATATATATAGATCTATCTATCTATCTATATCACTTTTTTGTGGACACGATAACTTCAAAAATTCTGCACAAATCTCTTCCAAACTGATACATAAAATCAAGGGGCGTAAAATCTCAATCAATTTCGTTAATGGGTAAAATCGAGCCGGGGAGGGGAGTTAAATGGGGGGCTTTTTGTGAAAACAGAAAAATCCCCATAACTTCTTAATTATGATATGTATCGAATCCGTTTAAAGTCATTATTACTTCTAGGAAAAGGGTAGAAAATTTATGCATGACAGATTTTTCATATAATTAAAAATGGCCTCAAGGGGGGGGGGGATAGGGGTTTCAGAAGAAAAAATTCATTACTTTGTCAATTCACAAGATATCAAATCCGCTTAAATTTATTACAAATCCTCTTAATATTGTCTACAACTTTTATACTGACAAGTTTTTTATAGAACCAACCCTTACAGCAAAAAACAAAACAAAACAAAACAAAAAATCCCTGCCGGCTTCGCCTACTTGACGCAGATAGATTTCGAAGTGGGCGGTTCCAACTGCCACACCATGGCAAAAAGGTCATTTCTTCTGCAATTCCCAACAAACAGGCGCCCCACGGTCTGCGTCTTCGAAATCTACCTGTGCCTGTCAGGGATTTTTATTATTAAAAACATCTTTCAGAAATTTTGAGTAGTAATCTTCGCTTTATTTAATCACGTATGCTTTTAAATGAAGCAAAAAATATTTTTCGAAACTTACGGTAAATATGTTGAATAAAATAGGCATAAAAGTAAAAGTCTTTATTTATTTTTTCTAATAAGCATTCACTATTTACCTTTAAAATGACATCTAAGTTTATGACTACAATTTATGTTCTTTCTAAAAATTTCCGTTGCAATAAGTTAATTTGTCGTGGGCCCCGATTATGGAAAATTCACTACTTTGATTTACGCTGGGTAGAAAGCGCAAACTAGGAATTTTTAAAAAATATATAAACTTTTTGCTCTGTTTCTTTTTTAAGAGAAGGGAAAAAAGCAATATTTAAACTATCTATTCGGGGTACTAACTGGTTTCTTCAACGATTTAATCATAATATAATTAAGTTGAAACTATTAATTGATAAAAGCGTATTAAAAAACATTGTACTCTTTATTTATTTTTTATTATTTTTTAATTATGCTCTATTTTCTACATTTTAGTATTTAAAATATTTCATTGTTGCAGTTTCACAGCCAGTTGGCCTATTTTAGCGAGCGTGGTTTGACGCTTATTTAACTCCATTGTTATTTTAATTTGTACACAGTTGCAACCATTAAGGATATGTGATTTTATCCCTGCGCCCGGCTAACAGAAAAATGCCTTAGAATTAATATATTAATTTATGATTAAATTCTAAAAAATGTTTAAATGTTGTATTGTCATTGTCATCGGAAAAACAGCTGTGTTGTAACGACCGAAGAAATCTATGGCCTAGCCTGACTCGTGAGTTGCTGGCCTAGAGTTGTCCAGTTTTGTCCATGGTTTTGTCGCCTAGCTTCGGAGGTTGACTGCCGTGTAAGCCGTGTGATCGAATCGAAAGGACAGTTTTCGATATGCAAAGAGACTGCAAGAGATTTTAGTTGGCAGATCAAAAGAAGTGAATCGAGCTGAACTGAGAGAGATGCAGAGAGGGTTGAACAGACGATGTTGGGCGGAAAGTGGTGTGTGCGCGTGAACAGTATAATATGGTTGTGTACGCTGAGGTTTTGATGGCAGAGTGTAATGTTTTTAAATTGTTCATCTTATTTTAACTTGTGTATCAACGATGCCCAATAAAAGTGCTGGATGTAGAGCGTCCTTTGGATCACTGGAGTTCGTTAATTCATCACAGTGTACATAATTTTTATAATTCCAGCATTTAAGGAATATAATGAAAAATCTATCACAAAATTCCATTTTTACACACATGAACCAAGTTAATTTAAACCAAAGCGTATTTAAAGAATATATATTTTACGCTCTTCATTTTTTATTTATACTCCATTTTTTACTTTTTAATGTTTAAAATATTTCATTGTTGCAGTTTTACAGCGAACTGGTCTATTTTAGCGGGCGTAGTCTGGCGCTTAATTAACTTCATTGTTGTTTTAATTCGCGTACAGTTGTATAATCATCATAAAGGATATTTGTCGATTTATCACCTGCGCCCGACTGACAGAAAAATGCCTTAAAATTAATATATTTAAAATGAAAAGCGCATTCTGTCAAATCCACACTCTCTTTTCCACACGAAAATTGTCTCTTTGCGCATGCTTCAACGTTTTTTTGAAAGCTTCTACCCTCAGAAACGGAAAACCTGATTGATTAGCCCGTACCTGTTTGGCCTTAGGGGGATTGAAAAGGGTTGATTAAAAACGGATGGAGTCGTACCATTGCATTGGAAGCATAGACCTTCTAATATATTTTTGCTCTGAGGTTGAAAACTAAAGATTTTTTTTTTTTTTTTAAGAACTCATGTTTTCACTACAAAATGTGTCACTTGTTTAGCCTAGGGGGGTTGAAAAGGGTTGATTGAAAACGGATGGCGTAATGCGGCCACTGCGTTGACAGCATTTTTTTTTTTTTTTTAACTACTAAACTCATGTTTTTACTACTAAATATGCATATTTTTTCGTAAAATTTTACAGAGAACTTGGATACAGTTTTATTTATAACCGATTGAAATTTCAAAGACTTCGGAAGATGAGAACTATTTTTTCAATTCCTACTATTAGCTCACACGCTCTATATATTTATATATCTTGTTCAAATTTTTAATCGTTAATAAAATATTTTCTATTCATCCACTCAAGATCAAATACATTTTTTTAAAACTTGTAGTGAATGACACTGGATGTTAATACAGTTTTTTCAAATATTAATTCATTAATTAAATTAAATTAATTAATTTTAGTTTTATATGGGTAGAAAAAAATTTCTCCCATTGTGTTCATAAATGAAATGAAAGATTTTCCTCAAATTACTGATGCCACAAAAATAAAATACCGCAACGATGATTATAAAAAAATGTTCAATAAAGATAACGTGGGACATTAATGCTGCACGTGTTTATTTTATATATTTATGATCTACAAAAACAACTTTACAAAAGTAAAAAAAAAAAAAAAAAAAAAAAAAAAAAAAAAAAAAAAAAATTGTGGCTAAAAAATGGTGTGATATCAAATTTCCAAGCTATTATATTACTTATTTAACTTTTTCCATTAAAAAAATTATCATATATATAAGTCGAGTGTATATGTTAATAGAAATCGTTTTCTCCTGTACTAAATACATCCTAACGAGTTTCTGAAAGTTAAATTTTTTTCAAATTATGCATGATGGGCTTGGCGGCCAACTTTGCATATTATTCACAAAATTCTAAACACCCAAATCCGTAGTTAAAATCCGAAGTTCAAAATTGTTATTTAAGTAAATATTTTAAGCGTTTCATTTATAGACTTGTATGCTCTGAAAATTGTCTTATGATAATGATGACTTATCTTAAAGATTCATCTTATGATTTTTTTTAGAGTAATTAATAATTTCAAACTAGTAAAAATCAATTTCTCAAAATATCAGTCTTATCTAATTTATCTGTCCGTAGTTAAAATCTGAAGTTCGAAATTGTTATAAACATATTACGCTTTTACTTTAGAAATTTGGGTGCTTAGAAATATAGAAAGATGGCCGCCAAGCCCATCATGCATAATTTGAAAAAAATTGAATTTTCAGAAACTCGTTAGGATGTATTTAGTACAGGAGAAAACGATTTCTATTAACACATACGTAGGCATATATATGCATATATATGCATAGTACTTATATATATGATAATTTTTTTAATGGAAAAAAGTTAAATAAGTAATATAATAGCTTGGAAATTTGATATCACACCATTTTTTAGCCACAACTTTTTTTTTTTTTTTTTTTTTTTTTTTTAAAGTTTTGTAAAGTTGTTTTTGTAGATATCATTTCTTTTTTTTTTAAATAGATTAAACATAATTTAAATAATCTAAACATGAGAAATAATTTAAAATTACATTTTACTTTCAGTCATTGTTTAAAGGGTTAACTAGAAATACCAGTAGATTTTTCAATTAAACTAATTACACTCTTAAAAACAACATACTAAATGTGGCTTGTTATAATACTTGTTATCCTCCGTTAAAAAATATCACTGACTTATCCATCCTAATCTATATATATAAAAGAAAGTCCTTTTTGGCTAGATGATCAACGCACAGCCAAAACTACTGAACCTACAAAGACGAAACTTGCAGGAAAAATACTTCTTAGTGTGTAGAGACGCACTAAGAAGGGATTTTCAAAAACTCCACCCCTAAGGGGGGGGGTAAAAAGAGGAACAAACTTTTAAAAAATTCCTTAAAAATCGGGTATTGTAGTTACATGACAAATGATAACATATTTTAATGTATTTTTGCATGCTGAATCGAATGGTATCAATTAAATACTCATAAGTCAAATAGTTCGTGAGATATTGCACATTGTTCTAATTTGGCGAAATCTTTGACGTCATAATCTAACAATTCTAACAATACAAGTGATAATTTCTAAAAATACATCCGTTACTATAGCAATGGAAGAAATTCAAATTAAATCTTTTTGTTATTTAATTATTTTGTTTATTTTTACAGATAGAAACATTAACTGTTCAATTGGGAATGAATATTATTCTTACGGATATTTATGTAATTGTGTATAATTATTAATTCTACAAAATCCACGATTTAAAATAAAACGTGATTGCTAAAATAAAGTTTCGAAGGTCTGTTTAGTATTATACAAGTATATTGCTTCTTTATTTGTTTTCAGCCTTCATCCATGTTTCCCCTTTTCTTTGGGTTGTTAGTTATTCATACGATTTCGGGCTAATTTTCCCGCAATCAGATACCTCGCCAATTGGAGTTTTAGCTACCATGTTGGGTACTTCTCTGTTATCCCGTTAACCACTTTTCATAACAAAAAACTATCGCCAAACTGTAACGCCAAATAAACGGGAGAACGTTGCCATTGGAATGTCAAAATAAATATATAAAATATAAGACTGTAAGGATACAATTGTTATTTTAATTAATGAAATAACTAATAAATCAATAAAACATGATATTTTGTTAGGTTTTACACTGTTAGTTAAGTAATGTTTTTTGAAAGGTTTTTATAGAGTATAGCTATTCTACGTTACTCTGTTATAGAGATACAGAGGAAAGCTCTAAAATTAAGTGAACCCGATTATTAAAGATTACCTTTACAAAAAAATGCTACTGAACAAATTTTGATGGAAGTGACTTTTCAAGTATGGCTAATGACCCTATTATATATCATTCTATGTTGCTTAGTGATAGAGCTAATGGAAAAGTGATTGGGAAAGATGAGTGCAATTATGAAAGATATATCTACTATATATATAAAATGCAAATTCGTATTTCATTCCGACTGTTTATAATTTTAAAACTGCTGGACGGACTTTGGTGGGATTTACACAGTTAGTTACGCAATTTTGTGGAGATGGTTGGCAATTATCTGTAAACAAGTTTTCCTCTGCGTTTCTTTTCTGAAGCAAAAGCTTGACAACGAATCCGATTACAGAAATCATGTCATCATCATCTACAATATTTATAAAACGCAAATTCGTATTTCAATCAGATTGATTAAAACTCAGGTTCTACCGAACAGATTTTTATAGGATTTCACTATTAGTTAGGTAATTTGTTTTAGAAAGGTTTAAAAAGAAAGCACATTGTTATACATTGCTTATTTATAGAGCTACGGGGGGAAGTTTTAGATAAAATTAGGTGCACCAGATTATGAAAGATTACCTTTTTTAAAGTTCTACTGAACGGATTTTGATGGAATTTTCACAGTTAGTTAGATAATATTTCAGGGATTGATTTTCTACATTGTTTAGTTATGGAGCTATGGGAGAAACTTGTCAGTGGTGTAGTAAAAAAACTGTGCATATACGCTATAGACAGAGGGTGTATACTAGAGAGTATATGTTACAGCTAAGGAGGGTGTGCAGAGTTTCTTTTTGAAAATTCGAGAAGGTCAAGAAGAAAATTCCACTTCTATCATCAGGACAAGATGATTATGAAAGATACATTCACCTATCTACTGTATATATATAATGCAAAGGGGAATTTCGATCCGGCCACTTATAACTGGAATTTTGTTGGGACTTGCACTGTTAGTTAGCTAAATTTTGAAGCAAGGTTTTAGTGCATAACATATCATTCTACGTTGCTTAGTTATAGAATTAGGGGGAATTTCTATAATCAATTGAACCCGATTATGAAGCATTATCCTTTTTAAAAGATTCTGCTAAATGGATTTCGATGAAACTTGCATTGTTAATTTTTCAGAGATAGTTTTGGTGTAGTGCATTATCTATATATATAAATGAAAGTCCTGACTGGGAAGATGATCAACGCGCAGCCCAAACTACTGAACCTACAAACACGAAACTTGGAGGAAAAATGCTTCTTAGTATGTAGAGGTGCACTAAGACGGGATTTTCAAAAACCCCACCCCTAAGAAGTGGGGTGGGGGGTAAAAAAATGAACAAACTTAAAAAAAATTCCTTAAAAATCGAGTATTACAATTAAGTAAAAAAATTATAACTAATTTTAATGTATTTTTTTTATGCTGAATCGAATGGTACAAAGTACATTCTTCTAAGTCCTATAGTTAGTGAGATATGGCATATTTTACAAATTTGGCGACGTTCTTGGCGTCAAAACCTCAAAATTCTAATATTACAAATGATAATTTCTGTACATACGCGCGTTATTATAGCAATGGAAGAAATTCAAATTGTCGATAAAACGCGACGGACTTCTTTTCATTGTTATAAGATAATGCGGCGAAATCTGTTCCCGCAAACTGTTATCTATATATATAAATGAAAATCCTGACTGGGTAGATGATCAACGCGGAGCCCAAACTACTGAACCTACAAACACGAAACTTGGGGGGAAAATACTTCTTAGTATGTGGAGGCGCACTAAGACGGGATTTTCAAAAACTCCAACCCTAAAGGAGATAAAAAAAATGAACAAACTTTAAAAAAAAAATTCCTTAAAAATCGAGTATTATAGTTAAGTGACAATTACAATATATTTTAATGTATTTTTGTATGCTGAATAGAATGGTATAAAGTTCATTCTTCTAAGTCCTATTGTTAATGAGATAATGCATATTTTTGTAACGATTATCGTTATTAATAGTTCTACGTTGTCTAATTATAGAACTAGGGTTGGAATTTCTATAATCAGTTGAAGCCGTGAAACATTAGCCTTTATAAAAAATACTGCAGAATGGATTTCGATTGAACTTGCATTAATAAATTTCTAGGGGTAATTTTAGTATATTGCATATTGTTACATAGTTCTTCAGCAAATCATACTGTAAATGATTAAATAAAGAAGTTGGTCTTTAATAGCCAAATTTTGTGCAAAAAATAGAAAATATAACAGAGCAATGACGTTTATTTCGTTTTACAGCATTGCGAAAGGACAATCAAAGTAAAGGTGCATATTGCTTTAAAACACAAGATGACCAAATTCATGGGTATATTTCGTTTGGAGAACCGACCAGCGTAGCGGGCAAAGCCTGCTAGTAATATTATAAATCTGATTGTGTGCAAATGTTAGGCTGAAGCCAGCGTCAAAATGGAGCTTTTAATGATCCTGTATTTTTGCATATAGGATGATTATAACCCTCAAATGAACATAGACTAGGTTTTATTTATTTTATTCAAATATTTTCTTTAATAATTAAAAATTTCATTATTTTCATAGAGAATAAATGGACATTTTTCAATAAAATTTAACCGTTTTACTTTATCGTTGCTAGGGCTTTGATCGTTGCCAAAAAATAAAAACTCGGAAAAATAATTTTTCCTCAACAACTAATTTTCAGTTGATCGATTTTCACGTGGAAAATGAAAATTAAAAAGAATTCAAAAGAAGATGAATTTCCGTGATATTTGAAACAACATTATACATAAAGTATGAATATCGGTTACATTAAAAAAGATCTTTTTCTGTCAAAAATTGCGTTATAATTAGAAAGAAAAATGAACAATAATTATATTATTAAAAATAGATTTCGCTTGGACCATGGAACTATGAAAAAGATCCCCCTCGGTTTTGACAAATATGACGTCATAAATAAAACATGTAATTTCCAAATGTTCGTAATAATACAAGGAGCATGAATATCAATGTATAATGAAAGTAGATAGATAATGGACGTATTATTTAAGATGAAAAACTGAATATTTTTTATCGTTACTGATTAATAATTAGCTTGAATACCAGTTACATACAAATGTGAGTTTTCCGCTAAAATTTACGCCCTGATTGCCAGAAAAAGATAATTAACAAGAATTATGCCATTAAAAAGAGAATTCTCTGAGGAAAAAGTGACGTCATATTTGAAATAAAACGGGAATTTTCAAATGTGTTTTACAAGGAGCGTGAATCAATTCCTTACATTAATAATACAAGGATCGGTAAGTTTAGAAAGTAAATGAGTTTCACGCCATATTTAAAACGAAAAATTTGAAATATTTTTTTTTATCTACACCGATTATTAAGTTCAAATATCAGTTACATACAGATGAGAGTTTTTTGCCAAAAACCAAAACGTAATTATTAGGAAAAGAAAAATAAATACGAATCTATTATATTAAAATCTGACCGCCTGTTTGCATTTCGCAGCTACTCCTTTCAGGTTGTCGAACACAACACGATTTACTTAAGACCGGTTATCATTGATCCGAGGATGTCATAAACTCTCAGAATTTAAAAAAATGATTTAAATTCCGAGATTTTTTTTTTTTTTTTTTTTGGAAATTTTAACGAAGTTTCTTTTAAAATGGCAACTAAATTATTCAATTTTTGTGGATAAAAAAGAAGAAATAAGACGGATTAATATATTTTTTTCTCATTAAAACTGAAAAAAAGAATTTATTTTCAATTTGAATAGATAGTGAAAGAAAAAAAATCTTAATTACAGTAAATTTTTTGAAAAATAAAAACGTATTTTCACATATTCAAACTTCATGAATCAATTTATTCTGGAGGAAAAAAAGTCGTCTGTCAACATATTTTCATTCAGAAATAAAGATTTTTTTTCAGGTATAAATTAAATCAAGGAGGCAAATTTAAGCTCCTTGCAGTTAGGTCTACAATTATTGCTCCCTATTCACAAGAATTGAATTTAATGAAAAAGAATATACTATTTCCATTATCTTTGAAGGATGTTATTAAAACGTTTCACAAAGGCGTTAAAAGTAAAATAGTTAACCAGGTAAACTTGACATATGTTTTTACACAATTCGGCGATTTCCACGATTTTATTTGGCCCGCCTTTTTTCATTGGTTGCAGTTTCCTTTTCGTGATTATTTGTCACAAATTTTTACTTTTTTAAAACTTAGTTATGTCAAGGCCTGTATAACATAGAAATACGGTATTGTCTCCTATGGAATGTGATAAAGAGTTAGTTAATTATTTACGATTCTAACTATCGTGAATGAAATATTTTGCTTAATTAATGCATTTATGCTTCTTTTAATGATACGTGAACGAAGTCACGGGTAACAGCTAGTAAAATGAATAAAAATGGAATACGTACATAGCGTGTCAGCGCTGCATTTGAAATCAAACGTGATATCGCACTGTTTTATTATTAGCACTAGCTGGCTTCGCCCGCTAGCGGGCCCCTAATTTACATCGGGGCCTCGAATCTTGTAAAACTTCGACTAAGATAAACCTCGAACCGAACGAACCTCCGACCTGGTTCCCCGCTGCCTTCGGCACCGGATAATCCCTTAATTTGCACATCGAATAGTATAAACCTCTAACCAAACGAACCTCCGATACGGGTCCCCGCTGCCTTCGGCACCGTATAGTAGTCTTCACGCTCAAGTTCCGTCTTCCACCACCAGGTAGTGCAATCTGTTCTATATGAACCTCGGGCACTGAAATCGTTAAGGCTATACAAGTCGAGTCGAATGAGTTATACCCCGTCGTGATCCAGCCCATAGAACCAGAGATAGGAAAGTGCCCCCTGGTGGTGAAAAAACGAACTAAAATCGGAAAGTTCTATCGATGTCGAGTCGAATGAGCCATACCCCGTCGGGATCCGACCCATAGAAACAGAGATAGGAAAGCGCCCGCTGGTGGTGAAAGCTAATCGCGTTTGGGGGGCAAAGTGGGGGATGAACACCGGATATGCATAATAGGATTAAGCGGTCACAGACCTTTCCAACGATGTATCACATGAGGGGTATGTGCAAAATATAGAAAATCCCGCCACCCCCCCCCCTTGCATAATATGATCAAGCGTTCACAGACTTTTCCAACGGTATATTACATGAGAGGTGTCGGCAAAATTTAGAAAAGTGGCCCATTGGGGGGGGGGGGGGTTGAAAGTGGGAGGATGGACCCCGAATATACATAATATGAATAAGCGGTCACAGGCCTTTCGAACAATATATCACATGAGTAGTGTCGGTGGGGGCGCAAAATGTGGGGGTGACACTTGTGGTGCATAACATGAATAAGTGGTCACAGCCCTTTGTAACGATATGTGACATGACGGATATCGTTAAAATTTAGAAAAGTGTCACCCCCCTTGTGTAGGCAAAACGCGCTCCGCCCCTCCCTATAATTTTTGACGCAGCTTTATTTTTAAAATTTATGTTATGTGTTATAAAATATCGTAAAGTTTCAAACAGATAGCCTTATTATACTTCCTAATTTTGTTCACGCCCCTCCCCATCCCCTCCCCGAAATGTGACACGCTATTCTTTTTTATAAATTTTTTTATCATGTGTTATAAACTATCTTAAAGTTTAAAACAGATAGCATTGGAATTTAATATATTTGCTGAAATTACTATTATATATAGAATAATATAGAAATAAACCCTCCTTTAGCTTGTAATTAAGATATATGAACAATTTTTAGAATTTCTGAAAGCTGATTTTTATTTATTTTTTTATTTATTTATCTATTTATTTATTTTCTGTTTATTTATTTATTTTTTTGCGTTGCCCTGTGCATGTTTGGAATTTCTTAGCAATTTCTTAGATTTACATTATTTTATTGAATTAAACATTGTACTATTAACAATAAATTTAAATAGAAACTTCACTTCTAAAACAAAAATAATTTAACAACTGGATTTCATTAATTTATAGGAAAATGACGTGAAAGGTATTCCTGCGAACAAAATGCCTATCCTTTACCGTGTTTTTTTTTTTTTTTTTTTTTTTTTTTTTTTTTTTTTTTTTTTTTTTTAAGAAATAAATGAATCACATTTAATTCATTTCAAAAACTTTGTTTACGTTTGGAAAGAAATTTTAAATGCCGATAACTCTTAATGTATACATTTTAGAAGATACATCTTCCCTCAAAAACTAATTTATGTTTAAAGATCTTTCTAAAAACGTAAATTATATATTTAAAATATTTTTTAAAGCATAAACACTACGTCTGATTACTTTATTTTACAATATTATAAGAACACGCATTTTATCAGATAATTAAGTACACAAAACAAACATGAAAGAAAAATTGACCTGGGCCAGGACTCGAACCTGGGACCTTATGCGTACCGTGCTGACAATCTGCGACTGAGCCACCCAGATCGATATCCTTGACCGGCAATTTCTCATACTTATTCATGTTGGAAACAGTCATCTGCCACAGTTTGCAGTCATATTTAATTGTCTGATAAAATGTGTGTTTTTATAATTATGAAGTTTTATTTAAAAAAAAAAAGTATCTTTAGAAGGAAATGGCTGACTTGCAGATGAAATTTGATGTGGTTATAAACTGATTTGTGCTATTATAATACAGATGGTACATGGTCGTTGGCGGGTTTTATCTCTGTTTTGGCGTAATTTTTTAATCGCCAAGTTAATTAACAGTTTTTGCTAATTAAGGATAGAAAATATTTTTTTTTTTTTTAACACTGGATTTTATAAAAGCACATAGATTACGTAATTACTTGTCCAAAAATGCAATCCTTTTTTTATTCTGCCCAATATTAAGGTCGGTAGGGTGTTTGAAAAAAAAAAAGTTTGACGAAGAAAAAAGTGATCATTTTAAGTAACTCGACGTTTTAAAAAAAAATCTATATCTCTGTTTATAAATCACTTATGAAAATGAGTTTGGTCTTAAATTGAAGAAATTCTTCATTAGATTCTTCTAGTTTTCGTTTTTTTTTTTTTTTTTTTTTTTCTGCAACGCTTGGTTTATTTGAGATCTGATATTTTAATCTGGCATGTTTTGTCGATTTAACATTGCAAAGTTGCTTTCTGTAAGTAATCAGTAGCGGTCTTTAGTCCAGTTCTTGGCGTTGTTTGTGTGGCGTTTTTTTTTAAGCTTGGCTTGGCAGAGCGACCGCCCTGCTTGATTAAAAACTAGGAATTGACTTAATTTTTTTTTTTTTTTTTACATTACTTGTTTTTATTGCTATGTTAAAGGAGTCGACGCGAAAACAAACAAACAAACAGAAAAGCGTGAAGAAAACATTTCTTTTACAAGGTAACAATATTTTTTCACAAAATTTTTACACGGGCTGTAAAACCGTTTTATTTATAACCAGTAAAGATTTCAAAGAGTTCGGACAAAAATAACAAGAAAATGAGCGCTTTTCTCTCTAAACATCAATATTTTTTCGCAAATTTTTCCTTTTCAAATATAATTTCATACAAAATTGGGTTAAAGATATAAAATAATAAAAACCTGTTTTTTTTTTATTTATTTATTATCACGGGCCCGGGCAACACCGGGCGGGTCAGCTAGTATTAATTTATAATTAAACTCTAAAAAATATTTAAATGTTGTATTGTTATCGGAAACACATTTATGTATATAATCATGTGGACAAAATCTTCTAATTTCATGATACACTTTATAATAACTATGCTTCTCTCCTACACAATACGAAAATTATTTTTTTCCTTACGTTAAAATAAATAAATAAATTTACGTTAAAATAAATAAATAAACAAAAACAAAAACAAAAAAATGAAATATCTAGAGCCTTGTCCTTACTGTCTCTAGTATTAATTTATGTTTGGTACTGACATTTAAAGCTCCGAAAACGCTGTGTCACCCACAAATGCTTGCACTGCCAAGCGATTTGAACCTACGGGGGCGTACTCACGAGGGTGAGCGAAGGCAGACGATTCGAAAAGAAAGCCTACTGACCATATGCTGAAAATAATCGGCCTCCCCTGCGACCCTATTTAGAAAGTCGTGCTACAAACACTGACCACCGGTCATTCTGCACCTGAGGGGGCGGTAAGCAAAGGTGAGGCGTTCGCAGGGGCGCAAGACCCAGGCAGATGGGGTGGAGATATCCTCACGTGCGACAGGGGCGGGAGATATGGCTGTAGGTCGTTTGCGTATGTTTTGTTGTGCCTGAGTGGGTATAAGTGTACGAAGTAGGTGAAAATGGGAAGCTAGATAATTGGTAGAGCGATATTCTAATTTCGACGTGAGGGTAATGAATTGGGGTGATTGCATATTAAAATGAAAGAATGGGGTTAAGTGCAAAAATAAAGATAAGAATGGAGACCGGAATTAGCTTTTCTCCCTTTTCAGGCTTTTTATACTTTTCTTTCTGCTTCGGGATCTTATCAAAGTGCACTTAAGTGGATAATCTGTAAAATGCAAATGGCTTTTCGCTTCCCGGTGAAATTCTTATCATTTTAATTGAATCCTTTTTTTTTCCTTAATGCATTAAAATTTTCCTTGAAAGAATTTAGCTGTAATGATATCAAATAATTAAGCTTTATTTTAAGATAAATAAATCAGTGTTTTGCTTTTAGTATTTATTAAATTTAAATAATCGGTCAAATGGGAGTTTTACTCGCGAACAAACGGTTCTGTAACAATAAATTTGTTAATTACTAACTGCAATATTACAAAAAAAAAAAAAAAAAAAAAATCGTTGCTAAAAGGAAAGCGATTGTTGTCTATGTTTGATGTAACAGTAGGCAATTTTAAAATGATTAAAAGAAAAAAAAAATACGCTCAACAACGCGAAACTTTCTGACGCATTTTTAAACATAAAAGCATGATACTCTCAGGCATGATTATTGAAGTGATTTGTCATCGAAAAGTTTCCATTATAAATGAATTACATATTGAGTTATAAGCGATTGTTGTCTCACAACTACTGACTTTTAATGTCTTAGAAATATTCTATGAATTACTTTTCAATAATTGCCTTCAATAATTGATTTCAATTGGAATGAAAAACGTTGACTATTTATTACTATGATTCCCCTTACCTAAAATCTAAGACCTTGTTTGTCTAAGTTTAAACGTGACAGTGTGCCAAACGAGCTTCAAAAGGAGGTCGAAAAGTTGCAACGCCGCGCCACCTTGGTGTGTAGCGCGTTTTTTTAGATATGTTTTAATTAATATCTCGGCTACTTACCGACATTTTTTTAGAAAATCATTATCAATAATCCTTGGATGATTCCTCGGATTGCACCTCGAGCGCCCCTCAACTCTCCCGCTTAGCGCCCGTAAAGTAAAGTTTGTGTGGAACGGAAAAATACGATTTTGTCAAAAACTATGTGACCTAAGGATAACCGCTATAGTTTTTTTTCCAAAGTTTAAATAAACTCCTACTATCCTCACTTTTTTCATTATTTTAGTTTTAGTAAATTCGGAAATGGGGGGGGGGGGAAGAGAGAGATTTTTGCAGTACCTTTTCGACGATATCTCTGAAAATATAATACCTAAAACTAAAACAAATATATTTTTGAGTTCGGTGTTAGGAGATCTTTCTAACGATAACCCACACGGTATATATGTAGATATATAAATAGTTTTTTAATTAATTTATTTAGCTCCCTAAATTTTTCCTCAAAATATTTTTGAAAGGCTAATAATCTCAAATCCAAAGGGGGCTACTTTCTGACACAATTTTGAATTGCTTTTTTTTTTTTCAGAAGTTAAATAAAAATCTTACTAAAAATTGTAGATGATTCATTGTTACGTCAATATTTTAAATTGTGATTCTGGACAATTCCTCAAATTAAGGCTGTTCTCAAATCCAAAGGGGGCTACTTTCTGACACAATTTTGAATTGCTTTTTTTTTTTTTTTTTTTCAGATGTTAAATAAAAAGCTTGTTACTAAAAATTGTAGATGATTTATTGTTACGTCAATATTTTAAATTGCGATTCTGGACAATTCCTCAAATTAAGGTTGTTCTCAAATCCAAAGGGGCTACTTTCTGACACAATTTTGAATTGATTTTTTTTTTTTTCGGGAACAGGTGAAATTGGCAGATGTTAGTATTCAGAAGCTATGTCATCAAAATGAGTTTTCCACTTTTTGGTAAAGGCAGATGATCTTTCAGAAAATACTGTCAAAGTCAGGTTTTTGATCCGAATTCTCGACTTTACAATGAGAGAAAGAGGAAAATTGCGTCGTCACGTGACACGAATAGCTTATAACTCGATAAGTAGGGGAGACTTGGGAGAGTTGATCCCTAGAGAGACTTGATCCCTAGGTCTAAAACCAGGGAAAAACTGCAATTAAGTCTCTGAAACCGGCAATACTAATAAAGTGATTCCTTATGAACAGATCTGACAACAGAATTTCATTCACCCATTTTTATTTTTGTTGTAAGAAAAGAATATCCGATTTCTTACAATCAAACTTCTTTTTCAGTAGGTAGCTTATGTTTCTTATTTTTTGCTAAATATAACTAAATTACTTAAGTTGATTGATATAATTTACTAACATTCCTTGCTTCTTAAATGTCATTATTTAAATCCAATACAGTTTCTTTACTTTTGATTTAACAATTATTTTTCCAACACATGCACATTAGGGACACTTGATCCCCATTGTATGGGGAGACTTGATCCTGGGGATCAAGTGTTCCCAAAGTTAAGCTAAATTAGTGTTAAATTTTATTAACCCCTACTCCTAATTGTGACTTTCAAGACACATTTAGATAATATCAATATTAGTTAGACAATGGTTACCTTGATTTTGGATGGTTTACAAAGATAGAAAGTTACCATATAGCTTGCACATGATAGTTAGCAAGCACATGGTGACTGTGCAAAGTGCAAGGTTTGTTTTGTGGTTACTTTTGGATTGTTTTTAAGTCAGAAACCTATTTATAAATTAGAAACGTTTAATTCCATTTAATATGTGTTATGTAACCAAGTCTTAAACACCCTATGTCCGTATATATATATTGAGCTAAGAATTTAATTTGTGCAAAAGAGGGTTCATTTTATTTTAGTAATTAAGAACTCTGTGTTTATTTTTACTTTTTACAGTCATGCCACATATTTATAAACCTAAAGACGTGACGTGTTCAACCCAGAAAAAGCCTCAATGTTAAAGACTTGCAGGTAACAGTGAAGGCTGTAATAGATGTATCCAGTTTTAAAAGTGCAGCAAAATCCATTCTTATTAATCTGATGACTTTAAAACGTTATGTGAGAAAACAAAAATCTCAAGAAAGTGACATTTCTTATGAATCAAATTATAAGCACTCCCAAATATTTTCAGTTAACAATGATCTTTTGTGTGTATATTTTAAAACATCAAGTAAATTAGATCATGGACTTACTCCTATACACACTAATCATCCTGCTTAAATAATAACAATTTATCGAATTTCTGAATTGAACGGAATTGCCTATCCTAAAGCCAAGATACCAACTAACATAATAAATGGATTTAAAATCACTGGCATATATCCCTTAAACAGGAATATTTTTTCTAAAGATGATTTTTTATCATCTTTCGTCACAGATCAACCATTAAACCCAACAATCTGTAATACAATTACAGTTAAACCAAACATAGTGACTCCAGAAGACATACAAGCCTTCCCTAAAGTTGAATTATCCAAAACGGGAAAATAAAGGATCTTCAAAAATTTTGACAAGCATACCAACTACAAAACAGATTGAAGAAGAAATACAAGATCACCGACTGAATAAAAAACATAAATCAAGAAAAACTCATTTCATCTCAAGAAAGAAAAGTAAAAACACTGAAAATGAAAGCCTCGAATCTTCAGAAAGTGAGAGCAGTTGTAGTGTTCATGATTCAACCGAGCCAGATTCACTTGATGAACATTCTGATGAAATCATCGAAGATCCACAAAATTTGTCAATTGATGAGAGTGACTTTGTCATTGTGCGATTTCTAGGAAAGAAGAAAATTAGGCATTTCGAAATTTTGTAAAGAAGATTTCATCATCTGAATGAAAAATCAATTTTCTAAGAAAAAGAGGATTTAATTCCGACCAACTTATTTATCCAGAAAATGTTTACATTAGTATTCTGGGCAATGACGAACATTGTCAAAAAAGTACCTAAACCAGTCATGCTTGGTGGAACTCTTCAAAGTGCAACAATTTTAACATTTACGTTTGACTTTTAAAGCTTTGAAAATGATTTTTGATCATTAATTTTAGCAATAATAATCATTCATATGGAAAGCAGTGATTTTTACCAAATGTAGAATTTTGTGTTTGTTTTTCTCCCTTTTTTACATGTTAGTCAACAATAAATTTGATTTCTTCAACTTAATTTGAATCATATCAATGCATCTGTTCAAGGATCAAGTCTCCCTTTGAAAGGGATCAAGTCTCCCTGTAAGTGGGGAGACTTTATCCTTTTTTTCTTTTTTGGAAAATAATTTATATTTATTTTAAAAATGTTTTTTCAAAAATAAAAAAAATACTACAACATTAAAGACACATGAGCCTTTGATAATAACTAGAAACATTTAAAAAAATTTTTGTTTTTTTTCGAAATAAAAATAAAAACTGAAAAAGGGATCAAGTCTCCCAAGTCTCCCCTAATTTATTTATCAAAAGAAGCACAACTAATTTCGTTTCCAAATCGCTTCAATAATCAGGCCTGCCAATTATATGCCTTTGAGTTTAAAAATGAGTCAGAAAATGTGTCAGAAAGTTTCGAGTTGTTAAGCAAATCATTTAAGAATCACCTTAAACGCATTTTGTTGTTGTCGGAATGCAATTTCCTTCAAGCAATTTTCAAAGTTCTCTTTCTTTTTAAAATTTTTTTTAAACTTTTTTTCCCTTTCCATTTCTTTTTAACTCTTTTTTTCTTTGAAAACAAATAAAAATTTCTATTTCACCAGTATGTCGGACACCATAATATTTTTTATGATGTTCTTTTTTGCTATTATTTGATTTTTTGAATTCATTTTTGATTTGATTGTATTAGTTTTTTCAGAAAAGAGGCAATCTAAAACAATATAACTGCTATTTCGTCAGCATTTCGATCAAAATGAAATAGCTGAAGTTCAATAAGGTAAGCCTTGTTAGTTACACCATTTGTGTAAAGCCATTCTTCCTCGTTGAAGGAGTTGCATTAATTCGAACTGAAGTATCTCAAATTCTTGTAAGTCTGACGAACCAGAGAGACAGTCATCCATATGTAAATCGTGTAGCACAATTTTTGAAGACAACGGAAAGTCCGTTTTCTCATCTAAAGTGAATTGTTGCTAAGTTTTAGTTGCTAAGTATGCAGCGCAGGCGGTACCATAGGTAACGGTTAACAACTGGAGAACTTTAATAGGTGACGATTTTCTGTATCTGTCCTTCCACAGGATTTTTGAAACTTATACTGTGAAGGATTTACTTAAATCATCCCTTCATCAAATTATTAGTTTCTCTTATTTCTTCCTTTTTGAGCTACTTTCTGACACAATTTTGAATCCATTTTTCAAATCCCTTCATCAAATTATTAGTTTCCCTTATTTCTTCCTTTTTGAGCTACTTTCTGACACAATTTTGAATTCATTTTTCAAATCCCTTCATCAAATTATTAGTTTCCCTTATTTCTTCCTTTTTGAGCTACTTTCTGACACAATTTTGAATTCATTTTTCAAATCCCTTCATCAAATTATTAGTTTCCCTTATTTCTTCCTTTTTGAGCTACTTTCTGACACAATTTTGAATTCATTTTTTAAATCCCTTCATCAAATTATTAGTTTCCCTTATTTCTTCCTTTTTGAGCTACTTTCTGACACAATTTTGAATTCATTTTTCAAATCCCTTCATCAAATTATTAGTTTCCCTTATTTCTTCCTTTTTGAGCTACTTTCTGACACAATTTTGAATTCATTTTTGTTCGCAAAGGCATGAAATGAGCAGGTGTGGTTATTCAAAAACTTTGTATCGAAACACGTTTTCGAATTTTTGGTAAAGGCAGAAGATCTTTCAGAAAACACCGTCAAAATTGGCGTTAAGAATCGAATTTGCACTGCTTCAGCTCGAGAACGGAGAAAAACGCGTTGTCATGTGACACGAATTGCTCATAACTCGACAAGCAATTTATTTATCAAAAAAAAAAAAAAAAAAAAAAAAAAAAACTCATTTCGATTCCAAATCTTTTCAATAGACAGGTCTGCCAATGTTATGTCTTTGAGTTTAAAAAATGAGTCAGAAAATATGCCAAAAAATTCTTATGTTTTATTCGCAGTTATCTAACTCTGTAAACAGTACCTTAAAAACTCAACTGAATTGACTCAATGCGTTGAGCCATATTTATTTTAGTATGGGAAATTGGCTTTAAGTGAAAGTCCTATTACATTATTTCAATTTATTTATTTATTTATTTATTTATTAAAATGCACTCTACAGACGAATCTATTTACAGTTTTGCAAGAACATCATAAGAAAAAGAAACACACACACACACACACACACACACACATACACAGATATATATATATATATATATATATATATATATATATAAACACATATCATATACACAAATACAGGGTGATTATAAAAAAACTATCGCGATATATGAGCCCCTAACTGTCATATCGTTCACAGAAACTGAATGAAATTTTGGTTTAAAGTATTTTGAGGCATACGCTCAAGAATCATGTGAAAAACAACAGTTAAATTCTAACAGTTACGGTTACAGTGACAAAATTTCAAATGGCAACACCTATTTTTTTTTTTTTTTTTTTTTTTTTTTTTAATGTGATCTTCATAGTGAAAAACCATAAAAAGCGTTGGAATGGTACCTGTATCACGAAAATTGCCGGCGCTAGACAGACTAAGAAGAATAGTGAAAACAACCAATAAGGACAGAGAAGCAACAGAAAACAAAACATTTTATTGTGTTTCATACATTTTCCATTTCATACACGACGACACTTTACATGCGGCAGATGGTGGATACCACTGAACAATAAAATGTTTTACTTTCTGTTGCTTCTCTGTCCTTTATTGGTTGTTTTCACTTTTCTTCTTAGTTTGTCTAGCGCCGGCGATTTTCGTGCTACAGGTACCGTTCCAACGCTTTTGATGGTTTTTCACTATGAAGATCACATTCCAATGAAAAAAAAAATAGGTGTTGCCATTTGAAATTTTCGAAATTTTGTCACTGTAACCGTAACTGTTAGAATTTAACTGTTGTTTTTCACACGATTCTTGAGCATATACCTCAAAATACTTTAAACCAAAATTTCATTCAGTTTCTGTGAATGATATGACAGTTACGGGCTCATATATCGGGATAGTTTTTTTATAATCACCCTGTACATCACATACCACACGAATACCAACACAAATTAAGCGATTAAAAGTTCAGAACATTAACCTTTGAAGGCATAAAAGGACATATTAAAAATATTAAGATGCACAGAGAATTCATTAAATATTTTGTAAAATTTATATAAAGAGAAATTACCAACATAATTATATTTAAGAAATGGTAATTTAAAAAATTGATTACATCTGAGGGATCTGTTCGGTACATTGAAATCAATAAGAATTAAGTATATCGCTGCAATCAATCATGTTATTAATAACCTTGTAAAAAAATAAAACACAAAAAAGATCCCGTCTAGATTTCAAACTTGGAATGCCAAAAATACTACGTAGATAGAAAGAAGAAATACCATAAGAATATATATGGTTACTTTTAAACAATAAATAACGTGTGAATTTACACTGTACTTGTTCGAGAATTTTAATTTTATTATTATAGTGAGGATCCAAAATGAGACTGCAATATTCAAGATTAGAATGTACCAAAGCAAAATATAAAACTTTTAATGCTTGTTGATTGGAGAAATCTTTAGTTTTTACGCTTAAGGAACCCTGACTGGCTCAATTATTTCAATTATTATCTATGTTTCATAATTCGGCAACGACTTGCACATTTTTTTAGATGACAATTTGGCACCAAATTTAGCCAACAAGATCGCCAAAGTATCATTGCGTCTATTGATGCTCTTATTTTCAACCGCTAGCAATGTGTAGCCTGTAAAACAAGTTTTCCCACAACAAGTCTAGCAAAACGGGAAAGAATTTGTGACATTTCATCATAATAAATACTCTGATTCGGGAAATTGGCACTGAATATTTGAGTCATATTATTGCCTATGAGCATTTACACATATTTTTAATGCGATTAACATGCACGAACTATTAATATTATTATTTTATTATTTTAGCCTTAGAATTAGAAAACAAAATTTAATGTAATATTTGCGTAGCCTCTTAAAATAAGTTTTAAATGTCCTCAATATGTTAAAATGTACTATTTATACAGAGTATACGGATTTCTTTCATTGCCATATCTATATCTAATGTAAATAAGGTATTCATTTAATCGTTTCCTTTGGCATTTTAAAAATCAATTACGCCTATACCAGATGGCGCCACCAGTGGCTGAGAGGTTCTGCTCTCAAAAGCTGGTAGATGGGAGGTGCAGGTTCAAATCCCTGTCGCGCCCGTCGACCTGACCGTTCGGTGTTCTCCGTGGTTTTCTTCGAACCTTTTGTCGTAAATACGGATTAGGATCCCTTAGAAAGACCCCCCACGGAGGGCATTCTCCCCTAGGGCCTATATACCTCGTGTAGATACCTCGTATAGTATAGTAGGCCGTCATAAATCAACCAACTAACCAAACCTATACCAGATGATTAAAATATGATGGTGATTCTCGCACAAAACGCGGATCGTTGAAACATATACAATTTCAGTAAGTGTATTCAATCTAGGTATAATTTTCAGCTATGCCAGTCGTTTTTGAAGACGATGTATATATGTATTATAATACGATACTTAATTTTTATACGGTTCACTTAGAAAAAATTTGCTTTATATGTAATAAGGGGGAAAAAATGATATGCTCCAGAGTGAAATATTCACTAAGATGTTGTACATTGAAAATCCGAGCATATGTTGCAAAATGTTTAGGGGGCGCCTGTAAATAGCACAGGTGCGCAATCAGAATTCGGCTTCGGGGGAGGGGGGCAAGGTATAATTGCTTATAGTTAATACAGTAATCGCCACTTATTTGAATCACTGATTAATCAAATCATTTTTTTAATGAATGAAATCATAATGTGTTTTTCGTACATTGGAATCAGCCGCTATGTTGACATGATTTATTTTAGACTTAGATATACTTTTTAAGAACGCAAATGAAACACATTAACTTCAAATTTTTTATATCTTTCGAAAATACATCATAAAATAATAATAAATATTTTACACTTATTAAAAGTAGAAATTACAGATGTTCTTAAATTAATACTTTGCCTCCACTCAACAATTGCCACACTTTCTCACAAATTCAAGGTTTCATTTTTAAACATAGAAACTTGAAAACGATGGGCACGTGACCACTATAAAATGATTTAAATTCATATAGGATGTTTTACATTTTTTGGATAAATTACATCATGAGTTATAAGTTATTGTTATTTCATGACGACCTTTCTTAAGCTATCGTTGTCCAAAAATTTGGTTCAAAATGCCCACTTTGACAGCATTCATTTGTAAAATTCTTTGCCTTTATCCAAAATAGGAAAACGCTATTCGATTTCATATTTTCAACAGCCTATTTCATGCATTGTACTAATATTATATGAATCCAGGAATGTGTCAGAAAGCAGCTAGTTTCAGTTTGAGAATAACCCTAAATAAATATTTAAAAAAAAATCTGCAGAATCTGAAGAATCATTAAAATTTTTTTTATAATATTTCTTTGTACATCTTATGCTACTGTTGTGACAGAAAATTATCTTTTTTATATATCTCTATAATAAAGACACCAATAAATTTTAAAAAGTTTAGAGTTTTTCATCTCCTTCATCTCCTAACTTCAAGAGTTTCTTTTTAGGTACATTTCGTAAGAAATACTACCTATTACATTCTCCCCTCTGTTGGAATTTCTGGAATTTTTTTGCAGATCTACACCGATCATGACTCCCATAACCCAAAATTACCCGCAGTTCAAAACTTTCTCTATCTATCTATGTCACTTTTTTATGGACACGATAACTTCCATAATTCTGCACAAATATCTTCCAAACTGATACATAAAATCACGGTCAAGTTCGTTAATGGGCAAAATCGAACCAAGGGGGGGTGGATGGGGGGCTTTTTGTGAAAACAGAAAAAAACCCATAACTTCTTAATTGTCTGAGTGCAACGAAGACTCATACACAGCGCAGTATTACTTTGCCCCATATATAGCTACGATGGATATTAAAACCTTTCGTCAAGCATAACTCAAAAAATATTTAACGGATTTCGTTCAAATTTTTACGGCAGGTAAGGTGACAACGATTAATAAAGGTAACAACGACGTCTATTTATTACCAATAATAAATGTCAAACCGTTTGGAAATTATATTTCAAAAATAGATAAAAAAGCACAATTAAAGTACATACGTCACGAAATTTTGTGCGTACGTCATTTTCACCGGCGGAAGATTTTCGTAGACAATCGGAATTGAAAAGTTCATGGAGTACATGGAGCAAAAAAATATGCACGCATTAATATTCAGCACAATAAAATATATTTCAATTTAGTAGAAATCGAAAATTAATTTGGATATTTTTCTGTTTGAAAGAAAAAGCCCGCAATAACTTGGTAGACTTGGTATTAGAGATTTGGCGCAAATCTCAGCAATAGCAGCTTTTAGGTAGCTTTCAATACAAAAAAGTATAAAGCTACCTATTGCAGCCGTTCGGAGGAAAGCAGTTCCGGAAGATTTCGATACATTTTCACCGATCATGACCCCCAGACCCCAAAACCACCCTCCGTTCAAATGTTGATTTATATATATATATATATATATATATATATATCCATATATATATATATATATATATCTGACCTATGTCATACGATAACGCTCGTATTTATAAATCAATTTTGATGAAACTAATTGTGTGTATTAAGCTCACCAATGTCTCGACCGAGTTCGTTGGCCGGCTTGGTCCGCCATTTTGTTTCAAGATGGCGGCCATTTAAAAATTTAAAACTAAAATAAATATACAAAAAAGTTAAAAATTCAAATTTATTTTTTAATTCAGTGTTAGGCCTTGAAACGAGGATTCCAGAGCATTTTTTGTTTTACCTCTATCTTAAAAAACGGCTGAGATAGAGCAGTTTGAAATTCAAGGGTGGCTGACATTTTGAAACAAGACAGCACATTACAAAAATTTTCATTGTTGTAATAATTTTCCCAATCATACGCATAAAACTATATATTCATATCCGTTAGCGCAAAATTCTCGCCAAACTTGGTGACATTTGGTGAAATATCGTCAAATTTGGCGACCAAAATAAGTCTTCATAAATGAAGCCAACTTGGCTATAGCTCAATAATTTGGCGAATTTCTTATTCAAATTCAATATTAAAGAATCTTTTGTAAACATTTTCTTTGCATTTTAACTTGCTGTGTTCGTGTAACATTAGTTCAAATTTTAAAACGAAGATATAGGAAAGCTACCTTTTCCTCCCGGTACAGGCCGGAAGGACTTTTTTTATTTCGCGTGTGTAAATTAAAAAAAAAAATTCTTTGGCGTTTAAATAAAAGGTTTCGATTTATGGCATTATTTCTTTTTTTTCTTCTCTTTTTAGCATTTTAAATGGGATTAATGAAAGGCATGTATTTTAAATTAAATGAGTGAAAGGTTTATATTTAAATGAAATGAATTCAATATGAAAATGTTATAGGAACAATATTTGGCGATTTATCAACTGCACCAGGATAACATAAAAGTACCAATATATCAAACGGTATGTAGTATGTGAAATGAAACAATTATATTATAATCACCCATCGTAAAAGAAAAAAGACTAATATTCTGCATTCAGAGGGGAAAATCCATCTCCTGTGCCGTAAGATTTGGCGAGTTTTTTTTTGGTGATAAGTTTTTCGATGTGATTGTTGGGATCTGCAGGATTTGGCTTACTTTTTCTAAATCTTATTTTTTTGCAGATGTAGTATTATGTAAATATATTTTTTTGCAGAAATTTTTCTATTTTGTATATTTGGCATTCTATTTTGTATATTTTCTATTTGGCATTTGGAAAAGAGATTTTTACCTTTTTATCTGTGCCTTCGGAAATATTAAAAAATAAAAAAAGATTTACATATATCAAGCGTATAATGTTATGTTTTGCATTTTTATACGAACCACTTCTCCATTTTTAGATTTTAAATGCTATTTATTATTTACTAGCCGTTTATTATTTTTTTACAATTTACCCCCCTGACAATAACAATTATTTATCACAAAAATGCCTCTTAGGTTTGTTAAATAAGTTTGTTTATGTATTTTCATTACTTATTAAAATACCGACTATGGCGATAAAATTTTATTTTAGCATCGTGCTTAAATTTTTAAGATGGTGCAAAAACATGCTTTAATAAACGTATGTTTGTAAATATTTGAAAAACATGTTTTACCGCTCTCTTGAAAAATTTTGTAAGATGCTAAAACTACCTTTTGGCACCATTTAAATTTTTTTTTTTCGCCAACCGACATAGGATACGAAACTTTCCCCCCTTCAGATACACAGGCAAGGCTGGTCTCAAACAAGAGTAAAGCTAGCAACAATATTGTTTTAACTCTATAAGAGTTACAATAATGATATTAAATGCTCCGATTGGCTTTGCGCCCAATTACGAAAGTTTCTCCTAAAAAACTGTGGAAGAAGTCTTTTACATTTGTTTCAAATGAAGCTCGGTGTACAAGGTATTAGTTAATAATACAAACAACACTAATGGCATGAAGGCAAAAGTTTTAATTTAAATGTATATATTTGAAACCCTTCCCCCCCCCTACCCCCCTCCCAAAAAAAAGAAGAAAAGAAAAGAAAGTTACAGTAATGAATTTAAAATGGCGTTAAGCCCCGTTTTCTGACATAAGCAATTGGCTTCAAACGCGATAACGAAACTTTTACTTAACTTAATAACATGTAGCTAATATAGCCCTCAGGGTACTTTGCAGTTATACAGACCTTGTGGTTTTTTTAAAAAGCTTGAGACAATTCAGGTTTAAGAAGTTGAGATTTACTGTCAATTGATATAAACAACTATGAACACAAAACTGATGAATTATTATTCAGGTTTATGTATGTATATGTATTTTTAAAAAAATTGCATCTGATTACACTTATTAGATAAATTATTTCTGTTTGCATTTAATAACTGATAAACGGCTTCTGTATATTAAATAAATTGTTTAAATATTGGGAAGAGGTGGCGAGAGGTAGAAAGACGAGTAAACAAACGGGTAGACAGACGGGTAGAGAGACAAGTAGCGATATAGGTAGACTGACGGGTAGCGAAACGAATAGACAGACGGCTAGAGAGAAAGGTAAAAAGAGGGTTGACAGAGGGGTAGCGAGATGGGTCACGAGACGGGTAGCAACACCGGTAGACAGGAATGTAGCGAGAAAGGTTGCGAGATGCGTAGTGTGGTAGATAAAGAGGCGAATAGAGAGATGAGTACAGAGACGAGTTGACTGACGGGTTAAGAGATTGGTAGCGAGTCGGGTACAAAAACAGACGGATAGTGAGACGGGTATACAGACGAGTAGGGAGACAGTAGATGGGTACGGAGATGGGTAAGAAGATGGGTAGAGAGGCGTATAGCCAGACGGGTAGAGAGACAGATAGACAAGTTGTGAGACAGATAGACAAATGGGTAGCGAAGTGGATAGAGACACGGCTAGACATACAAGTAGTTAGATGGATAGACAGACGGTTAGAGAAATAGATTGGTGGGTAGCGAGACCGGTAGAGAAATATAGAGACAGGTAGCGAGACGTGTGGAGAGATAGACAATCGGTTAGAGAGACGGGCAGAAGAACGGATAGGGAAACAGACAGATTGTGGAGAGACAGACAGACAGGCAAAAGAAAAGTCTGCGGATTGGCGCAGTAAAGGCGCAGGGGGCAGAGCCTCCTAGAGAATAATAAAGAAGTATCTGTTAAGCTTAACTTTGAAATATATATAATTTTTCAATTTTGCCGAAATGGAGATTTAATGTAAAAGTTATTTTACAGAAGTCATCGAAAGATTTTTTGTATACTTTAATAGTAATTTAGACTATAGTTTTGCAATCTGGTTTGTAGCAAAGCATGTGATCAATGTGGTTTGAAGTGTAAGAGTTTCTATAAACAGTTATACAAATAATAGATATATAATCAAGGAAGAAAAAATTTAAATTCACACACAAAAAAAGGTGCAACAATGAAATTAAATTTGCGTTAAGCCACGCTTGATAGAATAATCTAATGGCTGCAAATCCAATTACGTAACTTTAAAAAATTTGGCGTTTTTTTTTTTTTTTTTTTTTTTTTTCAAGTTTTGCGTAATACGCGCTTATGAAAATGAGATTCTTTGCCACATGTTAAAATAAATTATGACAACACATCTGATGAACGGTACTTCTTTTCTATTTTTTTAACAGTGTATATGAATTTATATATGATATTTTGTAATTCTATCATTTAATTTGCTCTTTTTCTTTATATTGTAATTGTTAACCCTATGTTCTCAGCAATATTACTCAGACTAATCTCTCTGAGGGAAGTCCTAGTTATGATACGTATCGAATCCGTTAAAGTTATTATTAGGAAAAAGGCCGAAAATTTAAGTATGACAGATTTTTGATATAGCAGATTTGAAAAAAAAAATCATAACTTTGTCAATTTACAAGATATTAAATCCGCTTAAATTTATTATAAATCCTCTTAATATTATCTAGAACTTTTACATTGATAAGTTTTTTATAAAACCAACCCTTAAAAAAAAAAATTGCCGGTTCCGCCTACAGACACAGGTAGATTTAAAAATGGGCGGTCCCAACTGCCGCATCAGGGCAAAAAAGTCATTTCTTCTGCAACAACCAATAAACAAGCGCCCCCACGGCCTGCGTCTTCGAAATTTACCTGTACCTGTAGGCCAAGCCGTCAAGGAATTTTTTTTTTTTTTTTTTTTTTTTTTTTTTACCTCTACCGAAATGCATTAGAGACACATTTAAACAAGAACGAAAAATCATGCATCAGGTATAGATTATGAAACACTTTCCAACACTAACAGAATATTATGAAGAATTTCATTTTTTCATACAGTGAAATGAAATATCTAAATAAGCAACTTAAAAAAATAAAATACATAACTCAGTAAAAATCCATGTTCAGCAAATACTGCTCCTAGCCGGTAATATGTGCGAATTCTTTCGTTCAGCCCTGTCTATCATCTATTATACGCATATCGTAATACACTAAAAATTAATTATGTTTTAAAAGGCAAACCACAACTGAAAACAAACACCAATTATCGCGTCAATCCACCGAATTCTTTGGTGTAGCCCTGTACGCGATAGAACTTATACACGCCACCTAAATACACTGAAAATTAGATAAGTTTAAAAATGCATATCACAGCGGGAAAACGCAGTTCCAGCAATTATCGATAGTCGTTCCTACCAAATTTTTTCGTGTGTCTCTATTAATAAAATATAAATGCACTTTATAATCTCTAAGAAAACATGCTATAGCACACTTAGGTGAATTCATTGTGTTTGGAGTATCATAACATCATTAAAATGACCCGCAAACGATTATACCCCATAGGTAATAATGTAATGGAATCATTTTGTGTTCTCCCTGTAAACGAAATATAAATGCTAATTATCTTATACTCCTGATAAACTATATGTTGTAGTCCCTCTCAATGTTTATCAATCTCATTATGTTTGAAATATTGTAACATCAAAAAAATGCATAGAAAACGATTTTCCCCCATAGACCATAATGTAACACAAATGTTTTGAGTGTCCCTGTAAACGAACTATAACGGCTGCACATTTCACCTTCAATACCGAACATTCTAAAGTAGAAATATCAATAACATATAAAAATTTCATGGCAATCCGAGTATATGTACGGGAGTTCGAACACGGACAGGTAAACAAACCGAATTCATAAATACTTTTCAACTATGTTGGAAAGTGTTAAAAATTAGGAAAAAGATTTCAGGATCTATTCTATCTATCTATTTACCAACACTTTTTTTTTTTTTTTTTTTTTTTTTTTTTTTTGCAGTGTATCTGTATATGCTATATATGCAATCCTTTGTAAAACAAATGCCATATTTAAAGCTGTACAAGATGTGAACTGGGTATCGTCCTCGTAGCTCAATGGTAGAGCATTGGGGCGTTGTTCCAAGGATCCGGGTTCGATTCTCGGGTTGGACATTTTTCAATCTGTTGGTTATACGCTTTGTTAGCAATGTGAAAGTTCACGTATTTAACATTCACCAATTTAACTGCTGAAAATTAATTAACAATTGGGTAAGTGTGATCTAAAAGATCGCGCGAAAATTTTCGTTTAATATTCCTTTCAAAACACTTTATCCTTCCTTTAATAAATCCAAATAAATTTCATTTAAAAAAAGAAGAAAAAATCGTTTTTTATAAAGTCCGGTCCATTCTTCTCGTTTTTTTTTTTAATCTGAACCGGTCCGGTAGCCCGCTATTATACTCTGTCATGATAATATCTGTCATGTGGACTCCGTCATGTGGACTAAATGCAATATTTAAAAAAAAAAAAAAAAAAAAAAAAAAAAAAAAATCAATTTCAAAATTAAACATGTTGTTAATTTTCTAATATAGATTATATATATAATAATAGATATAATAGATTAATTTTCTTTTAATTCTCTAATGACGTCATATTAAGCTGCTTTCTGTATTTACACATACTCATACTCCTTGTATTATTGGGAAATATTTGAAAATTTCCTTTTTATTACCAATATGCGGTCATATTAATCTTTTTTTTAGTTGCTGAAACTTTTCATTTCATTTTCATTTTTCACGTGGAAATCTTTCAAAAGAAAATTAATTATTCTAGAAAGAATTTTATTGTGGATTTTTAATTGTTGGCAACTGCTATAACGAAAAATCTTAAAATTTAATAGGAAAAGGCTGTTAGATTTTTGGTTTTTTATCTCTCTATATTAAAATAATACGATTTTTTCAAATTTTATGATTTTGAGCTTCATAGTGGTTATTGAGCTATAAATGTACAAAATTGCATGACTGTAAGTTATATAGTTTCTGAGAACCGGCTCTGTAACAGACAGACAACGAAGCGGGACTAATAGGGTTTCGTGAGATGAGCGAAATCCTAAAAATTATATATACTTATTATTATTATCATAAAAAATAAGACAAACAATCCCAGTTAAGGCTGTTGTCAAATCCAAACTGGCTATTTTCAGACATAATTCATTTTTCTTCGAAAACGCATGAAATTGGCAGGTGTTCTTATTTAGAAACTTTGTAATCCAAAGACGTTTTCCATTTTTTGGTAAAGACAGAAGATCTTTCAGAAAATGCTGTCAAAGTCGGTGTTTTGAACCAAATTTCCGACGCTGCAGCCCGAGAAAGGCGAAAAACGTATTGTCATGTGACACGAATCGATTATAACTCGATAAGTAATTTATTTATCAAATAATGCAAAACTCATTTCGACTGCAAATCACTTCAATAGTCAGGCTTGCCAATTTTGCTTTTGCTTTTGCCAATTTTGCTTTTGCTTTTGCCAATTTTATGCTTTTGCGTTTGAAAATGAGTCAGAAAATTTCGCGTTGTTGAGCAAGTAATTTGAGAACACACCTTAACAATAAGAAGCATCAAATAAAATATTTAAACCCAAAACTTTTGGGTAAAAATTGACATATAGGATGTCCCTTCTTATCGTTGATCTCTAGCTAATACCCAAAACATTAATTTTAAAAATATATTTCCTAAAATTCTATTCTTCTAACCATCACAATCTACAGAGTTTATAATACTTTGAATGTTATGAATTTTCGGCTTTTTTTTTCTTTCTTGTAAGAAAAAAAAACCAACCTTTTTAGTGCTAGAAAACGCCTTTATTTAATTTCCCACTCCTTATAATGCACAAGAAATATTTAAAAAAAAAAAAAAAGAAAAAAAGCTCTACTCACGCCTTGCGTACAGGTGTGTGCGTGCATGTTTGCATGTATATTAGCTTTGTACTTAACTTATTAAACTCTTAAATTAATTATTTTTATGGTCACTCAACATTTTTCGATCGCAAAATTGCAGCATCGATATTCTAAATAACCATTTTCATACTTAAAATTATTATTACTTTTCTGTTGTGCGTTACGGGTGTGACATGGATGTCATATGTCATACCCGCAACACATGAAAAAAAAAAATTTTTTTTAGACATGAAGCAGATGTTTCAGAAAATTGATGCATAAAAATACATATACACAAAAAATACCCAATTTAAAATTTTAGGCTATATACACCTTAAGCATAAACTAATTTATGAGTAAAAGTAGGAGAAATGCGACCGTGTCAGCTGAAAAAAAAAACATATGCACGACGGTAAGAAACTTTACAAATTGCATAACCAGATGGCGTTACGTGTTCTATGATTCGTTGCATAGCAAAATAGAAGCTCAAGAGCAGAAGTTACACCTGCTATAAAAAAGAAACCCCATTTTTATCTGTGTTCGAACGAAGTATAAAGCGGTTCTCAAAAAATATTTTTCCCCGCTCAACAACGCGAAACAACGCTCAACAAACAAACCGTTTTTAAGCGTATGAGCATTGAAGTGATTTGTAATCGAACAGTTTTTTTAAAATTTCCCCGATACTTTCCATTAATTACATCTTGAGTTATAAGCAAATGTTGTTTCAGGATGGTATTTTTTTTCCTTTCCCGCGCTGTCGCATCCGGAAATTTGGTACAAAATGTTAACTTTGACATCATTTTCTGAAAATTATTTTGCTTTTACCGAAAAACGAAAAAATAGAAAAAAGTTCGATTACATAGTTTCTTAAGACTATTTCTTTCAACCTGCCAATTTAATATGTTTGCGAACAAACGTGAATTAAAGAATATGCCAGAAAGAACCCAGTTTGGATTTGAGAACAGCCTTAAGTATTAAAATGCTTTAAACAAACAAAAATTCAGCATATCAAGATAGTAATCACTTTACAAATGAACGAATGAGAATGAACGAGGGTTCACTTTACAAATTTCACACAAGTAAATTCATTTGTGTTGTTTTGTTACGTTCTCATAAATTGCTGTTTTCATGGGCAGGCAAAGGAAGGGGTGGGGAGGATACCTTTACCAGGAAGGGACACCTTGCTGTATTCGAATGAAAAGAAATAGATAGAAAGAGAAAGAAAGACGAATAGATAATATATTGGCAGATTTTCATTTATATTACACCAGAATGGTTTATATATTATACTCAGACTGTTTAAGAATTTTAATTAACTTTTTCGATGCGGCCGACCCGGAACCATGATATAATATTATAGGCAGAATAAATTAAACACAAATATACACCACTCATTTCTCTCATAAAAATCCAAAAACAGTAATCGAAATATCATAATGGATAATGGATTAATGAAGCTCCAGAGAGGAGCTGAAGTACTTTCCATGAGAGGAGTGGTATATATATTTGTGTCTACAAGGTTAAAAAATGAGTATAAGAGTTTTTAGAAGGAATGAAAAGCAAGTGAAACGTGAAATGAAAGATATTGTGAAACAAAGGTTAAAGGAAATATGTGTGGAAGAACTGGGTATGGATTATGTTTTTTTTTTTGTTTTTTTTTTATCGAACTTAATCATGTGTTTTTTAAGTGGATAACTGACTATGTTTTTAATGATGACTTTTAATATATGTATGTTAATGACAATACAAATACATTTATTTTAATGAAGTGTAATGGTAATTAACAATAATAGTATTATTAAACAAGTGGGTAAGTGTGATCAAAGATCGCTCAAAGGGTTTCGTTTAATATTCCTTTCAAAGCAATTTATCCTTTCTTTAATAAATTCAAATAAATTTCATTTAGCAAAAAAAAAAAAAAAAAAAAGTCATGTTTTTTATAAAGTAAAAATTTACCGGTCTATTTTTTCGTTTTTTCGAATATCTAAACCAGCCCGATTACTCATATTGATACTCGCTTTGTATTGGTCTCAAACATCTGAAAAATTCGTTAAACTTCCAATATGATGTCAGACTTTCTTTTTAATTCTCTAATGACGTGATATTAATCTGCTTTGTGCACATACACATATACTCATACTCCTTGTATTATTGAGAAACTTAGACATTTTCTACTATAATTTATTACTACTATGACGTCAATCAATTTTATTTCATATTTATCTTTTTTTTTCAATTGGTGAAACTTTTTATTTCATTTCCATTTTTCACGTGGAAATCGTCTGATAGAAAATTAATTATTGTGGAAAGAATTTCATCGCGATTTTAAATTTTTGGAATCTGCTATAACGAAAAATGTTTCAATTTAATAGGAAAAGTCTGTTAGAATTTTGGTTTTTAATCTCTATTTATTAAAATAATACGAATTTTTCAAATTTTAATATTTTGAGCTCTCTTTATAGCTAGTGTTCAGCTATATACAGAAACTTTCAGCTCTGTAAGTTACATAGTTTCTGAGAATAGCTCTGGGACAGACAGACAACGGAGCGGGAGTAATAGGGTTTCGTGAGAGGAACGAAACCCTAAAAAGTTTACATTTATACGACTACTGCTCTTGAAAATACTAATGCCTGAGGAATGGTAAAAAACAAAGTAAGATTTAAGCATACGTACGGGCATTATAAAAACAGGATATTCTGCATTTGAACTGTTTGATCGAATTAACTCTATTAATTCCGAAATTTAAAGCTTCATAATTCCTAAACTACTTGACCGAATGACTTTCCGCTTGGTATCCTTTACCGAAAAAGCCAAATATGATGTCAAAATTAGGTGTTCGTATTGAAAATTTCAGTTTGATACAATTTTACTATGAAGAAGACCCTAAGCTTACTTTTATTGAAGAAAGATATTACTTTAAATTGAAAGAAGACATTATTTTCAGTCAAATGGATATTTTCGATTGTTTTTTAGGTGCGTTCGTAATTATATAAATACGTAGCACCTATTGTCGTCGTCTGGTCCTCCCGTCTGTTCGTCTGTCCGCATATAACAACGCAAAAATTCCCAAACGAATGGTTTCGAAATTTAAGATATATTATCTTTGCCGAATTTTGTCGAGACATTTCAAATTTTAAGAAAATCGAATCAAAACTTTAGACGATATTAATAAAAATATGTATTAAGAAATTAGATTTTTTTTTTTTAAATCGGTGCTGTTTTTGTTATAGGAGCTTCCGAGGTTTAATCATCAAGCGATCCAGATACTTATTTTATGACAGAAATTAATCTGCAGACGATATAATTCATTTCACAGAATTAAAATTCACCAAGATCTGAATATTTATATAACTATAGCTATAGTACGAACGCACCTCATTTTTCAAGTTTGACGTACAATTTCCAACTTGTTTTGTTTCTTCTAAGACAATTTGGCGGGGCTTCCGTGGCCGAGTGGTTAAGACACCATTCCGCTAATCGCTTGAGAGCGTAGGAGTCAAGTCGGAGGTTTCGACTCCCGCCAGCTCCATTGCACACACTTTGTGGGGCTACCGGATGTAACTCTCTGGCGTTTTAAATTTCCTTGTGGCTATCTCGTCCCTGTATATTGACGACGAATTATAAGCGGGCAGTTGATGTCAAGCACACAAGTCAGATGTATGTTATCAATAAACAAACAAAAAGGACAATTTGGTAATTAAAATGTATATGGAGTCTTTTCTTTTTCTTTTTTTTTTTTTTTTTTTTTGGTCGATTGTACTTAATTTTATTTTTTCCAATTGCGCTAGAAAGACGTGCCATGCACGTCGAGATGTTTTTGCTAATTAGTTGCATATCTGCCAAATCTCGTATCATCCTTTTTTAAATAGTAATCTTCGTCTTATTTAGTCATAGAATTTCCGTCATCAAATAAGACGAAGATAGTAATTAAAACATAACGACACGAAACTTGACATGTATGCAACTAAATCACAAAAACAGCTCGACGTGCGTGGCATGTTCATCCAGCGGAAGTGGCTATGTGTTAAACTTTGATGCAGAAGTCGGCAGCTTCACTATTTTAACACTTGAAATATAAGTATATAATTCGGAAATATTTTGTCGAGCGAAAAGAAAAAAATCCTTAAAGGGGCATCAAAAAATCATCAAAATATTCGATTTTTCGAGGAACATGTATATGAAAAGAATAATATTTTCTGCGCATTTTCATTCAAACTTCACTAAAAAATGCTATAATTACGCTAGTTATGACTAGAAACATATAAAGTGATCCCCATGTAAGCAATACTTAAAATAATATTTTAAAGTCGTTTATTTCAAAATGTTAATTTTTTGTTTTTTTTTTAATTGCGGGCAAGATTTTTTTTGAAGCACTCAAACTTTTATACACAAATCTTCACGAGTTTATAGACTGTACCTATATCTAAAGAATGAACATTAACATGTGCACATTTTAGTAAAATCTGTATTTCAAAGTAAAGTTGAAAGCATTGCGTATTGTTTTTTTCGGAGTTTATCTGTGCATTTTTTTTAATCTTTTGTAGATGAAACAATAATCATATTTAGGTTTAGTCTGAATATACAGATATTATGTATTCCGTCTGAAAATATCATGTAAAAATATCAAGTAATTCCAGAAATATCTTGCGCAAAATTCTGAAAAATCTCATTTTGAGATGAATTACTTTAAAGTATATTTTATTAAAACTTGAACTATCCTATGCTCTAGCATAGTCGTACTAGATTAATTTTGAGTCAATAATAAATATATACTTTATGAAACACATTCTTTGAAAAATATTAAGAAATTCCATAGATTTTGTACAGGAAATATTTTTGACCGGCGATTTTCTATGAAAAATAAATAAATAAATAAAATAAAATAAAAGCCTCGTCCTCTTCTTTGAGCATTATGAGTTTAGATAGTTTCCATGGTTTACGTATCTATAAAAATATCCCAATGTGTGGATCTAATGTAAAATTTGCTGCAAGTCTAATAAAATATGGTCAAATATGAATATATATTTTTCTGTCAAAAACTTACAAATATTTTACAATACAAGAAAAATTACATTGTTGGACCTACGGATTTAGAGCACAACTTTGTAGATGGCGTTTGCTTGAATTGCACTTTATCGACATTGACATCGGAGATTAGAGAAAAGAATTGTTGTCATGGAAATAGAAACCAACGTCTCTCTTTCATATATCGAAACAACATGTATAAGGATAGCAGGTTGCCAATCAGCTTACCTTAAAAAAAAAAAAAAAAAAAAAAAAAGTCTGATTGTTGGATTACCACCACTTTTTAGGTGCGTTCGTAATTATATAAATACGTAGCACCTATAGTCGTCGCTTGGTCCGTCCGTCTGTCCGTCCGTCTGTCTGTCTGTCCGCATATAACAACGCAAAAACTACCCAACCAAATGGTTTGCAATTTAAAATATATTATCTTTGCAGAATTTTGTGGAGACATTTCAAATTTTATTAAAATCGAATCAAAACTTTAGGAGATATTAATAAAAATATTTATTAAGAAATTTGATTTTTTTTTTAAATCGGTGCTTTTTTGTTAGAGGAGCTTCCGATGGATGTTAAATCGTCAAGCGACCGAGATACTTATTTTATTACAGAAATTAATCTGCAGACGATATAATTCATTTCACAGAATTAAAAATCATCAAGATCTGAATATTTATATAACTAGCTGATACATATATATCTGAATATTTATATAACTAGTTAAGATATTTGTATGAACAGTGTCATAAAATATATACTTAACTAGCTGTTTAACCCGTTCTACGCACGGGATATCATGAATTTAATTCTAAAACGTGCGTACGAACGCACCTCGTTTGTAACGTTTGACGTACAATTTCCAACTTGTTTAAAATAGTGTAATTAGCCTTATTCACGCATTATTTAATGTCATTAAATAGGGCGAATATTTCTACTTCAAAAAAGTGTCGGCAATCAAGCAATTCGAATTTTAAAAAAGTAGCCTACTGGCAACACTGTTCGTAAATATCATAATATTTTCAAAAATATAAAATATATACGACATTTTGATATATATCCAACATATTATATGTATATCCCATATTTTTAAAATAGTCAACTTATTGATGATTATAAATATTTTCAGACTTAATATAAATTCGAAAATAAAACATATTCCACTTCGCATGAAATTTAATAAAACAATATTCTAAATCTCTTTTTTATTATTATTAATTTCTCTAAGTAACAAAATTGAAGATCAACTAATTGAAAACTTACATAATTTGCTTTTCCTCCTCACAAAAAATAAACTATAGGATTTAGTATCAAATAAATTTTATTTTTTATGCAACAAATTTTTAAATACAAAATAATTTGTTTTTATTTAAAAAAGTTTTGAAATAAACGTAAGCTTGTCTGCTTTTTCATTTCCTAACCTGTTGTTCAGTTTAAACTGAATTAAACCAAAACCAGAAAAGGTTCTTTCTAATTAAGATGTAAATAACTTATCTAAATTAGACAGGCTATTTTTCAATGGCTGTTCTAAGTAAATTTTGTCCCTCAAAATTATTGGTTCTAGATTTAAAAATCCAGCTTCAGCTTCAAACAACATGGAATTTTTTTTATCTGGCTAAAAAAGTCATTCCCAAAGCAAAAAGTCTTTATCTAGAAAAAGGCACAGTCGATAACAGTTGAAAAATTCATTTACACCTGTTTAGACTGAAAATATCAAAAATCCCCTACACAATGATATTTTGAAAAAAATATATAAAATCAAATGTATGAAAATATTAAAAGTATCAAACATCATGATATTTTCAAATAAATATCGGATATATACCATGATATTTATCAAAAAATATATATCCATTGATACTAAACCTGAAGGATGGAGTTCAGAATCAGGTCATAAGAAAAACTCAGCTGAGTGTTTGCGTTATACGAGTCATAAGTAGGCGTGGCAATGACTTTTTAATCATTGTTTACCAAAAATACCTTATAGATGTGTAACTGGATAGATAGATTCATAATTAGCACTATTGTAGAATTTATTATTATTATTATTATTTGCGGAAGGTTTTAAAAAGCGCAGAAAATGTTGGTCTTTCATATCTTCAAATGTTTCTCGAAAAATCGTTTTTTTTTCTATAAGATTTAAGAGTAGTATGTCCCCTTAAGGCTCAATTTTTTTCCCACCCTCAACAACGCGAAACTTTTCAGACTCGTTTTAAACATAAAAACATGATACTCGCAAGTAGGATTATTGAATTGATTTTATAATTTACTAAGTCACAGATTTTATAACTGTACTGTAGTTTTAGTATACATTAGTTGACGTTTGCATTCTAATAATATTATCGAAGAGTTGGCCTGATCGTCACAGTGGATATTTTACTATAATAGTACATAATTGTTAAAATGAAGTTCGTTGTATCGCAAAACACTTCAGATGCGTTTCCTGAGTAAAGAGACACAACAATAGTTCGGAGATATAATAAGAACTCATTCTGTCGAAATTAGTCCTTTATTTGAAGCGAAAAGTTGCATAAAAGTAAAAGCAAACAGGTGGTCGGCTTGCTCCATAGCAAGGCAGTGTCAAGAGAAGATCTTTACACCTCTACATCTCAGCAAAGACTGATCATCTCAAATCATCACAATGTTCACAGGTCAGTGAGTATTTTACACCAAAAATAAAGCAATTGGCAAGATCCATTAACGCCAGCAAAAATAACCGTTAATGATAAGAAATAGATATATTTAAATTTGGCGATTAAAGAGGGGTGTGTAATATCACAAAGTTCATCAGTAACCTTTTTGTGGCTTTTATGCACTGGGAAAACATCTGCGATCACGAACTATCGAGACAGAAATAACAATTTGTAAAAACATAAACTGCGGATGTATATAAATTTTGTGTTAAACTGAAATAATTACAAGGCTAAAAGTAAATGTATTATGATAACTAGCAGATGCCCAAAGTTCAGAATTAAGAAGAAAGAAAATAATACCGGACAAAGTGCATACATACACAGCGAGAAACATATTGTTCTAATATTCGAGCTGCGGTGTACGCGTAATTAAAAAGGTAAGATATGAGAGAATAAAATTGCATCTGCCTGCAAAAAGGATAAAGCATTAATCTGTTAATAAATGAGACTTGATTTTAGAATAAAAAGAAAAGAGAAGAGATAACATTTAACAAAAGAATTAAAAATGTTTTTTTTTTTTTTTGTATAATAAAAAGCATATATATGGATCTATACTATAATAACCAGTAAAGTCTCTGTGTTAATATACGTATCTGTCATTGTTTGTATGATGTTATATATGATTGCCTCTAAAATGTTATATATGATCGCCACAAACTTTATAATTAAATCCCATACCTTTTCTTTAACTTTATAGTTATTAAATTAAATTAAATTAATTTAATTTACTTAGATATTTTCAAGCAGCATTTTTCTGTTATGTTAAAAAAGATTATAGAAAATTTAAGGTGAGCAGTTATATATTTTATAAGTATTTTTAATTATGTCTAAAAGGCTTTTTTTTCGAGAAATATGGATTTAATATACATTTTTCAGTTAAATTGAAAAACATTTAGATAAATTTAAGCTAAATACTAATTTAAATTGGATAAACATTTTTCAGTTATGTTAAAAATGTTTAAAAAAAATTAAAATATGTAATGTTCGGAAGGAATTCTTCAAAGTTAAAAAAAAAAATAACAAAATTATTTTTAGTTATATAAACTGCTTGCGATTTCTAAAGTTTGAAAAAAAAAAAATCATTACATAATTGCATAACTGAAATTCTTTTTCATGAAATTTGATCCATGAAAATGGCAACATATCAAAATTCGACTCGCAGCATAAGCGATAAGATGTTCATTTGATTCTTGGATTTTTCACGGAGTTCTGAGAACTTCTTAATGCAAATTGATTTCTTATCTTACTTAAGACGAAGCCTTAAACTTGGACGTTGTCATTTGAGATCAATGTTACGTAGAATACTAATTTTGTTTAGAGAATTTTGGAATACTATCCCCTGCCGTTAAGGAAAGATAATCAGTTCGGTAATAGGCAGTTTTAAATTTCAAATAACCGAAAGCGAAATTTACATAGAATGATTTGCCTTAATACGAGATGATGAAGTGGATGAAAATCGCCGGTTATTGATCATTTTTTATGTCAAAGAGAAAGAATGTAAAACTTGGAATGGCAACAAAAGAATGCCCCCTGACTCTACATACAAGGAAGGGAAAGGTCGAAAGGTCATCATTAGAAAAACAAGTCGTTTTGAATTTCAATAACTGGAAGAGAAATTTGCATATAATACTTGACCACAAAATAGAAGAAATGATGTGAAGAAGTTCACAGGTGATTGACCATTTGACATTCAAAGAAAGAAAACACATTCAAGAACGTTACATGCAATGATTCACATCCTGTCTATAACTTGAACTGAATAAGAGAATCATGTCCTCCATTTTTTTTTTTTCTCCGCTCAAAAACGTGAAACTTTCTGACACATTTAAGAATTCATTTTAGAACATAACAGCATGAAATTTCCAGACTTTACTATTTAAGGTCAGAAAAAACGAATAGCGTTTTTCATTTTCTCGTATTTGTGATACTTTATGATACTCGTTATGATACTTTTGATACTTTGTGACACTCGTATTTGATGACGATCTTTCATGGATTGTCGCGTCAAGGGAATTGTTAGCTTTCTTATTCTCTTAGTTGATATTTTTCATCCGGAATAAAACTAAGTCTAGACTGTTCATACTGATACTATATTCTCATTCTTACATGTGCCTTTAGGGACTTTGTAGAAACACTTTAGTTCATGAAGAATAACTTGCCGGCATTCTGAAGGGGCATCCATATTGATGATATCTCAAAAAGCAAATTACCCGTTGTTGTGGTGCTATGTCGATTTTTCTACTGAAAGCATATAGATGTCACAGAGTAGCAAAAGCTTTGAATAGGAACTGTAAATGAAAAATGTTGGGTAGTGAAAAAATAGCATTGTTGTTGTCCACTGTGGTGGACATGAACATATCGCGTTCGTAAAGGGCGCGTCCGTATTTATTCGAGCTTATTATTATTTATTCGTATTTATTATTATTTCGCGTTCGTATTTATTCGTAAAGGGTTAAAACTTTTAGTGAAGTTCTGAAATTTTGACATTACGCTGTAAAAAAAAAAAAGTCGCAAAATTTCAGTAGATGTACAGTAAATTAACGGTACCTGTACCGTTTTCACTGTTTACGGTATGAGTACCGTACTTTTAAGGTATATTAAGCGTAAAAAACACCGTATATGTGCCATTTTGATTATAAACGGTATTTATACCGTTAAATGATTGTTTTTCAGTAAAAAATCGCTATTTATACCGTAAAATAATTATTTTTCAGTAAGGTAAAAGCTGGTAGCCCCGCCTCGGTGTACGGCAACCCCTGAAGTGAAGGTCTTGCTCTTGTTACGTAATGCGTGCAGGCCGGAGGAGAGGGGGGGAGTGCAGCCGGTACATATACTTTAAATATTTTGCGGTGCATATACCGTCCAGTTAAATTACGGTATATATACTGGTCACAAAGTTGCCAGTATATGTACCGTAATTTTTTACCAAAATTTGTTGCAGTGTATATCACGTTGTTTTTTAAAGAAATGAATCTATTAAACCCATATGTTGGCAATATTAATAGCGCATAACTTATCTTACTTACATAGAAATATTAGTGGTTAAAACACCTGCCGCCACATAGCCACGCTTATTTTGGAATAGAGGGTAAATGTTGTGTTTTCAAATGCGACGACCGACATCCGTTGCCTAATTTTCGTCTAGGAAAAACACCCATACTTTTTACGAAAAGAAATTTTCACCTTATTTATAGTTGTGTAATTCTGTGTTTAAATAAAACGAAAATTTCTTTTGAGAATTAGTGATGGAAGGTTGAGTAAGCGGTAACCAGGCTTCATCTTGCCTGCTACCTCTTCTCAAAAATAACTTGATGAGAAATTAGAAGTCATTTTGAATATAAAACAGCATAGTGTAATTTTGCGCCGAACATTTTAGATGATTTTTATAGTTTAGGAGACTAGCTTTGTAGTTGCGATAGAATTTGCTCGGTATAACGCGATATAATATGTTAAAAGCATAAGTGAGTTTCGAAATATTAATACTATATCTTAATAACTTATTATATTGTAAATGTGGATTAAAACTGTTAATGCGATGAACCACACTGACGTACCACGTGATTTCTTCCGCAAAAAATACTGAAATAGTCGGCTGCTTCCAGCTTCCTCTGCTAATGATATGCACATGCACAATCACTGACGAAATTACTCATGCAATTGGTTAATTTGGATATTTTACTGTCCAAAATATTAATATAGGGTGTAAATTTTAACTTTCAAAAAATGAATTAAGTTCCAGTAGATTGTTATAAGTTCGCACTAGTATATATCGTCATAGTTTTCAATGATTTAGGCAAAACTACGAACTTTTTCTTTTTATTGAATACTACTGAAGTACCCGGCGATGTCCGGGATTTTAAGAATGCTTGTGTAGAAAAATCAATTTAAAAATTATACATGTTGTATAGAGAACTTCAAAATGTTAAAATATGCCGATATTTCCATAATCGGGTATTTATCATGATTCAATATTTCCATAATCGGGTATTTATCATGATTCAATATTTCCATAATCGGGTTTTTATCATGATTCAATATGTTCCTCATCCTCAAACTCATATGACGTTATATTCACTTGCTGATGTCATATCTACGATACTTGTTTTCTCTATTACTCATATTGATACGCTCTTTGTCTGATTCTCAAACATTTGAAAAAGTCCGTTAAACTTCCAATAAGACGTCATATTAACTTTCTTTTTAATTGTCTAATGACGTCATATTAACCTGCTTTCTGTACTTACACATACTCATACTCCTTGTATCATTGAGAAATGTTTGAAAATTTCCGTTATATTACCAATATGACGTCACATTAATCTTTTTTTTTTTTTATTTCAGTTGTTAAAACTTTTTATTTCATTTATATTTTTCACGTGGGAATCTTTCAATAGAAAATTAATTATTGTAGAAAGAATTTTATTGTGGGATTTTAATTGATGGCAACTGCTATAAAGAAAAATGTTTAAAGTTAATAGGAAAAGGTTGTTAGATTTTTAATTTTTTAATAATTAAAAACTAACTATACATTATTTCGATTCCGGATTATTTTAGTTGTCCCTGCCGTATTTTAATGCATCTACACATAACATTTCACAATTCTGGCTTTCAAACTGTTGATTTGTATAGAAGTGCAGACAGACAGACAAATTTTAAATTTTATATATCAGATTGCATAATTTACTATTATCAGAAAAAGTCAGAAATTGTTTTTCCTTCTGAAAGGTGTTATTGCTGGGAAAGTAGTTTGACAGGAACAGAAAGAAGTCTTGTGAAATTCCCGATCCCGGTGGAAGCAAAATTCGAGCGAAATTCGAGCCTTGGCGGGAAACTTGGCAGATGTTTCAGCAACTTCATGATTTTAATGATAAAATTTGGCTAAAAAAACTTAAACTGAACAATTCGTGAGATCGAAACAGTTTCTAAACCAGGAAGCAAAATGATATTGTAGGAATTTATCTTCAAATGGTATTGTAGGAATTTCTCGTCAAGCTGATGATTTCAAACTATATTAAAGAACTTCATGTTCATACCTTGTTAATCTGTTAGTGGATTTGTCAAGCTGTCGTTTTCGAAGATAGAAACTTCTCTCTGAACAATAGTAGTATCTGGTAAACTGCTGCTCTCCTGATTAATTGTCAATAGCGCGATTTTATTAGGAATTGTGCATTAAATCACAATTCATTTTATTTAATGGAACCGGGGTGTATATTTAAAAATAACTTTTCAACTTCTTAACAAAAATAATTGTGTTTCTTAGAACCTTGCTAAAAGATGAAGCATTCTATCTACATGTCTCATTGATATCTCAAATATGTGTGTATTTTTTATCAATCTCAAACTGAAGTTCAGGGTTTATGAGATAGTGATTGTTTTTTCTGGGGTTTTTTGCTAGCAATGATGAATGAACTCAGACCATTCCTTTACTTTAGAGGTCAGTTTTACGTGTCCAGGGTTTTAGAGGTAATTTTATCCTGGGTGAGGGATAGTTTCTATCTTCTAGAGCTGATAAGCAGAAAATTCAAAAATTTTCTTCGATGGGTATATTTTGCAGGTTTTTAGAAGCATGAAAAAGAATTTTGTCCCGGGACCAACCCTTGAAATGAGTATCCTAATGCACACACAGACATTCGATATGACGCCACAAATAGTCATAAGTCGTAAGTGTTACAATCCCAACAGAGACCAAAATGTGAATTCAATCATTCTTCTCATTATGATTCGCAGAACCGTCATTTCGCGACTCCACTGTGACCAATTTTTCAGACTTTTACAATTCCACGAAAAATGGAATATTTCAACGTCACAGTGACGAAAATATGACTAATTTTTCCCATTATGTAACGACAATGAATGAAAGTTGCCTTTATGTCACAGTACACAATCAACATGTCACAAAATGGAACCTATCAACTTCACAGTATCTTTAATATGACTTATTTTCCCGTTATATGACGACAATGAAAACGAGTTGCTTTTTTGTCACGGAACACTTGCGACTTGTCGCAAAATGGTACATATCAACGTCACAGTGACTTGAATATGACTCATTTTTTCCGTCATATAATGACAATAATAAAAATTACCTTTTAGTCCCTATATGTAGTATATTTATATCTCATCTTGCTTATATATCTAGATCAATGTACTATTAGGGGTTTTGCTGGGGAGTTTGCAATATGATTGCAAAATGAAGTACTAATCAGTTTTTCCTTTGTGGGATAACCTAATCGCTCCAAAATAGGCCAGAAAGAATTAATAAACGTCAGAGAAATATTCATATACCTGTTGCAATGCATTCTGTGTCAACTGGTTCTACACACAATCATTTTTTAATGACGACCATAAAACTCCGCTCCTAATGTAATTTCTCGCGCACAATGACACATTTTGAAGAGTAATCCCATCGAAATTTTCCATAAATCCTTTTACATGCAGGTGTTTCAAGTCTTAAAATGATATTAAAAAAAAAAAGAAAAGAAAGAAGAAGCAAAGGGACGCACAAAAGTTTTTTCACAGTTATACATTTTTCTTAGACACTTTACCGTGAGTAGAAACTAAAACAAGGAAAAAAAAAAGAAAGAGAGAGAGAAACTTGCGTAACCTTGAAACATCTTCGAACATTCACCGTTAAAAAAACATGCTCGTCTTGTAATTAAAAAAAAAAAAAATCAACTTTCTTTTTTTTTTCTCTCTCTCTCTCTTTGAGTTGTCGTTCGCGAAAAGTCAGGTATTCGTGTCACGTCACGCAGGTCACGTGACGGAGTCGAGCAGGTGCGAATGCAAATGGAAGTCCGAAGCTTGGAATGAAGTCTTGACTGATTTTTCAGAAAGTGTGGTGTGATTGGATTACTAACTAACGATTCGTGTAATTAAACCTGGAAGGGATAGGAGAAGGTTTCTCACAAACCCCTGGGGATTACGATGAAGTTTCATCTACTCCTGTTCTGATGGTAGAGGGGTGTGCAATTGATAGGTTTTTTAGAGGAGTTATCGAGGTCTAATGATAGACCCTCAAAATTGTATTACTACAGAACAGTGAACTACTTATAAGGAGCATGAATTATTTATTTCAAGAAGTAGAGCGTGATACTCTATATATAGTGAGGTATCATAGAAAAAAAAAATAATTTTTCATCTTAGAAGATGAAATTGACACCAGACGGTAGGTCGTGTGACAAGAAATGACGAAAATTTGAGAGGGTTCACTTATAGAACATCGATAATTACACACGATGCAGCTGCTGAGTCGTGCTTTAGATAGAACACGATAGGGATCCCCAAAAATATCAGATTCCTCTTTGTTTTACATTCAATGCTTTTCTTGTGTTTCGCTCCAAATAGTCAATGAAATAAATTAGAGATTGATTATTATTCAAGCTCTTTGTCTTAAAAATGTTCTTAACAAAAAAAAAAAAAAAAAAAAAAAAAAAAAAAAAAAACCTCTGCTCTGCTCAACAAGGCGAATCTTTCTTGCACATTCATGAACTCATTCTGTTACATGTTTGACTTTTCAGTCAAACAGGTTCATTTTCACTCATGTGCCTAAAAATGCATAAACGTTCTTCGTTTTCCTATAAATTCTGTACATTTCGAGTTATAGCTAATTGCTACCTGACGACGACTATTTGTGGTCAGTACATTCCGAAAAGCTTCCATTTAGAAATAATTTTTTGACAAATTTGTTATTTTTATAAAGAAGCAAAACATTAACAATACACACATACATACACCAAAAAAAAAAAAAAAAAAAAAAAAAAACACTTTTTAATACATAACACGGTCTAATAATTTTATGTCTTTATCATTGAAAATATTTTCGTGAGTGTTTCAGAAAGTATCAAATTTAAATTTCAAAGAAGCCTTAAGTTAAAGACTGCTCAAATTTAAAATTGTTCTCATATCGCACTTTTTTTTCCTTCTCCTTTTTCTCTCCACTCTACATTTGAGTAATTTCTTTACTTCACAAACAGGAAAGAATTCGTAAATGATATATTAATATTAAAAAAGTAATAATTTAAGTGGTGAAAATATATAGCCATGTATGAGGAATCATTGTGTAAAATATAGAATGATAAATGATTGTGTTAAATACATAAAACCAACTTTTTAAAATTAAATTTTTAAACTTTTTTGAGCAGTCCCACCTCAACCCTCCATAATGGCATTTTGATTTTATAATTTTTTGAGGTAGAAAAAAGTTTTTATAATTTATTTAGCAATTCTCGCCCACCCTCCTTAATGTTGTTTTCAAGCTTATACTTTTATACATATTTAATACCCATACTGGTAAAATAAGATAAATAATTCATGTTTAATCCATGAAGAAATAAGAGAAAAGGGATAATTATATGACAATGCAGTATGTTTTAATTTTAATAAAATTGGATTTTATAAAAATGAAGGAATAACACAAACGTTTAATAAGGGGAGGAATAACACAATCGTTGGTTTGATTGATTTAGAACAGCCGTACTCAACCTTTTTTTCTCGCGGGCCGCACACATATATTTGCGACGTTAGGCGGGCCGCAACACACTTGTATAATATTGTAAAAAAATTTAGATTTATATTGTAAGTGCCGCGAAGATTGTTGTTTTGAAATAGTGGTATAAAACTTTTTGCTGACAACTTTTTCTTCGACAAATATTTAACAATAATAAGCCTTATTACCTATATGATAAGTATAAAACGCAACAATATAACAATGCAGCAATTCCAAATTCTAAAAAAAAAAAAAAAAGAATTAAGAGATTTTTTGTAATAAATCAGTTTTTTTCTCAATACAAAAACTTTTTTTGTGTTAATGTAGAAATACATAGTGCAAATTAAATTAATTTGGAATAATGTTTGTTTAGTGTTCTGGATTAAGAAATGTATACACTACAATAGCACAAGTAAAACTACATGTAAAAAGAACTTTGGCTAAGGAAACGTCATTTAATATATTTTAAGGTAATTTTAAATTAGTAATTATAAATAACAGGAAATTATTTTCCCATGAAAACCTATAAAAGAGCAGTGAAAATATTAAAAACTTTGAAAACACATCTCAATTAATTTTATCAATAGGGTATAATGATTATGTGTCTCGGACCGCACATAAAAGGTCGCCGGGCCGCAGGTTGAGTATGGCTGATTTAGAAGAATATTTCTGTAAACTGAAATATGTAGACAAGAATAAAAGTTAGTAAAATTAATAACATTAAATGAAATGATTACATTCTCTTACTTGGCGCGGAAATAAGGATGAATTTCTAGCTTAGCGTTTGGCAACAATCGTAGTTTCCAGAACTCAGCTGCCTCCAATATGGCGGACAGTATGAGAGCAGTCAAACTCAAACTAAATTAAAAAATAAAATAAAATAACATGTACGTAATCCAAAGCGTTTGGAGATAATTCCTCATTTTAATTATGAGTAATATCGTTAATTTCAAATGAATTCTCAACTCTTATTTAGAATTTATTTACGAATTTCACTCACATGAAAATCGGAGAGAGTAAAAATATCAACTGTCTAGATTGCATCTGCTGCCATCTGTTGCTATCCTGATGAAGTAAAAAATAATTTCTTTTGCAAAAATCTATAATCAATTAAAACAGTAAGATGTCGAACGAAATTTCAACAATGATTGATGATATATATAAACTATCTTCCTAGCATGTAGTGTTTCTTCTAATGAATTTATGCCGTGCTGTAAAATATTATAGGTGCAGTGAGTGTATTTCCAAGATAATTTTTTTCATTGTATTGAATGATTTTTGCCCATTGGTAGCACCAACTAAATGCATTTTTAATTGTGTTTTCAATTACTCTTTTTACATTAAAAAATTGTCTATTTCATACGGTAAAATGATTTATGGTAGTACTTATTCCGGCTAGAATTGCTGAAAAAACAAAAAGGGGCGAGCGAGCGTAGCGGTCTTAATGTGAACTTCGCAACTTAATGTAACTTCGCAATTCACGGGGGTCGGCGAGCGTCAGCGAGTAGGGGCTGAGCTCTCTAGTATATATATATATATATATATATATATATAGCTGATGAGTACATGTGCATGTGTTTTTCCATATCCAATTCATTTTTAATTCTCATGTGGTCCAATTTTCCATTGTATATGGTTCATATTTAATTTATTAATCCATTTGTATTTACTTAATTGCAACTCCAATTATAATTTTTTTTTTTTTTTTTTTTCCCTTTCTCTATATTTCTTTTTTCAATATTCTTTTGGTATGAGTAAAATTTGACCAATTACCATTGAAGCATCAGCTATGGTAATATTATGTTTGCACATGTTAATTATTAGCTATGTGGTATTCTGTATACACAATATCATTAATTATCTCTTTGGAGATTTAAGTAGAATAGAACTTGATATGTTTTTTGAAATTCATAGATATTATAATTATATATATATATATATATATATATATATTCAGTTATATGGAATCAGAATTAGAATTTCTGAAATTTTTCGATTGCAAACAAAAATTATTTCATGATTGTTTCTCAAACAGTATATTTTTATTTAACTTCTGAATTTTTAAATTAAAGTTCATCTAATTGATGTAATCTATAAATATTTTATAAATTAAACATGCTATATTATTTTCTCTCTGTACATTATTGTCAAATAAATCGTGACATTCATTTTTTCTTAGAATATATATTCTACAGAAATATTTGTAAAGTTGGGTTTGTTTTTTAATTGGTATGAATCTTTTTTTCAGTTATTCTCAGGATCCAACTTAAAACTTTGGGTATAACTTTTTTTTATAAAATACTAGCGGCCCGTCCCGGCTTTGCACGGGTAGACAATGTAATTTTTTAGTACATTTGTTTTCCCGAATTTCGCGCTCCTACCAAAAACTGTTGCTGAGATATGGCGAAATGACCTAAAACTTTCCAATCCCCCCTTAACCATCTTCGGGTGGGGGGGGGGGGGGGGGGATTTCTAAATTCAGTGAAATACGTGTTTAATAATTTGTTTAGCAGATTTGTTTTCCTGAATTTCGCGCACCTATATAAAACAGCTGCTGAGATATGGCGATATGTCCTAAAATTTTCGAAGCCGCCCCCTTTAAGACCCTTCGAAGGGAATTTTTCAAATCACTGAAATGCGTAATTATCCATTTTTTAGTAGATGTGCTTGTCTGAATTTCACGCTCCTACCTAAATCTGCTGCTGAGATACGGCGAAATGACCCAAAACTTTTGAATACCCCTTTAACCACCTTCTGGGGGGAATTTCCAAAATCGCCGAAATACGTGTTTAACCAATTTTTTAGTAGATTTGTTTTAATTAATTTCGCCCTCCTACAGAATAGCTGAGATATGGCGAAATGACCTAAAAAATTCAACCCCTCCCCCATTTAACCACCTTCTGGGGGGGGGGGGTGGAATTTCCAAAATTGCTGAAATATGTGCTTTATTCATTTTTTGTAGATTTGTTTTCCTGATTTTTGTGCTCCTAACTAAAACTGCTGCTGAGATATAACGAAATGATCTAAAACATTCGATCCCCCTTTTAAACCCCTTTTGGGGGAAATTTCTAGAATCGCTGAAATACGTGTTTAACCAATTTTTTTTAGTAGATTTGCTTTCCTTAATTTCGCGCTCCTACATAAAACTGCTGCTGAGATATAGCGAAATGACCTAAAACATTTGACCACCACCATTTAACCACCTCCTGGAAGGGAATTCCTAAAATCGCTGAAATACATGTTTAATCATTTTTTAGTAGATTTGTTTTCCTGATTTTCGCACTCCTACCTATAACTGCTGCTGAGATACGGTGAAATGACCTAAAACATTCGAAACCCCCCCCCCCTTTAACCACCTTCAGGGGGGAATTTCTGAAATCGCTGAAATAGTGTTTAATCATTTTTTTAGTAGATTGGTTTTCCTGATTTTCACGCTCCTACCTATAACTGCTGCTGAGATACGGTGAAATGACCTAAAACATTCGAAACCCCCCCCTTTAACCACCTTCAGAGGGGAATTTCTAAAATCGTTGAAATAGGTGTTTAATCATTTTTTTAGTAATTTTGTTTTTCTGATTTTCGCGCTCCTACCTATAACTGCTGCTGAGATATGGCGAAATCACCTAAAACATTCGACCACCACCATTTAACCCCCTCCTGGAAGGGAATTCCTAAAATCGCTGAAATACATGTTTAATCATTTTTTAGTAGATTTGTTTTCCTGATTTTCGCACTCCTACCTATAACTGCTGCTGAGATACGGTGAAATGACCTAAAACATTCGAAACCCCACCCCTTTAACCACCTTCAGGGGGGAATTTCTGAAATCGCTGAAATAGGTGTTTAATCATTTTTTTAGTAGATTGGTTTTCCTGATTTTCACGCTCCTACCTATAACTGCTGCTGAGATACGGTGAAATGACCTAAAACATTCGAAACCCCCCCTTTAGCCACCTTCAGGGGGGAATTTCAAAATCGCTGAAATAGGTGTTTAATCATTTTTTAGTAGATTTGTTTTCCTGATTTTCACACTCTCACCTATAACTGCTGCTGAGATACGGCGAAATGACCTAAAACATTCGACCACCCTCTTTAACACCCTTCGGGAAGGGGGGAGGGGGGAATTTCTGAAATTGCTGAAATACGTGTTTAATCATTTTTTAGTAGCTTTGTTTTCCCTATTTTCGCACTCCTACCTATAACTGCTGCTGAGATATGACAAAATGACCTAAAACATTCGACCACCCCCTTTAACCCTTTTCTGGGGAAATTTCTGAAATCGCTAAAATATTTGTTTAATCATTTTTTTAGTAGCTTTGTTTTCCCTATTTTCGCACTCCTACCTATAACTGCTGCTGAGATGCGGCGAAATGACCTAAAACATTCGACCACCCCCCTTTAACCCCCTTCTGGGGGGAATTTCTAAAATCGCTGAAATGGGTGTTTAATCATTTTTTTTAGTAGATATGTTTTCTGGAATTTCAAGCTCCTACCTATAACGGCTGCGGAGATATGGCGAAATGACCTAAAACATTCGACCACCCCCCTTTAACCCCCTTCTGGGGGGGAATTTCCAAAATCGCTGAAATAGGTGTTTAATCATTTTTTAGTAGATGTGTTTTCTGTAATTTCAAGCTCCTACCTATAACGGCTGCGGAGATATGGCGAAATGACCTAAAACGTTCGACCACCCCCTTTAGCCCCCTTCTGGGGGGAATTTCTAAAATCGCTGAAATGGGTGTTTAATCATTTTTTTAGTAGATATGTTTTCTGGAATTTCAAGCTCCTACCTATAACGGCTGCGGAGATATGGCGAAATGACCTAAAACATTCGACCACCCCCCTTTAACCCCCTTCTGGGGGGGGGGAATTTCCAAAATCGCTGAAATAGGTGTTTAATCATTTTTTAGTAGATGTGTTTTCTGTAATTTCAAGCTCCTACCTATAACTGCTGCGGAGATATGACGAAATGACCTAAAACATTCGACCAACCCCCTTTAACCCCCTTCTGGGGGGAATTTCGAAAATCGCTGAAATAGGTGTTTAATCATTTTTTTAGTAGATATGTTTTCTGGAATTTCAAGCTCCTACCTATAACTGCTGCTGAGATATGTCAAAATGACCTAAAACATTCGAACCCCCCCCCCCTTTAACCCCCTTCGGGGGGGGGGGAATTTTCAAAAATCCCTTCTTATTGCTTGCCTAGGCCATAACAGCAATCTACAGTCCAAATTGCGTGACCCTGACTTCAGTAGTTTCGGCTGGGCGTTGATGAGTCACCCAGTCAGTCAGTCAGTCACCGTTTCCTCTTTATATAATAGTATAGATAAATTAAAACTTGTATAACTAATCTTTTCTTTTTTTTTTTTTTTTTTTTTTTTAAACTATCTAAAATTCTGCATGTAACTATAATATTACAGAAGACATACTTACATTATATTTTCTTCTTCTATGATTTTCTTAATGTTTTAGTAGTTATTTTTTATAATTCACTGGAAAAAACACGATGCTTAATTCAATAATAAAATCTACTCTAGGATTAAGATGGCAAAGCGATTAAAATAATATTTTATTAGACAGCACTTTCACATACATTTTATAATTCACCATGGATTTCAAGAATTTATTATAAACTTCAGATAAATACTACAGCTTCCAAAGTTTGATTATAATCTAAAGCCAATTTGAGTATTCTCCTAGAAGCAGGTTCATTTTAAAGAGAGTCATGAAGTTCACATTAACCCTTTGTATTACCGTGTTGCAAATCTGCAATATACCCCAAAATAAAGGTTATTTTCAATGTGAGATTTAAAAGACGATTTTATTGATTACTGCTGTCTTCCAAAACTGCAGTTAATATAAATTGATCGTAGATTTTCCAGCAAATGGTGATACTGAGTTAATATTTCATACCAAAATTTAATTTATCACTTGAACTGTTTCACGTGGATATTGCTAAAATAAACTTTATGAATTTAGTGAAATTAAAAACGCTGGAAACGTCCAGAAATGGATTTTTCACATAAAGGTAAGTTTACATACTTTACAAATTTGTATTACAATATTTATAACAAATATGTAATTTTCTTCTTGTTGCACACCCAGAAAAAGTAATTGATTAAAACAACAAAACATGTTTTGTTGAGTTCATTTTGGTTGTTTTAGCAAAAATTTTAGTTGAAGTAAAAAAATTGCTTTTGTTGCTTGGACAAAAAATTATTGTTAACACTCTTACAAAATTTTAACAAAATTTCATCAATTTTACTTGAATTAACAAAATCTGTTTTTTTAATTTTACAATAATTTTGTAATTCCAGCAAAATTTTGTTGTTTTTGCAAAATTTAAATTGTTGTATAGTAGCCATAACTCTTTCACGTAACTCGATTTATTTGACTTATATAGTTATATAATTAAAGGATTAACATAAATTTTGGATAATAAAAACTTTTTTACATTGGGACGGACCAAGGTAGTTTTAAAAATCCAACTGTCCCATTTATTACTTTCTTCTATCTTTACAAGAAGAAAGTATTGGAATCATGAAAAGTTTCGACTTCCGGTTTCCGAAGGACTTTAGAAGGTCCCGAACACGATTTGACTGTTTTTAGAAAATGACTGTCAATGACTCTATCTGTCTGTTTGTGACAAAAATTTTGTGGGCGCTATATCTCAAGAACTAATGCACGGAATTTAATAAAACTTTATAGACAGTTACTTCCTGATATAAATTGTTGCTGATTAGTTTTTGGTGTAAATCGCGCAACAGGTGGCGCTGTTATGTTGCATTTTACGCGATTTCTGCAATAGCTCTAATTCATTTTCAGCAGTGAATTACGCCTGTAATCTTTGAATAATAACCAAATAATTTTTATCCTGCTTTTTGCAGGCGTAATTCACTGCTGAAAATGAATTAAAAATTAACTCTGTGTTGCCGTATGCTGATAATAAGCATTAGAATGTTTTAAGGTTTAAAAAAAGACGATTTCTTGAATGTTTTATACACTGGCATAATCTCCCCATTAAAGGCATTGAGAAAATTTAGATCTACAATTAAAAGGAATTTAACACTTATTAAAATAACTGAAAGCGTAAATGCACTTATTCCTAAACTGTGCAATAAAAATCTTTTTTTACAAATAAGCTATCAGCGAAGGATTTGATTTGATTCAGTTAATCTAGCCCTGCATTTTATTTTAACAATATGTAACAGAATAGCATCGTTTACAAATAACTGCTTCGTAAACTTTTGTGCATTTATTTTAAATACACAATTAAATATTTTTTTGAATTAAAATTACGCAAAGAAAAACAAATCTCTTTTTTTATAATAAACGTTCATATTATACTTAAATCTCGTTTAGAGATTTTTTTTTTTCGAGATTTTAAAGTAACTTTTTTTTTAAATTTAATTTAATTTAATTTAATTTATTTATTTATTTATTTTTTTTTGGGGTGGGGGGTGGGGGGGGGGTTGTATTGTCGTCTTATGTTCGCCGCAGAAATTTGCGTGCTCCTGATGACATTTCCATTTTGTGCTGCGGTTTCAGCCGTTCCGACATATATAAGAGTGAGAAATGCCGAGCTCAGGTCCTCAGAGAGCTGTTCTGAGGACCCAAAATCGACTCCCGGGTTGGGCAATTTTCACTCTCTTTGTTTGCGCTTGAAAAAAAGCAGGATAAAATTCACTTGTTATTATTCAAGGTTTACAGGCATAATTCACTGCTGAAAATGAATTAAAAAATAGTTAAAGTTGCATATTTAGATTGGTTCATTTAACAAAAGTTTTTGTAGTATAAGCAAAATATATTTTGTTGAAAAAAGAAAATAGATTGTTAAAATACACATAGCATATATCTATGGAACAAAAATAATTTTGTGAATTCAAGTAAAATTGAATTATTTTACTTGAATTAACAAAACATTTTTTTGCTGACGATACAAATTTTTTTTTTTGGAATTGCAAAAAAAATCAAGAATATTTTTTTTGTTGATTCAAGCAAAATATCCATTGACCCATATTTAAACAAAAAGTTTTGTTGGGTCAGCCAAATTGTTGTTGATTCAACAAAACTTTTTTCTGGGTGCAGATATGAAAGAAATCCCTTTTGGTCAATAAATTTGTATTTTTCTTTTCTTTCTTTTTCTTTCATTCTCTTCTTTCTGTTTCTTTTCTTTTCTTTAATATTTTCAAGATCTCCATCATGTTCATCCAATGACGAAATTCGAACTAAAAAAAAAAAAAAAAAAGCTCGCGGCGCCAAGAGTCAGCCAAACCACGCCGAGGAAAACACATTTATTCTTCAGTAAAATTTAAAATACTTTTTATTGTTATTATAACATTCATGCACAGTTTAAAGACGATATCTGCAATAATGTGTTACGGTTGGTTTCAACAAATTTTTTTTTTTAATCTACATTAATTATTTAAATCACTTTCTCAACATTTATTTAAAAGAACTCTTTTTTTCTGTTTCTAATAAAAATTTAAATAAATAAAAGTAATTGTAATAAATATAATAAAATCAGTTTTTATTTTTTCTTCTTTCTTTTTCTTTTTGCAAAGTAAATTCAACGTTTATAGTCTAGCTTTGCTTCCTGTTTTCAAATACGAAAAGCAGACAGCAAGGGAGGGATGTTTTGTCAGTAGACTGCACAGGTGGAAAATTTGGAGTCATCTAGTCTGACTTTGATATTAGAATGACCGACCGCCCTGTATAAGAATTACGTTATCTTATGAGTGTACTATACACGCAATTAGGCTTTGTAAGTTTACGTCAGGCTTCAATTGGCTCTGCTATCAGGCGGATAGCTGGCGCCCATGTAAACAGAGGCTAACAGGACCCCCTTCAGCACACGCCATGGGGGTGATGCATGGTTTCCTTCCCCCATGAAGCGGCCGGCAGAGTGGAGCGGCAAGCTGTAGTCTTCACGGTGAGTCCATTTTTCCTTTTGTTTCCATTCCCGTACCCCTGGCAGAGTGGATCGGTCCCGTTTTTCAAGCAGCGCGGGAGAATGAATGTTTACGACACTTGTTGCTTGGCCAAGAGACCTGTCGTTTGACTCGTAAAAAAAATTCGACTTATTACGGGGCTCGAAGATTGGCCTATGGGCTGGATCGCGAAATTGTTGAAGGCGGACAGGTTTCTGGAAGATTTTTTTTTGAGAGTAGGGCATTGATGGCCCTACATTAATTATCCTAAATCATGATGTTATGATGAAAAGAGGCTATAAGGGCATTTTCGAAGTAAGGATCTGTATCTGATAGAGGGCGAATGAAAATAAAATATGTTTGACCCATCATGTAGTAGCGGCGTTCCTAGAAAAAGTGTTGTCTTGTGTTGACTTCTTAAGCGGCGGTTGTTATTGATGCCTTGACGAAAAATGAATTAATGATTAGACGAGCATCATTTCTGGAGATGTGGCATTATTAATCCTAGACTAAGAAGGCCGGCGTGACTAGCTGAGTAGACTTGCCCGCTTTACAAGGTATCGGTGATGTGACGACGTTTTGAATCGGGAATAAATCAAAATCTCCAAGTGATGTATGGAGTAACGGTGTTGACTCGTAGAGGCAGCTGAAAAGAATAGGTTGATAAAAAAAAAAGAGATTATGGCAGACTAACATATATGCAAAGAAGTGTGCCCACATTGACGGTAGTAAATATCAAAGTATATTGTAAGTAACCCATATTTCTTCTTTATTACATGTTGTCTACTGTTGTAATATTTATAAATACCTGGAGAAACAAAAAAATATAATTATTGGTATTTTAAGATGATTAACATGTAACCTTTTTGTTTATGATTGAACGACATTTGAATTGTTGGTTTGTTAATAGTTTAAGATTTATGATATTTAATTGAAAATTAATCAATAACTAAATTTTGAAAAGTTGATCCATCTTTAAATCATGGTATTGTGGTAATTTTAGGGGCTTTGCTGCTTAATGTAAAGTGTTATAATAAGTAATTTCAGTATTTTTTTTTTGATCAACTTTGTTATTGTGTTATTATTATATTTTGTTTGAGAACTACCTTACTTTTATAATTTTTAATTATTCAAATAAAGAAAGTTTTTGTTTATTCTCAAGTATGGTATGTTTTTCTTTATATATAATTTTTAAATAATTAATATTTTTATAATTACAACATACCTTTAAGAAGGAATTAATCTCTCAGTAAGTGTGATTAAAAATATGAAAGCTATAATTTTGCTAAATTAATACTTTTAAATTTCTTAAATCTAAAATTCATAGCAATAGTTTAAATGAACATTAATTGGGGTTTACGTAAGGTTATTAGATGTAATTATTGTTCCTATCTCAGTATTGAATATACTGATAATTGTTGCTAAAGTAAAATTAAGTCTAATTTTATAATTGATTAATTTAATTTTTAATTATCCTTTCTTTGAAGTATTATTCAAAACAAACAACAAAATGGTTGTTTTTTTACAAAAAAAAAAAAAAAAAAAGGGGTTTTCAGTTATTTTATACCACTATACGATTCTTGGCTAACCGATCTGATCTTGTTCAGAATCTCCATGGTTGTTCTAAAATTTTAGTAAATCATCATATCCCTATTCTATTAACGGATTTAACTCTTTCCCCTTTTGGTCCTCATATTGGAGGAATTTCAGGTTGTCTGCATTTTTCCAAATTATATGATGATTACACTTTTGTTAATTTAATGTGTATGGAGATTTGAGCTTGATCGGGTTGGAGTGGAGTTGGGTGTTCTTTATGCAATCCAGTATGCTACTTGATTTAGAAATCTGTTGCCCCTTACTACATTTAATATTGTCTTAAAATGATGAGTTCAAAATTATCATTGTTGTATTAACCTATTCGGATTCTTAAGTTTTGATATTTTGATTAGTTTAATATAATTTGCTACCTTTTCCATGACAACAGATTTCAGTGGAGCTAATCAGGGTATACTTATTTTTTTTTAAATATTTAATTGTCAAGTGAAGATTGAGTAATAAATGAGCTTTTTAAGTTTAAGTAAGTTGTGTTTTAGAAAGAACCCCAAACCCCACAACAAATGGAGCCGTAACAATTCGGTCTCTGGGTTATTGATTTTTTTTTACTTGTATGTATTTATGTATCAAAGAGCAACTGGGTGTTTTTGCAATTAAAATTTTATTTATATGTTCAAGTGTAAAAAGAGGTCTAGGCTCTCTCTCTGTGCTAGTAAGCTACAATTCCCAGTCAAAATTATGCCTTGTGAGCATAACCTTTTCTTATTTACAAAAAGCATAGTCCTGTACTTAAGTTTTATGTATTTATAAGGTTTTCCTTTCCCCTCTCTTTTTCTCATTTTTAAGTTGTCCCCCCCCCCCTTTTTTCATTTTCTTTTTGGTTTGTTTGTCATTTTCTAACTCTAATGGCTGATAAGCACTCGGAAGCAATTGCCACTATTCAGCGAAAAAATGCTTTAGTGGATAATTTGTCAAACATTCCCCCATTCAATGGAGAGGCCAGCTCAGTCTGCTTCTCAGATTTTTCTGAGAAATTTGAGAGTTTTGCCAAATTATTCGACTGGAATGAGGAGGAGAAAAAATTCGTTTTGTTAGCTAGATTATCAGGAGCTGCTTCTAGGCGAATAAAAATTCACAAAGCAAAAACATCTGATGAGCTATTAAAAATCTTAAAAGAGAGTTATACTTCACAGGCCACACCAGATGTTGCCCTCAGTCATTTTTTAAATTTTAAACAGCCACCCAATATGAGTGTTCAGGAGTTTTATGACAAGGCATATGATATGTCATTAAGAGCCCTTGTAATTGAAGGTATCCAGGGTGAAGTAGTCGATAAAAGCCGAACGGCTCTACTACACTCCATGCTGTTGAGCAATCTTACACAAGAAGTGCGAAAGGGGGTAATTGCGAGAAATCCACAATCCCCAGAAGAGGTCCTCAAAATTGCGCTTCTTGAGGAAAAGGCTTATAGGAGCATTAACCCTTTCTACAACCACCGCGAGGAAATTCTCAACCCTAATTTGACCCAAAACCTACCCTGTGCTGCAGTTTTTCAGCAAGATAGCTCACAAAAGAAGGAGATAGACCAACTAAAATCTCAAATTGATGTTTTAGCAGCTAAGATAGACAGTTTAGTTGATCTTAGGGCTAGGGATGTACAGGAGAAAAACCAAGAGGTAAGACCCGTAACCTGCTATAGGTGCTCCGTACAAGGCCACTATGCCAGAGATTGTCCACTAAATTTTGTCGACTATAATTTTAGAAGGGGAGGTGGTCAAAATTTCAGGAGCCGTGGGCAAAATTATAGAAACAGAGGTGAAAATCCTAGAGGGAACCACAATCAGCGAGGCGGATATAGGGGAAGAAGAGGTGGTTATTACCAAAACAATAGGAGCACAGCTGCGAACAGAAATGAAGTGCAGGCGGTAAATAACACCCCAGTAGCTAACAGTGAAAGTGAGGCTTTAAACTATTAGTGGCCGGATCAAATGTGGTCAACTCGATCCCCCACAGGCCCCTGGACCCCCCAACTGTGTATAGTATGTTTCAGCCCCAATCATATACATTACCAACTACAAGAATTTACATAAATAAAGTTTGCCTGAATGCATTATGTGACACTGGTTCGGCAATTAATCTCCTGAGTGGTACTGATTGTAACTGTTTAGAGAATTTTGAAATGGAGAATTGCAATATCCCCATTATGACTGTCACCGGTGAGAAAGTTCACCTAAATAAGAAAGTATTTTTAAAATTTGTTTTTGATAATGTTCAATGTCAAGCTGAATTCTATGTAGTGGAAGGTAAATTAGCAGAGGAATTTAATATGATTTTGGGAATGCCATTTTTGAAAGAGTACCGGGCAAGTATAAATTGTGATACAAATGCTGTCGCTCTTAAAGTGCCAGTTTCAGGCCAATGTAAACAAAGCGTAGAAACCCCAAGTAATACTTCAGGGTGTAATACTTGTCTTGCTACTAATTCTGTAAATATTTCTAACTCTGTATATAGTGTAAATTCTAATAATAATTGTATAAATAATGATTGTGTTAAAAATAATTCTGTAAATATAAAATGTGTCAACAAAGTAGGGGAGAATTCAAAAAGTAGTAATGCCAATAGCCCTCCTGAAAATTGTGCATGTGAGAAAGTTCATGACTCAGTTAATATTGAAAATGGGAATCATAGTAGTGAAAATATGGTAGTTCAGGACCCGCAGTTGAGTAATATGGGAAAAGATGGTGAGATAGTCATTCAAACTGAGTCAGATAAGGAAGTTGAAAGTGTTGCGCAGAACTTTTGCATGCAAACAACATCAGGCGGTAGCTCTGAGGGTAATAACACTGAAAATTTTTCAAGTATTCAAAGTGTCGACAACATTCTTTCAGCAGCGAGTCAGGTAACTCAGGGTAATTTAGCTGAAGAGACTACTGAAATTTGTAATATTGATGAAAGTGAAGATTTGGTAAGTATAGAGGATAAGGTACCTGAAGTCGAGGAGGAGAGCAATGAAGATAGCAGTAGTGATAAAACCAATAAAAATAAAAATATAAGTTTCGCTGTGTTATGTAGCAAAATTTCAATTCCCCCACAGTCAAAAATGTTAGCCCAGGTTAAAAGTTATAAGGAAAATTTTATTAAGGAAAATGATATTGTTATGTTAGAACCTTTGGCGAAAAATTTAAATCAAGGTCTCCTTACCTCCAGAGCCATTTGCACTAAAGAACATGGCCTATATATCTCATTTGCAAATTTTTCAGACAATAGTATTCATTTAAATAAAGGAACCTTTGTTGCCAAAATTCAAAAATGTGTAGACCAGTCAAATATACCCGTAACTGATAATAAATTAACCTATAATATAAATTTGGCCCCTCCAATTGGTGACTTTGATCACGCTGATCTCACTTGGAGCTCTGAAATTAATTTAGATCATTTAGAACCCCCATTAAAACTTAAAATGCAAAATTTTCTAGACAAAAACAAAGATGTATTTGCAGCATCGGTCGTAGATTTACCCGGCTGTGATACAATCCCGCATGAAATTAACTTAACTTCAAATAAACCAGTTAAAGGCAAAGCTTATAGAGTCCCCTACAAATTACGTCAAGAAATGGAAGACCAACTTAATACTTTGTTACAGGCGGACATAATTTCCCCTTCCATGTCTGAATTTGCTTCTCCGGTTATTCTGGTTCGGAAATCAGACGGTTCCTATCGACTTGCTGTTGACTACAGAAGATTAAATAAAAATCTTGTTAAAGATGCTTACCCAATACCTAACATTACCGACTCTGTTGATGCTTTAAGTGGGGCTAAATTTTTTTCAACGCTTGATTTAACTAGTGGGTTTTTTCAACAGGTTATTCGCCCAGAGGATAGGCATAAAACTGCTATAATCACCCACAAAGGACTTTTTGAGTGGACCCGTAACTGTTTTGGGCTCTCAAATTCAGGTAACAGTTTCCAAAGACTTATGAATGCTATTTTCGGTGATTTAGGCAATCTTGGAATTCTTGTTTATATCGACGACATTGTAATTGCCTCCAGTGATGTTAATTCTCATTTTGAGAAGCTTAGCATGGTCTTTGAAAGGTTAAGACTGCATAAACTTAAACTTAAGCCCAGTAAATGCACTTTCCTTTCGAATAAAATACAATATCTAGGTTTTGAGATTTGTAGTGGCCAAGTATCACCTATCAATAAAAATATTGCCGTAATAGAAAATTTTAAACCTCCAACTACCCGAAAGGCTGTTAGGTCATTTATTGGAACTCTATCTTTCTATAGGAGATTTATACCAGATTTTACTAAGAGAGCTAAAAATCTAATCAACTTAACGAAAGAGACAGGAAAATTTTCGTGGAATGAAGATGCACAGAAAGAATTTGAAGACCTTAAAATGGCTCTTATTTCAAAACCATGTCTTGCACTCCCTGATTTTGAGAAAGAATTCCATTTATATACTTATGCCAGTGGCGAAGCATTAGGGGCAGTGTTATCACAATTAGATGAAAATAACATGCTCCATCCTGTTGCCTTTGCCAGCAGAAAATTGAAAGATGCTGAGACCCGCTACTCCACCACTGAAAGGGAATTACTAGCTTTAGTTTGGGCTACTGCCCACTTCAAATGTTACATTGCTAATACCCATTTTTTCATCTATACAGACCATGCGCCTCTAACATTTATGTTAAAAATTCACGACCCTACATCTCGCATGGCTAAATGGATCTGCACTCTCTCAGACTTTAATTTTACAATCAAGTTTGTTAAAGGTAAGTGTAACAGTGTCGCAGATTTCCTTTCGAGGTATGTCAACAATGATAACTCCAATGATACTGTTAATTGTAATTTTTGTATACAAGTCGAAAAGGAAGTTACTTTTATGCCTCATTCTAATCTACTTGAAAAAATTGGTGAATTACAAAAATCAGACAAGAAATGCTGCGAGATTGCAAGAAAACTAGACCAAGGTGTAGAAATTGCTCCTAAATACATGAAATTTTTTTTTAGAGATGACATTTTAGTTTGTGAGGATACAAGGGAGTCAGCTATTTTGAATAAATCTGTAAAGTTAGTCGTGCCAAAAGAATTGGTTACTCAAGTTTTTGCACTAACACATGAGTCCCTAGCGGCTTGTCATCAAGCCTTTCAAAAGACCATTGATCGCATTCGTGAGCACTTCTATTGGCCAGGAATGTCGTCAGATGTCAAGCATCTAGTGGAGTCATGTATTAGTTGCCAGCAGAAGAGAGCTTATAGAGCGAACCAGCTCGCCCCTCTGCAACGTATGCCGACCCCCCAGTTTCCCATGAACAAGGTTCATTTGGATCTCATTGGACCCTTACCGCAAACTTTTTCGGGAAATAAGTATATTGTCGCATATATAGATTCATTTACTAAGTGGCCAGAAGCATATGCGGTTAGTTCAACCACTTCAGATGTCATTGCGGACACTTTAGCTGATTTCATATCACGCTACGGTGCGCCCTGTTTTATTACGACGGACAACGCGAAGAATCTAATTTCAGATGCGATAGAGCACGTATATAAAATGTTTGGTATTAATCATATTAAGACCTCATCTTATCACCCGGCTGGCAACTCGCAAGTGGAGAGACAGAATCGTACTCTTAAAAATGCACTTTGTCACATAGTCAACCAAAATCAATCTGACTGGGACACTAAACTCAAATTTGCACTACTAGCTATGCGTTCAGCTGTCCACTCTTCAACTAAACTTAGCCCAGCTGCAGTTATGTATGGCAGAAATATGAATCTACCATATAATCTCTTTTCTCAACCACCTTCTTTTAATTATAATGATGCACCCTCTTTTTGCTAACTCTTAATCCCAGCTCTTCAAAAAGTATACACTGAAGTACATAGTAATTTAATTAAAGTTTCTGAGCAGCAGGAAAAATACCGTGAAAAGACAGCTGTTGATAAAAATTTTAAAATAGGAGATCTTGTGTGGTTATTTACACCCACAGTCGCCCCTGGTAATACAAAAAAATTAAGCAAGCAAAATAATGGTCCTTTTACTATAATTGAGAAGCTAAATGAGGTTAATTTTAAAATAGCGCTAGTTGCTAATCCCAAAAATTGTCAGGTTGTCCATGTTGACAGGTTGTCTTCTTTCAAAGACAGACTCCCCATCTGGTCCAGTAAACCAAAACAAACAATTAGCCTGGGATCGACTGAAAACGTGACCATCGATTCACCATACCAACCGCGCGATTCTCCTCCTGTACGCAGGTGTAAACGCAACCGATTCATTCCCTGGGCACCATATGATAGTAACCGCGCACCAGCAGTAGTAAACGTCAACAATAACGAAACTCCGGTAGCGCCGGAAGTGGAGGAAACAGACAGCGACGCGACTGAAATCATAAATCCCTCTCCCCCACCTCCCATTTCTCCGGAGATTGCAGCGGCAGAGAATAACGAGATGTGCGTAAATAAAAATTTAGCAACGGCAGAAGGCAGTGAAATGCGCGTAGGTAAAAATTCAGCCACGGCAGAAAGCAGTTCAACTGCTGAGCACAGCGATTCGCGCAGGTCTCGTTCATCGATTCGTCCAGCTGCTAAATCGAATAGAAGTAGTCGTTCAATATCGATTTCTAGAACCGACTATTCGCTACGGGATAGACGAGACCGTCCGAGTTATAAATACTAACTACCTTTTTTCGTTATTCAAGCATTTTTATTCAATTTTACCTTGTTTATTTGTATTTATTTATAGTTTAGTTAATGTGTATATATATTTAATTATTTTTTTTGGCATTTTTAAAACGGAACTTAGTTTTTCTAGCGTATTAAAGGTGTGTTTTGGTTGTGTGTCGATACTCTCATGTAGGCATTTTTAACCCTTTTTATGCCTATACTTAAGGTTTTTGTCTGTTTTATGGTAGATTATGTGGTATATACCCGTCCGCACCCCGTTTTCGTAGATTTTGGGTATATTTTTTGCAAAAAAAAACGAATGTAATTTTTGTTACTTTAAAATTTTTTTAGGATGTTGTGTTTTGTATGCCCTTTTGCCGAGGTAGATCTGTTTAGTTCAGTTTTTTTTAATGCATCAGTGTTTTGTATATAACTTTTTATGTATGTGTTTACTTTAATTTCTGCATTTTAACTAGATAGATTTATTATTTACTATGCAATTTGTGGGTTTATTTGAACTTTAACTTTAAGGATTGTGGACCTTTTTTTTTTTTTTCTCTTTCTTGTACATACGTTCTCATGTACATACCTGGATGTGGTTGTGTATGGCTTAAATTACTAGAATTAAGTATTTTCTTAATTTTACTTCCTATTTTTGGTGGAGTGTGTGTTTTTCCTTCCTGGTGATATATGTCACCACCCCTGTTTTTTATTTTATTTTGTGGAAGGTTTTCCCTGTAGTACCCAAAAGGCCCGAAACTGCTTTTTGCTATAAGTAGCACAGAGGCAGAGATACTCTTTCCCATGCACATTACTTGTACGTGCATTTGTAAAATCTACATAATATCCCGAATCATTAGACTGTGTTCGAAAACAAACATGTGTTCTCATATAAAATTGTTACAATTGTGTGCGTAATTCTCTAACATGGTCTGTGATACCATAATTTGTGTCTTACAGATGTATATGTATATATTTTTTTTTGTGTGTCACCAGTTGCTCTTGTGTATTTTTGTATAATAGAATTAATATGTGTTTTACAAATGTCATTGACATTTACAGTGTTGTAACTATGATATTACTAGTACTTATTTACATTAATAGATAGTGTTGTAATATACTGTGATGCCAATTATTGAAGTTATGTATATAAGCAGTATAGTGACAATTAATCAGTGGGCACTTCTCTTCTTTTTCGGCTAAAAATTTTTTTTTCAAAATTCAATTTATGTATTATTTACAGTTCTGTTGCCAGCAGGGCCTGATTACCGCAGGGGCAAACGGGGCAGCTGCCCCGGGCCCCCATCTCAAGGGGGCCCCCAAATGACAAATTTTCGTAGCCCAATGTTTATGTTCCTGTATATAAGAAAAAATTAAAAAAATAGATTTTTTTTTCATTCTCTTTATATAAGATCTAAGATTTGCGGGATCTACAATCAGCTGATCAACCATTGTACTTAAACTGGAGGTCAGGGTAGTTCTACCAATCAGAACTGCCTATTTGTCATGTGTGACCTCCAGCATGATGACGTCAATTGCAACCGCCCTATTTGCGATTCCAGCCCAGAGTTTATTCTCTGAGTGCTCTAATATGCTACCTGATAGCAGATGTTCTAAATATTTATTTCAGTTACACTGAGCGAATCACAATGCATTCAGCGAAGGTAAACAAACTGTTCAGCGAATTACAATAAGGTAAATAGCTGGAATTATGCACCATTATTATTAATTTCAGTGCCACCTGAAGGGGATTTGTAATGCAGATACTACGTAGTAGAAACTTTTACCTCTCTGCCGCTACGTAAATCACTTCTTTTCTCTATGGATTTTCCCTCATTCACTAACCGCCACGATAACTTAACTGCAACTGTGCCGTGCCTATGTGTTTACATTTTTGTTGTTATCTAACATGTGTATCTAATGCACTTGTATTACCTCGTTTGGTGCTCTAGCCACGAAGGAATACAGATTTTACGAACTTTATTTATCTTTTTATAGTATATTAATCGATGCTAGATTCCTATATTTGCATAAGTCATGCAGCGAAATTACTTGTCCGGTGCAGCAAAAAGAAAATTGAAAAGATCTCATGAAGAACAAGCTAAGAAAATGAAAAAGATGATGCTAGAATACACGAAGAAAAATTCCAGTGAAAAAGAAACAGATAAAAGCAGTGATTAACTACCTGAAGAAATAGATAATTCGAAAAATATAAGTGGTGATAAAGATGATTTTCAAGAAGAGGTGATGAAAACAATAGGAAATGTAACGACAACTGATGATTCATTGGTTGTGAGTTCAGGTCACAATTTTGATCCAGCATCATGGAACATTGTTTCACCAGACATGATTGAACATTTTATTAACAATCCACCGAAGCAAAATATGGAACTCTTGAGTGAAACAGAAAAAATTATTTCTGGTTGTAAACGACTTCTGACTGAAAATAACTTTTATCGCATTAAAATAAATAATGAAAAAGTACTCAGAGAATGGCTTGTGCTTTCTCTAACAAATAAATCGATATTTTGTTGGATATGCAACATTTTTTCCAACAATACAAGCAAACTTTACACTTTTAGATTTAATGACTGGGAGCATGTTTCTTTGAGGTTGGCAGAGCATGAAAACTCCTTTTCGCACCAAGAGTTAGTTTTAAAAATGTCTTTTAGACTTAAAACCAGCCAAAGAACTGATTGTGCAGTAGTACTTCAGTATAAAAATGAAGTGGATTATTGGCGATCAGTGCTAATGAGAGTTGTTGCCACTATAAAATTTTTGTTCCTTAGAGTATGTACTTTGTGACTCCTTAATAAGCCATCTCTCAAACAGCCGTATGATAAAATGACAAAAATGTTTTTTTGCTCTTATAAGTTTGCATTCAAATGCTTCGCTGCATGAAGATGCAAAATCTCTTCAACAAAGTTAACCATCAGATTTAGAAGAGGAATTTTCTGATGAACTGAATCAATTTAGCTCATTTGTAAACAAAGATGATACTGTTCTCCAAATGCTAAAGACATTACAAAACCCCCATTTATCTTCAGCATTTCCTAATGTAGAAACTGCTTTACGAATTTTTTTAACAATGCCTATTTCTAATTGCTCAGGAGAAAGATAATTTTCTTTACTGAAAAGGTTAAAATCTCCCCTTCGATCCTATCTTCATCAGAAAAAGCTCTCATGCTTAGCTATATTATCCTTAAATGGAGATGTTACTAATAAACTTGATTATAACTATATTATAGATTCTTTTGTTAAATGCAAAATTAGAAAGAAACCTGTAAAAATAAAATAAGATATATGTTCAACACCATTACAAGGCTTAAAAAAGCAAGTGAGTTAAATTAACCAAATACATATAATATATTTTTGTAATTGAAAATATGTTGACGATTTCATAATAATTAATTTTAAGAAAATAAGACTATCACACAATATTGAAATTGCATATATTTGCATATGAAATGTATAAATGGAATTTTCTGATATTTATATTTAACAATAACATTTTTTCTGTGTATATATGGGAGATCTTTTCAGGATATGTGTTTATTGAAGAGTTTTTTGTAATTTATCTTAAATTCCATAGTTATCCATTGCATCTAACTCAATGCATCATAACAACAGGTGATTCATTTTAGTTGTGCATTAATTCTGAAAAAAATATTTTATGTTCCTTAAAACATTACATAATTTTTAAGATATTTACTTAAATTTTGCTCTTCTACTTGTTCAATGTTAAATTCATGAATTTTTGCATTTTTGCATTTTCAGTTCACAACCTTATAAGATGTTATTTAATTTGCATTTGTTTTAATCTACCTATTTTTATATAAAGTAATGATGAATTTTATTTACTGTCTTGTTACCTGGTGTATAGAATAAAACGACTGATTTTTAATATTTAAATTAGGGTCAGGTGGGGGAAAGTTGGGGTAAAATCAAGCATTTTGTTTTCAGAGAAGGTTCTAAAACAAAACTAATATATTTTTTATAAAACTTTTGGTGCATTTTATATACATTGGATTCATATAGATTAAATATGAAGCATATAAACATTCAATGCTCTTTGATTGTTTTCTCTCAGTGATGCATTTAAAACAGCATGTTTTGATACCATCACCTTACTCCATGGTGAAAGTAGTTCTAAAATTAGTGTATATTTAAATAAAAATATGTAAATATTCTTTTTGAGATAAATTTGAGATATTTTGAGACTTTTTGAGATATTCTTTTTGAGGTAAATTTTATATACTGTCTTGTTACCTGGTGTAAAGAATAAAACGACTGATTTTTGATATTTAAATTATACTTTTTAATTCAATATTGTTCTAAATAGAATATTTATCAGAGAGTAATCAGTTTTTCTGAGTTAATATTGAAAATAACTGACAAGTAAGTGAAATATATGTACATTTGCAGGTATCGATGCAGGGTTTTTTTTTCCTGTTTATTTTGTGAAAAGTAAAGGTTACTTTTATGAAAAATAACATTTTATAACAAAAGTCAAAATCCAGTTACTCAAGTTTGAACTAAGCATTTATTAACAAAAACTTTTTAAAATCCTTTTGCTGCAGCTTTCCTCTCTGGTGAACTTGTTTGTTTAAAAAGTACATATTTTAAAACATCACAAAAAGTAAATTGTGAGTTTTTATGGAATACAATATCGTGCATGTAAAATTATGCATGTAGCATAATCTTATCTGATTAGGAAAGTTTCAGCCCAATCCAACTAGCAGAAGCCAAGATATCAAATCAGAATGTATAGTTTTAAATTTGTTCTATAATTTCAAAAATTATAATGTATAAAAACATTTTATATGTGCAATGGGTACTTTTCCATTAGCCGGGCGCCAGTTAAAGGGCAAAACTGGGAAATTCCATTAGTAGCCAGTAGTAACAGTTTAGTAGGCCACTTTCTTTAAACTAGTGGACACATTTTTATTTAAAAGTTCTAAACACTAAACTTTTATTAAAATTTTAATTAGTATTAATCTAAAAGTAAATAGAATCCTTGGTGAAATGCAAAAATTTTTTACTCTTTCCTTGTAAAAAATCTGGTGGCTAGTGCTTATTTTGTCCTTTTAACACCAGTGATATATATACATATGTATACACATCTGTACAGATATATTTATATGTATATACACATGTGTATATATATGTGTGTATATGTACATATATCACTGGTGCTCCGCTAATGGAAAAATACTGTGTAATGTTATCGTAGCAAAAATATTGCGTATGAAAATTTTGTTATGGGGTGGGCCCAAAAATTGAAGTCTGCCCCGGGCCCCAAATGATCTTAGTCGGGCCCTGGTTGCCAGAAGTCTCAGGAAGGATGCAGTTATGCGTAGGAATGACAGTAGTAGGGAAGTGAGGTTTCACAATCAGGTGGAACATGTGTTCTTTTACAGGTGCAGAAAATATCTTGGTCATTTTAGTGGTAAAATCAGCCTTGTGGTCCCTCCTCTGGTAGTACTCTTTTATGGTCATGTTTCAGGTAATATTTTAGGTAATGGTTTCTACGGATGTGCGAGCTTTGGTTGTATATATCCGGAATATATTGTCAGGGTGGTATTTCAGCGGTGAACTCTCTGGATCCCGTCCCGGATCGATGTATGATCTGTGTTTGTGGGTCAGTTTTTTCAGTGTTGAGGTCCCAGCATGCCATGTGGTTCCAAGTTACCTTTCAAAAAAATAATTTGTTTTCTCAAAAAAATTTTTTTTAATTAGCCGGGGGGAGCAATCTTGTTACGGTTGGTTTCAACAAATTTTTTTTTAATCTACATTAATTATTTAAATCACTTTCTCAACATTTATTTAAAAGCACTCTTTTTTTCTGTTTCTAATAAAAATTTAAATAAATAAAAGTAATTGTAATAAATATAATAAAATCAGTTTTTATTTTTTCTTCTTTCTTTTTCTTTTTGCAAAGTAAATTCAACGTTTATAGTCTAGCTTTGCTTCCTGTTTTCAAATACGAAAAGCAGACAGCAAGGGAGGGATGTTTTGTCAGTAGACTGCACAGGTGGAAAATTTGGAGTCATCTAGTCTGACTTTGATATTAGAATGACCGACCGCCCTGTATAAGAATTACGTTATCTTATGAGTGTACTATACACGCAATTAGGCTTTGTAAGTTTACGTCAGGCTTCAATTGGCTCTGCTATCAGGCGGATAGCTGGCGCCCATGTAAACAGAGGCTAACAGGACCCCCTTCAGCACACGCCATGGGGGTGATGCATGGTTTCCTTCCCCCATGAAGCGGCCGGCAGAGTGGAGCGGCAAGCTGTAGTCTTCACGGTGAGTCCATTTTTCCTTTTGTTTCCATTCCCGTACCCCTGGCAGAGTGGATCGGTCCCGTTTTTCAAGCAGCGCGGGAGAATGAATGTTTACGACACTTGTTGCTTGGCCAAGAGACCTGTCGTTTGACTCGTAAAAAAAATTCGACTTATTACGGGGCTCGAAGATTGGCCTATGGGCTGGATCGCGAAATTGTTGAAGGCGGACAGGTTTCTGGAAGATTTTTTTTTGAGAGTGGGGCATTGATGGCCCTACATTAATTATCCTAAATCATGATGTTATGATGAAAAGAGGCTATAAGGGCATTTTCGAAGTAAGGATCTGTATCTGATAGAGGGCGAATGAAAAGAAAATATGTTTGACCCATCATGTAGTAGCGGCGTTCCTAGAAAAAGTGTTGTCTTGTGTTGACTTCTTAAGCGGCGGTTGTTATTGATGCCTTGACGAAAAATGAATTAATGATTAGACGAGCATCATTTCTGGAGATGGGGCATTATTAATCCTAGACTAAGAAGGCTGGCGTGACTAGCTGAGTAGACTTGCCCGCTTTATAAGGTATCGGTGATGTGACGACGTTTTGAATCGGGAATAAATCAAAATCTCCAAGTGATGTATGGAGTAACGGTGTTGACTCGTAGAGGCAGCTGAAAAGAATAGGTTGATAAAAAAAAAAGAGATTATGGCAGACTAACATATATGCAAAGAAGTGTGCCCACATTGACGGTAGTAAATATCAAAGTATATTGTAAGTAACCCATATTTCTTCTTTATTACATGTTGTCTACTGTTGTAATATTTATAAATACCTGGAGAAACAAAAAAATATAATTATTGGTATTTTAAGATGATTAACATGTAACCTTTTTGTTTATGATTGAACGACATTTGAATTGTTGGTTTGTTAATAGTTTAAGATTTATGATATTTAATTGAAAATTAATCAATAACTAAATTTTGAAAAGTTGATCCATCTTTAAATCATGGTATTGTGGTAATTTTAGGGGCTTTGCTGCTTAATGTAAAGTGTTATAATAAGTAATTTCAGTATTTTTTTTTTGATCAACTTTGTTATTGTGTTATTATTATATTTTGTTTGAGAACTACCTTACTTTTATAATTTTTAATTATTCAAATAAAGAAAGTTTTTGTTTATTCTCAAGTATGGTATGTTTTTCTTTATATATAATTTTTAAATAATTAATATTTTTATAATTACAACATACCTTTAAGAAGGAATTAATCTCTCAGTAAGTGTGATTAAAAATATGAAAGCTATAATTTTGCTAAATTAATACTTTTAAATTTCTTAAATCTATAATTCATAGCAATAGTTTAAATGAACATTAATTGGGGTTTACGTAAGGTTATTAGATGTAATTATTGTTCCTATCTCAGTATTGAATATACTGATAATTGTTGCTAAAGTAAAATTAAGTCTAATTTTATAATTGATTAATTTAATTTTTAATTATCCTTTCTTTGAAGTATTATTCAAAACAAACAACAAAATGGTTGTTTTTTTACAAAAAAAAAGGGGTTTTCAGTTATTTTATACCACTATACGATTCTTGGCTAACCGATCTGATCTTGTTCAGAATCTCCATGGTTGTTCTAAAATTTTAGTACATCATCATATCCCTATTCTATTAACGGATTTAACTCTTTCCCCTTTTGGTCCTCATATTGGAGGAATTTCAGGTTGTCTGCATTTTTCCAAATTATATGATGATTACACTTTTGTTAATTTAATGTGTATGGAGATTTGAGCTTGATCGGGTTGGAGTGGAGTTGGGTGTTCTTTATGCAATCCAGTATGCTACTTGATTTAGAAATCTGTTGCCCCTTACTACATTTAATATTGTCTTAAAATGATGAGTTCAAAATTATCATTGTTGTATTAACCTATTCGGATTCTTAAGTTTTGATATTTTGATTAGTTTAATATAATTTGCTACCTTTTCCATGGCAACAGATTTCAGTGGAGCTAATCAGGGTATACTTATTTTTTTTAAATATTTAATTGTCAAGTGAAGATTGAGTAATAAATGAGCTTTTTAAGTTTAAGTAAGTTGTGTTTTAGAAAGAACCCCAAAACACCACAACAAATGTTTTAGTAAAATGTATGTAGTCGATCAATAGTCAGATAAACCTTAAGAGAGGGATAGGTAAAAATAACAGTCACACTGAATAAAATTATGTATGCAAGTGTTTTTTGTATTATACATAAACTAAAATACATTTATTTTAAGGTGGTTCTCAAATGATCTGAGTAACAACATAAACATTTATGACCCATTTTCAGACTCATTTTTAAATGCGAAGGCATAAAATTGGCAAGCCTGAATATGGAAGCTATTTGGAATTGAAATGAGTTTTCCGTTTTTTGATTAATATATTACTTATCAAGTTATAAGCGATTCTGATCATGTGACGACACGTTTTTCGCTTTTCACGAGCTGTCGTGTGGAAAATTCGGTTTAAAACGCCAACTTTGACAGCCTTTTCTGAAAGATCTTCTGCCTATACCAAAAATGGAAAAAGTGTTTCAATGACATAGTTTCTGAGTAACAACACCTGTCAATTTCATGCATTTGCGAGAAAAAATGAATTAAAAAATGTGTCAGGTAGTAGCCTGCTTGGATTTGACAACAGCCTTAAGGAAAAGAAAATTCTGTATATATTTTTATAAAAAAATTTCCTGATTATAAACATCATACTCAATCTGCTTCGCTCGCACTTTCATGATCTCATCCATATCCTTAATCAGAACGTTATTTGGGGGTAAATTAGTTTATTAACAACTATCAGACCTGCCCGGCATTGCCCATAGTCCGATTGTTCCGAGTCTGCCTAGAAAATTTAAGCCCGAGCCCAGCCTCAGTCTCATGAGGCCGGCTTATTTTCGCTTTTCGCTACACTAGAAAAAAAAAAAGAACGAAAAATCATGCGTCAAGCATAGATTATATAACACTTTCCAACGCTTCTAAAATAATTTTACAAATCATTACCGTTTAATAAGCTGAAAGATAACATCTAAGTAAACAATTTGGAAAACGCATAACATATTTAAAAACGTAATTTCAGGAATTTCCAACATATACAATATTCGGAAAATTATCCGAATACTTTCATTCAGCCCTGTATATGATCTATAGATTTGTATATATACTACATAGGATGCTAAATTTTAGTTTAGTTCGCATAGCACAGTTTAAAATTCTCCTTCTGGAGTTTCTGTCAATAAACGGAAATGTGTTCGCGAACTTTTGTGCTGCCCTGTATATGATCTACAGAACTTATACACACCAAGTAATAGACAAAAAGTGAGTTAAATTTAAAATCGCGTTCAGCAACTTAAAACTCACTTCCAGGAATTATTTTTAACAGACTTTAGATAATTCTTTTGCGTGTCCCTGTAAATGAACGATGACTATTATACACACAACATTCTGTAGTAAGCCTCTTGTAATGCACCTTAGTGATATATATAAATTGCAATGCGTTTAAAATAGTGAAACATTATTTAATTAAACCGCAAACGATTTTTCTCCATAGATGTAATGTAACGGATTTCTTTTGACTGTTCCTGTAAAGTAACTGTAAGTGCTATGCACACCCTATTCCATATTAAGCTTCTTGTAATGCACCTTAGTGATATATATATATATCAATTAAAATGTGTTTGAAATTGTGTAACATCATTAAAATAAACCGCAAATAATTTTTCCCCATAGACCGTAACGTAACGGAATTCTTTTGAGTGTCCCTGTAGAAAAACTATAAATGCTACACACTTCAGTTGAAATAGGGAACATGCTATAGATAACGACAATAACATATAAAAATTGCAGGGCAATCCGAGCATATTTACGGGAGTTAGAGCACGGACAGACGGCAGACGGCCAGACGGCTATACGGCAGACAAACCGAAGTCATAAACACTTTTCAACTAGGTTGAAAAGTGTTAAAAATGTTGATTTTACAGTATAATACAGTTGCTAGTATTACAGTATAATACTGGCATACTGTAAAATCAACATTTTTTTTTTTTTTTTTTTTTTTTTTGAAGTGTATCTAAAAATAAACCATTAACAATGTCTTTGCAAAGAAAAAAAATCGATTGTTGTAAGGTCATATGACGAAATCATTTATCTCTCACTTACAAAGGAACACTTTCTACATAACATTTTGCAGTTTGGCGATAAAATGTTACTGTTACAACGCAACGCGAAATAATTTCCTCGCGGAATTTCATTCAATTTTTCTAAATTTTCTAATTTTCTCAGTTTATTTAAAAAAAAAAATCGTATAAATTCAAATTATTAATATTTATTTTTTTTTTAAATGATTCCCGAAAGTTTCCTTCATTTGAGGATATAAAGTATAATATTCGTGGCTAAAGTATCAAATAGAAATAGAAATAGAAATCGTAGAAATAGAAAAAAAAACAATAGAAATGGAAATTGAAATAGAAACAGAAAAATTCCATAGTAATATAAATAGAAAAATTCATTAGAAACAGAAATAGAAAAATTCACTAAAAATAGAAAAATTCAAAAATTGTTGTACGAATTCCTAATAAATTTTATTGAAAAGATGACAAAATTTACTACATTGGACTAAAAGATTGAATTCGAATAGCTTTTATAAATGTCTTAAAATCGCCGGCAAACTTTGAAAATCGGAAAAGTACGCGATTTTTTCCTGTTTGTAAAAATATAACAAAAAATCGAATTATAAAAGTCTCAGGTACATTCGAACATGTTTTCATCTATCCGGAACTAAATTTGCAGAACTCTACGATCGATAGATTTCCCTATCCATCGCCAAAAAACAAACAGATGTACGGATAAAAAAATTATTTTATTAATACTCGGGCATCCAACCCGGGCTTCTCGGGATACAGAATATATGTGAAAAACTATTATTATTGAAAACTGTAATACATCTTTTACATTTAATATATTTTTTGTCCCCTAACAACACCAAAGAGCAGTTTTATATGAAATATGTCAATTATATATTCAAATAAATTATTTTGAAATTTATTAAAACTGGTAATTTTGTATTAGCCTCGTGGCCAAAGAAATCGATAAAAGTTTTGTTATCTACAGCAGTTTTTTTTTATTATTATTCTGATAATTTCAGCAGTTTTAAGCGCTTATTTCAGTTACATGTCTGTTAAATTTGTGTTTTATTTATACTAATTTATTTAATGCTTAATGTAGTTTTAATTTCTTTAGGGAATATTATATGGAAACAAATGCTGAACTTTTTCATATTGTTTAATAAAATGCAAACGTATTAATATTTTGTAATCGTCTGCAAGCGATAGATTTTTATAAAATCATGCCTGAAATTTATTTTTAATGCTATTATAAATGAGTAAATTGCCATACAGTTTTCAAACGTATTGTATTTGAAAGTAGTTTTTTCTCCCTATATAACGGTGTAAAAATTGAAATTGTGCGATGTTCAGAAATTTAAAATATTGCAGTTGGAAAAATCGCAAAACCGAAATTTCATCATCAGATGTTGCCATTCGCAAAATGACGTTAGCGTTACGCACGGACACGTTTGTCCTTTATAATATAGATAGATAGATTCACTTTGTAATTAAAGCAGCTGTTTTAACCTCAAAAGGCTTATTAATTTCAAGATGCATATGTCTTTCACGAAGCGCAATGTTTACGTTTTCCCTTCAACAACGATACTATACCAGGAAAATGGATTTACAGGCGGAAATGGAAATCTAGTGGGAAAACATCTAATCATAAATTAAGCGGAAATCGGGTTATCTACATGATGCTGTTAAAACAGAATGCTACAATATATTAATATGCCTTTGGGATAGTTAAAGTTTTGCGTGCATAAGTATAAGTAAGGAGAAGCTTGTTGTAATTTTAGTTTGAATTTCAGACAGCCGTTTAATCAAAATGGGAAACGATCTTTTAACATACATACCTTTTTCGAAAAGGAACATTTATTTTTCAAACGTATATGATAATTTATTATGAAAAAAAAAAGAAAAAAAAACTGGGAAAAGGAGTTAGGTGGAATAGAAATGCTATAAAGGGATGTCCAATGCTGAATTTGAGAGAGGGGAGGATATGGGCTTAAGGAGAGAATTCCTCCTCACACCGTGCTATCACGATATTCACCGCAAAATATGCATTTGGATAAATATTGAGAAATAATTCACATTAATCTATAACTGAGAAATAATTTATAACAATTTTTGCACAAAAATTTCAGATTTTTCAATTTACTTTCGAATATTTTTTTTCGTTTATTTTTTACTCACACTATGCATATAAAATAATAAACTAAAACATTTTTTACAAACGTTTTTTGCAACGCTTTAGAAATAGATCTTTAGAACGTGAACGGTCATATTATTTAAACATGATTTTAAGGTCACATTCAGCATTTATATTAAATATAATGGGTATAGCATTGTGTGTATAGCATTGTGTGTATAATAAATAGCATAGTGTGTATAGCATAGTGTGTGATAGCATTGTTAGTTATATCATAAAAAATGTTTGACGTTCAAAGAATATAGATACTTTAAAATACATTTCTTACAAAAACCATCTATGGAGTACAGCGATGAAAATCAAAGTGTTTAACATAAACTCGGAGAAAAATTGTTTAGGTTATTGTTGCATTGAGTTTCCAGTATTGAGTTTGTAGGCATTTTTTTATTTCCTGTACATATACAGTAGGCATGTCAAACTCGTTTACCGTTGCGGGCCAAACTGAGCATTATATACAAAGCCACGGGCCACATTAAAAAAAAGTAGATTATAAAACCATTGCACAGAATCAATTTTGTACGTACAAAGCACAGCCATGTTAAAGAAATATGCATGAAAAGTTCCAAAGTTATTATTATAGTACATAGTTTATGTTATTTTATTTTTTGAAAAAATACTCATAATTTACGTTTCTTCAACCAAATATACAAAATTTAATTTTTTTAATTGTATTTTATTTTAAAAATTAATTGTACACTCTGGTCTGTTAATCTTGATCTAGCAAAGGCATAGCTGTCAATCTTCCGTGTTTTCTTCAAGTAAAAACTGAAAATATACATATTTTGGATCAGAAAATGTTATTAATAAAATGTGTCTTGTACCTATGCGCTACTTATTTGATTTCATTTATTAAACACATTTTCTAGTTCAAATTATGTTTATTTGACTTGAAAAATAACAAAAGATTGTCAGCTACGCACAGATGTTGTATAAAAGTGCGCTACTAAACATAGCTAAAATATGCCTAATTGTGCACTATACTTGTCGATTGATGAACAATTACAAAAATTTAAAAATGCCATATCCATATATTTTCGCACTAATATGGAATTGCTCTGAATTTTAATTAACTGCACTTTTGATTGAATTCTGTATAACAATTACAACACCAATCATTAGAGGGGGAAGTAAATAGATGAAACACATTTTCATATTTCTTGAAATTCAAAAATCTTCTTTTGAATTATTTTTTTTATATTTCTACCAAAATCTTCTTTTGAATTATTTTTTTTTATATATTTCTGCAAAAATCTTCTAAAATTTCCATTTTTATGATTTTTGTAATAATGCCTGGTGGCAATATTTGAAAGACAATACATTTTTTTTTTTGAAAATTGTGTTGCCAAAATAAAATTTTAACTTCAAGGCAAATTTCATACTACTATCTTGTTATTTCAAAATGCTAGTACTATCAAATAACAAGATAGCACTATGAAATTTGGCTTGAATTTGAAGTTTACTCAGGTGCTTTGTAATTTTAAATGATAACTCCATGTATTTTGTCTGTTAGCGGCCTTTTAACAATTCACATTCATATTTTGCTTTTTTTTAAATAAAAAATGGTAACTTTGCTTAATAGTTAACTTTGTGATAGAAAGTCGTCAAATATATGCGTATAAGAAGGCAGATCTGTTTATCTTCACATTGAGGATGATTAAGCATGTGCGTACAAATACAAGTTTATAAGCACTGTAAATTTACTAAACAATACTATTAACTTTTTAAATCTTAAAATTACACTAAAAGAAAACAAAACAATAACTGATCTATTTGACAAACGTAAAGAATTTAAATTTAAAGTTAATACATTTACTAATTTTAAATCTTGTCTTCATAATTCTGTATATCGTAATATACTCCTTAATCATATATTTAGAATAAATAGTTTATTTTCTTCTCAACTTATTAACAACAATATTAAAAAACTAATCTATGATGCATTACAACATGGTTTCCCAAAAAAATTCATATATTCTTTAATATATAATTAGTACTTAAATGATCTTAGCAACCAAATTAACACATGCGTTAAAAAATTCATAAAAAAACATATAAAATTAGAAAATAATTATATATATTAAAAAAAAATTATAATAGGACGGATGGGTGGGTAGATGTTAGATTACGGAGGTGTGGCGGAGTTGTCTTGAAAAAACGCATGGTTAATTTATATTAAAAAAAAATGGGGCATTTTGATTTACACATACGTTTGCTAATACACACTTTATAATGGAGTATGTTATTGTGACTATGTTATTGGCCTATATTATTGGACCAAGTCTACTGACGAAAATGCATTCGCTTTAAAAAACCAATTATTTTGTCTTTATTACATTAAATATCCCACGAGTCAAAATCATTCATAACGAAATTGAAGAATTGATGTCAATGCAGTTAAAGAAATTCAAAAATACTATAAGCATAAGTACCATTGCTAGAAATATTTATACATAGCCGAATCGATTTATAAATGCCGGATATGTGTTTAAAATTTACAGTACTTATAAACGTATATTGTATCTGTACGCACATGCTTAATCATCCTCAATGTGAAGATAAACAGATGTGTTTTCTTATACGCATATATTTGACGACTTTCTATCACAAAGTTAACTATTAAACAAAGTTACCAATTTTTATTTTTTAAAAAAAAAGCAAAATATGAATGTGAATTGTTAAAAGGCCGCTAATAGACAAAATACATGGCGTTATCATTTGAAATTACAAAGCACCTGAGTAAACTTCAAATTCAAGCCAAATTTCATAGTGTAAATACACATTTTATAATGGACTATGATTTGATACTTTTATATGCAAATTAATGTAGTTATATTTACATATTCGTTAATCAATTTAAATGTATTTATATTCATTAATATTAAGAATGTTTTTGATTAATCGTATTTACATTAATGCCCACTGTAGACAATATCATATTAATTTCTAATATAATGCATACTTTCTTAAATGCTAATATAATACATGTATTAATTTTTATTAAATGTTTTACCCTATCCACTTATATCATGTGTATTTAATTTTTAACATTGTTTGCAGAAACATTAGATGTAACTAATTAATTTCAATATTTAATTAATATTAATTTTAAATCCTTAGCATCTTAATTCTTATAATTTATTATTTTAATTAGATTATAAATTAATTTACGTGATGTTGCATTTTTGGCAATGCTATTTAATTGTGGCTATGTCAATGCTTGGTACAAATATTTTTCTGTAGCATTAATCAATAATTATTAATTTTACCATTTTACATATAATTTTTTAACATAGACTTTTTCATTCATACATCCATTTTTATTTTAACATAATTGAATATTTTATCAACATAATTTTATTTATTATTTAATTATATTTATTTATTATTTAACTAATAGTTATAATTCTTTAGACAGTATTTGGTTTAATCTTTAACTAATAAATTTAATCCACTACTTTTATTAAATCATAGAATATTCATTAATTTTCTCATTGGCAAACAAATTTTATGAATCTTTAAAATTTCAGACTCAGATACTGCGCTTTGCTACGTTTCGATTAACTGTCTTTTTATCCATAGATTTTTTGTGCTACAATTAAAATTGAGTTATATTTGTCAATATAGTCCATTGTTGCTAGATAAGCGGGACTTTTAAATTCAGAATGCTACAACAGTTTGAAGAGAAATATTCCCCTTAATTAATGACGGAAAAAATAAGACAAATATTGTTATTCAAAAGTTTGTCATCTGTAAGACCATATGTTCGTGCAAAGTGTATTTTCAGCATGCGTGTTTTAACAACTAAATTAAAAACAAGTAAATTACCAAAAGCTTCGCGGACCACAGATAAGTTGTCGGCGGGCCAGTTGTGGCCCGCGGGCCATGTGTTTGACATGCCTGATATACAGTGTAAGGAAAGTATTGAAATCATGATAATAACCAGTTTATGGAAATGTTGGTAATATATTTTTACACTTTGAAGTTCCCTTAAAACGTTTTTGCTATTTTTACAATGATTCCACATGCATGTGTGGATGTATGCGTGTGTATAAAGATATTACACATTTTTAGGTCCTGAGAGTTCGTTTTTGGTGGGTTTTCGGTGAAGTCGGCATGTATGTGTGTATGAGTGAACACGATAGCGCCCAAAGTAAGCTTTCGATCGAGCCCCTATTTAGTGTACATGACACTGTCTCAAGAACTGTATTCATTTTCGTAGAAATCGGAGTGTAGTAACTCCTCTATACCGACCCGATAAAAGATGGTGAGTGGTAGCGAGATCGGATCGTTGGCACAGAGAATTTCTCGCATAAATTAGAAAATAGAATTTTATTGTATAACAATGTTAATTCTAATGAAAAATATATACAAGACGTCAATACAGCATTTAATTATTTTCCGTGAGTCAATCGCTAATAAATTAATGTTCTCTTGACTCTGAGTGCAGCTCGATCAATCAAAAGTCTCAGGAAATTACTGTCTGTCGTAACTCCTAAAGAAAGTTCATTCGGAACATGGCTCGTCCGTTCCTTCTCTTCGGAAAAATATACTAAATCACGATGCTTCAGAGTTAAAGAACTCTCACTATCGCACTTGTCGTGCTTTTTCACTTCGCTGGGATTTTCACCTGATACCTGCCGTATCAATTAAATAGAGGTCAGACCTCACTATTTCCAGAGAGTCACCACTCTCGTCCAGATCTATTCAAAAACTGTCCTCTCTCACTTTTTCATTCTCGCAGGAGAACTCCTTCTAGGGGCGGGGGCTTTGTCGAGGCGGGCCCCTCGAAACTCTCCAGCCTCTTAGCAGCCTTGAGATCCCTCTGTTTCGTTTTCACTAGGTCCGTCATTGGACGTTCTAAGACAAAGGGCAAAGTTTCGGGCGCAAACCTAAAAATCGTGTGCAGAGATCGCTTCTCTGGCAGATGAACTCTTTCCCACGAACTCGGCAAGGATCAAAGCATAAGACCCCTCTTTGGGTAACGCCTTACCACTACATCACTGTCCGAACTTTCCGCTCACAGTACAATAGAATTCGGCGTCTGCTAGTCTTCAAGGCAAAAATAGCGAGGGAAGGTATGCAGTTAAGTGTACTCACAGGAAATGCTAGAATGACACATCGCGCACCTGGATGAGGAGGCCCAATTCTTTACAGGAGGATAGGTTTGTGGAATAAACCTTTATTCAACTATTTTGAAATCATTCTGCGACGGTAACTGATAAACATTTTCTTTTACATCTGTATTAAATTATTTTTATTGCTCACGTTCATCTTATATGGATATAACAGTTATGTTTCATCAGAAGGTATCTTAATTGAGTAAAATCGTTTTTTCTTATTTTTTTTAATTTATAGGCCTTAATTTCAGTGCAGGCGGAATAAAAATTTACTGAAATTTACGTCATCAGAAAAATGTTTAAGCATTTTGTGAATGCAAGTGCACGTTTTCTAGCATGAGGGCATTTTACACTAGTGGAAATATTTGTAAAATTAGGACCTAAGTTTTTATTTATTGTTATATTACTATGTATTTAAACGTACATATTTAAACTAGTATGTAAAACTTTTTTTTTTTCGTAATTATTACTTGTAGAGATTGTTTATCATGACATTCTGTAATTTTTTTGAGTATGAAAACTGATTAATTTATTAAAATGAATTTCAGAATAATTACACTCATACAAATTCTGTAATTGTTTTTGAGTGTGAAAAGTGATTAATTTATTAAAGTAAATTTCAAAATAATTATATTCATACAAATTCTTTAATTTATTTGAGTGTGAAAATTGATTAATTTATTAAAATGAATTTCAAAATAATTATACTTATACAAACTTATGTATCCTAACATTTTAATTAATTCATCTTGTTACGAATTTTTTCGGAGACCAAGCATATGTGCAACTAAAACAAATAACATTTCAATTTGAAAACATGCGAAATAGAGAACTTAAGCATACAGACTGACTTTTCAAACGGAAGTCTTAAACTCTATTTAATTTTTGTTGGGAAGTGCTACAAAAGATAAAAAAAAGAAAATTAATTTTCATAATTAATTATCTGAAAAAAAAATCCGATAAATTATAGCTCGTATGAATCATATCTTTGTTACATCTGGTTCCGCAGCCCTCTCATATACTCTTAGGCATGATTAAAGGCGATATTATTCATACTTAGGGGCGGTAGTCTAAGTGAAAGCACGGCATGAGGGCAATCTGAAAAAAATATTGTAGAAAGTGGATTATATTTTGTCTGACCTCGCTAATCCAGAATTTTATGGCCCTACTTATGGATATTTACAGCACCTAAGTAGCTCAGATATGATTGGCTAAAAATAATTTGTTTTCACGATGACATTTTCCTAATTGCTAGGATGTTTAGGCAAATAATAGTGGCGAATAATATTCCTCTTTTAAACTTGTTCTGAATTATTTATAGCAAGGAAATTCTATATATATATATATATATATATATATATATATATATATATATTTAACCGTAAAGAGACATCACAGAAACATCATACACACACGCATACACGCACGCACACACACACACACGCACACATATATAATATAAAGTTTTTTTGCCTACTTATGTTGAATATTCGTTAATTGTTTGGCTATCTAATTATATTTCAGGCATTTCTGGGTTCTTTTTTCGATATGTTATAAGGAGCTTAATATTGTCATTTTTAGTCCATATGTTGGCAATATTCTATGAAATAACATATCTTCAATATGAAGTGTGGATACGAGGCTTCTCTGATGATTCCGTGTCACATTCCTTGTTTTTGCTTTCATTTTTATTCTCTAGTTTGATACTGTTTTGTTTTTTGTTTTTCATTTGTTTCAACACCCATAGGATTTCCTTTTCATTATATATATATAATGCTTGTATTATGTGCTGCCTTCTGCTTAGATCATGCTTTCAATTTGGTAATTTTTTCCTCAATCCTTTTTAATCTTGTTTTATTTTGAACTTAATTGTTGTGTGTGTTTAATATAGTTTATTTTTCTGTTTTATGGGTGTGGTTGTCTCAAATTCATATTCTTTAGCTATTTTATGGCTAATAGGAAGATGACACCACACATTTTATTTGTGGAACTTCAGGCATTTGGGACCTGACGATTCTGTCTAAGTTCTACAAATTTCTATTATTCAATTTCTGCTATTTTTAGGGTTTCGTTCATCTCACGAAACCTTATTACTCCCGCTCCATTGTCTGTCCATCACAGAGTCATTCTCAGAAACTATGTAACTTACAGAGTTGAAATTTTGCGTATATATGGCTGAATATCAGCTATGAAGCTCAAAATATTAAAATTTGAAAAAATCCTATTATTTTAATAAATAGAGATAAAAAACCAAAATTATAACAGCCTTTTCCTATTAAATTTAAACATTTTTTGTTATAGCAGTTGCCAAAAATTAAAAATCTACAATGAAATTCTTTCTACAATAATTAATTTTCTATTGAACGATTTCCACGTGAAAAATGAAAATGAAATAAAAAGTTTCACCAATTGAAAAAAAAGATAAATATGAAATAAAACTGATTGACGTCATAGTGGTAATAAAACGGAAAATTTCTAAGATTTCTCAATAATACAAGGAGTATTAGTATGTGTATGTACACAAAGCAGATTAATATCACGTCATTAGAGAATTAAAAAGAAAATCTGACGTCCTATTGGAAGTTTAACGAATTTTTCAAATGTTTGAAAATAATACAAAGCGAGTATCAATATGAGTAATAGAGAATAGTAAATGTATGAGTTTGAGAAACATATTGAATTGTGATAAAAATCCGATTATGGAAATATTCGCATATTTTAACATTTTGAAGGTGTACAACATGTTTAATTTTGAAATTATTTTTTTAAATATCGCATTTTTTCCGCATGACAGATATTATTATGACAGAATATAATAGCGGGCTTCACCCGCTATCGTGCTGGTTTAGATATTCGAAAAAACGAAAAAAATAGACAGGTAATTTTTTATTTTATAAAAAACATGACTTTTTTTTTTTTTTTTTTTTGGCTAAATGAAATTTATTTGGATTTATTAAAGAAAGGATAAAGTGTTTTAAAAGGAATATAAAACGAAACCCTTTGAGCGATCTTCGATCACACTTACCCATTTGTTTACTACGTTTTTGGAATCTATGTTAAGTGTGTTGGGGGAACTGTATTGTTGTCAATTAGTTATTTTAATTTTATTCATAAATTCACAGTTTTTATTAGTGGTCAGTAATGTTTATTTAATGATTATATATATATATATCTAATGTAACTACGTTGTTTCAAATTTCAACTGTTTTATTTAAGATTTTAAATTCTACTTCAGTATAGAAATCTACATTGATAAATGCGCGTATATGGACAAATACTTAAATACATATTCACTCAGACGTATAACAAGACAGTGGAAAGAGTAAAAAATTACAAACTTTTCGTTTTACTTTAAGTTGTGAGATTCTTTTTATATATTAAAAAAAAAAAAAAAAAAAAAAAAAGCAATACATTTTATTAAGAAACTAGTATTATACCCGTTATTCGTTCTGGGAAAAAGGGAAATTGTCCCAGTCCTAATCTCAGGAAGGTGGAACGCTTCTACGAGTAAACTGACATCCTTTAAGTCCCTAGATTGTTACTATAATTTTCAAATTAAAATGATATTTTTTAGCTCCCTTTCTTTAAGGAAGTTTTCAAATGACTTATTCTCAACAACGCAAAACTTTCTGGATTATTTTCTGACTCATTTTTAAACACAAAGCCATAAAATTGGTAGGTCTGACTCGTGAAGCAATTTGGAATCGAAATGAGTTTTTCGTTTTTTGATAAATAAATTACTTATCGAGTTATAAGTGATTCGTGTCACGTGGCGACACGATTTTCCCATTTAAAGCTCTGCTGCCTCGGGAATTAGGTTCAAAACGCCAACTTTGACAGTATTTTCTGAAATATTTTCTGCTTTTACCAAAAAAAGGAAAACGTGTTTCGATTACATATAGTTCTGAGTAACAACACCTGCCCATTTCATGCCTTTCCAAAGAAAACTGAATTAAAAAATGTGTCCGGAAGTACCCCATTTGGATTTGAGAACAGCCTTAGTTCTGGGGAAAATGTTTCTGTCCGTTGACTATGGGTATTCCGTTCTCTCTCTCTCTCTCTCGTAGCCGTATCAAAGGACGTATATTAACACTTTGCCGTCCGCATGTCTCGTAAAAATACTTCTATTCGTAAAACGTTGAAATGATTGATTGACACCAGAATTTAGAAACAAATTTATTCGAAAATAAGTGAAAACTTTTCTTCATGTACTTGATAAAAGGGAATTTTTCATTCCAAAATTCTGGTGCCAATGTAGCATTTAAGGATTAAAATCAAGTTATTTTACGTACGACACGACTGTGGTGTCGCCGGACGGCAAAGTGTTAAGGTCTTTAGCCGTATGTACGGGTTGCAGAGTGAAATGAAATTGCCATTCTGTCGCTAGTGGTTTTGAAAATTTGTAAATATTTAAAAGAGAAAGTGGTTGATAAGAAGACAGGTTGATTTCACAAACATTGCTCAACTTTTACGTTGGAATATATTACAGACGAAATAAAGAAAATATTTTTCGTAATAACTTTTTTGGAGTGGGGGGGAATGATAAATTGCAGTTAGCATATCTTTGTTATATCTGGCTCCGCAGTCCTCTCATATAATGTTAGACATAATCCAAGGAGATTAACAGTCATACTTTGTGGCGTTAATCTGATAAGAAAAGTGTATCATGGAAATCTGAGAAATTATTTTAGAAAGTGGATTAGATGTGGTCTGACCTTGCTAATCCAGAATTATGTGTGGCAAATATTTTTTTGTGACACTTAGCGGTATTAACCACCCCTAAGTACCACGGATACGATTTGCGGGAAATTACTTGTTCTCACGAGGAGATTTCTCCTAACTGCGTAATGTGGGATATTATACATATTAATTTATATTGATAGCGAAAAGAAAAATTTACTGTCTATTTAAATTATTTGATTTTTTGTCCTTATTAAATTGAATAAGGCAATAACATTTTTTAAGGCGATTCTCCAAAAAATACTTGTCCCTGTTCAACAATGCGAAACATTCTGACATTTTTTGTGCCTCATTTTTAAATGCTAAAGCATGACACTTGCAGACATGATTATTGAAGTGTTTTGAGATGGAATGCTTTTTTTTCATTGTTCGATAAAAGAGTTGCATCTTGAGTTATAAGTGGGTACTGCCTCATGACGGGAATTTTCTTACCTTTTCCGTGTTTTTGCGTCCGGAAATTCGGTTCAAAATGTCAAATTTGACAGCATTTTCTGACAGATTTCCTGCCTTTTCCGAAAATTGGAAAAAACGTTTCAATTATATAGTTTCTGAATAAGTAAGTGTACCTGCCAGTATGTCACGATTGAGAACAAAAATGAACTAAAAAATGTGCCAGAAAGTACCCAGTTTCGATTTGAGCACATTCTTAAGGCTGTTCTGATGTCCAAAGATGCTACTTTCAGACACAATTTTAATTCATTTTTGTTCGGAAACGCGTGAAATTGACAGGTGTTCTTATTCAAAAACTATGTAATCGAAATAGGTTTTCCGTTTTTTGATAAACGCAAAAGATCTTTGAGAAAATACTATCAAAGTCGGCCTTTGGAACGAATTTCTGGAGTTTACAGCGAGAGAAGGGAGAAAAACAGGTTCTCACGTGACGCGAATCGCTTACAATTCGATAAGTAATCTATTTGTCAAAAAATTGAAAACCCATTTCGATTCCAAATCTTTTCTATAGTCAAGCCTACCAATTTTATGCTTTTGCATTTAAAAATGTATCAAAGTTTTGCGTCGTTGAGCAGACCATTGAGAACCATCTTTAGTAACTTACTAAGTTGGATTCCTCTCGGGGGAAGGGAGTCGTTACTGAGGGTTCATAATCTTAAGAAATGAAAAACGCTTTTGCAGGTGAAAAATATGCATAAAAAGTTGGAGAATTCAGATTCGATCTGTATTTACATCGGTCTTCTTCAAAGCTAGATAGATTATTCTATCGGTCATTTACTGCCATCAAACAGAATTAGCTTTCGCCTCTAAATGTTTATTTTTTATTTTTTTTTATTACATAAATTGTGAGATTTTGGAGATATATTTTAGATAGAAATTAGTCGTTGGCTTTTCTAAACTGACAGATTAGGAATCTGATCGGAAATCTAATCCTCTTTGCGACGAAAAAGGTTGCGTGTTGTTCAAGAATGTCAGTTTTCACACTTAAGGCTAAGTGATTGCAAAGTAGTTATCTTCCACATATTCGATATAGATATTCTTCATACATTTTTTTTCTTAATTCTATTTCGTGCAATTCCCGGGAAAAATATCTTCGTCATTTTATTAACGTCTTGATGTACGTGTAAGAGCTAATCGCAGAAATGTAATAAATGTACAAGTGCGATTATAGTTTAACTTATGTCTCTCTATAACTTCTGAATAACATAATTGCAACTATAAAACTGACGACTGTGGTACTTATTATACAGATGTAACAATTAATTTTAAAAAGTAATAAATAATTATATGTCCAGTGTACAGTCTGTGTAAAAAAAAAATAAATAAATAAATAAGTAAATGAAGATATTACGCCATACATTGACGATTAAAAAATCGCCAAATTGCCGCAGATAAAATCGAAAACAAACATTCTCTTGGAAATTATGTCTTCTTTCAGTTTACATATATATATTATATATTTAAAGCCTTCTTATTGAAATTGTAACAAACTTTATAATTTTCCGTACAAACACCCGATTTTGACATCATATTTGGAATCTTCCATAAATTTTAGCTTTGTATACTACTATACGAGAATCACTCGGTCGATTAGTTTAGGAATTATACAGATGTAAATTTTGGAACTCCTAATGTTAAATTTCTTTTGAATAGTTGCAAAACAGATTGCAATGCCAGTGGTTTTTTTTTAGAAAGGCTCAAAAACGGCTCAGCAGTATGGGTTAATTAATTATTATTATTAATTATGATTATTATTATTAATTATGATTATTATTATTAATTACGATTCTTATTATTAATTATTATTATTACTATTATGATTGTTCCGGTTTCTTTACCTTATAAATTTTGATTTAAGAATGTGACTAAAAATATTAAGGTGGGTGAACCAAAGGTGACTAGTGTCCCTAAGGTAGCCCACCCCTCAAAAGTAGAATTCATTTAATTTTTAATCCCAAAATGGTGCTACTTCATTGCCAATCCTGTATCTGCAGTGCACGTGGCTGAAATTAAAGAGATCGCCTTGATCCTCCGACATTTCATGCAGTGATTTCACTTTTGAGAAGTAGTCGTTATTTCCAAATAAGAAGACATTTTAATTTACACGTGTTTAAATTCTTAGAACTTTGAGGTATGATAAGTTTCCTTCTCTTTAACCACATTTACTTCAATTATAAGAAATGTATCAGACTGATACTATTACGTCGTGCATTTGGCGTCCATACGCATGTTCCCAAGGTTTTACATTTTTTCCAAATTTAACCCTATTTTCCCGGCTCCGTATCTTACCCCCTCTTTGGATAATTTACAAACATGAATACTGCATGTTGTAGAGAATTTTATGCTCTACAAAATGGTGGAAGTGCTTTTGTCTTTAAAACGCACTAAAAGTGGGTTATTCAGCAAAAACTCACGTCTTTAGTGGATTTTTGCAAATTTTACCCTATTTTCCCGGCTCCGTATCTTACCCCCTATTTGGACAATTTACAAATCTGAATTCTGCATGTTGTAGAAAATTTTATGCTCTACAAAATGATGAAAGAGCTTTTTCTGTAGAATGCACTAAAATTGAGTTATTTAAGAAAAATCAAAAAAAGTGCCGAAAAATATTGGTTTTTTTTCAATATTGTGAAAAACGCACAAAGTCTAGAAGGTCGAAAACTTGTTTTTTTTATTAGAGGGTCAACCTATAATAAATGAAACTATCGACTATCTCATGCTCTAAAAAGTTGATTATGACAATTTTGTTTCTAAAATGCACTAAAAGTGGGTTATTAAGCAAAAACTAACGTCATTTGTGGATTTTTACATTTTTTCCAAATTTAACCCTTTTCCCGGCTCCGTATCTTACCTCCTATTTGGACAATTTACAAACATGAATACTGCATGTTGTAGAGAATTTTATGCGCTACAAAATGGGAAAAGTGCTTTTGTCTCTAAAACGCACTAAAAGTAGGTTATTAAGCAAAAACTAACGTCATTTGTAGATTTTTACATTTTTTCCCGGCTCCGTATCTTACCCCCTATATGGACAATTTACAAAGATGAATACTGCATGTTGTAGAGAATTTTATGCTCTACAAAATGGTAACAGTGCTTTTTTCTGTAAAATGCACTAAAATTGAGTTATTTAAAAAAAACGAAAAAAGTGCCAAAAAATATTGGTTTTTTCAATATTGTGAAAAACGCACAAGGTCTAGAAGGTCGAAAACTTGGTTTTATTATTAGAGGGTCAACCTTTACAACATACCCAAAAATCAGAACTACCCGAATTTTTGTAAGGTAAAATGCTATTTCTACTGGACTAAGGTGGCCAGCTTAGAAAACAAATGTGGAAATCAGTGTAGTAAGGGTGATTGTATATTACTTTTAAATGCTAAAGGTGTAAAATTAACAACTATAATATAAATTAAAATAACTTTTATTAGTTGTTTTACATGTTTTGACTCTTCTGAGTCATTTTCAAAAACAAAATGAGAATATTCTAAAGCTGCACGGGCTTTGAAGTTATTATTTACATGTACTTTTTAAAAAATTACGCACGTTATCTATTATTTTTTACTTGATTGTTTATTTTCATATCTTTGAGCATGGAGTAATTCTAGCCACAGTTTCGGTAAATTAAAAGACGCCGCATCGTTACATACATGTAACGATGCGGCATCTTTTAATTTACCGAATGGCTAGAATTACTCCATGCTCAAAGATATGAAAATAAACAATCAAGTAAAAAATAATAGATAACGTGCGTAATTTTTTAAAAAGTACATGTAAATAATAACTTCAAAGCCCGTGCAGCTTTAGAATATTCTCATTTTGTTTTTGAAAATGACTCAGAAGAGTCGAAACATGTAAAACAACTAATAAAAGTTATTTTAATTTATATTATAGTTGTTAATTTTACACCTTTAGCATTTAAAAGTAATATACTATTACAAGGTGTTATATTTTATTATATTGTAAGGGTGATTTTCAAAATCTCTATATAAGTATCTAAAAAAACGTATTATCATTTATTGTTAACACCAGAGATCCCCCAAAAGAATTCAATAACTCCCAGGAAAAAAATCTCTGAACTATCGTGCACAAAAGTGCTTCAAGGTCTTTTCGTGTCATAAGAAGATCAAGATGAAAATCTCGAAAGATATCAAAAGAAAGAAAGAATGATCAGAGCATAATAGTAAGCAAAATTGTTTGCCGAGTATTTTTATCATATTTTATAAGTATTTCCATATATGGGCCACCTTTGGAACACTATGCGCCAAAGGTGGCCCACAAGCTACAATTGTGGAATTGCATTATAAAAGTAATTACATTTTATTTTACAAACAATGTACACTTGTTATGTGTTAGAGATAAGTGAAAAATTTTGCAAACAAACAGTCCCACACACACACCCAACCAGAAAATTATAAAAAATCCTCAAAGCTTAAACTATGGCCATCTTTGGGTCACATACCTTATTACATATTCGTAAATTACAACTCAAAAAAGTTTTTTTTAATAACACAAAAAAAGTTACGTATGGGTAAAATTGCAACTCTAAACGCTATTAATCAAATAACGATTGTAATTAAATAATAATTAATTTTAAAATTTTACCAAATTTATCAAAAAGCTGTTAATGAATTATGAAGAAAGTTAGATAGATAGATGTTACGTAATATTCTTTAATAATTTGTTGATAATTTTCATAAAATTTTAATATTAATAATTAATTGATTATAATTGTTATTTGCTTAATAACGTTTTCAGTTGCAACATTAAGCATATATAACTTGAATTGTGTTATTAAAAAAAACTTTTTGAATTGTAATTTACGAATATGTCATAAGATTTTTCGTCTTATTCTTAAATAAAAAGTTATAAGGTAAAGTAACCGGGACAATAATATATGGACACCATATATATTTTTGGATTGCCCACCAACACCAAAACGCATTTTTATATGAGAAATTCATTTACGTATTCAGATGAAGTTTCGAAATTTATTAAAAGCGATACTTTTGTATTAGCCACATGTCAGAAGTTAATAGCCGAATAAATCGCCAAAGATTTTGCTACTGATAGCAGCCTTTTTCAATCTGACAATTTTAGGGGTTTAAGAGCGTAGTTCGATCACATATCTGTTAAATTTATATTATTTTATTTATATTATTTTACTTTTTATTTATTGGTGAAGTTTTAACTATTTTACGGAACAATAGTCGGAAACAAATGTTTAACTAGTTATATTGTTTTAAGTGCAAATAGGCTAATATTTCGTCATTTGACTGCACGTGATACAGATGATTTTTCAAAAATATCATGCTTGAAAATTATCTTAACAACCATAAAGAAATCGGTAAACTGAGATACAGTTTTCAAACAAATTTCATTGGGAAGAATATATTTTTTTCCTATTCGAATTATTCGAATATTTAGTAGAATAATCCCTTTTTCCGCTACTTAATTATATATATATATATATATATATATATATATATATATATATATATATATATATTCGAATATATAATTATAGTTATCAAACAAATTTCATTGGGAAGAAGAATATTTTTTTTCCTATTCGAACTATTCGAATATTTTTTTTACTGCACTCGATTACAGATGATTAAAAAAAAAAAAAAATCATGCATGAAAGTTACAGACATGATTATTGAAGTGATGTGTAATTGAACAGTTTTCTCCAGTTTCCGATAAATTAATTATGTCTTGAGTTATAAACGATTTTTTTTTTTCTGTCCTGCGCTGTCATGTACGAAAATTCAGTTTAAAACTCCAATTTTGACAGCAGTTTTAGAAAGATCTTCTGCATTTACCGAAAAATGTAAAAAAAAAAAAAAAAAACGTTCGATTACATAGTTTTTGAATAAGAAATCCTGTCAATTTCATGAGTTTGTGAAAAAAAATGAACGCAGATATGTGTCAGAAAGTACCCAGTTTGGATTTGACAACAGCCTTTATTCAGTGCAGAACTTTCCGTTCGGATTGGTCGCGGACGTGTTATTTTATTCGAAGTGTATCGCGATGGTGACGGCTATAGCGATCACCAGTCTTTTCTTTTCACTCCTAGATTTCAGTGTATGGTTTAATGAGGTTTTCAATCTGCTGCTTCCGAAATCTACTCCTGAACTGAAATCACAAATCATCACTACACTTTGTTTTAATCGACTTGAATATACTAAAAAACATATGGTAAGACCTGATTTACCGATGAGATATTTTCAGCGTAACGAAGAACACATCGAACATCTGCAAGAAAAGTAAACATTATATATCTCACTATCTTATAATCATGCGTTCTCTCATGTTTGATTGTATAACAATGCAATAACGAACCATTCTTTTTGCCCAACTATTTTATATCCACCCTGTGTATATTAATCTTTGAAAGATGAAATGTAACGGATGAATTGTCCTTCATCAAAGATGAAACACTGATTAAACTTTGGCAGAGTTTTTTATCTTAACTTCGCTTTAATCTTATCTTTAAACTAATCTAAGTGAATCCCTTTTTCCGCTACATCTCATCAAAGGTTTCTCTACTAATAGAAATAGAGATACGCTACTTTTTCCCTTCGTATAATTTACATCTATCTACTTTGATCAGCCCATACTCAAAGTTGCGTTTAGGTTAAGTAAGGCTTGTTTGGGATTGTATTACAATTACTATGCCAGCATGAATAGTGAGCCAAAATTCATGAATTTGGATTCGTACTATCAACTTTAGACTTTCAGCGAGTGTGGTATAATTTTTCTCACGAATGGGTGCGCGTTACAAGTGTTTTGTTTCGTTATGGTGCTAGGAATGAAAGATACTTCTAATAACAATTAAAGAGGCAAATTAGAAAAGCAATTATATATATCGATAGAGAAAAAATATTATTTGCAAACAGAAAACAATATCCAAAAATATACGTTTAAAGAAAGTAAATATTATTTATTAATGATGAAACAATAAAATTATTTCATGAAAAAAAAGAAAGAAAGAAAAAAGAAAAAAAGAAAGAAAAGAGAAAAAAAGAAAGAGAGAAAGAAAACCATGATTTAATGCAAGAAGACAAAGATAAAAAATCTATTTTCGAAAAAGATCTAATATTTTCAAAAAGGATCTAATTTAATCTTCCATATTTTTCGCAAAATGTCAGTAAAAATTTCACAATGTACAACTTTTACTTTTTTGAGCTTTTGGCACTTTCTATTTTACGTCATTTTGTAATTTTATCTATACCATTTTAAATATTTTTATGTTTCACTGATTCTTTTGGATTGCCATCCGATATGTTGTGAATATCTCTCCACCTTTTTCAGTATTTCAGGCCATAATGGCAAAAATTCTACCAAATATATTTAGTTTGACTATGTAAAACATAATAATAACTCAGCGTATTACACATCAATTACATAATTAAAGAAAACAAAACATTAAAAAGTGAAATAATTCATTAATTTATCTACTTGCATGAGTTCCGTGCTATGCAGATTTTGATAAAGATTCGCATTATCAAGGGTGGATCTAGAGAGTCTTCAAAGGGGGGGGGGGATACTAGAAGTTTGGAGGTTCCAATCCAACCAGCAGTTTGGATCGGGCCGGGACTAATTTTTTTAATTGCGGGTCGGGTTAGCTGCAACTTTTTTTGTTACTGTCCGGGTTCGGGTCGGGTTAAGATCTTTTTTTTTCTACGGGTCGTGTTGACTTCTACTTTTTTGCTGCAAGTCGGGTTTGGGTCAGTTTCGACTTGGATTTTCACACTTTTGAGAGTTGTGTTCGGGTTGACCCAATTTTTCAACAGAAAGTCTAAAATACTTTTTCCGATAAAATCTATAAACAGTAAATGTTTCGTAACGGACACTTCCAAAAACATTATGTTTAAAACATATGTATAAAAATACTTTTTAAATCTTTTATATACTAAAACCTTTGAATAATGGACACCTCGAAACCGTGGAATTCAGCAGTAATACCATGTACTGTAAGACTTCCGTACAGTCACTCCTAAATAGGGGGACACCTCTATTTAGCAAACACTTTTGAATCCCCAACACAAATATTTGCATATTTTTTGCATCTGAATAGCGCACATCTTCTAATAAGAGACAAATTCGAAAGCCCGGAAGTGTCCGTTATTTAAATGCTTACAGTATTTGAATATTAATGTACGAATGTTTGAATATTAACGAGTATATACTATATGTTTATTTTTCTATATAAAAGATAAAATTTTTATTAGAGATATAATTGTCGACTACATTTTATAATTCTCTTAAAATATGGATTAATTATTTTTCATTTCAGTTTCGGTTGGACGAAGACTTTTTGTCGGTTTTCGGTTTTACTTCCAATGGAATTTTCAGGTTCGAGTCGGAACAACCCGATCCGTGCAAGGCTCTAGGTGGACCAAACAAAATTTTAAGTGAGATGTTCGAAAAGTGGAGTTATTTTAAGTAGGATTTTTGTAGGATCTCAAAAATTGCTCAGTGCGCTAAATTTTTTAGGAGCTCCAAAACTTTGTTGTATTAAAAAATACAGTATAAAAAACTGCAGTATTCTCTAGGGCTTAAGTTCAAATTTTTAAATTTCCCCGGGTACTTAAAACCCAGCTTACGCTACTGATATTGTATTCATATATATGTATGAATAACAATGATTTTGTAAATATGTAAAAAAAAAAAAAGGCAATTTGTTGTTTTTCTTAATGTTCTCAAATACAAACTGCTGTAAATGGCTTGTTTTAATGGCTGTCAGGGCCGTGCGAAGAGGGGGGCTAAGGGGGGCTTCGCCCCGGGCGCAGAAATTGAGGGGGCGCCGAATTTATACAACCAACCACAGTTTTATTTATTTATTTATTCATTTTTTGGCCGTCGATCATTTTCCGGGGAATTTCAGTTCCTCTCTTCGTCATTCTCTTATTTTCTGTCACAAAACATCATGATTTCTCTAAGAAATAAATGCAATTGTCTTATGTTATTTAGTTGTTTGAAATTTCTGAATTAAAATTAAATCTTTTACATTTCCAAAATAAACAGGAAATATTTAATTAATAGAATGTATTTCTGTTACTGCACTTTGTCAATTTCTTTGACACCTGTCACAAAGAGAAATGACTGGGGGGGGGAGGGGGCGCCAAATTGAAACTTTGCCCCGGGCGCAGTTTTCTCTTCGCACGGTCCTGATGGCTGTAAATATAATGTGAAATAAAACTATATGTTTAGATATGAAATTATAATAAATCACTTAAAAAATACAGATGGTAATTACTGAAATTGGGTTTTCAAATTGTTTACTTAAATATCATCTTTCACCTTATTAAACCTTAATATTACAGTAATCACCTTAATATTACAGTATTCACTTAATATTACAGTGTTTTGAATATGTTGGAAGGTGCTTCATAATCTATGCTTGACGAATAAATTTTCTTTTTCCTTTTCTGGCCGACTGTATATGTTGGTCACTAAAATTATTTTCAAATTTCGCACAATATGTGGCTTTAATTAAAAGTATAATAATAATGCGCTAAATGAGTGTCATAATAACATCAATTTATATAAAAAAAAAATTTAATTTTAATACAGTTGCAAAACCTTATTACTGACCCAACACTGGGTTTGGCCCATGAAACTTTACTGACTTATAATAATAGATTTTAAGGTTTGTTTGATGAGAATCCCACTTTAATACGTTTAGTTATTTCTTTCCTTTCTTTCTTTTTCTCTTTACAGCAGCAATTCTCTGTTTGAAATATTAAAATATGTAAATTAAATAACATTAATTTACAAAATATTTTTTAAATTTTAATACAGTTGCAAAACTTCATTACTGACCCAACACTGGCTTTGGCCTATGAAACTTTACTGACTTATAATAATAGGTTTTACGGTTTGTTTGATGAGAATCCCACTTTAATGCGTTTAGTTATTTCTTTCCTTTCTTTCTTTTTCTCTTTACAGCAGCAATTATCTGTTTGAAATATTAAAATATGTAAATTAAATAACATTAATTTACAAAATATTTTTTAAATTTTAATACAGTTGCAAAACCTCATTACTGACCCAACACTGGGTTTGGCCTATAAAACTTTACTGACTTATAATAATAGGTTTTAAGGTTTGTTTGATGAGAATCCCACTTTAATGCGTTTAGTTATTTCTTTCCTTCCTTTCTTTTTCTCTTTACAGCGACAATTCTCTGTTTGGAATACTATACCCCCCTTTTTTTTCTCCTACCCTACTAGATAATAGATAAAATAATTGTAGAGTAATAGCAATTCCTTTTGAGAAAACACTCTCTACACGTTTTCTAATGTTTTTTACCTCTATAATTTCATTCAATGTTTGTCTGCAACGAAGCGTACCATATATCCCCAACCTTTTTTTTCATTCCTAAATTCTGAAAGCAGACGATTTCTACCATACTGCCACAGAGAACAGATAAAAAATAATAAGAAAGAGAAAAAAACAAACAATCGTTTCTTGCCAAATGATTTAAAAAGAAGAAATCCTCCGAGCTGTTATTTGCAATCACCTGCCGCGGATCTCAAGAGCGATGGAGAAAAACTTCTAAATAGGAACCAGGGGTCATCCACGCGTAGAAAAGGGATTCAAAAGAGACAGGTGGTATATAAGGGGTGGAGAAAGGGTTAAATGTTGATCTTTTTAGGGGAAATTGGAGGGGGAAATATAATAATGAAATTTGCTTTTTGATTTCAGTTTCGCGTTCTAGAAAAATAAATAGAATCCTGGTCGTTGGACTCGGGTTGTTTTTTACTTTCGCACAAATCATTTTAAATCACGCCGGAAAGGATATGTGTTATAATGAGCATGAATTAGGGGTAAACGGGTTTTTATGTGGTTGTTTCATGTCGTTATCAGGGATTTTATCAACAATAGTTGGCTTTCGCGTGTATAATTTGACCCTTTTTTTTTATAGTTCAAGGTTGAATATTTGAATAATATCATTTAAAAGGAATTATTTCTAGCGTTTGTGCTCGTGGGAGTTACAGATGAGAATCTAAAGATGAAACATCTGCTCTTTCTTTTTGTCTTTTTTAGCCATAAGTGTATAATGCAGCGGTGTAAACAATATTTAGCTTGATGATAATGGTCTAGATCAGCCTTTTCTAATCTTTTAGCTTTCGTGAAACGCAATGGAAAGACGCGTTTTTCGGTGGATTTTGTGCAGTGGCGTAGCAGTTCTTAAACGATGAGAGGAGCTCAAATAGCCACTTTCAAATAAATTCAACAAGAACGAAAAATCATGCGTCAAGCATAGATTATGTAACACTTTCCAAAGCTTCCAAAATAATTTTACAAATCATTACCGTTTAATAAGCTGAAAGATAACATCTATGTAAACAATTTGGAAAACGCATAACATATTTATAAACCTAATTTCAGGAATTTCCAACATATATTTCCAACATATACAATATTCGGAAAAATATCCGAACACTTTTATTCAGCCCTGTATATGATCTATAGATTTGTATATATACTACATATCTATATTACACTAAATTTTAGTTTAGTTCGCATAGCACAGTTTAAAATTCTCCTTCTGGAGTTTCTGTCAATAAACGGAAATGTGTTCGCGAACTTTTGTGCTGCCCTGTATGTGATCTACAGAATTTATACACTCCAAGTGTCCAAGTAATCGACAAAAAGTGAGTTAAATTTAAAATCGCTTTCAGCAACTTAAAACGCACTTCCAGGAATTATATTGTTAACAGACAGTAGAGAATTCTTTTGTGTGTCCCTGTAAATGAACGATGACGGCTATACACACAACATTCTGTAGTAAGCCTCTTGTAATGCGCCTTAGTGATATATATAAATTTCATTGCGTTTAAAATAGTGAAACATTATTTAATTAAACCGCAAACGATTTTTCTCCATGCACGTAATGTAACGGAATTCTTTTGGCTGTCCTTGTAAAATAACTATAAGTGCTATGCACACCCTATTCCATATTAAGCATCTTGTAATGTGCACCTTAGTGATATATATCAATTACAATGTGTTTGAAATTGTGTAACATCATTAAAATAAACCGCAAATGATTTTTCCCCATAGACCGTAATGTAACGGAATTCTTTTGAGTGCCCTGTAATAAAACTATAAGTGCTACACACTTCAGTTGAAATAGGAAACATGCTATAGATAACGACAATAACATATAAAAATTGCAGGGCAATCCGAGTATATTTACGGGAGTTAGAACACGGACAGACGGACAGACGGCCATACGGCCAGACAAACCGAAGTCATAAACACTTTTCAACTAGGTTGGAAAGTGTTAAAAATTAGGATTATCGATAATGAATGCAATATTTATGAGAACAGTTAATCATTCAAACTGGCTATTAATGTCATTATCATGAAATTAACATTTTATTTATTTTAAATAGAAGATTTAATATATTAAAACGAGCAGAGATTTACGATTATAAGATTATAAGACAATGGAGGATTGGGGCTAATTACTGTTTACCAATCATACTGATTGGTAAAGTTATCATATCAAGTTGACACTTTTTCATCTGAGTGAAAAAGTGTCCAGGCGGCATAAATTTTCGATGATCTTCCAATGAAATACATCTATGTTCCCTTCGTTTAATGGAGTTTCATTACCTGTGGTTTATTCTGTTGGGCTGTCTATATAAGGCGGTGCAGACGTTATTGACTAAATGTTGTCTGAATGAATTGCGTAGGCCGGTTGTCGGTCCAATTAGCTCAATTGGAAGAGCATTGACAATTCAAGCCAAAAGTTCGGGTTTCGATTCCCGGCCTGGACACCTTTTCACTCGGTTGGAAAAAGTAAATGTTTAGACTGAAATGTTGGTCAAAAATTCAACTGCTTAAACCTGGCAATTTTTCAGAGCTAATAAGAACCCTCATTTACGGTGTATGGCACAATGAAATAGTTGAATATTTGGATAAAAGAACTATATAATTCGATGCCGAATCTTATAAATTTATTAATTAAAAAAAAAAACAGTGTAATGATTACATTTTAGGGAATTCTTATGAATACATCTTCCTTTTTAAATATGTACTTCGACCATTTGTTCTGCATAATTTTCACTTGACTACATTGAAAATTCTGTAGCAACTAAGTCAATAGGCTTTTGAAATTCGTGATTGTTCATTTATTTTTTCATGTTTTTCTTTAATAATATGTAAATGTAAAAATTTCAAATAATGAATAATCAACGTATTGCAGAAATCTATCCGAAAAAGATTGTTTTGTTTATTTTAATTTATTTGAAACATATTTGAAATATAAGAGCTAAAAATCCAATTTTCTACAGTGTGGCTGTTTTTTGTTTTTTGTCTCATACTTTATATATATATCTGTTATATAAAAAATTATTTCCTTCGCAAATCCTTCACATTTATTTCGCATTAGTCCTTTAAATTAATCTAACTTCTGACATAGTCAGTATTTCCTTAATTCTTAATAATATTTATTCCTATTTAATGTCCTTTTAAAATTAAATACCCGTATATTAATAATTATCTTATTCCAAATCTTAATCTAAAATTTTAAGTTCATTCGTAGCTTTTATCAGCTCCCCAATCTATAAAATTCCGAGACGCTTTCTCATTTCGAATGTTTTTAAAAAGCCATTTTCTTTTTATTATTATTATTCCATGCTCTGATTTTCGCGCGTTGGGTAATTTTCACTTCAAAATTGATACGCGGCCAGGAAAGGAACTCTTTCCTGTTTTAGCTTCTCCCTCTCGCCTCATTCGCTGGGCTGGAGGAGGATTTTTGACGAGTTTGGAAGTATAAACAAATATGTATCTGGTGTTGTCGTCTCGTAGAATTTTCACACTGTTCTTTAACATCTATAAAACAATGTAGTGATCCATCGTGGATCCTGAGGGCGATAAGTTTATACCCGTGGGAATTGTTACGGCATCGCTCTTATTCTAAATAAAAGATTTGTCTGGAAATTGGCTGGTTTTTATGGAAGAAACTCTTGTGGACTCTTTTCATTGCCTCACCTCTTCGCCGTGATTGTTGATGTCAACTGCAACTTTGTATATCTTTAACCAAATACCATTTTCTCCTGGAGTATTGTATCTCGTGGTGTCTCATCTTAGTCGAAAGGCCATATATATATATATATATATGTGTGTGTGTGTGTGTGTAAGTAAATGATACATAAATAGTCACTTTACTGAACCAATATGACAAATAATCGATGAACAACAAAATATGCACTTTAATTTCAACTAATATCACTTTTGGTCGAAACTATACAACAAATTTACATTACGATAATCCAACCAGGCCTAACGGCTATATCCATTTTTACATATCTGCTTCATAACAAAATTTTAGAAGACTGGCTTTTAACCAAATCTCGCGATTCAAACCATTTATAACTCGCGCATGTCTAACCATGGATAATAATAGTAGTTAGTTCATTTGGTGAAGTGAAGTGTCTAACCATGGATAATAATAGTAGTTAGTTTATTTGATGAAGTGAAGTGTTCACACTGAAATCCTATAATAATAGTAGTTAGTTCATTTGGTGAAGTGAAGCGTCTAACCATGGATAATAATAGTAGTTAGTTTATTTGATGAAGTGAAGTGTTCACACTGAAATCCTACAAATCGGTCATCCTGACGTGATGGCGTTTCGACATCAGCATCTTGGCTTATCCAGGAGTTTAACCTGTAGACCACGGCTTCATGTATTCGGCCCCGGTTGATGTCTTTCCTGGACCTTCATGATTTCCTACTTTTTGCACTTCATACCGATCATGATTCTTGGCTGCCATTATCTCATACGGTCCTAAATATTTTTCTTTAAGTTTGATAGCATTGCCAAATTGCGTCCTCTTTATAGCGACGATATCCCCTACTTTGTATCTTCGTGGCTGTTTTCTTTTCTTATCAAACTGCACCTTGTTTTCTTCTTGTATTTTGAGTATATTTTTCTTTGCTTCTTCTCTCATGGCTTCGCGCTCTTCCGTGATGCATTCAGTATATTCTTCTTCCAAAATCTTCTTGATGTCTTGTATGTCACTGTCTTTCATTTTAACTCCTGTCATTAATTCAAAGGGACTATACTTGGTGCTTCGCGTTATTGTGCTGTTGATAATTCTTTGTAATTTTGGTACATATTTATACCACTTGGATTCGTCATCGCTAGACAATTTTGACAGAACGGATATCATCACTCTGTGTATTCTTTTCACCTGTCCATTTCCTCTTGGCATCCCAGTTGTTATCTTTACATGCTCAATTCCTTGTTTTGTACAATATTCCTTGAACTCGCTTTCAGTAAAAGCTTTCCCTTTATCGGTTATAACTCTTGTTGGGTTCCCGAAAGTTGCTTGTTGTAGTTCCAATTTGTCTATTACTTCTTTGGCCGACTTTGATTTCACTGGATAAAACCATGCGAACTTAGTGAATGCATCTACAACGGTGAAAATATATTGATATTTTTTATTTGTGAGAGATAATGGACCTATGTGGTCGATGTGATAAGTTTCTAATGGTTTGTCGCCTTTTGGTATAGGGTTTAGAAAACCTTCAGCTTTTCCCTGCTTCCTATTATACAAGATACAATCAACACAGTTTGCGATTACCGTTTCTACTTTCTTCCTTAATCCAGCTATGTAAAAATCTTGCTTCACTATATCTTCCGTCTTTGATACAGCAAAGTGTCCTCTTTCGTGAATTTTTCGAATAATTTCTCGTTGCATCTCTTCCGGCACCACCAACATTTCTTTTCCATTCTCGAATCTGTACAATATGTCATCTTTTACTAAATAATTATCGGACGAACCACTTCCGACTAGTGACTTGATAGTTTGTATGGATTCATCTAATCTTTGCGCTATTGCAATCCTTTTCGTTATTTCTCCTTGCGATCTAGTTATAATTAATACCGATTGCGTTATCGGCACATTTCGGCTTAATGCGTCTACATGTTTCATTCTTGTTGCTGGTCTATGCTCTATCTCGTAGTCATATTCTTCGATGAGTAATGCCCATCTTGCTACTTTAGGTGTTAAATCTTTTTTATTTAATGTCTTCTGGAAGGCTTCGCAGTCGGTTACAATCTTGAATTTATTTCCCATTAGGTAATTTCTGAATTTTTTAGAGCTTCTATTAAGGCTAATACTTCAAGTTCATAACTTGAATATTTCTCCTGTTGTGGCGAAGTTTTCTTACTCATGTATTGCAACGGGTGAAATTTTCTATCATCTCCTTTCTGTAATAAAACTGCGCCAAAACCTTGGCTGCTTGCGTCAGTATGGAGTTCAAGTATGACTCCTTGTTTATATAGTTGAAGAACTGGTTTCGTTGATAATGTTCTCTTTAACTCATTGTAAGCCTCGAGCTGTTCTCTTTGAAATTTGAAACAATTTCCTTTCCTTAATAAATCACTTAGAGGCTTGGCGATTTTGGCATAGTTCGGGATAAACTTTCTAAAATATCCTGTTAAACCTAAAAAGGATTTTAATTGTTTCGTTGTAGTTGGCTCAGGAAAATTTTGGACCGCTCTCGTTTTTGCTTCGGACGGTTTTATTGTTCCATTTTCAATTATATAACCCAAAAATTCTATTTTCTGTTTAAGAAATTGGCATTTTTTGAAGTTAATTTCTAAACCATATGCTGATGCTACTTCTAATACCCGTTGCAGTTTCCTCATTCCGTCTTCTTCATCATCTGAGGGAATCACAAAATCATCCATATATACAATAATAACGCCTTCTCGCAGTAAATCTTGAAATACTGTGTTTACATACCTTTGAAATTGATTCCCCGATATGCACAATCCGAACGGACAACGTAAAAATTCATATTCTCCTTCATGCGTTACAAAAGCTGTATATTTACAACTGCTTTCTTCAATTTCAACGTGAAAAAAGCCGTTTTTGAGATCTAATGTCGTAAACAATTTTCCCTTTTGCAATTTATCAATCACATCCTCAATTAACGGTAGTGGGTAGCGATCTTTTAGTATTTTTCGATTTATTTTCCGATAATCTGTACATAACCGGTGCGAACCATCCTTTTTCTTACTCAGGACTACAGGAGCCGCAAAATCCGAGTAACTTCGTCTAATGATTCCATCTTCCAACCACTGTTGTATTTGCTTACTGATGATTTCCTGCTCAACTAGAGGGAATCTCCTTGGCCGCTCGCAGATAGGTTTTTCATCTGCCAGTAGTATTTTCATCTTTAACCCCGTATCTTTCGTTTTATTCGGCTTATATGATTTTATTAATTCTCTTATTTTTTCTCTGCTTGCTGAATTTGTAATATGAGCCAAGTCCACCTCGTCGTTTACGTAGTCGATATTAACTATATCTTCCAAACCTCGATTATTGTTGTTTATACTTGATGTGGCTACTTCATCAGTTTTGTACGGAACTTCATTAACTTTAATATATCCTACTTGTACTGTTTTGTCACTTATTATTCTAACAACATCTTCCACTACTCTTAACGTCAAGCCTTCTACTGCTTTCCTACCTATTATTAAATCATAGTCAATCTCTTGTACCACGTAAAATTTATCCTGTATTTCTATATTGTCTACATATACTTTATGCCAGAAAAAACCCGTTGGTTTAATTTCTTTTCTATCTATGCCCGATATAGATATATTGTCGCTTGTTAATTTTGGCGCGTTTATTGCAGTATGATATCTTGAATTGGCGATTGAAATATCGCTCCCTGTATCAATTATTACGTTTGTATTTCTTCCGTGAATATCTAAAATTCTTCCTTTTTTTCCATTTAACATGCCCATATTAACTATTTTTCTTAGCGTGTTTTGGGTCTCATTTTGGTATTTTGTTTCTCGCCAATTTTGATTACGTTGCGGGTAAAAATTTGAATATTCTTGTTCTGTATTATTCGTCATGGCACATTTCGCACTCACGTGACCAGGGTTGCCACACGCAAAACAGATTGTATGCGACTCTTTGCTTCCATGATTCATACTGTGTCTATTGTCAATTTGGCGTCTTTTGAAATTGGCGTAATCAGCCACTCTCGACCTTCTGTCCTCAAAATGTCCGCTTGTATTCCTAACTGTTTGTTTATTGCAAACCCTTCGGGCCGTTTCGTAAATATCCAATTTATTAACTAAGTCATCAATTTTCTTTATTACTAATAATTCCTCTGCAAAATGTGTCTTCGTTTCCGCAGGTAAATTATGTCTGATTTGATTAACAATAATTAATTCAGATAAATCTTCAAAGTTATTTACTTGAAGACCTTCAATCCATTGTTGAAAATACACCTTTATCTCATAAGCGAAATCTCGCCAATTGGCTGATGGCTCCTTTTTAGATGAGAAAAATTTCAGCCTAAACTCCTCTGGTGATAGCTTGTAGCGTTTTAGTAGAATATTTTTTTATATAATCATAATCGTGAATTTCAGGTTCGTTATCTCTTGTTATTATATTTATCACATCTAACAGCATTAGATTAATTAAATAATTTACCCATTCTTTTTTATCAATGCCCGTTTGAGCCATTTGCCTTTCGTACATAGCTAAGTATAAACTGATATCATTCGAGCTATCATATTTAGTTAATAATCTAAGCAATTCAAATTGCTTACCTGGATTTGTCTTTGGGTCTTCATTAATATGTTCTCTTGAATTTTCTTGTATCTGCAATTTCTTAATTTCAAAATTTTGCTCCGATTCTATTTTCCATTTTCTCTCTTCCATTTCCATTTTCAATCTATTTTCTTCAATATCTGCTTGTAATTTCTTCTCTTCCAGTTCTGCTTGTAATTTCTTCTCTTCCTTCTTTTCTTCCAGTTCTGCTTGTAATTTCTTCTCTTCCTTCTTTTCTTCCAGTTCTGCTTGTAACTTTTTCTCTTTCTCTTCTGCTTCTGTTTTCTCTTTTCTAGTTGCTATCACTACTTCCAATCGATCTTTTATAAATTCCTCTTCGTAACTTTCCCAACTCTTGATCAGCTTTATTAGGACGGGTATTGTCGGTTTTTCTGGTGTTTCAATTCCGCATTCTTCGCAAAGGTTTATTAGATCAATTCTCTTAGCTTTATTTAGAGTTCCCATCTTTCAAAAATTGTGCTTGAAGTGATACGATTACGGTTTCACCTTGCTAATTCGTAACCGAACTTTTGATACTGGCGTTTTACAACACTTTACGTTTGGTTTCCAATTCACTACTAGTGGCTTTTACTTTTTAATAATCTCGGCATCCGAGCCCCCAAAAATGTAAGTAAATGATATATAAATAGTCACTTTACTGAACCAATATGACAAATAATCGATGAACAACAAAACATGCACTTTAATTTCAACTAATATCACTTTTGGTCGAAACTAACAACAAATTTACATTACGATAATCCAACCAGGCCTAACGGCTATATCCATTTTTACATATCTGCTTCATAACAAAATTTTAGAAGACTGGCTTTTAGCCAAATCTCGCAATTCAAACCATTTATAACTCGCACATGTCTAACCATGGATAATAATAGTAGTTAGTTCATTTGGCGAAGTGAAGTGTCTAACCATGGATAATAATAGTAGTTAGTTTATTTGATGAAGTGAAGTGTTCACACTGAAATCCTCCATATATATATATATATATATATATATATATATATATATATATATATATATATATATATATATATATATATATATATATATATATATATATGTAACATTTAGATTAAAACTCTGTAACTTTTTTCGGGCGTCCAAAAGTCATAAGGCCCTAATGCATGTACCTACTGAGTATAAAGATAATCAGACCTTGGCAATATTTAAGGTTAATAGTTATATAGAATTAGACTTTCCAAATTTATGTTAGACGAGCAGGGAAGACCGAACTATGCTCAGCCAAAATTAGTTTTGAGTTCAAATATCATGAACCATGACCAAACCTTCAAAGTATATAACACTTTAATTGCTTAAAAGACGTCAAATATCAATAAAAAACAGTAAAATATTGACATGTTTTGATTGATTCATTCAATCATTATCAGAACACACAAAACACAAATACAATGCATGGAACTAAGAATAAAATTTATAGCTCCATGATACAATGTACACAAAACTGAAATGCATGATTAGTCCCTAACAACAACAACTAATTTTAACACCGCTCGCAGCTCCATCTGTAGTTCGCTTCCCACTATGATTCAATCATTCAACCCAAATATTTGGAATATGAAATGACAATGTATCATTACAGACTTTCGAACTTCTTATATAAATTTCAATCGATTATTTCACAAATAGTTGTAAATAAAAATTAGATCTATAAACCAATTTAGCTTCTCTAAGTAGGATGTTTATATTCTCTTTGTTACTATAAGTCATGATAAGGCCGTATTCCTCCTATTATATTTAACATCTGTGACTTGATCCTTGCATCTAATATTGAATTTCCTTTGGGTCATACCTATATAATAGTTTCTAACCCCCCATCCCTAAAAAAAACAAAATTACTTTTTACACTGAGAAAAAATTCTGTCACTAGCATCTATAAACTAAATTGTGGCTCTAGAAAAAAAAATAGTTCCATGTCATCCTTATAAATTCTAGCTCCCTTTGCTAGAAAGCCTCTAGTCTCCCCTATACTCAAATTCAAGAACGTTTTCCTATATTATCATGGTCAAACTTATTTAAAAATCTCTGCAAATAAATGTGAACAGAAGAGGTTAGTTTTAGTAATAATTCTAGTTTATGATTTTTTTTTCCAGAAATCAAGTGATAATTTCTCGCAATTCAAACGATTCATATAATATAATGTATCGTTCCATCACATAGAAAACTATAGACTAGAAATTCTCAATCATTTCGTCGATTCAGTTTATTTGTTTACCTTATTCGCATAGCTCGGAAATCCATATTTCTAGTATAGGGATTTAGAAAATGACTACTTATTCGTTCTAGATTTAGGTGGTATAACTTTTCTTTCAGTGTAAAAGCGTTTGGTTTGAATTAAAACGCGAGACCTCCTCCGAAATTAAAAACGATTTTGAGCACAAAATTTGATCCGGTGGATAAGGGTGAACTTTTAGGAGTATATGTTATTCCATTTATTAGGGAGGAGGGGAAGGGGGGGGGGTTAGAAATTATTATATAGGTATGACCCAAAGGAAATTCAATATTAGATGTAAGGAACACGTTGCAGATGTTAAATATAATAAGGGACTACGGTCTTATCAAGACTTGGTAATATACAGAATATAAACATCCTCCTATTCAAGGAAGCTGATTTATACATCTAATATTTATAGATTTATAGATCTAATATTTATTTGCAACTATTTGTGAGAGAATCGATTGAAATGTATATAAGAAGTTCGATAGTGTGTAATGATACGGTGTCATTTTATATTCCAAATATTTGGGTTGAATGGTTGAATAATAGTAGTAAGCGGATTATAGATGGAGTGGTGTTAAAATTAGTTATAGGGACTGATCGATCATGCATTCCAGTTTTGTGTACATTGAAATTTGTGTTTTGCGTGTTCTGATGATGATTGGGTGAATGAATCGAAGCATGTCAATATTTTAATGTTTTTTATTGATATTTGACATCTTTTAAGCAATGAAAGTGTTTTAGTATACATTTTGAAGGTTTTTTGGTATATATTTCATGGTATCACTAATGATGTCAATTTATTGCCTGTACAATGAAAATAAAAAATGATTTCATACTGCATTATATTATAGGAGAAGCAAAACTGAAAAACATTAATTACGCGATGAGATACGCTTCCCACGAAAACACTTGGGTTAATAAGGTGAAGACAAAACTAAAAAAAAAATGATTGCACTGAGAATTTTTTAGAATGGTACTACTTGGTATTCGTTTGTCAGACTTTTACAGTAATTAAACCATTCTCATTTAACCCTTCTTTCGTTTTTTTTTTTTTAGTTTTTTAATCTGTCATAGGAAATTTTTGTTATAAGCACATATTAATTTCACATGCATTCATTGAGATTGTAGTACACAGCTGTCGCTCTTTCCATCTGCAGTTTGTCATCACTCAACACCTACTTAGGGTCAATTTCGCATAAACAAGGGGTGTGCTATAGCTCATTTATGAGCACCAAAATAATCGAAACGACCTCCACTGCCCCGAGGCCTGCCCACGTGAGTTTTTCAGAAACAAAAAAATAACCTGCACCAGTCATGAATGGTATAGTAAAAATTTCAAACCTTCAGGAATCTCATGAATGAAGCGTGCTATACTGCGCTTTGAAAGGTCGGGCGGGCTAGATGTTAAGTATGCGCATAGCTAATGAAAGGTTTTTCATGAATGAGCCAGAAAATTAGCTTTTATTTTTACCCAAATCCGAAATGTAATCGTGGCAGGTGGAAATAGAAGTAAACAACTTTGAATACGAAAGCGTGCATTTCAGAATATATTGAGCCTATGACCGAAAGGTAGGCGTTGTTGCCACGCGCCTAGGTCAAAAGGTGCGCATTCTTCATTATTATTAATTGTAGATCTGGAGGGGTGGTGGAATTCACGTAGGACTGGAGTCGGTATTTCCCGCCAAGTTTTGAAAAATAACATTTTTTTTCTCAAGCGGATAGAAAACTGACGTTACAAATAAACTACAGTTGCGAATATACAAGTGTAATAGAACTGGTCCAATGTTGCCGCAAAATATGTTCTAGAATTATTTATTCATCAATGACCAAAAAATTAACTAAAGACTGATTTTTTTTGTTTTTTTTTTTTTAAGATATGGTGTCGAGTTTCAATTAAGGTGGTTCTCAAATGACCTGCTCAGAGACCGATTTACAAATGGGGGCTATGGGCACAGATGCTTATCGGGGTTACAGCGGCCTTGAGTTAAAAAATATATAATTGAAAGCGGTACTTATTAAGATAACCACTACTGACTTTAATAATTTTGCGATATTTAATGATGTTTTTATAAATTTTCTTCTCAATTTTTTAGCAGTAAAAGTTTTTATAACATCCTCATAATCTTAAGTGTTCTATCTCGCTGGCGATTTTTCGATCTTTCGAAATCGGTTCTGAAAGTGAAAGTATCCTAATAAAAAAAAAAACCTGTAAACATAAACGAAAAAGTGGAAAACGGCCTATGTAGCGATCGACCTCAACTATCCAATGGAAACAAAATATTTCAAAAATATTGAAATGCAAACAAGATATCTTTAAAAAATTCTCCTGTAGGATTAACATTAGCGAGCAAGTGTTTTCGCGTGAGTGATGTAGCTCTTAAAAAGTTATTTTTAAATGAAAAAAATAATAAACAGAGTTTTTCATATTCATTTTGTTTTTAATAGATCTTCTAATAGGCCAAAATCTTCATCAGATTTTGGCCAATAATTGAAAAATCTTCAGTAGTATTTGGGGGCCCCGGAAAATCTGGGGCCCTGGGCCCGTGCCCCGAATGCCCTGCCGTAAATCAGGCACTGGACCTGCTCAACAACGCGAAACTTTCTGACTCATTTTAAACGCAAAGTCATAAACTAGGCAGGCCTGACTATTGAAGTAATTTGGAATCGAAGTGAGTTTTCCTTTTTTTTATCAATAAATTACTTATCGAGTTATAAGCAATTCTTGCCACATGACAACACGTTCTTAACCTTTCTCGCGCTGAAGCAGTGGGAATTCAGTTCAAAACGCCGATTTTGACAGTATTTTCTGAAAGATCTTCTGCCTTTACTAAAAAATATGGAAAACGTGTTTCGATTACAAAGTTTCTTAATACCAACACCTGTTCATTTCATGACTTTCTGAACAAATGTGAATTTAAAAATGTGTCTGAAAGCAACCCCTTTCAATTTGAGAATAGCCGTAAGCAACTGTGAGGTGCAAAAAAATCAAATCAAATCAAATCAAATAATTTTTTAAAAAAAGAAAAAGAAACAAAAATTATAAAAGACAACGTATATATTGTGCAAAACATTAACTTCCATAAAGTAAACGAGCGTAATTCAACGGTTAAAACTGCGAATACTCTATACATACTCTATATGAATAGCGTATAATTTTAGGTAGGACATGATTATCGCAAGGCAAAGCGGAGACCTGATCCGTGCTAGACCGAAAAACACCCATGCTTTTTTTATTTAAAAAAAAAAAAAAAAAAAAAAAGAAAAAAACCCACAAAATTTTCCTGCACATTTCCACACATTTACGGATTTATTTTTAAAAATAAAAATATGACACTTGTAGGCATGAGTATCAAAGTGATTTTGAATCGAATAGTTTTCTTTCATTTTTAACAACTTTCCAACATAGTTGAAAAGTGTTTATGAATTCGGTTTGTATGTCTCTCTGTCTGTCATATGTCTGCCATCTGTCTGGCTCTAAATATACTCGGATTGCCATGATATTGATATATATTATTGGGATTTAATGTGACATGTTTGGTATTGGAAATGAAGTGTGTAACATTAATAGTTCGTTTACAGGGGTACTCAAAAGAATTCCATTACATTACGGTCTACGGGAGAAAATTGTTTGACGCTTATTTTAATGATGTTATACTATTTCAAACATATTCAAACTGATATAGGGCAGTTGCAATCAGCTGATCAACCATTGTATTCACTTGGAGGTAAAGGTAATTCCACCAATCAGAACTGCCTATTTGTACTGTTTACCTCCAACGTGACGTCAATTGCAACTGCTCTATACACTCAACTGAGGTGCACAGACTATGGTGTGCATACAATGTATCGTTCATTTACAAGAACGTTCAAACGAATTTGGTTACAGTACTGTCTATGAACAATAATTGCTGGTAGCTCGTTTTCAGTTGTGGTACGCGTTTTTAAATGTAACTAATTTTTTTGCATAGTAATTCATGTACAAGGTGTCCGAAAAGTCTGGAAAAAGGTCGAATAACTCGAGAAATATACATCAATTGAAAAACGGAAAATATGTGTTCAATATTTTTAAAAAATCTATTTAGGGATATCAAAGTTGCTCCCCCCCAACTCAGACTCCTGGAGTGTGTGTGTGTGTGTGGGGGGGGGAATTGGAAATCTTAAATGATAACGCTCCTTTTTTATTGCAGATTCGGATCCTTCGGGAAAAAATATTGTTGTATTTAATTTGTATTTAACATTTTCTTCGGAAAATCCTAGATGGCGCTGTAATCGAGTAAAATGCAGTGAGAATCGTTTCCATACAAAAGTCCGCAACGGTCGAATAACTCGAGAAATATACATCGGATTGAAAAACGGAAAAATTCATGTTCAATATTTAAAAAAAAAATCTATTTATATATATCAAAGTTGCCCCCCTCAACTCTGCCCCCTGGAGATGGAAAGGGGGGCAACCTTGAAATCTTAAATGATACCTCCCCCCCCTTTTTTTTATTGCAGAATTGAATTCAACGGGAAAAATACGTAACTTTTATGTTTAACATTTTCTTCGGAAATTTGTAGATGGCGCTGTACTCGAGTAAAATGCAAAGGCAGTGCGAATTGTTTCCATTGAAAAGTCTGGAAACGGTCGAATAACTCGAGAAATATACTTCTGATTGAAAAACGGAAAAATACGTGTTTAATACTTTAGAAATGGTAACTGTGATATCTCTAAATAGATTTTTCTAAAATATTGAACACGTATTTTGCCATTTTTCAATCCGATGTATATTTCTCGAGTTATTCGACCGTTTCCTGACTTTTCAATGGGAACGATTCTCATTGCATTTTACTCGATTACATCGCCATCTATGATTTTCCGAAGAAAATGTTAAATACAAAAGTTACGTATTTTTTCCCGTAGAATCCGAATCTGCAAACAAAAAGGGGAGTTATCATCTAAGATTTCAAAGTTTCCCCCTAGGGGGAAAACTTGGGGGGGGGGCAATTTGGAACTCCTTAAATAGATTTTTCAAAAATATTGAACACATATTTTCTTTTTTTCAATCCAATGTATATTTCTCGATTTATTCGACCGTTTCCAGATTTTTCGGGCTCAATAAATGAATGACGCCTTGAGTTAAAAGCAATTGTTGCCTTGTCTTTTTTTTTCCTATAAATGTAAAAGATCTTTTGGAAATGTAAAAAATCTTTTCGCGTCAAAGTTAAAGTTGGCATTTTGAACCGATTAGCGAGATACTACAGTTAGGGAAATGTTGTCATCGGAGAGGAATTTATTGTAATATTTGTGATTAAAAGAGCAATGTTTTATTTGAAACGAAAAGCGTTATTTGATTTGAAAGCACTTCCGTAATAATGTGTGCAATTTTCCTGCACTGCCGCATAAAAATGAGTCAGAAAGATTTACGCTACTGAGCGAGATAAAATGTTTCTTTTAGAACCACCTTAAGGTTTTACTCAAATCCAAAGGAGCTACTTTCTGGCACATTTCTGAATTCATTTTTGTTCGTAAACGCATGAAATTCACAGGTGTTCTTTTTCAGAAATTTTTGTAATCGAATGGCGTTTTTCCTTTTTTGGTAAAGGCAGAAGGCTGGATTCACAGCCGAAAGTGCTCGATTTTAATTACTTAGAATTAAAATCTAATTAAAGTTTTAATCATCTTTTAGGTAATGGAATCACATGTTTTTGTGTGCACTTTTTATTTTAAGGCAGACGGTCGTTCAAAAAATATTGTCTAAGTCGACATTTTGAACCGAAAGGGAAAAGACTTGTCGTCAGTGACAAGAATCGCTTATAACTCGATAAATAATTTATTTATGAAAAATGGAAAACGCTATTCGATTCCGAATTGCTTCAATTGTCAGGCCTACCAGTTTTATGCCTTTACGTTTAACAATGAGTCAGAAAATGCGTCAGAAAAGTTCTCGTTGTTGAGCAGGGAATTTGAGAACAGCCTTAATAGGATTCTTGTTATCCTCTTGAAATTTAAAGAACCGAAAACGAAAGAACATCTTACCAGTTCAACGGATCTGTAATAGAGCAATCTTTTCTTATTATCCAAAGATTTATTCGAGGAAATAACTTCTGAGGGAGACGTAATTAATTGGTGTACCAGTCGCCGCTGTTAGCAACCTAATAGTTAATTGGCAGGGATTATGAAGGAAAAAAAAACGTGGGCTTTAATGATGGATAATTGAGAGTGATCATAAAAATAATTACTGCCTCAGATAATTAAGTAATAACTATCCGCAATACAGAGGAATCCTGTTTCTTAATGGACTGATCGGATATTTATGAGTAGCGTTAATTAGTAGAACAATAACAATAAAAAAAAATGTGTAGCCAACTTGTAGTAAAATAATAAACTATCGGAACAATGATTTAATCAGGGTAGTTTTTAACAGCCCAGGCAATATATGAAAAGGAAATAGAGTGAATTAATTAAAAAATCACCAAGAAATGTGTCAATTGATAGATGTATACATTGAGCTTTTATAAACAAAGTTTTATATATTTGTAGATGACGATTAATTAAGCTGCAATACATGAGTAAATGAATTAAGGTGGTTCTAATAATCTGCTGAACAACACAAAACTTTCTGATGCAATTTTGACTCATTTTTAAACGCAAAGGCATGAAACTGCCTGACCATCATTGAAGCTATTTGGAATCGAAATGAGTTTTTAATTTTTTTTAAAATAAATAAATTACTTATCGAGTTATAAGCAAATCGTATCACGTGACAATGCGTTTTTCCCCTTTCTAATGCTGAAGCATCGGGAATTCGGTTCAAAACGTCGACTTTGACATTGTTTTCTGAAAGATCTCTTGCCTTTACCAAAAAAGGGAAAATGTGTTTCGATTACAAAGGTTCTGAATAACAACACTTGCCCATTTCACACGTTTCTGAACAAAAATGAAATAAAAAATTTGTCTGAACGTAGCCCCTTTGGATTTGAGAACAGCCTTAAATATGAAAACATATGGAACTTATAAATATGAAAATATCTCAGGACAGCAATGTTTTTCAATTTCTTGAGTTATCCCGTACGGAAATTCAGTTTTAAACGTCAATTTTTACAGTATTATCTGCAGAAATTTCTGTCTTTACCGACAAACGAAAAAAAAAAAAAAAAGTTCGATTACAAGTTTTTTAATTAGAGTACCTGCTAGTTTAATATGTTTCCGAGCAAAAAAGAATAAAAAAAATGTGTTTTAAAGTAGCCTGTTTGGATAACAACTTTACATTTTATTTTTAATCTATCAAAAACAGAAGAACATTTGATCTATTAACAAAAAAAATAAAGCAAGGTATTTTATTCTTTACATGGAATGCGAAAATTAGATGCAAATTGTTGTAATCTATAATAGACAAAGTATATAGGACACCCCCCCCCCCCTCCCCGCATTCTACTTTCGCTTTCCACTCGCTTGGTTTTTTATATTTTCCCACCGCGTTTCACCGTGAATTCTGACACATCTAACACCTGCTGCGAACTTATAACTAATTAGTATCTCGAAGGAATTTGTTTCCGAAAGAATGGCAACAAAATGAGGTTGTTCACCATTGTAAATAACTGAAGTCGACTTTTCACGGATGAGTAGATTCGGCTAAACAAGAGAACAAATAGAGAGGAATTCTCATTTAACTTTTTTTCGTTTCTAGATTTTGAAGAGATTTAGCTGATATTATCACCTACATGGGGATTCGAAAGAGAAAATTGTTGTTAGCCATTAAAAGAATGTTGATTTGTCATTTCCTTCAATTTTTTTTTCTGATATTTTTATATGTGACCTATTTAGAAAAAAAAGCTAAAAAGAAAATCTGCTTTCCACACACTGTTTAAATTGTACGTAAGAGCTTTCTTAAATTATATCTCGTTTTTAATTGGACTTGTAGGCAATTGCTTTACAAATCTATGCGATTTGCTTCAAAGTTTATGATTCTTATAGTGTGTTGCGACGTTTATCATAAATAGACATAGAGTAAATGTATAGCAAATCTGAACACCTAGAGATAATATACTTCAATAATGGTTGAAACGAGTCAATTAAAACAGAAAAAAAAAGTTTTACATACAAACTGTCTACATGTTTCGTCTTCACCGAAGCCATTTTCAAGACAAAAGAGAAAAATTTACAGATGCACGATGTATAATGCAATAATTTAAGGTGGATCTCATAAATGACCTGCTCAACAACGCGAAACTTTCTGACTCATTTTTAAACGCAAAGGCTTGTAACTGGCAGGACTGACTATTGATGCGTTTTGGAATCGAAATGAGTTTTCCATTTTTTTGATAAATATATTAGTTGTCGAGTTATAAACGATTCGTGTCACGTGACGACACGTTTTTTGCCTTTATTTTCCTGCGGCGTCGGAAATTAGGTTCAAAACGCTGACTTTGACAGTATTTACGGAAAGATCTTCTGCCTTTACCAAAAAATGGAAAAAGGTTTTCGATTACAAAGTTTGTGAATAAAAATACCTGCCAATTTCATGCGTTTCTGAACAAAAATTAAAGTTTGGATTTGAGAACAGCTTTAAAGCATCCTCATTGACGTGCAACCTACCGCGCATGCGCGGCAGTGTATTACTGCTTATTTTACTGTTTATTACTGTTACTTTTACGGTATAATACTGGCAGTTGGGGTGCCAGTATTATACTGTAAAATCAACATTTTTTTTTTTTTCGCAGTGTACAGTTCAACTGCGATAAATTGATTACTACTCAACCTTTATTCACAACATAATCATAACAAAATGATCTTTCAACGCAAATTTTCAGAAAATTTTGGAAAAAATAGCATATTTATATAAATTAGCTTTTGTATGAAAAAACAACTGCTAAATATGAATACGAAAGCATTAAGAAATAAGAAAGAATTGGATTTTCATCGCCAAATGTAACCCTATGGGCAGATAAATATACGAATGCCGGCAACACTGTCGAGCGCGTCGACAATTGCATTATTCGTTTAGAAGTTATGTAGAATTCGTCTAGTTTAGTGAGTTAATTTAACTCTTCATATGTATTTGTTTTACCCAGCAACAATATACAAGACTTAGCCTGATTAAACTTGAAGAGAATTTTAACATTTTTCACACACAATTTTTTAAATAATATTAATAATAAGTCACGTCAAATAAAACAATAAAAATTAGCCAAATTAAAAATATAAATAAATAAATCCTAATCCTAATAATATTATAAATCTGATTGTGTGCAAATGTTAGGCTGAAGCCAGTGTCAAAATGGAGCATTTAATGATCCTGTATCTTTGCATATAGGCTGATTATAACCCTCATATGAACATAGGCTGGGTTTTGTTAATTTTATTCAAATATTTTTCTTAATAATTCAAAATTTCAATATTTTCATTGAGAATAAATGGACATTTTTTCGTATAGCATTTTAAAATGGTTAAATTTACTTTACCGTTGCTAATACTTTATCGTTGCCAAAACTAATTCAAAACCCGAAAAAATAATTTTTACTCAACAATTTAGTTTCAATTGAAAAATTTTCACGGGAAAAAATGAAAATGAAATTAAAAAAATTAAAGAATTAAGAAGAAGATTAAATAATATTATTAGAAATAAAACGTACTTTTTTTAGTTTTTGATAATAATACAAGGTTTCAATATGCGTAACCATGGGAAACAGGCGAATATGACGTCATTTATTGAAAATAAAGCGGATGTGCTTTGATTGGTGAAATAAAATAAAATAAAATAAATCTTGGGTTTTTTCTTCACTTTTTTTCTTTTTTTTTTCTTTTGTATGGTAACAATACTTGCCGTTTTACCGGCTAATATAACTAACTATACCGTATTTTTTATTTAAATTTTTAAAAAGTAAAAAGAAGTTTCAAAAGAAAATGGTTAGAAAATGTCAATAATATGCTCCGCAAAATTATCCATGTCGTAAATGATGTCATGGATCGCGAGAAATAGTGATTTCTCATTCTTAAAACTAAAAGAAATAACTCGATTACCTAAAAAAAAATGACAAATGTTAATAGTTCCATTTTTGTTGATAAAACCTAAAGATTTAATATTATTTCGTTAAAGTAACATAATTTTCCCTATGCCAGTATTGAAATTAATTGCCTGGAAAATAAAATTAACAAGAATCATGTCATTAAAAAAGGATTTCTCTGGGGAAAAAGGAGACGTCCTATTTGAAATAAAACGGGAATTTTCCAATATATTTTAAAATGAGTGTGAATCAATCCCTTACATTAATAATACAAGGATCAATAAGTATAGAAAGTAGATGAGTTTCACGCCATATTTATAACGAAAAATTTAAATGTTTTATTATCTATACTGATTGTTAAGCATGAGTATCCGTTATTTCGTTCCGCATGAGTATCCGAGTTTTCTGCTAAAAATCGCATCATAATTTTAAGAAAAGGAAAATGAACACGAATCTATTATATTAAAATCTGACCGTGTGTTTGTATTTCGCAACTACTCCTAGACTATCGAACGCAACGCGATTTACTACCGGTTAGTTTACTACCAGTTTAGCGAATACCGGTTATAATTGATCCGAGGATGTCACACAAACTCTCAGAATTAAAAAAAATTAAATTAAATGCCATTTTTTTTAACGAAGTTTCTCTAAAAATGGAAAGTAACTTACTCCATATTTGTGTATAAAAAAGGAGAAATAAAACAGATCAGTATATTTTTTACACCATTTTCTCATTAAAACTGAAAAACAGAATTTATTTTCACTTTGAATAGATGGTGAAAACAAAATCTTGATTTCAGTAAATTATCCGAAAAATACAAACATATTTTCACATATTCAAACTTCATGAATCAATTTATTCTGGAGAACAAAAATTGCCTGCCAATATACTATCATTTAGAAAACAAGATTTGTTTCAACTATATATTAAACCAAGGAGGCAGAATTGAATTTAAAGAAAAAGCATATACTATTTCTAATTAATGTTTTTTTTTTTTAAGAATGGCTGTTAAAACGTTTCACAAAGGCGTTAAAAGTAAAATTGTTTATCAGGTAAAATTGACATTTGTTTTTACCCAATTCGTCTATTTCCACGATTTTATTTGGCCCTCCTTTTTGCATTGGTTGCAATTTCATTTTCGCGATTATTTGGCACAAAATTTCACTTTTTTAAGACTGAGTTATGTCAAGGTCCCTATAATAATAAATACCGTATTGTCTCCTATGAAATGTGATAAATAGTTAGTTAATTATTAACGTTTTTAATTATTGGGAGTAAAATATTTTGCTTAATTAATGTATTTATTCTTCTTTTAATGTTGCGTGAACGAAGTCACGGGTAACAGCTAGTGAATAAATAAAAGGCATAGAGGACTATGGTAAAGTATGGCTTAAATAAATAAATAATAAAGCAAAAAATCTAGTTTTGATAGTTATAAGCAAGTGGCAAAATAATAGACAAGTAGTAATCAAAATTAAGTAGAATGTATTGAAAATAAAATAAAATAAAATAAAAAACAGAGCAACGAAATAAAAGAAAGCATTTTGTTTAAAACGGTTCTCAGAGGAAAAAAAAAAGAATGAAAGACAGAAACAGAAATTACCAATTAACAAAGCGAAACTTTCAGACTCATTTTTAAACATAAAAGTATGATAATTCCAGACATTATTATTGAAGTTATTTGTAAGCGAATAGTTGTATTTATTTATTTTATTTATTTATTTTGATAAATGAAATGCATCAGGAGTTATAAGCAATTGTTGTTCCAGGTCGGCCGTCTTGTTCCTTTCCTGCACCGTCTCCGGAAACTCAGTTCAAAATGTCCAATTTTACAGCCTTTTCTGAAAAAGCTTTTGCTTTTACCGAAAAACGAAAAACAGTTCGATTGCATTGTTTCTTAATAAGAGCACCTTCCTATTTGATACGTTTGCCCCAAAAATGGATTAAAAAAGTGTCAGAAAGTAGCAAGTTTGGTTTTCAGAACAGCCTTAATTAAAGACATATATGGTCTTAGTAGAGTGTGTTTCACAAAGGACCCCTAACTTTAAAAATCAATAACCCGGAAACGGGGTTAGATGGAAACATGAAACCAGTGGTATGTTTAATGAAAAAATCGTAAGAATCTTATACATAAATCTCAAAATTTAGTTAAAAATAGTACCGACAGATGGCGCTGAGAGCGTTAAGAATCCTTCTACAGAGAGTTCAGAAGCATAGAAGACTAGCCGTTGAAGATTTCGCCATTGAAATCTGACCGCTATTATCTTATAGTGAAAATACTTCCGAAAGTGATGTATACCGTGAAGGAACGTGTGTTTATTGTGTTGGAGTACAACCGATTAAATCAGAGTCCTACTGCCACAAGGAGAAGTTTTCAAACGCGATTTCAAGTCGCAAAAGACCCAGATGGGAAACAATTCGTGAGCTTTTCAAAAAATTTTAACAATCAGACAGGTGACATACAGCAGAGAGTCAATGACAATTTCATTCTTCGTTTGCGATAAGTATGTTGTGTAAAAGGTGCACCTTTTGAATAACTTTTGATACGCCTATTTATCGCAGCGCCATCTATCGGCGCTATTTTTAACTAAATTTTGAGATTTATGTATAAGATTCTTACGATTTTTTTTAATAAACATACTACTGGTTTCATGTTTCTCCCTATTACCGTTTCCGGGTTATTGATTTTTAAAGTTAGGGGTCCGTTGTGAAACACCCTGTATATGCATGACGCTTTTCTGTTATAAACGTCTTGATGCAGTACATATCTTTTCGAACTTATCGGGAGAAAAAAAAAGGGATTCATTCATTCATTCATTAAATATTTAAAAAGTTTCGTAAATTATCCTTCTGTTGAAATTTATAATTTAACTTGATTTCAATAATTCCTATGAGATTATATCCAATACAGTGTTTTTTAAATAAGGCGTATTTCCCGCTGTTAGACTGACTGCCTTAAGTGAAATCAACTACAATCTTAATAGCACCTTGTCCATGAACAATACCTTTCATATCCAACAAATATAACCAAAATTGTTCTGATTGTTTGCAAACAAAAGATGAATTCTTAGAAGTTGTTTATTAAGTTATTTGGTTGAGCTATAAAACAGGTTATTATTTGCTGAAATGAGTTGAACAACCCCGTGAGTTTGCATAACGTCCACATACCACCTTCTTTTGTGAGAACATGGGATGATGGTATTAGACGCTCAACACCTGCTGTTCTTAATTAGATATTTCTCCAGAATTTATTTTGGGGTGGTGGCAACAGAGTGAGTTCGTTCACCAATGTATTCGAAAAAGAATTTAAAGGTTTGTAAATAATATTCTTATTTAGGGATATGTTTGTTGTGCATAATGAAAGAATTATGATACAATTTACGACGATATTCGCGGTAAAAATGATTTTATAAAGGAACATGTTTTCATCAAGAAAATATTTATTTCTGTTAATACAATTTGGAAAATGAATTAAAGAAAAAAAAAATACGCATTTTCTAATTCCGCTTTGTTCGCAAGCACATGAAACTGACAGGTGTTCTTCGATGATTTGTTAACATTTTAAATAAAATGCATTGTTAATGATAATAGAAAATCTTAAACTCGATTATAGAGTTTTTTTTTTTTTTTTTTTTTTTTTTTTTTTAACAAATAATAAAAAACTTTATAGTAAGGGAAAAAAACATGTTAATATAATTTAAATAGAGTATTCGAATTAAGTATAATAATAATAATAATAATAATAATAATAATAATAATTTTAATAATTAAGCATGAAAAAAAAAACTATATTAAAACTAGCTGTTACCCGTGACTTCGTTCACGCAACATTAAAAGTTTGTTTAAAGTTTAGAAGAATGAAACAAACAAACAAATTTGGCAGTATCGGCGAGATCGCAGTGGCAATTTGTTATTGTTCAAAAGTGTCCCGACCAATCAACTTTTATTGCCTGTATGTTGCGATTCTGTGTAAGCAATATACACAAAAGTAAGTGCGAAACCAAGAAAGTTGATCGGTCTAAATGTAGTGGGAAGTTCATCAGTAACAGATAGTTGTACACTTTGAATCCAGTTTCAAGGATGCCTGAAAATGGCCTGTACGATGCATGAAAGAGTTTTGTAAAATTAGAGTACTGTTATGCAAGAGTAAAACGATAACTTCCAGGTGGGATTTAAGGTGGTTCTCAAATGACTAGCTCAACAACGCGAAACTTTCTGACACATTTTCTGCCTTATTTTTAAATGCAAAGGCATATAATTGGCAGGTCTGACTATTGAAGCGATTTGGAATCGAATTGAGTTTTCCATTTTTTTGATAAATAAATTACTTATTAAGTTATAAAGCGATTCTAGTTACGTGACGTCACTTTTTCTTTCTTTTTTTCGCTTCTCGGGAAGCCGCGTGGGGAATTCCGTACAAAACATCGACTTTGACAGTATTTTCTGAAAGATCTTCTTCCGGTACCAAAAAATTGAAAACGTGTTTCGGATTACATAGTTTCGGAATAAGACCACCTACAAATTTCATGCATTTGCGAACAAAAATGATTTCAAAATTGTATCTGAAATTAGCCTGTTTGGATTTAAGAACAGTCTATGTAAATAATGGCCGCATCCAAGTGTATGTTATCATTCGGCCAAGATTACCTCAAACGTGGATGTCAAGTCATCTTGGAGATTACGGCCATTTTTGGCAACCTAATGCTTGTTGGCTTATAGCAGAGTTATATCAATAGACATCTAATATATTAGACATATAATAAATTAGATGTCTATAGTTATATCAAGTTGCACTTTATGTAATGTGTGACAGAATGTATGCCTGGATGTATATACAAGTATGAGTGTGTACTCCTACTTTTTCTTTTCTAATAGAAGAAATAAAATTTTAATATTTTAAAAGTTGCATTATTGCCATGGAAAAAAAATATCAATATACAATATCTATCTATATATATAAAAGCCGTTCTTGGTATGTATGTTCCTTATACAAATCTACAGTTTTTGTCCGATTTGAACAAAACTTGGTGTACATATACTTTAGAACACGAGTAAAATTACTGTCAACTTTAAAAATTTCTCAGACAATTCTTTACCACTTTTTTCAAACATTTCCCATAGTTTACCATTACAGAAATCTATTTTTTTCCTCAATTTCTAATTCAATTTCTTTCCCGTTGCCATTCAAAGGAACTGCGTATGGACAATATTTTCATAAACCAATTTCAAATTAACTCGCTATAATTTGAAGTCTGAAAGTGACGTCAATTTTGTCAGTTGTGATTTTTTTCGCATATTACAAAGATAATAAGTGCTTTAAACGGCATAGTACTTATATTTAAATGAGTTTGGAGAAAAATAAATAACTTAGCTTCTAATTTTACAAAGGCAAATTGTTTCCACTGGTTTGTTAATATTAAAGTAAATTTTCCGAGAAATAAAAACATATTTTTTGCGCATTCAAACTTTATGATTCAATTTATTCAACATAATAAAAAATCGTCGGTCAAATATTGACATTTAGCAATCATTACATCGTAACTTTTTTCATCTTGAGCCTCAACCAAGGAGGCATATTTAAATTCCTTGGATGTAGGAGGACAGTAGATGCCCTATTAATAAAAATTGAATTTAAAGAAAACAACACAGCGTTTTCCATTATTTTTTCTTCAAAAATGGGTGTTAAAACAAATGGGCTTAAAAGTAAAATAGTTTATTCGATAATTTTTTTAAATATAAAACGTTTGTTTTAATTTTAAAAATTAATATATTTTTTTACAACTTCGGAAACGTGGTGACATTTTATCTCACCAGCTTCGAAATTATTATCCAATTCTTAAGAGAACACTATATTTTTGGAAAATAATGTTTTGCATCAAAAATCACATAATTTCAAAACACAATTTTAGCAAATTCTGTTTAAATTACATTGTAAATATAATTTCGGAGTTAAATTTAGTATTTAAGAATATTGTTTAAAATTTTTCTATGAGAATGTGACGTCACGCACTCAAGTAAAGTCGTTTTTCTTAATTAACTGTAGGCGAAAAGTAACAATGCTTGCGGAGTTAGTAATTCACAATTTATTATTTCCTACACATAATATAATGTATTTTAACTATTTGAAAATTACTAGAAACTTGGCGAAACTTCAAGCAATTTAGCTCAACGTTTTACCTACGTTAAGTTGACAAACATGCACATTCTCTATTAATATAAATGCATATTTGTACATGATTCATGAAGCAAAAGAATTGGTTTTAACTAGACACGTATCGGCTCAGAGGAAAATCTACCCCGGTGAAAGTGTCGTCATATTTTAAATCATGTGCCGGTTTTCATTCACAAAATATTAGTATTTTATAGCAATTTACACAAAGTAGCGAACTTCCACAGAATGTATCGGTCGCCAAAGTATAAGTTTAACATCCTTTTACCGTACAATTTTCCAGAATATTAAATTACTTTAAAATCCAAAAAACATCAGTAAATTGAGATACGCTTTTCAAACGAATAACATTGAGAGTACATTTATTTTATTCGACCGCAAAAAAATTGAATGTGCTATGTTTAGAAATAAATGTCTTTACTTTATAAAGATCAAATAAGTTAATCTTTCGTAATTGGATTGGACACAGATTTTAAAATATACATGCTTTAAAATTACTTTAAAATCCATAAAAAATATCAGTAAATTGAGATAAACTTTTCAAACTACATTTGAAAGTGCATTTTTTTTCTAATTGATAGTTTAAAAAATGAAATTAGGCGATATTTCGTAGTTACAAATATGCACTAACAAACAAAATTTAATGGTTAGGTCGTTGCTACTGTCAATATGATGTCGACATTACTCACGGATATGTTTTTGTTTTATAATATAGATAGATGCCATATGAAAGTGAATTTCGCAAAATGTTACGACATTTGGTAATTATGTTTTCACTGTCAGGAAAATCATTATATTTTTATGTTGTATGCGCAAAGGAAACACGCATTCTCATTTATAAAGCTGAGAAATTTTACTATGGTTGAGGTAAAGTAACACCTATTTTTTCTAATTGTCTTTTTTATCGATTTATGGTTGAGTATGCACAAATCATATTGTCGTCATTGTTATTGTCGTATTATTGTATGTTAATTTATGTTAACCCGGGCGAAGCCGGGTGGTTCTGCTAGTATCATATAAAAGCCGTTCTTGGTATGTATATATGTATGTTCCTTATACAAATCTACAGTTTTCGTCCGATTTGAACGAAACTTTATGTACATGCGTTTCAGAACACGAGTAAAATCACTGTCTACTTTAAAAATTTCTCAGACCATTATTTACCACTGTTTTCAAACATCGCCCATAGGTTATCATTACAAAAGTCTAATTTTATTTTCAATCTCTAACGCAATTTCTTTCCCGTTGCCATTCAAAGAAACTGCGTATGGATAATATTTTTATAAACCAATTTCAGATTCACTCACTATAATTTGGAAACCGAAACCGACGTCAATTATATCGGATGTGATTTTCTTCGCATATTACAAAGATTACTATAAGTGCTTTAAACGGTACAATTACGTTTATTTAAATATGTGTTTGGAGATAAAAATAAATAACTTAGCTCCTAATACAAAGGCAAATTGTTTTCACTGGTTTGTTAATATTAAAGTAAATTTTCTAAGAAATAGCAACATATTTTTGAAAATTCAGACTTCATGATTCAATTTATTCTACACTAGCGGCCCGTCCCGGCTTTGCACGGGTAGACAACGTAATTTTTTTAATACATTCGTTTTCCTGAATTTCGCGCTCCAATCTAAAACTGTTGCTGAGATATGGCGAAATGACCTAAAACTTTCGAATCCCCTTTTAACCACCTTCGAGGTGGGGGGGGGGATTTCTAAATTCACTGAATTATGTGTTTAATCATTTGTTTAGTAGATTTGTTTTCCTGAATTTCGCGCACCTACATAAAACAGCTGCTGAGATATGGCGAAATGTCCTAAAATTTTCGAAACCCCACCCCCTTTAAAACCCTTCGGGGGGGATTTCTAAAATCACTGAAATACATGTTTATCCATTTTTTAGTAGTTGTGTTTTCCTGAATTTCACGCTCCTACCTAAATCCGCTGCTGAGATATGGCGAAATGACCCGAAACTTTTGAATACCCCTTTAGCTACCATCTGGAGGGAGTTTCCAAAATCGCCGAAATACGTGTTTAACCAACTTTTTAGTAGATTTGTTTTAATTAATTTCGCCCTCCTACATAAAAGCTGAGATATGGCGAAATGACCTAAAAAATTCGACCCTCCCCCATTTAACCACCTTCTGGGGGGAATTTCCAAAATTGCTGAAATATGTGTTTTATTCATTTTTTTAGTAGATTTGTTTTCCTGATTTTCGTGCTCCTATCTAAAACTGCTGCAGAGATATGGCGAAATGACCTAAAACATTTGACCACCCCCTTTAACCACCTTCAGGGGGGAATTTCTAAAATCGTTGAAATACGTGTTTAATCATTTTTTTAGTAGATTTAATTTCCTGATTTTCGCGCTCCTACCTATAACTGCTGCTGAGATATGGCGAAATGACGTAAAACATTCGACCACCACCCTTTAACCGCCTCCGGGAGGGGAAATTCTAAAATCCTCGAAATACATGTTTAATCATGTTTTTAGTAGATTTGTTTTCCTGATTTTTGTGCTCTTAACTAAAATTGCTGCTGAGATATGGCAAAATGACCTAAAACATTCGACGCCCCCCCTTTAACCCCCTCCGGGAGGGGAATTTCTAATATTGCTGAAATACATGTTTAATCATTTTTTAGTAGATCTGTTTTCCTGATTTTCGCGCTCCTACCTATAACTGCTGCTGAGATATGACGAAATGACGTAAAACATTCGACCACCCCTCTTTTTAACCCCTTCGGGGGGGGGGGGGGGATATCTAAAATCGCTGAAATACATGTTAAATCATTTTTTTAGTAGATTTGTTTTCCTGATTTTTGCGCTTCTACCTATAACTGGCTGAGATATGGCGAAATGACCTAAAACATTCGACCACCCCCTCTCTTTAACCTCTCGGGTGACAAATTTCTAAAATCGTTGAAATAAATGTTTAATCATTTTTTTAGTAGATTTATTTTCCTGATTTTCGCGCTCCTACCTGTAACTGCAGCTGAATTATGGCGAAATGACCTAAAACATTCGACCACCCCCCTTTAACCCCCTTCTGGGAGGAATTTCTAAAATAGCTGAAATAGTTGTTTAATCATTTTTTTAGTAGATTTGTTTTCCTGATTTTCGCGTTTCTACCTATAACTGCTGCTGAGATATGGCGAAATGACCTAAAACATTCGACCATCTCCCTTTAACCCCCTTCTGGGGGGAATTTCTAAAATCACTGAAATAGGTGTTTAATCATTTTTTTAGTAGATTTGTTTTCTGGAATTTCAAGCTCCTACCTATAACTGCTGCTGAGATATGGCAAAATGACCTAAAACATTCGAACCCCCCTTTAACCCCCTTCGGGGGGGGGGGGAATTTTCAAAACTACCTTCTTATAGCTTGCCTAGGCCATAACAGCAATCTACTGTACAAATTGCTTGACCCTGACTTTAGTAGTTTCGGCTGGGCGTTGATGAGTCACTCAGTCAGTCAGTCAGTCAGTCACCGTTTCCTCTTTATATAATAGTATAGATAATCAAAAATCGTCTGTCAAATATTGACATTTAGCAATCATTTACATCATAACTTTTTTTCAGCTTCAGCCTCAACCAAGGAGGCATGTAAGTTCCTAGGATGCAGGTGGACAATAAATGCCCACTATTAATAAAAATTGGATTTAAAGAAAACAATACAGTATTTTCCATTATTATTTTCTTCAAAAATGGGTGTTAAAACAAATGGGATTAAAAGTAAAATGGTTTATCGTAAAAATAAAAATTTAATGTATTTTTTAAAATGTAAAACATTTTTTTTAATTTAAAAAATTAATATATGTTTTATAAGTTCGACAACGTGACGACATTTTCATTTCACCAGCTTCCAAATTATTATCCAATTCTTAAAAGAACAGTATATTTTTGAGAAATAATGTTTTGCATCAAAAATCCCATAATTTCAAAACGCAAATTTAGCAAATTCTGTTCAAATTACATTTTAAATATAATTTATGAGTTAAATATAGTATTTAATAACATTGTTTAGAATTTTTCTATGAGTACAGTAGTATTGGATTTCTTTAATCGCTTTCATGTTTTAAATAGATAATGTGCATGTGACGTCACGCACTCAATTAAAGTCGTTTTTCTCAATTAACTGTAGGCAAAAATTAGAAATTCTTGCGGAGTTAGTAATTTATAATGCATTCTTTCCTACACATAATATAATGTATTCTAACTATTTGAAAATTACGAGAAACTTGGTGAAACTTCAAGCAATTTAGCTCAACGTTTTGCCTGCGTTAATATGTCAAACATGCACATTATCTATAAATATAAATGCATATTTGTACATGATTGATGAAGTGAAAGAATTTGTTTTAACTAGACACGTATAGGTTCAGAGGAAAATCAACCCAGGTGAACGTGTCGGCATATTTTAAATCATGTGCCGGTTTTCATTCACAAAATATTAGTATTTTATAGCAATTACACAAAGTAGGGTAATTTCCACAGAACGTATTGGTCGCCAAAGTATAAGTTTAACATCCTTTTACCGTACAATTTTCCAGAATATTAAATTACTTTAAAATCCATAAAACATCAGTAAATTGAGACACGCTTTTCAAACGAATAACAGTGAGAGTACATTTATTTTATTCGACTCTTATAAAAATTGAATGTGCTATGTTTAGAAGTAAATGTCTTTACTTTATAAAGATCAATAAAGTTAATCTTTTGTAATTGGATTGGACACAGATTAAAAAATATACATGCTTTAAAATTACCATAAATTCCATAAAAAATCAGTTAATTGAGATAAACTTTTCAAACTACATTTGAAAGTGCATTTTTTTTTCTACTTGATAGCTTAAAAAAAATCCCTGACGGCTCGGCCTACAGGCACAGGTAGATTTCGAAGACGCAGACCGTGGGGCGCCTGTTTGTTGGGAATTGCGGAAGAAATGACATTTTTGCCATGATGCGGCAGTTGCAATCGCCTACTTCGAAACCTAACTTGTTTGCAGGCGGAGCCAGCAGGGATTTTTTTTTTTTGCTATAAGAGTTGGTCCTATAAAAAACTTATCGATATAAAAGGTTTAGATAATATTACGATGATTTATAATAAATTTAAGCGGATTTGAAATCTTGGGAATTGACGAAGTTATGAATTTTTTTTTCTAAAACCCCCCTTCCCCCCCCCCCTTTGGGGCCATTTTTAATTTTCGGCCCTTCTCCTAGAAGTAATAATAACTTCAAACGGATTCGATACGTATCATAATTAAGAAATTATGTTTTTTTTCTATTTTCACAAAAAGCCCCCCCCCATCCCCCCCTCTTGGTTCGATTTTGCCCATTAACGAACTTGACCGAGATTTTATGCCCCTTGATTTTATGTATCAGTTTCGAAGAAATCTGTGCAGAATTATTGCAGTTATCGTGTTCATAAAAAAGTGACATAGATAGATAAAGTCTTGAACTGGGGCTGGTTTTGGGTTCTGTGAGTCATGATCGCCATAGATCTACAAATTTTTTTCAAAAATTCCAACTTAGGTGAGAATGTAATAGGTAGTATTTCTTACGAAATCTACCTAAAATGAAATTATGCGATATTTAGTAGTTACAAATATGCAGTACAAGCAAAATTTAATGGTTAGGTCGTTGCTACCGTCCATATGATGTCAACATTACTCACGGATATGGTTTTGTTTTAAAATATAGAGAGATGCCATATGAAAGTGAATTTTGCAAAATATTACGACACTTGGTAATTTTTTTTCATTGTCAGGAAAATTGTATATTTTTCTATTGTATGCGCAAAGAAAACGCGCATTCTCATTTATAAAGCTGAGAAATTTTACTATGGTTGAGTTAATACTAACGCTTTTTTCTAATTGTCTTTTTTATCGATTTATGGTTGAGTATGCACAAATCATATTGTCATGCCTGGTGACGCCGGAGTTTATGGCAACCCTTTTTTTTCCTTTTCTACTACTAAGTAAGAGAGACGGGAGGAGTGTTTGGCGGGAGGCCAAGGTGTTAAGACGTGTGCGTGCGGTGGGCACGTTATGAAATTAAGTATAATTGTTGACAGAAGAAATAATATTATAACTGCTGCTGCTACGGCAAATGTTCATTTTTTTATATATATATATGTGTGTACTTCATGTTCTGTTGTGACGTGCTGTCCCAATAAACTGGTTTATTCGTGAAAAATATCTACATTCTTCTGTGATTATAAAAGTATAGAATATAATAATATCGGGGAGATATCGAGCTTGAGATTTAAAAAGATATGAACGAGGAGAAACCCGAAGGAGGTTTTTAAAGGATATCACACGCTCGTCTTCCTCGAACCGGAGCTTGGATTTATGATTGAAGTAAGTTGCATGCTTCTGTATGTTTCTTTCTGAAGTAAAATAAAAAAGAACTTGAGTAGAATCATGTTTGAGAAATATTTTATGATTGAAAACAATGTGTTAACTGTGGTAATATGAGATTTATTTGATACGAGATATTTAGAGTATTAGCAAATAAGTGTTAAGAGTAAAAAGTAAAATGTTTAATATTAAAGGGCTAAGAAAAGAAGACCTAGTTGTTGTAGCCACAGAATTGGGCATTAAAGTAGAAAGTGACCACAGGATAATAGATTTAAAAGCATTAATTGAGGGAAGCGAACAGTATGTAAAAGATAGTGAATTTATAAAAGAATATTTAAATACAACGGAGTCAGATCGCATAGAAAGGGAAAAGCATGACGCAGAAGTTGCAAAATTTGACAAAGAAAAATCTAAATCAGAACAGGATACGTTATTGGAAATCGAAAAAACTAAGCTAGAATTAGTTAAAGCGCAGATAGAGATGGCAAAAATGCAAAACGATTATAGAAATTCTTACACAGGGGGGGATGGACCCAAGCCTAATTCGTTAGAAGCACTAATCAAAAGCGTCAAAACTTTGACTATTACAGTCCCCAGCAGGCCCGAATCATGGAATTTATTTTTTACTTCGCTCGAGAAAGCATTCGAAATTAAAAATGTCGCAGAGGAATTAAAGGTTGAGATTTTGTTTAATTTGGTAGGGGAACGAGCAGCGCATTTGTTAGTGTACGCAAACACGGAAGAAATGAAAGATTACCAAAAGGTTAAGGCGGCGTTAATCTTAAAAGAATTTCAACCCACACCAGAGTCTTGCGTCGAAAACTTTCTTTTTGCGGAAAGATCAAGAAATGAGAATCATATGCAATTCGCGAGTCGGCTCAGAGCAATTGGGATTTTTATTGTGAACTGAGAAAAGTAAATGATTTTGACACGCTTAATGAGTTAATTGTCAGCGACAGATTATTAAGTTCACTAGATTCGGAGACGCGAAGTTATGTCAGGATAAAACAATTAGATAATTGGTTAAAACCGCGACAAATTGCGGAATTATGCGATAATTGGTTTACTTCAAAGGGCAGAACATTTTCGGAATTATATGATAAACCGGTAAAACACCGCAATCATGATGAATCGGGAGCTATAAGTTACAATAATAGAAAATATGTACCACCCCACGTCAGAAATAATTTTAACTTTCGTGGCGACAGAAAGATAAATGCGTCTACTAGAGAATGTAAGCTTTGTAAACAGACAACACATTTGCGGTTTTGTCCGAATAATAGAGAAAGAGATAAAATTGGAAGTTTGCAAAATCAAACAAAAAAGATTCTTTGATCGGAAAAAATAAGCAGGATGATAAAATAATTGCCAAGGTTGAAACACTCTGTTTTGGAAGCGAGCCAATAAATACAAGACCTTTTCAATATGAACATTTGTGGATAGGGGGGAAAGAAGTCAAATGTATCATAGACAGCGCGGCAGAAATACCTGTAATAAATTCTAACCAATTACCGGATTCATTTAGAAATAATGAAAAATCAAAAATTCAGTTAATATCGGCTTTTGGAGAAAGAATAATTGCGAATCTTATGACATTACCAGTAGCTTTAAAATCCGGAGAGTCAAATTGCTTGTTAAATAGCGTAGATGTACTGTTTGCCGTTACGGATAAATTATATGGGACATGTATTATAACACCGGCAGCTCATGAAATATTACGGTTAGCTAGTAACGAGGGAAGGGAGGAGAGGCACAGACAAAAATGTTCTTTGGCGCCAGTAAATGATACGCAATCGGAAAAGGGTAATGAAATTGAAAGGCAAAAGGGGGAAGACAGCCAAATGGAGGGGAATGATATAAATATTGAAAATTTATGCTGGCGAGGTGGAAATCAAAACGCAGAGAGAGAATTAATGATTAGCTATATTGAAAGGAAAGATAATAATGGAGATTTGAATGTGGGTCAGAGATCAGACGCAAGTATATACAGGGAACAACAGAAGAGTTGCGAAACGTTACAGGTTGCTTTCAAAGACGCGGAAAAAGGTAAAAACGGGTTCGTTATAGTAGATATTTGCTTTATCATAGAGAAAGAGTCACGGGGGATTGTGTTACGCAATTAGTGGTACCAAAGGTGAGGAGGGGGGAAATTTTAAAAATTGCGCATGAATCGATTTTTGCTAATCATCTCGGCATTAAAAAAACAAAAGAAAGAATTCGTTATTCATTTTATTGGCCGAATATGTCACGGGATGTAGAGGATAATTGTAAATCTTGTAAAGACTGCCAGTAACGGAGTAGAGAGAGGGCTAGCGATCAGATACCCATTGTCCCAATTGAGAGACTGGAACTTCCGTTCGACGTTGTAAATATTGACATAATTGGAAAAATTGAACCACCTTCAGCGCGTAGACATCAATATATACTTACCTTAGTGGATCAGCATTCGCGGTGGCCGGAGGCGGTCCCGTTAAGAACAATTACGGCTAAAGCTACGTGCGATGCATTATTAGAAATATTTATGCGAACAGGGATACCCCGCGTAATAGCGAGTGATCAGGGCAGAAATTTTGATTCAGGTTTAATACACGAGTTTCATGCTAGGCTAGGGGAGGCTCCTAGATTTGCAACGCCAGGGCATCCACAAAGCTCGGGATTAGTGGAGCGATATAATCATGTTCTGAAACGCATGTTACACCATATAATTCGGAGTGATTCAAAAAATTGGGATAAACACATCCCTTATTTATTATTTGCCTATAGAGAAATTCCGAATAGTACCTAATAAGGAGTATCGCCATTCAAATTAATGTACGGAAGGGAGGCGAGGGGGCCATTAGCAGTATTAAAATCTACATGGTAAGGAGAAATCCCACTACCCATAAATCTTGGAAAGAGCGCAATCGAATATCTTCAGGAGTTAAAAATTAATTTAGAAAGGGCGGCGGAGCAAGCGGCAATAGTAGCGGAATTTAAACAAAGCTCGTATGCGAAGTACGCTAATCGGAGAGCGATTTACAAGGAATTTAGACCGGGGGACCAGGTATATCTATTAATCCCGGATTCCATGAACAAACTTTATGCTAGGTGGAGGGACCAGCCGAAATTGTAGCAGGCTGTAAGCCTGATTCTTACAAAGTAAAATTAATAAATGGGAATGTTAGGAATATCCACGTAAATAAGATAAGAAAATTTACTCCTAGGGTACGGGCGGTGGGAGTAATCTTTGAAAATGAAGAATAATTAGGAGAAGTCCATCCCACCCCCAGTGTGAATGATAATCCCAACTTGTTTAACATAGAGGACGTAGATTTGAAGCATTTAGGAAATGTAGAAAGAAAAGAGATGTTAGATTTATTATACAAATATAAAGATTTATTTTCGAGAAAAGTACAAATAGCCAAGGTAGCAGAGCACAAAATTAGATTAAACGGCGCAGAGATGAAAAAGCCCTATGTTTATCGAATCCCAGAGGCGTTGAAGCCACAAGTAGATAAACAAATCGAAGAAATGCTAGAGTTAGGACTGATTGAAAAGAGTGATGCGGAGGCGCCACACCCGGTAGTGTGCGTGATGAAGAAGGATGGGGTCCTCCGACTGTGCGTAGATTTTAGAGCTTTGAACGCAATTACAAAAACCGACGATTTCCCTATGGAAAACGCAACGGATCTTTTGTTCAATATTGCAGGGCCAATGTAATAACTACAATTGACCTTCTTAAAGGATATTGGGCCATACCACTGGAAGCAGAAAGCCAGGGGTTAGCATGTTTTAAGACTCACAGGGTTCAATATCGCTTCAAAGTGATGGCCTTTGGGCTCCGGAATGCAGCTGAGACCTTTCAGAGAGAAATAAATAAAGCACTTTCCAAATACAAGAACTTTGCTAGAGCGTACATCGACGATATCGCTTTTTTTTCGGAAACATGGTCAGAACATATGACGCATCTTGACATGATATTTTCTAAACTTCGAGAATTACGGTTCTCAGTCAACCTGAAGAAGTGTGCCTTTGCGAAAAACCAGATTAAGTATTTAGGACATGTCATCGGGTCCGGCAGCCATCGAACCGACCCAGACAAAGTCGAAGCCATTCAAAAATTAGCCGTTCCAGAAACAAAAAACAACTTAAGAGTGTCCTCGGATTGTGTAATTACTACCCCGATTACCTGCCTAAGTATGATGAAACAGCATACCCTCTGACAGAACTTACTAAAAAGAACAGTCCTGAGAAATTGTGCTGGTTGGAAGAACATCACAAAGCATTCAAGGAGCTAAAGAGGGGTCTCGTTGAGGCACCTAGCCTTTATACACCAGTTATAGGGTTACCTTTCACCATACAATGTGATGCATCGGCAATAGGCATCGGTGCATGTCTATCTCAACAGAAAGATGAGAGACTATATCCAGTCAGTTATGCCAGTCAAAAGCTCACCAAAACTCAACAGGCTTGGCCAACCATTGAACGGGAAGCCTATGCGGTTATCTGGAGCCTAAAGAAGTTCGAGACTTGGATTTTTGGTTCACCCGTGGAACTTATCACCGATCACAACCCATTAACTTTCATCACCAAAAATGCTCCCCAATCTTCCAAACTGCAGCGATGGGCATTAGCGTTGCAGAAATATGGCATGATTTCACACTGTCCTGGTGCAAAGTTGACGAATGCTAATGCACTGTCTAGACTGGAGACAACAGACTAGTAAAATTGACTGCAAACTTTTGATAAACATTTATTGACTTTTCAGAAAAAAAAACTTTTGTTTATCTTGCAGCTGTAACTTAATTTCATATTAACTTGGATTCTATATTCCATTTGTTATTTGCATTTAGTATTATGTATTATTGTAGGTGTATGAGGCAAGCAGAGTTTGCAGAATAGCACGACATAAGACATTTATTTACAATTAAACGAAGACAAAATATATACAGCTCGTATGCGACTGAGCGCCGACATTTTTCTTAAAGTAAACAACTGCTCTCGCTTCCGGAGCATCATCATCGTAACTGTACGCGTATGCGCCATATGTGCGGAGAAGAGAAAATGGACATTGTATTCCAACAATTCCCCCCTTACAACGTGCATTTTCTTAACAAGGCATTAATTACTCTCCTATTATGCAAATTACAGAGAAACAAAATATAAAATTACAAATACAAACAGTATATACTTTAAACTTATATGGAAAAAGGATACAGAATAACATTGAATGTTTTTAAACACTTAGTCCTATTAAATCACAACATTTCTTATGTTTATAGGCACTTAAAGCTTTTGTTAAAATGTCAGCTGCCATATTTTCAGTTTCTAGATATTTAACTTCTATATCTCCATTCTCATATATTTCGCGCACAAAGTGATGGCGAATATCAATATGTTTTGTGCGAGAATGATAAATTGTATTTCTTACTAATTTTTGAGCAGACTGGTTATCGCAGAATATTAAAGTAGGTGCAGACACTATTTCAGGAGAAAGTTCATTTAAGAACTGTCTGAGATGTAAAGTCTCTTTAGCAACCTCTGATAAAGCCATATATTCTGCTTCAGTCGTGGATAATGCAAGTTCGTTGTTTTCTCGATTCCCAAGATATAGCACCACCGGCATATTTAAAAATGTATCCAGTATAGGACTTTCTATCATTGACATCTGAAGCCCAATCAGCATCAACAAATGCAACTAAGGACTTAGTATCACGTTTAAAAATCAGTCCTTGATTTTGAGTACCTCTTAGATATCTTAAAACTCTTTTTGCAGCTATCCAATGAGGTTTGCCTGGATTGTTGTTGAATTGACTTAGAAAATTCACAGCATGAGTTATATCAGGTCTAGTTGCTACTGATAAATACATAAGAGAACCAATTAGTTGACGATAAGGAATATTATTCATTTCAGACTTTTCTTCTTCAGTTTTGGGACACATATCTTTAGTAAGCTTCACATTGTTATCAAAAGGTGTAGATATTGATTTTGATTCTTGCATGTTAAATTTGCTCAGAATATCTTCAATATACTTCTTTTGAGTAATTTTAATACTGTCCCCGTTTTGCATAAATTCTATGCCCAAACAATAGTGTAACAAACCTAAATCTTTCATTTTAAAAGATTTGGATAATTCATCTCTAATATATTCATAATCTTGTTTACATTTAGTAAGAATTATGAGATCATCAACATAAACAATGATAATAGCTTCAATCGGAGATTTTGAAAAATAAACACATTTATCAGCATTTAGTGATTCAAACTTCATTTGTTTTAATTTTTCATCTAATTTATTGAACCATTGTCGACCTGATTGTTTTAATCCGTAGAGGGATTTTTTTAATAAACAAACTTTGTCAACATTAGATTCATATTTAAAACCTTTAGGTAACTCCATGTATACTTCTTCAGTTAAATCACCATTTACATAAGCCATAATAAAATCTAATTGATAAGCTGTAAAACCATTTTGAATACCATAAGCGATCGCAGTTCTGATCGAACTTAATCTGGCTACAGGCGAAAAATTTTCTTCAAAATCAATTCCTGGTTTTTGAGAACACCCCTTTGCAACTATTCTCGCCTTAAACTTTTCGATTGACCCATCTTGTTTATATTTAGTTTTTAAAACCCATTTACTTCCTATAATTTTCTTATGTTTTGGCCTATCAACTATTTGCCATGCATTTTCTTGCATTAAAGAATTAAATTCTAATTCCATTGCATCTATCCATTCATGTTTAAAAGGCCCGTTTAAAGCCTCAGAAAATTCCGGACATGAGTAAGAAAATAAATTTTCCATTACAACTTGGGATATTTCTTCTTTTGGAATTATCATTTTAAATTCTTTTCTGGGTCTACCTTTCTTACCAGTTTTTATTTTTCTCGGCCGGCCGCGCACTCTTGTAGGGGAAGAAAGGGGGTCGGAAATTTCATCCGATTGCATATCAACATCACTGTCGCCACAGCTGTCTGGTTCATTTTTGACGGGAGGAGAAGATGTTTCTGATTCTTTTGTTTTATTTTCATTATTTTGAGAAAAGGGAAAAATTAATTTTATTTCACTGTTTGAAGGTAAATCGTTTTCAAATTCTTTAATAAATCGGACGTCTCGGCTTATAACAATTTTTCTGGAATTCTTACTCCACAGCCTGTACGCTTTTGATTCATTTGAATATCCAACAAAAATATGCTCTTCTGACCTAGGATCAAATTTTCCTTTACTTTGTCTTTTATTTAGTACAAAACATTTTTGCCCAAATAATTTAAAATATGATAAAGTTGGCTTGATGCCAAAAAATACTTCGTAGGGTGTTTTCTTATCGCTTAAACGTCGCGAAGGACAGCGATTACGTATGTATACAGCACAATTAATGGCTTCGGCCCAAAAAGATTGTGGGAGATTGCTTTGTAATAGTAAACACCTCGCCATTTCAGCTAAAGTTCTATTGGCTCTCTCTGACGTACCATTCTGTTGCGGAGTTAGTGGTGAGGAAAATTCTCGTTTTATACCGCTTTCTTCGATATATTTATTAAATTCTTCTCCGAAATATTCTTTACCATTATCCGTACGAAGAATTTTTATTTTCTTTCCTACACGGTTTTCAACTGCTGCTTTGTATTTAACAAATTCATTTTTAACCTCATCTTTGGTTTTAAGAAAACTGACTTCAATGTAACGTGATTTATCGTCTATAAAAGTAACGAAATATCGCGATCCTCCGTGGAATGGAACTCTCATAGGACCACACAAATCGGAATGTATAAGAATCAATAAATCGTCACTTTTAAAGTTTGATTCTTTAGGAAAAGAACGCACAGTTTGTTTACCTTGAATACAAATTTCACAGTCCTTAAGAGGCTCATTATCATTGAAATTTAAGTTTCTAACCATATTCTTTTATTTAAGTCTTTTTAAATCGGACTCATTTAAATGACCTAATTTAAGATGCCATTTTAGAAATTCACTTACCTCTGCTATCGCAGCTCTCTCGATGCTTGGGTATACGTAATTCAAATCCCCATGACGGACAGCATGTACTAATGTAGAACCATTTGGTTCGATGATTTTAGCAAATCGTTCTTTAAAAATCACTGAACGATTATTGGCAGTTGCTTTAGATGTTGAGAGCAAATTACACTTTAATTCTGGAACACACAGAACGTTCTTGAGTGTGAGATTAGTAATTCCACCTCCGTTAGGTACTGTAATGAAAACTGTTCCTATTCCTGTAATTTTCGCTGTTTGATCAACTGCAAGCTGTATAGTAGAATTCGTACGAGGATGAAACTCTGAAAATAAATTTCTATCTTTACACATGTGGGATGTACATCCACTGTCTAAACACCATGCAGAAGGTTCTTGATATGCGTCATTAAATGTCATACTAGTCGGTTTTTCATAATTAGTGGCTATCATCGATCCTTGATTTCCTTTATTTAAAGATGTAAGCTTTTTATCAGCTATTTTCTTTCTACATTCGGAAGCTTTGTGCCCTATTTTCGAATAATAATTGCACTTGAAATTTCGGTAACACCTTTCCGAGGAAAAATTTTTGTTTGGATTCATTTTCCATTTTTCATTCTTCTTCTGTTCTTGATTATTTCTTTTATTTTCTATATAATATGCGTTTTGTGAATCTTGAGTGGATTTTCCTTTCCTGGCATCCCATTCTTCTAGCATTTTAATTTTCAAAGATTCGGGTTTAGGTAACTCATCTCTGGATTCTATAGCGCATCTAAAATTTTCGAAGTTCTCAGGAACACTATATAGAAGTAGAATTGATAATAAATCATCCGCGATTTCTATTTCCATATTTTTCAGTTTATCAACTATTTCGAAGAAAATATTTAAATGATCAGCCATCGTTTCATTTATGGACATTTTTCTAAACAGAAGTTGTTTTAACAGAGTTGCTTTCTTTGCGGGTCCCCTCGATTCATAAACATCTTTCAGCTTATTCCATACGGCACTTGAAGTCGTACAATGCTTTATATGACTCAGTTCACTAGGATTTATAGAAAGAATTATATCTGCACGAGCTTTTTGATCAGCTTGGAGCCACTTCTTTTCTTCGGCGGTTCTTCAGCCGGTTTAATTTCTTTACCAATTACGTAATCCCAATGATCATTTTTGATTAATACAGCTTCGATTTGAAGCTTCCAGCTATCAAAATTATCTTTTCCGAGCTTTTCAATTGTCGTTACATGAGACATAATTATGCAGAGTCTCTCACAGCCAGAAATAATGCAAATGATAAACAGAATGAAGAACAATTCTTACTTTCGATTAGGCTTAAGAGTTCCAAATCCGAATGTTCGAATTAAAAATAATTTCTGCAAATTATAGCGCAGTGGAAGCGTGCTGGGCCCATAACCATTTGTAGGTGTATGAGGCAAGCAGAGTTTGCAGATAGCACGACATAAGACATTTATTTACAATTAAACGAAGACAAAATATATACAGCTCGTATGCGACTGACCGCCGACATTTTTCTTAAAGTAAACAACTGCTCTCGCTTCCAGAGCATCATCATTGTAACTGTACGCGCATGCGCCATATGTGCGGAGAAGAGAAAATGGACGTTGTATTCCAACAATTATGAAACATTAATTGTATTTTTATATTGCAGTAGCTAGCAGGAGTTTCCGGAGACGTTCCAGAGATGTTTTAAGTATTGTCTGTATTTCTTTATATGTATATTATAGTTCATCGTTATTTATTAGTAGTTTTATGTTAGAGAATGAAGTGTAGTGACGTCACCAGTCTGGATTTCAGATTGCAAAGGTGGCATACCCCTTTTACAATCTTATGTGGGGGGGTGTCATGCCTGGTGACGCCGGAGTTTATGGCGACCCTTTTTTTTTCCTTTTCTTACTACTGAGTAAGAGAGACGGGAGGAGTGTTTGGCGGGAGGCCAGGTTTTAAGACGTGTGCGTGCGGTGGCACGTTATGAAATTAAGTATAATTGTTGATAGAAGGAATAATATTATTATAACTGCTGCTGCTACGGCAAATGTTCATTTATATATATATATATGTACTTCATGTTCTGTTGTGACGTGCTGTCCCAGTAAACTGGTTTATTCGTGAAAAATATCTACATTCTTCTGTGATTATAAAAGTATAGAATAGAATGATTTCGGTGAGATATCGAGCTTGAGATTTAAAAAGATATGAATGAGGAGAAACCCGGAGGGGGTTTTTTAAGGATATCACACATATTGTTGTCATTGTTATTGTCGTATTATTGTATTTTAATCTGGAGGCACGGCAGTGCCGCCGCCAAGTCGAGAAAGCACGGCCGTAAGCAACTCAGGGCACTTTTGACCCCCCCCCCCCCATATCTCCGCGCTGGAGTATCCCAAAATTTGAAACTTCATTTTTCTAGTGTATTTGGCACACAGGACCAAAATTTAAAATTACAACTTTCTGTCTTTTCTAGTTCAGACGATCTCAAACATTCGATTTTTTGTCACTCACTCACTCACTAGTTCACACGTCATCAAAAAGATTAGGGAGATCCCATAGCCCTAGAAACTTGACATTTGGAAAAAAGGTAGTGTTTAGGATACAAAGAAAGGAAAAATTATAAAATCCGGAAAAATTTTGAAAAAAACATTCGAAAATTCAACAAATTCCATCAAAATTGAAAATTGAAAATAATACGAGCTTGTAGTCTTAGAAACTTAAGATTTGGTGTGAAGGTAGTGTTTAGCATCCAGAAAAAGAAAACATCAAAAACACCAAAAAAATCGAAAGCGAAATTGAAACAATCGAAAAAATCGAAAAAAAAAACAACGAAAATTTGAAGACAATCCGATTTTGTTGCGCTAGAAAATTCAAATTTGGAATAAAGGTAGTATTTAGGATACAGAAGAAGAAAAATTTGAAAAAATCCTGAAAAATCGAAAAAAAATTTAAAATTTCAAAAAATTCGAAAAAAATTGAAAATATGAAAATAATTTGATCTTTTAGCCTTAGAAACTTAAAATTCGGCGTAAAGGTAGTGTTTGGAATTCAGAATAAGAAAAAATTAAAAACACAATAAAAATCGAAAATAAAATTAAAAGATCGAAAAAATCGAAAAACATCGAAAATTTGAAAATAATTCGATTTTGTAGCACTGGAAACTTGAAATTTGGAATAAAAGCAGTATTTAGGATACAAAAAAATTAAAAAAAATGAAAAATCCAGAACATACGAAAAAAAATTCAAAAATTCAAAAAATTCGAAAAATTCGAAAAATTCGAAAAAAGTTGAAAAAATGAAAATAATTTGATCTTTTCACCTTAGAAACTTAAAATTCGGCGTAAAGGTAGTGTTTGGAATTCAGAATAAGAAAAAATTAAAAACACAATAAAAACCGAAAATAAAATTAAAAAATCGGAAAAATCGAAAAACATCGAAAATTTGAAAATAATTTAATTTTGTAGAACTAGAAACTTGAAATTTGGAATATAGGTAATACTTAGAATAAAAAAAATTAAAAAATCCATAAAATTTGAAAGAAAAAAAAATCGAAAATATGAAAAAATCGAAAAAAAAATTGAAAAAAGATTGATTTGTTGGAATTTTCCTGAATTTTTAATTTTGTATCTGGAGGCACGGCAGTGCATCCGCCAAGTTGAGAGAGCACAACCGTAAGCATCCCTTTCTGGAAGCAACTCAGGGCACTTTTGACCTCCCCATATCTTTGAGCTGGTATATCCCAAAAACCTGAAACTTCGTTTATATAGAGTGTGGCAAATAAGACATTTAAAATTTCACATTTCTGTCTTTTCTAGTGCAAACGATATATAAACTGGAAGTTTCGATTTTTTGTCACTCACTCTCTCACTCACACGCGTGATCAAAAAGATTAGGTGGATCCCGTAGGCCTAGAAAATTGAAATTTGGAATAAAGGTAGTGTTTAGGATACAAAGAAAGAAAAAATGATAAAATCCAGAAAATTCGAAAAAGAAAAAATCATTCGAAAATTCAACAAATCCAACAAAATGGAAAATTGAAAATAATACGATCTTGTAGTCTTAGAAACTTACAATTTGGTGCAAAAAAGGTAATGTTTAGAATTCAGAAAGAAAGAAAGAAAGAAAAAAAAAAACATGAAAAACACAATAAAAATCGAAAATAAAATAAAAAAATCGAAAAAAAATAAAAAATTTGAAAATAATCCGATTTTGTTGCGCTAGAAACTTGGAATTCTGAATAAAGGTAGTGTTTAGGATACAAAATAAGGAAAAATTTAAAAATCCGGAAAATTCGAAAACAAAATTCGAAAATTCGAAAAAGTCTGAAAAATTGAAAATAATTTAATCTTTTAAGTCTTAGAAACTTAAAATTCGGCGTAAAGATAGTGTTTAGGATTCGTAATAAGGTAAAATGAAAAACACAATAAAATTCGAAAATAAAATCGGAAAAATAACGAAAATTTGAAAATAATTCGATTTTTTAGAGCTAAAAACTTGAAATTTGGAATAAAAGTAGTATTTAGGATACAAAAAAACAAAAACAAATTAAAAAAATCTGGAAAATTCGAAAAATTGAAAAAAATTTGATCTTGCAGCTTTAGAAACTAAAAATTCAGCGTAGAGGTAGTGTTATACAGAATAAGAAAAAATTAAAACAATAAATTCGAAAATAAAATTAAAAAATCGAAAATTTGAAAATAATTTGATTTTATAGCGCTAGAAACTTGAAATATGGAATAAAGGTAGTATTTAGGATACAAAAAAAGAAAAATTAAAAAATCTCGAAAATTCGAAAAAAAATTCGAAAATTCGAAAAATTGAAAAAAAGTTGATCTTGTAGCTTTAGAAGCTGAAAATTCAGCGTAAAGGTACTATAGTCATTTAGGAAACAGAAAAAGGGAAAATTAAAACACAATAAATTCGAAAATAAAATTAAAAAATCGAAAAAGATCGAAAATTTGAAAATAATTCGATTTTGTAGCGCTAGAAACATGAAAATTGTAATAAAGGTAGTATTTAGGATACAAAATAAGGAAAAAATGAAAAAATCCAGAAAATTAGAAAAAAAAATCGAAAAAAAATCAAAAATTGAAAATAATTTGATCTTGTAGTCTTAGAGACTTAAAATGTAGCGTAAAGGTAATATTTACGATTCAAAAAAGAAACTTTTAAAAATTTGTAAAATTCGAAAATAAAATCGAAAAATCGAAATATCTGTAAACAATCAAAAATTCGAAAACAATTCGATTTTGTAGTTCTAGAAACATGAGTTTTAAGATAATTGTCCTATTAGCTAGTACACCGCCCCTAATTGTTTTATCTTTTTTTACCCCGGATTATGCATTTTTTTCTTTTAGTTTACGAATTTCGGTATAGAAAAGTTCCGCTATAGACCGGCTACGTTATGGGCGGTTTCTTTATAGGCATGTTTGTTTTCTTTCACAGGTTATACTCTATTTAATTTGCATATAAAATATGGATTGTTAAATGATGTTAGCACCAAAATTTTTTTCACAGCTCCCCCTCTTCTCCCGACATTACTGGCTGGTTATGGCTTGATAGTCCTTTCTAAAAAAATCATGGTGACTCTAAGATTATCTTGATTTATCTTTCAATTGAACCTAAATGATCCTAAGAAGACGGATCAAAGAATTACTATATTGGCATGACAATCAGGAAACTTATAATTTAATTAAATAAATTTATAAAAAGTCGAAGGTTTGGAAATAATTTGATTTTGTAGTCCTACCAGCTTGACATTTGGCGGAAAGGTAGGGTTTAGGATACAAAATAAGGAAAAATTTAAAAATCCGGAAAAAAAGACCAAAAAAAAAAAAAAAAAAAAAAAAAACCCTTCGAAAAATCGAATATAGTTTGATCTATTGAAAGTTTCCGGAAATTAAAATTTTAGCTTTCTTTTTATCCTAAATAGTACGTTTGTGCTAAATATAAAGTATCTAGGGCTGCGAGTAATATCTCAGATGGATAGCACCTTTCCTGGAAGCAATTGAAAGTACTTTTGACTCCCTCCTCCCATAAAGTAGTGCTTGCCTAGTTACCTGAAATTTCTTTAAGGTAACTTTTTCGAAAATCAGTGGATGATCTCCAAAAAGAGCCCAAAATCAAGAAAAAGGGGATTATTTACAAAAAGAAGTGAAATCTCATTAAAAAGTCACCTGTAAAAAAAGCAGCCAAGTCTCGTAACTCATTTACCGTAAAAAGTACTGAGATCGTATAAAGCCAAGTTTAACTATCTTATTAATTCTGAAATTTTCATTCACAAATCACTCCTAGTCTCTATTATTATTTTGTGACTTGGCAATGAAGTAGCACGATAATGTGATGTATATAGTTAGTCTTAATCAAATAATCCTATAACATATTAAGGTGTAATAATTTCCCTGTGCGTATATAATTTGCCTGAATTAAATTATCCATCCCATCCCATACATAGTAAGGTGTAATAACTTCCCTGTGCTGCGTAATTGCCAAGTCACAAAATAATAATTAACTAAACATGTAGAGACTAGGAGTGATTTGTGAATGAAAATTTCAGAATTAATAAGATAGTTAAACTTGGCTTTATACGATCTCAGTACTTTTTACGGTAAATGAGTTACGAGACTTGACTGCATTTTTTACAGGTGACTTTTTGAGATTTATGTTAACCCGGGCAAAGTCGGGTGATTCTGCTAGTTTAATATGTTTATTAAAAACTCACAAATCAAATTTTCATGGATACAATATGCGTCTTTTAAATACCCCAGTGATTTTAACATATTAAAAGAGATGTCACTGTTCATGCTTATAATAACAATAATATCAGAAAGAAAAACACATAGCCATATGAGGAAAACATTTAAATATATCAACCCTAACAAGAATATTTACTGTGGTAACGACATAGGATGATATTGGCCGCGTGTTTCCATAACATGGTGTAGACAGACGATAAACGGGTGTGAAGGCGGGTGTAGTGTCGCCAAATGTGTCACAGGCCTGAAAAATTCAGTGACGGAAAGAAAGACAGACAGGGAAGTGTCAGGGTATGAAAACAAGCATGATGAGTCGAGCATGTGGTTCTTCCCCCTATTAATAAATACGATCCCTATTTCTGCATAGGAAAAAAAAAGAAAATATTTGGATGACACGTGAGAGCTTACAGATATAAACTTTAGTGTGCAGATCTCAAATCGTAAGATTTGGTTTTATGGATTTTTAACGCTATCGTATTTTCATATATAGTCCTGAGGGGGGAGTGGGGAGAAAAAAAAGCTGTAAAATCTCCCAATAAGGAATACTCGGTACTAGCCATTTTGTCTTTTAAATACAGGTACCCTTCACTGTTAAAAATTTGCAGCAAACTGTCCAGTCATTTGACCGTTTTTATAGAAAATAGTTACATAACCGTAATTGAACTTTATTCTGACCATAATATGGGCCATAATATGGTCACAATATAGTAAAATTGCGGTTATGTAACCGTTTTCTCTAAAAACGGTCAAATGACTGGACAGTTTGCTGCAAATTTTTAACAGTGTTTATTAGGAAGTATCGCTGAAAAAACATATATATATCGTATTTCCTAAGGAGATATTTTAAAAATACGAATGCATAACAGGTCACAGGCCCATAAGTTTAACATTAGCAAGGGGAATTTGAGATCTCACTGACCAACAGCCTTAAATAGCGATGTCTCTTAAAGGAGGTTTTACTGTATTACAATAACCATGTTTACACTTTTTTTATTTCACTCAACTTGGTTTTTGTATTAAAGATGAACTTTTGTAATCGATTTTTAACTGATTTCCTGATATGTTAGAATTATATAAACAATCATATATACAAAGGTGTGTTTCGGATGAAAATATAATCTTTTAATACTTTTAAAACTTACGTATAAAGTAATAAATTAATTTTAAGGTATTTTTCCGTTTGCCAGTCACAGGTGATAAATTGCCAAATATTCTTTATATGGTTACAACTGTATACGAGTTACAACAACAATGGATTTAATGATGCGCCAAACCACGCTCATAAAAAATCTAGTCGGATGTGCCAATCCCCAATTTTTTTTTTTACCTCACACAGGTTTCGCATACACTAAATAGAATCAGCACCAATTTATATCAAGGTCTAACTGAATCTAAAGTTTTATTAAATTCCATGCATTAGTTCTTGAGATATGACTATTGCTAAAATCGTGTAAATCCTGCAAAATTCAGCATAACAGCGCCACCTGTTTGGAGATTTAGACCAAAACCAATCAACAACAACTTATGTCAGCGTCTAATTGAATCTGAAGTTTGATGAAAATCCGCGCATTAGTTCTTGAGATATAGCTATCTTAAAAATAATGAAAAAAGTTGTATAGCAGCGCCACCTGTTGGGATATCTACACCAAAACGTAATCGGCGTTTATTTATGTCAAGGTCTAACTGAATCCGAATTGTGATGAAAATAAGTGCAATAGTTCTTGAGATAGAGCTATTGCGAAAATCGGGAAAAATGCAACATAGCAGCTCTACCTGTTGGGCTATTTTCACCAAAAACTAATCAGCGCCAATTTATATCAGGGACTAACTGAATCTAAAGTTTCGTGCATATTAAATTTCGTGCATTGGTTCTTGAGATACAGCGTACACAAAATTTGTGTCCCATAAAGACAGAGTCACAGACAGGCACTTTCTAAAAACAGTCAAATCGTGTTCAGAACCTTCTAAAACGTATAAATCCGTCGAAAACCGGAAGTCGAAAATTTTCATGAATCCAATACTTTCTTCTTGTAAAGATAGAACAAAGTAAAAAAGGCCAACTGTATGTGCTGCAACAAAGAAATTTTTTAAGCACTGTAAAGTTAGAAAATATTAATAACTAATAGATTGACACAGAGATTTTTGTGGCTAGGGCTATGTTTAATTTTTACACTCTTTTATTTAATTTAACTTGGTTCATGTATCTAAACATGAAATTTTGTAATCGATTTTTAACTCACTTCCTAGTAGGTTAGAATTATAAAAATTATGTACAGAGGTGTATTTCCGATGACATTACAACATTTTAATTTTGTTACAACTTAATTATAAACTAGTAAATCTGCAGATCAGGGGCCTCAACGTCAGCTCTACAAGTCATTTTTTTTTTAATCTCATTTTTGATATCATTTAACATCGTACAATCTGCAATTATTATTTTTTCAATTGCATGCATATTTATAAGCATATAAAATTCTTCGAGTGTTCCAGAAATTAAGAATCCTTAAATTAAACACGGTGTTATACAATGATATTTCGAAATTCTGATGAACTGCTTATTCTTTAATTTTTTAAAATAAATAGGTATTCATCCCCCTGCAGTCTCATTAAATTTACATTCATTTTGATTATTAAAAAAAAAAAAAAAAAAAGATATTTCACTAAAATAGTGCAAGTTTCTTGAATTTTATTATTTTATACTCTTTGAAATACGGTTGCTAAGCAACGGATAAATTAAAGTGGTAAGTAAAAATAAACGCTTTTAAAAATTGTAAAAAATATGAAAATAAGATGTTTATATTTCCCGAACAGATGCAAAAACATTTTCAAACATTTTAAGCAATTAATTTCTAAATTCTATTAAATTTATCGGCAAAATTTTAAAACTATTAGAAAAACCTATCGAAAATTTAATATTCATAATTTTACGTCTAAATCCATTATGCAAATATTCCAATTTTCATTTCAGATAAAAAATGAAATTTGAAAAATCGTCTGCAACCCCATAAAAAAGCACTATGACCTAAAAAGAAATGCTCTATATTTTCTGAACGATTGAACAAAGTGTAACTAAAAACTATGTAGCTATAATTCCGGGTACCTCATCAAGATACCCACCAAAAACAAACCTAATCGAGCTTTTTTTTACGGCAGTTATCGCGGAACAGACAGACAGAAACCAAAAACTTTTCGGGCTCCACAGTGAACCTTCACTGACGTTTCGACAATTAATAGCTTAATTTTAAACTATTATTCCGTTAGTCCACCACAGGTGAAAAAAGGCCAAATGAAAAATAAAGAGTATAATATATTTTTCAAAAAAACACACTTTAAACAATTAATAATTTCATAGTAATTAAAGTATGATTTACACGTTGAGAAATCCATTTAAAAATCCTAGAAGGATGATTTAAATAATGATTTTCTTTTTCTATCCTGTTGCCAATCTTAAAAAAGAAACAGAGCGATAATTATAATTTGTTTAATAAATTCACTAGCTCACGCTTTCTATCAAGCATAAAAAAGGTGAATTTCCCGCAATCACGTGGTCTAACTATTAAAAAATTTTGCACTCTATTGAAGGCGGTTCTCAAAAAAATATTTTTCCTCGCTCAACAATTCGAAACTTTCTAACACATTTTCTGGCTCATTTTTAAACGTAAAAGCATGCTACTTGCAGACATGATTATTGCAGTGATTTGTAATCAAACAATTTTTAAAGTTTTTGTTAATTAAATATAACTTGAGTTATAAGCGATTGTTGTCTCGTGACAAAAGTTTTTTCCCCTTCCAAGCTGCCGCGTGAGGAAATTCGGTTCATAATCTGAAAGTTATTCTGCCTTTTACAGAAAAAATTGAAAAAACTGTTGGATTACATAGTCTCTGAATAAGAGCACCAGCCAATTTCATGCGTTTGCGAATAAAATTGAATAAAAAAATTTATTTAAATAAATGATTTCAAGAATAGTAAAATAATTTTTTCAATCAAGAGTTTATTTCCCATCCATTATCCGTGATTCTATAGAAATATATTTGCGAAAAGATTGCATTTGCAACGAAGCCGCTTCCTTTGAATTAGCTAAAATTTGGCACGCGATGATCGATAGATTGAAAAAGCAATAAAAATAAATAAAAATAAATAATAATTTTCACGTTTCCCAGTTTGGCCAATTTAAGCACCTGCTATCTTTGGACATGCGATCTCGTGGTTTATGTTCACCATTTTCAAAAATTTGCGAGAATATTGTATTTATCATTTAGATCCGAAGATGTCACCGATAGTGTTAACGAAACATATGTAATCTACATTAAAAAGGTATTTTAAATATTCCGTGTTATGTTTTTTATCACTTTAAGCATTATTAGACTTTAATTTAAAAAAAACAAATGTGTCAGACAGTAGCCAGTTTGGATTTGAGAACAGCGTTAATTTACTCCAGGCTTCATTATGATAACTTAGAATTGCAGGAAGAGGGAAAGTAAAATAGAAAGAGTTTTTCTTTCAAATTGAAATCTTACATCTGCGATTTCTCCAAACTATTCCTTTAATAAGATTCCCTTTCTTTTTACATTCACTCAAAAACGCGTATTGTGCTTAATAAGGTCTGGAACATCTTCTGCAGCGGGTAATGGTGATATCTCTGTATGACACATTGCAGCTGTTGTTCTATATTCTTCACCACCCACGGAATGAATAAGGGTGCGGTTCAGAATTAATTTGATAAAGTAATGCGAGTGTTTTTGAAAAAAAAAAAAAAAAAAAAAAAAAAACTTTTGTATTTGGAGGATAAAGTAAAAAAAGAGAAAATCTATTCATTTATTTCTTGTTATTCTTACAAGACCTCAAGTTCAAACTTTGAATTTGAACTTGTTCTTTTAGCATTTTCTGCTATTATTTTTGAATTGCAAGGTCTTTAATTCTAACTAATTGACACTTGAAGTCAATTGTTGTATCAAGTAATAATAAGTAAAATAAGTCTTTTTTTTTTTTTTTTTTTTTTGCTGTCCCAGAATTTTTAAGATTCAGTTATGAGGTTGGACCAATTTTTTTTTTAAGACGGAGCCAAAATAATACCAACATTTATCGCCAAAAAACATTCAAACACATTAATAAAAGCCGATTCCACCAACTTCAATACATTTCTACCATTTAATGCCAACAAATCAATACTAAATTTCAAAATTGATAAGCTTCCGGTGTATAATAGAAATTAATCAAACTCACACGAACTACTTGATCTACTGATAAATCTTTGATTACATATATGTTTCAGCGATTAGGACATGTGGCAAACTGTAATAAAGATAGAATTGTGAATTTTCTAGTCACTTCGAATCCCATTTCGATCAATTTGGAATTGGAAGTTTGGCGACAAATATGAGGTTTTTTGCTGTCGTGAAGCAGAGTGACTATAGTGACCATGACCAAATAATACGATGGCAAGGTTCAAACTGCTTGGTACAAAGTTTAAATTACTCTTGGGTACCTATACCAAATGCAATCCAGTATTTATAGTGCGTCCTTATCTAGTCAAGTTCCAAATAGGCCATAGGGTGCCTCGATATGAGACTGACGACATACGGGATATAAAATTTGATTGACTGAGACGATTCTGGGCAAAAGCGATTCGCCAAGCACTTTGGCGAACATGCTATTATCCCAAGCTAATGTTTGTTAACATATCTCACTCCAATATTAGAGTTCGTCCAGGAGAGTATCATCAAGTTCTACAATGTAGGTTTGCCATAGTTTGGACAAACGCTTCTGTCTAAGCACAATCTGAGCATGTCCCCTGTGCGTATGTCGCTACTTTCATAGAGAGGCAATGACTGAAAATTATCAACTCTACCTTTCTGTGATGAAAGTAGACATTTAAACTGCTCTTTATCCATGTGACAGCTTCAGATTTCTTCATTGTGCATTGGCAAATGACACTAATTTCTCTTTAACGATGTTGTTCATGGCGTGAACGACGATTCAAATGGAGATGTGCAATTCGAACGTGGTTTTGCTTTTGAGCTTTATGCAACAAATGCGGTACCCAATGATCTCTATATCATTTTTTGCCTGCTTGCCTACCAAAATATAGCAATATTTGCATAATCGCATTCAACATTCTCAATCAAATCGCCAGTCCTCAAGGTCGTCTTTACAACGATTGTTTCAATTTCGTGTGTTCGTCTAAGATCTTGGCTGATAGCTGAAATTGATGTATACATAATCCATTTTGAAACTGGGAGTACCATTGAAATGCTGGTGTGTTGCTGTTACTTTTTTCATAAAAAAGAGTACAATTTTGTTTCTGATGAAAACAACTATTTATCTGTATATCGAATATTATCTGTATAACTTAAAACGCAAGGCCAATTCTTTCAACAGTCACTACTGCATCAATTTACTTTATTTTGGTCTTAAATGAAAGATTTTATACGAATTGGCCTTTTTTCGAACTGAGTGAGAAGGTGTCCATGCCGGAAGTCGAACCCAAGACTTATGGCTTTTGATTGATTTAAAAATAATGAAGTGTATCTACGTATTCATCGTTTAATGGCGTTTCATTACCTGTGCAGTATATTCCCTTGAGCTGTTTACGTGGCAAACCAGATGCTATTGGGAAAAAATGTTAGTTGATTTAAGCCAGGGGTCTAGGGTTCGACTCCTGGCCTGGACGCTTTTTCACTGAGTTGGACAATTGTCAATTCTTATGATATCTTTACCAATCAATTTTATTGAATTCAAATAGATGTGTCAAATTTAGTTTTTGTGGTCATACTTATAATTACTATTCATTATTGGCAATTCACAGATGAAAATTACTTTTCGCGCATGCGCAATCAAACATTCAAAACTGACTTTAAGTGCGTGCTCATAAGGTGGTTCTCAAATGATCTGCTGAACATCGCAAAAATTTCGGACGCAATTTTTGACTCCTTTTTAAATGCAAAGGCATGAAATTAGCAGACCTGACTATTGAAGCGATTTGGAATCGAAATGAGTTTTCCATGTTTTGATAAATAAATTACTTATCGAGTTATAAGTGATTCGCCTCAAGTGACAACGCGTTTTTCTCCTTTCTGATGCTGAAGCATCGGGAATTCGGCTCAAAACGTCGACTTTGAAAGTGTTTTCTGAAAGATATCCTCCCTTTACCAAAAAAGGGAAAACGTGTTTCGATTACAAAGTTTCTGAATAACAACACCTGCCCATTTCATGAGTTTCTGAACAAAAATGAATTAAAAAATTGTGTCTGAAAGTAGTCCCTTTGGATTTGAGAATAGCCTAAACTCATTTCGATTCCAATATTCAGGTCTACAAATTTCATGCCTTTGCGTTTAAAAATGAGTCAGAAATTGAGTCAGAAAGTTTTGCGTTGTTTAGCAGATCATTTGAGAACCACCTTAAGTGAGATGGAAATTGTCTATTTCGAGATGTTTTCCATACTATTATGGGATTCCTGTTTCCATTGCGTCCAGTCCTTCTCGGCAGATGGCAGCACTAGAAACCCAGCGGTGCTTGTCGTGTTGTGGGTTGTGGTTGTCAACTGTTAACATAGCGTATACGTTGGAAGCGCTGGTTGGGATCACGGAGGAAGATGGGAAAACGATGGAAGACGAGTGGCTTGTCGTCCTTTAGATGAATCTAATTCAGCGATTAAAGATGCTGATGTGTCTATCGTACATATTGTCTGTAAATAGATTAGTCTTTCAATAAGATTATTTAAAGATTTAGAGAAGTGTAAAGTTATTTTTTTTTTCCCAAAGTGTCGTTGTCAATTACTATACTATTTATAATATAAATGATAATCATCTCCAAATCAGGTTAGAAACTGCTGCTAGTGAATCAGTAGTAGTTTTATAAAGATTCTGGAAAAACAAAACAAAAAAAAAACTGCATACTAGCCGTCACGTTAAGACGAGTTCAATCTTGCATATAATTAATTTATTTCATATTAAATAAAATTTATATAAAAATATAAGAAATTCAGACGCAGCAATGTGAAAACTATTAAAAATGACTTCGTTAAAATACATTTTTAATTATTTTTTATGTGTAACAATTAGAAACGCGTGGTTTAAGTATTAAAAGATTCTGCGCTATATTTAGAAGTGCAATGTTATGATGTTATGAATGAGGAGAAATTAAATAAGAGATATAGTAAATAAAGTAAATACCAAAACATTTAATATGCGTGTTTGTTTTTTCTCTAATTTGGAGAAAATTATAAACTGCTATCATATACGCACAGGGTATAAAAAGGAGTAAACAGTTGATGTAAATTGAATCTCTTGTGAATAACCATTTTTTAGATTTTCAAAAACAGATGTTATTTAATTAGCTGTACGAATTGAAGTAATAATTGAGTATTTAAATACTTTTTAAGTTAATAAGAAAGAAATTGAAATTGATTTAAAAAAGAAGTGTTACCAAATAGCGATACTTTTTTAGCTTGGAGAAAATCATACACTGCCATGATATATGATAAAAATGAGTAAAAAGTTGATGGAAATCGGATGTAAATTGAACCTCTTATAAATTTACAAAAAAAAAAAAAAAAAAAAAAAAAAAAAAAACACGATATTTAATTAGCTGTACGAATTGAAGTAATAATTGGATATTAGAGTACTTTTAAAGAAAAGAATAAAGAAATTGTTTGAAATTGAAAGAAAAATAAATGTCTCCAAATAACCATACTTTTCTAACTAATGTTTTTAAATTTATGTTAAGATTTTCCTAGTTTTTTTTTTTTTTAAATTATATCCAGTTTAATTTTTTCTTAAAATATGCTTTGCACGTGTAATGTAATTATTATCATTATTTTTTTTATATTCGAGTTCAAAAATTTGCAAGTAGAAATTGTGGGACAAAATACAATCCACTTGAGACGAATGTCTGGTTAATGAGGGCAGTTTTATTTTCTCCATCATTTTTTATTTGCAATTAATGTGGTTCTCAATAACATGTGAACTTTCTGACACATTCTCCGACTCATTTTTAAACGTAAAAGCATAAAACTAGCATGTTTGACAATTGAAGTGATTTGGAATCGAAATGAGTTTTCCATTTTTTTGATAAATAAATTATTTGCCAAGTTATAAGCAATTCGTGTCATGTTATGACACAATTTTCCCCCTTTCTGGCTCTGCTGCCTCGGGATTTCGATTCAAAACGCCGATTTTGACAGTATTTTTCTGAAAAATCTTCTGCTTTTACCAAAAAAAAAAAAAAAAAAAAAAAAAATGGAAAACTCATTTCGATGACATAGTTTTTGAATAAGAACCCCTGCCAATTTCATCTGTTTCTGAACAAAAATGAATTCAAAATTGTGTCAGTAAGTAGCTTCTTTGGATTTGAGAACAGCCTTAATGTTAAGTATATCGCTTAATACGTACTACTCATCGGATAATGTGGACATTTTTTTCACAAACTGACCGAGCAGAATCGAAACTTCTTTTGTATATAATTTTTTCAGAAGCAACTTTGATTTGAATTTTGTTATTGAGAGATCAAGAAATGGTCAGTGACAATAATGAAGGGGAAAAAAATCTTTCTAATCACCGAAAACGTGAGAGGTTCAAAAATTGCTAATGTCTGTTCACGAATAGTACTAATACCAATCAAAATATGATGTAACAGACCAAACTTTCGAGTCTGTTTCAAAATGGCTGGGTAGAAAGATTATTTCTTCAACTTTCACAAAGAAATATGAGACATTACTTTAATTAAAGTAAAATTATGTAAGTAATACAGCAATTTCCTTGCGCATTTTGTTTGTCCAGAATAATTGATTCTTTTATATTAGCAAATTGTCATTAATTTACTTTTTTACTAAAATTATAAATTTAAAAAAAAAAGTTGGTTTCCTTTAGTGTAAAGTTGGTAGCCTATTTAATTTATGTTAAAATTAAATTCTTCGAGTGTGTCTCAAAACTCGAAAATGACAGGGTAAAAAGACCATTTGTTCAATTTTCACAAAGAAATATGAGGCATTACTTTAATTAAAGTAAAATTATCTAAGTAATACAGCACATTTTGTTTGTCCAGAATAATTTATTCTTTTATATTATCAAATTGTCATTAATTTACTTTTTTACTAAAATTATAAATTTTAAAAAAAGTTGGTTTCCCTTAGTATAAAGTTGGTAGCCTATTCAATTTATGTTAAAATTAAATTCTTCGAGTGTGTCTCAAAACTGGAAAATGACATGGTTAAAAGACCATTTGTTCAATTTTCACAAAGAAATATGAGACATTACTTTAATTAAATTAAAATTATCTAAGTAATACAGCACATTTTGTTTGTCCAGAATAATTTATTCTTTTATATTATCAAATTGTTATTAATTTACTTTTTTACTAAAATTATAAATTTTAAAAAAAAGTTGGTTTCCTTTAGTATAAAGTTGGTAGCCTATTTAATTTATGTTAAAATTAAATTCTTCGAATGTGTCTCAAAACTGGAAAATGACAGGGTAAAAAGACCATTTGTTCAATTTTCACAAAGAAATATGAGACATTACTTTAATTAAAGTAAAATTATCTACGTAATACAGCGATTTCTTTGCACATTTTGTTTGTATAGAAAAATTTATTCTTTTATATAAGCAAATTGTCATTAATTTACTTTTTTTACTAAAATTATATATTAAAAAAAAAGTTGTTTCTTTTTGTATAAATTTGGTAATCTATTTAATTTTTGTTAAAATTAAATTCCATTCATTTAACGCGAGATATTATTTTACTTTACACCATTAAATGCTTTCATTATTTAATGTAGTCTCGGGTGTTCACTGTATTTATTTATTAGGTTGATGCAAAGGTTCTGTTATATTTTAATACCTAATTTTAATACATTTAATACCGGTAAAATTTTAATAACTGATAATTTTACCTATCAGTTCAAAACAAGCCGGTATAATAAAATTATCAGGTATTATAACTTTACCGGTATTAAAGGTATTAAAATACGACAGAACTTTTGCATCAACCTAATATATTTAAAAAGGTTTCTGGATGTATATTTTATCATTTTACGAAATTCAAATGTAAATTTGCTGATTATTTTTTTCAATCTTTATTTATATATGCTTAACATATGTGTATATAATAACAGGTTATTGACATCTGTGTAGGTCAAATCTATTTTCTTATAACTAATTCTGAAAATATATGGTTTTCTTTTTTAAAACGAATTTTTGATAAATGAGTGTTGTGCAATTTGTTTTGTTTCTTATACCAACTCAGCTCATCCTCATATTAATTTAATGTCCATTCCAACAATTTTCCAAAAATTATGAAATACCTGGGAAATAAATTATCCAATTAAAAAACCTCCTACAATTATGATTTAAGGAAATTCCGATAAACTGCCCTTGTAGAAAATAACAAAATTACCATGTTATTAAAGAAGGGAAGGGTGAGTAATAAAATAAATAATGCATTAGCTTACAAACATACTTGCAGCTTGCAGCCGCACTCAAAAAAGGACACAGAAACATCTCTGGAAAAAAAAATGTGCGTGGGGGTAAAGGTGATTATCGTCACTCGTTGCTCGTCATCATAGGGTGCTATGACACTCGGCAGCTTCTCAGGAATAACTTTCTAGACAATATTTTAAAAAGTATTTTTTATATGATATTTTTCTTCAAATCTGTATTTATATACTGTAAATAGAAATTACTTGGACGCAGCAAAAATAAATCCGTCCTGGATGTACTGTGTTACTAGTTAGTGCTTGTTACTAGTTAGTGCTTACTATTTAGACTTGCAGAATATTGGTGAATCACGACAATATTCTCAATACTGTAGATCCAGGACTAATTTAAAACACTTTTTTTTTCTTTTTTTTTTTTTGGGGGGGGGGGGGGGGTCTAACGCTGTAAAAAAATTCCGTATATTTACGGGTGATTTTAAGAGAAATTTCTGTATTTTAACGGAAACTTACTATTTTGAGTGGGAATCGTAAATTTTCACGGAATAAACGGGAAAATTTCTTTTTTATCCTTACTCGTTGAATATTATAGCGGAAATATTCCTTTTTAATTGAGAGAAAACGGGAAAATTCCTGTTAAATTTTTGTAACTGATGTTTTGGCCTGGTAACAAAGGCGCTTGATGTGGACAGTTGGTATAGGGGACAGGACATTCATCTTCTAATGGCGAATACTGGGGTTCGAATCTTTAGAATGGCAAGGCATTAAAAAACGGCTGGGATAATCTTCAATACAATTACTTGTTCCGTGTAAATATGCATCAGTATATATAATTATTATTTAGATTTTTTATTTTCGCTGTTGCTGACATTTATTTCCCGTCTTGAATAGCAGGAAATTTGAAAACGGGAGGATACAGAAACGGATAATAGACGGCAACTTTGCTGCCATGCAATATATTTTCCGATTTTTTAAGGATTTTTTTTTTTTACATTAAAAAAGTACCCCATGGCCTAAATAAAATGTATGGTATATATTTCTTTTCAATTCAAAATTCTTGAAAAAAAAATAATTTCATTTAAAAAAAATAAAAGTTTTTAATTTTAGCCATATTTAAAAATGGATATATTTCCCGACAGAACGACGCTTTTTTTTAATACTTTAGTAAGTATCCTTTTTCTTTTACCAAATAAAACTAATCATTTTTTACTTGAAATATGAATATGTATAGTAGAATTGAAAAATCCATGATAAAAGATCATAAACTGCTGTTTTTGATTATAAATATAAATGTGATAAATGATATGGAAAAATTGCATTTTATCCTTACTCTTTGAATGTTAGAACGGAAAAATTCCTTCCGAAACAGACAAACGAAAATATTCCTTTTTAATTGAGAAAAAAACGGAAAAGTTCCAGTTAATTTTTTTTTATTGATTTTTTGTCCTATAAAGAAATCGCTGGATGGGGCCAGACAGAGCATATCTAATAGAGCATCCTCTAATAGAAAATACAGGAGGTTTGAATCCGGAGGATGACAAGGCAATAAAAAGCAGCTGGGATAATATTTAATACAAATACTCGTTCCGTGTAAATATGCATCATTATATATAATTATTATTTATTATTATTATTATTATTATTATTATTATTATTATTATTATTATTTTGAAATATTGCGTTTTTGCTCACATTTATTTCCCGTCTTGAATAGCAGGAACTTTCCATCTTGAAAACGGGAGAATACCAAAACGGGAGGACAGAAGGCAACTTTGCTGCCAGTACATTTTCCGGTTTTTCGCTGTTTTTTTTTTCTTTTCACAGTAAAAAAATACCCAAGGACCCGAGTAAAATTTATGGCATACATTCCTTTTTCAAATGTAAATTCTTAAAGAAAAAAATATGTATTTTTTAAATATTAAATATTTTAATTTTGAGCCGTATTCAGAAATTGATATATTTTCTGACAGAACAACGCTTTTTTCAAAGTTTAGTAAGTATCATTTTTCTTTTACCAAATAAAACTAATTATTTTTTACTTGAAATATGAATATGTATGGCAGAATTGAAAAATGCATGATCAGAAAATCATACAATTCTGTTTTTTTTTTTTTTTTTTTTTTTTTTTTTAAATGTTTAAAAATAAACAGAAATCGCGTGTCTTAAAAAAGGGAAGAGTGAGCAATAAAATAAACTATGCACTAGTTTACAAACAGAGCGGTACTCAAAAAAGGACACAGAAACATCGCCGTAAAAATGTGCGTGGGGGTAAGGTGATTATCGCCACTTGTTGCTCGTCATCATAGGGTGCTGTGACACTCGACAGCTGCTCCCGAATGTTTTCTAGCCACCCACATAGGGGATAGCCCGACAGTTCTCAAAGAACAGTTCTTGGAAATTGGAAAAACACATGCAAAGCATCTATCAACACAGCACTGTATATTTTCACAGATTCTAATATTCAGTTTCTGACGGAACGGGGTCAAATGATATTCCTAAGATTCTGTTACGGATTTTTCTCCGTAACGTGCATGAGATATTCGTGAAGTAACCCATTCTTGTCATATTTTTCACTGACATAGTCAAGAGAACAGCGAGTGAAGAGACATTAAGACTATGTGTTTTGACGTGAAACTCCCTTTAGTTCATTTTTGAATCGGCACTGACTCTTCATTTTTGTAAACGGAAAAAAAGGAAGAAAGAAAGAAAGAAAAAAGTAAAAAAGTATAAATTTTTTATTATTATTTAAGAAACATTAAAGATTTTATTGTTTAAATTCTCCGTATAGCGTCATTTCAAGTTAGGGCCTCTAAACTGCAAATCTTTATACACTTTTCAGAACACTTTTTAGAACACTTATTTTGTCACCTTTTTTAGAACACTTTGAAGCGCATTTTTTGGAACAGTTTTTAGAATACTTCTGAGCACACTTATTTTGTTCAGCACACTTTCTAGCGCACTTTTTGAAAGCGGTTATTTCACAAGTGTTCCAAAATGTGCTCCCAATCTGTTCACAAATGTGTTACCAAGTTTAGGTTTAACAAACAACCTGAGCAGAACACTTTCGGTACACTTTCAGAACACTTTCTTTATAATGGAGCACATTCGGAACACATTAAGGAGACACATTCAGTACACATTAAGGTAGCTGGAACACTTTTTTTGAATTAAAGTGTTCCAAATGTGTTCCCAATGTGTGCTGAGAATTTGCAGTGTATACAGTATTCAATTTTTAATTATGTGTAATTGAGACAATCCAAAGCTTTAAGTGATTCATTTTTACACCTTTATTTAGCTTAATTTGGCTTTTGTATGTAAAGATGGAATTTTGTGAACCAAATTTTTCACTCACTTCCTGATAGGCTAGAAATATAAAAAAATATTTACAAAGGTACCTTTCCGATGGAAATACAACATTTTAATACTTTTAGAATTGAATTGCAAATTAATAACTTAATTTTAATGTATTTTTACATTATCCCGACACTGGTGATAAATCGCCAAATATTCTTTATGGTTACATTATTATACGAGTTACAAAAACAATGGAGTCAATTATGCGCCAAATCACCTTCGCTAAAATATGAAACCCATCTGCGAAATGCAACAACAAAGTATTGAGAAATAATAATAACACTAATAATAATAATAAATAGAAAAAAATATTCTTTTAATAGTTTAATATTAATTTTTCTTTCCTAATGTTTAGGGACTTCAACCAAATATGGTCACATTATCATTTTAGACAGAAAAATCTTCCGAGAAACGCTTTTCTGGTAAAGTACTTTTACTATGAGATTTTGCCCAGTAATATATTTAAACAATATAAAGTGGAGAAAAAATTATAATTTTTTTTTAGTAAATTCACTTTTTTGTGCTTTCTGTCAAGTGTAATTCAAAGCGGTGTATTTTAAAACATAGGGGTCAAACCCAAACTAACGTACTGTAACGGAATTTGTTTGGAACTTACATGAATTGCAATCATGAAATTGGGCGTGATTTTAAAGAAAAACACTGAATATTTATTTAAAAAAAAAAAAAAACCTATTTTTACTTTTATTTTACTCTAAACACAGTTTTTAACTTTTTAAATCAAGGTAGATTCATCCGTAACAAAACTTACAAGATCTTCAAGTGAACAAAAATAAAATATTTTTTACATTCAAATTTTGAACACACATTCATATGCTTTCTCTTTTAAGGCTGTTCTAAAATCTAAAGGAGCTACTTTCTGACACAATTTTGAATTCATTTTTGTTCGGAATTGAATGAAATTGGCATGTGTTCTTATTCGGAAACTATGCCATCGAAATAAGTTTTCCATTTTTTGGTAAAGGCAGAAGATCTTTCAGAAAAGACAGCCAGAAAGGGGAAAATTGTGTCGTCACGTGACACGAATCGCTTGTAACGCGATAGGTAATTTATTTTTAAAAAAATGGAAAACTCATTTCGATTTCAAATAGCTTCATTAGTCAGGCCTGCCAATTTTATTATTCTGCGTTTAAAAAATGAGTCAGAAAATGTATCAGAAAGTTTCGCGTTTTTGAACAAGTTATTTGAGAACCACCTTAAATGACAAAATGAGAAAAAAATGTCTTTTTTTTTCCTTACAGTATATATATTACGTTAGATAGTCCTAGGTCACCAAAATCTGTGTTTTGCGCAAAACGCGGAATTTTTTTAAATACTATATTCATTTCATCGTTAAAGAGCATTCATTCTAAAAACTATTTATGAATTCTAAAATTCTTGTCGTTTCTTACCATCTAATCAAAAATACGCTCGTCTTGGTCACTTGCACATAAGTTTATTCCATATACATGTGCATGCGTGTATATATTGTAAATAAGCACATAGTACATTCTGAATACGAACCTAATAAACTTAACTAACAATATTTTTCCTATAATTTTCTTGTGAAATCTCAGAAGAAGTTTTCTAGTGTTGATCGTTTTAATGCTGGGAAACTGGTTTTACAGGCTATGGCGTGCTGCCTAGTTTTCGTTTTTTTCGGTGGATAATCTTGACGTCAAATGTGGAAACTTAATGCGTTTTTTGACTAAATTGAGTTCCAAAATTTCAGTTGGAAAATTCAATAAAAGGTCTGACAAAATTGCACTGTACAAAATTTCCGTATATATATGAGTACTTTTATGTGAATTTTTTGTCTTTTAACGAAAACTCTTTATTTTGAATAAAAGTCATATTTTTTTCTCGGAATAAGCAGAAAATTTTCTTTTTACCTTTACACATTAAGAGGCTACTTCACTCACGCGAAAACACCTGTTCGCTAATGTTAATACTAAGGAGGCAATATTTTAAGATAGCTCGTTCGCATTTGAATATTTTTAAATGTTTTTTTTTTTTTTTTTTTCCCGCATTGGATAGCTAAGGTCGATCTATATGTAAGAAGTTTTTTTAATTTTAAAGTTTGGTTGTAGTTTTTTTTTTATTGAGGATACTTTCACTTTAGAAACCGGTTTTGAAAGTGAAAGCATCTTAATCAAAAAAACTTGTAATCAAAATCGAAAAAGCACAAAAGGGCTTGCATAGAGATTGACCTCAGCTATGCAATGCAATAAAATTAAATTAAATTAAATAAAAATAAATTAAAATTAAAAATAAAAATATTGAAATGCGAACGAGATATGTTATAATATTTCCCCCATATGATTAACATTAGAGAGCGGGTGTTTTCGCGTGAGTGAAATAGCCTCTTATATGGGTTGAAAACGGAAAAATTCTAGTTCAATTTTCGTAATTGATATTCAGGATTATAACCAGGACGTTGATTTTGGCCAGATGGTGTAGTGGATAGAGCACCCATCCACTATTGGAGAGTTCTCAGGTTTCTAACAGTGGAGAAGGCCATGCGATAAGAAACATGCGTAATGTGCAGTATATACCAGTTCTGTTTAAATATCCATCAGTATATATTATTATTTAGATTTTTTTTTTTTTTTAATATTGCACATATTTATTTTAAAACCAGTAATCTCGCGTCTTGAATAACGGAAAATTTTCCATGTGAAAGACGGGGGAATACCCAAGACGGAAGTTTTATGAAAAAGTTGGAAATTCTAAGTCAAACATGACAAATGAGGTGCGTTCGTACTATAAATAGTTTTATAAATATTCAGATCTTGGTGCAATAGCTTTTGCATTCTTATGAAAAAATGCATGAAAACAAAATTTATTTTATGTGCAGACTTCTATATTATATATATTAATTTTATTTTATGAAATTAAGTTTCAATACACTTTTAGAAACAATTAATTACAATTCTGTTAAATTAAAGTTATACTATGCGCAAATATCCAATACAAGACAATGTAAAACAATCATCGTTATTATTTCACTGAAAAAATGAATTATGACGTCTGTTATTATGATATGATTAATTTCCGTAATAAAATAAGTACATTTTGAGTTGGCAACATTTTATCTGTTGTTAACATTTACTGAAAATTCCAATGGGAAAGTTAAGCCTAGCTTTGAAAATTTTAGAATTTGAAATCTATATTTAGACTTCTTTTCTATGTAATACCTGGGAGCATGGCAGTGCGTCCGCCAAGCATCTACCCAAAAAACTGTCGGTAGATTATAGGATTGCTATAATTAAACAAATTTAGTATACAAATTCGGTTTTTAAATTCAGTGATACGGAAATAATACGACTCCATTATAAATAGGACATGGCAACCTAGAATCATTACCTATCATGGGATATCATTAAATTAATTACGTATGATAGGATTTAATAGATTGAAGAAATCTTTTATTAATATATTTTTAAGTTTTGATTAGATTTTCATAAAATTTGAAATGACTCGACAAAATTCTGCAATGATTATATATACAGTGGCTCACAAAAGTGTTCGTACACTTTAAAATTTCGCAGAAAAACTGATTTTCCCTGTAATTGATTTAGAATATGAAGTCCAATATTTTTTCACACCATCTCTATGTTATTCCAAATAACACCCAGCATTTTTTAAAATATTGACTGTATTCTTTTTTATCTAAAAATAAAAATAGAAGGAGGGAGAGAAAAAACACGCCACAAAAGTCTTCGTACACTGAAACATTTTCAGATAAATTCATAATTAATTAAAATTATCGTCTGTCATTCTATTTTTAGGTGCGTTCGTAATTATATAAATACGTAGCACCTATAGTCGTCGCTTGGTCCGTCCGTCTGTCCGTCCGTCTGTCTGTCTGTCTGTCTGTCCGTCTGTCTGTCCGTCCGTCTGTCTGTCTGTCCGCATATAACAACGCAAAAACTACCCAACCAAATGGTTTGCAATTTAAAATATATTATCTTTGCAGAATTTTGTCGAGACATTTCAAATTTTATTAAAATCGAATCAAAACTTTAAATTTCTTAATAAAAATATTTATTAAGAAATTTGAATTTTTTTTTTTAAATCGGTGCTTTTTTGTTATAGGAGCTTCCGAAGTTTAATCGTCAAGCGAGCGAGATACTTATTTTAATACAGAAATTAATCTGCAGACGATATAATTCATTTCACAGAATTAAAAATCATCAAGATCTGAATATTTATATAACTAGCTGATACATATATATCTGAATATTTATATAACTAGTTAAGATATTTGTATGAACAGTGTCATAAAATATATACTTAACTAGCTGTTTAACCCGTTCTACGCACGGGATATCATGAATTTAATTCTAAAACGTGCGTACGAACGCACCTCGTTTGTAACGTTTGACGTACAATTTCCAACTTGTTATTTTTGCATTTTGGTGACATTAAAAAATAGTTTGGCTTTATATTTTGCTTGTTTGGTCCGTAATATTCTATTTATTATTAAAAATGGCTCGTAATCGTAAAGAAACAACTAACAGCATTCGAAAATTAACTAGCTTTCATCATAATAGTGGTAAATCAGTTAGAAATATTGGTAAATTAGTTAATTTATCAAATTCTACAGTGCAGTATGTGATAAAATGCTTTAAAGAAGAAAATCAGATCGAAAACAAAGTAAGAAAAGGTCGTCCGTCAAAGTGAACACAACGTGATCAAAGAATTATAATTAGAAAAATTGTATAAAATCCACGTTTAAGTGCTGTAAAAGTTGCTACAGAATTTAATGAAAAATATTCTACTTCAACTTCACCTGAAACTGTTCGACGCGTTCTGAGATCAGCTGGATTAAATGGGCGTTCTGCCCGTAGAAAATTTTTTGTTAGTGCGAAAAACAGAAAGCTCAGGCTTTCTTTCGCAAAATCAATGATAAATAAACCCGAATCGTATTGGAATAATCTCTTATTTGCAGACGAAAGCAAATTTAACATTCTTGGCTCCAATGGGCGTGTAATTGTATGGAAAAGAAAAAAATAAGAACTTAATCCCAAGAACTTAGTTGGAGCAGTTAAGCATATTGGTGGAGGTGTCCTTGTGTGGGGGTGCATGACAGCATCAGGACTAGGTAATTTATTATTTATTGATGGCATAATGGATCATGCTCTTTATTTAAATATTTTAAAAGACAATTTAAAATTATCAGCCCAAAATTTGTGTATTGGAAATTGGAAACAACTTTGTTTTTTATCAGGATAACGATCCTAAGCAGACGGCTCTCAACGTTTGCCTCTGGTGTCTTTATAATTGTCTACAAGTTCAGAAAATACCACCGGATTTGAACAAAATAGAACATATTTGGAGAGAACTGGAGGTTAGAATACAAAAACACGATATTAAAACGAAAAACGAACTAAAAACTGTAATGATCGATGAATGGATGAACATTAATGCAGAAATTATAAAAAAAAAAACTTGTGAAATCTATTCCCAGGCGTGTAAAAGCTGTTGTGGATGCTAAAGGATACCCTACTAAGTACTAATTTAACAAAATGTTACAATATTTACTAATATGTAGCGATTTCTTTAAAGTGTACGAAGACTTTTGTGAGGTAACTTTTTTGTTGTTTTTTGATTACTGATTTCTACAAGATAAAGTTTTACTGTGTATTTAAAATATTTAATGTAGTTTTGTTAAGAATAAGTTATAGATCTTATTCTTAAATACCCATTCTGGAATATTAATTTTAATTAATGGATAGAGCATTATTTTATTGAAATATGTAAGTGTACGAACACTTTTGTGAGCCACTGTATTAAATTTTAAACCATTCGGTTGGGTAGATTTTGCGCTGTTATATGTGGACAGACGGACGGACCAGGCGATGACTATAGGTGCTTACGTATTTATATAATTACGAACGCACCTAAAAAAGGAGAACAGGTGGCAACTTTGACACAAGTACATTTTCCGTTTTTCATGGATTTTATTTTATTTATTTATTTATTGTATTTTAAATGAAATGAGTGAAGGGCATGCATTTTAAATGTATGGAATATTATGTATTTTAAGTTTAAATTATGCATCTCAAATAAGTGAGTGAAAATTTTATGTTTTCAATGAATTGTCTACAATACAGATGATGACGGTGGGGAAAATACCTGGGGTTTATCATCTACGCCGGGCTAACATAAAAGCACCAAATATATTTTTGAGTATACTTTGCGCCGTAATCATGAGATAATTTTTCATTTCTCCACGCATTAAAATTTCAGGTAATACAATTTAACTATTTTTTCCCCCAATTCACACAAGAGTGTGACATATCTTTGATTATATTTGATTCCGTGTTGGTTGGTTATAATCTCTGTATAATTTAATGTTCCGAAGGTATGTTTAAAAGTTGATTAGTGGAAATGTTTTGTAAAACATAATATTATTTTTATAGATAGAAAATATTTAAAAAAGTTATTTCAAATCTCAATTACAATACAAAGGATGTGAAGTATCACTTTACTACACAGCGGAACAACCAACAGAGTGAAAAAATGTCCAGACCGGGGATCGAACCTGGAACCTTTGGTATTACGCACCAATGCGCTACCATTTGGAGCTATCCAGACGACATCCAATCTAGCATTATTTCACTCTTATATGGCAAGGCTACAACTCTGCAGTACGAGATGGAACGTCCGTCATCACGAGCACAACTTCAGTGGCAAGCTTGAGAAAAATTAAACCCAGTATCGGTGAATATTTATATATCTAATTAAATTTTCAGCAGTGCTGAAATTACACAAAATAATAATTAGATATATAGAGCATTGATGTGTAATATCAAAGATTCCGGGTTCGATCCCCGGTCTGGACATTTTTTCACCCTGTCGGTTGCATGTTGTGTAGTAAAGTGATAATTCACATCCATTGTATTAATTCATTTCCAGTTTAATTTCCGCTGTGCTGAAAACTTAATTAGATATATCAATTACAATATTCGAAATGTTTATGCATGTAACGGGCTAAATTAAATTCACGATTGTGGTTTAAAATAAAGAATAATTTACATGTTTGATTATAATTTGATGGCTTGTTGGTTATAATCTCTTTATGGGTTTAATGTTTAGAAAATTTGTTTAAAATTTGTGACTTTTTTTATTTTTTTTTATTTAACATTATTTTACAAATAAAAAGTAGAAAAAAAATAGTGTGAATCTCAGTAGAATATCTGAAATTTTCGCACGTGAGCTATATTAAATGCAATTTGATGTCTGCTTTACATTTTTTTATTGTAGTTGTTTGTTATCTATTGTGGATTTAATGTTCCGATTTTTTTTAAAATTTAACTTTTTGCAAATAATATCGTTACTTTTATAGGTGAAAAGGCAAAAATAATCGCATTCAGAATATATAAATTATGCATGCATAACTACATTAAATTCGGGACTGTAACTCAAGGTAACAAGATTTGATTTAAGTATAGCTATAGGCAACTTCCAAAAATTACTGATAGCAATATTTAAAAAATGGCTTTTTTCACCTTAATATACTGCTGTAAGACTCTTTCGTCATAATAATTTCATGAAAATTCTCCCTTTCAAATATTAAATTAGTAATGGGCTGTTCTTAAGCTAATTAATCACGCTTTTAAGGTAAGAGAACGGACACCTTTCATTTATCCTCTCCTTACTTAGATGGTAACAGATACCGAAAATTACTCCTTCAGATCATTAATACTTCGTGGTGATAAGAATCTGCCATAATTCCATCAAAAAGTATTTATCTTTACCAAGTTTGTATTTATATAGTGTGAAGGTTGTCCATTTATATCAATTATTCTTTTGAAATTCGCGTTAAATACCTGGCTTGTTGGCACATTCCATACATATTCGCTTGGTAGTAGGCCTGCTAAAACATAATATGTCGCCTCTACGACATTACGCCCTTCAATTAATGGGCAATAACATGTATCATTTGGCTATAGAGTAATTAAAGAAGTGGCGACAAACTATCTTGTATATTAGAGTGAGACAACGAAGTTGCGGTGTAATTAACACATCTTAATGCCTTTAGCATAAAATGAATCCGAAATTGGTTTTTCTCAGTAAATAGTTTAATTGAGGGGCACTTAGTTGAATTATAATCATCGCCATCATGTTTTATTTAAAGGGATTTTTTTTATAGTAATGTCTTTGATATGAGATGTTCTGAAATGTGGAAAAATCCAAGAACACCGTATGCTGTCACTCGAGTAATTTTCTGCCGTCTTTCCCTGAACAAATTTTATTAATAAACATGTAATTTTATTCGATATATTTTTTTGTAGATTTTTTTTTTATATGTAGTACACTATAAGACTCATTCAGATCTTTAAAGGTGATAATATTTTCAGAATTTCAATCATTTTACAAAGATGAAAATATATATATGTGTAAGAAAAAAAAAAGCTTATATATAAGGGAAGGTGGCCTAAAATGATCCCCTTAAGGGAAAAACTTGTGTAAAGTAACATAACTTTTTAAATAAAACTTTGGCCCTTTGCTAGTATGTTTTACACTATATTTTGCATTATAAACATATTTTAATAAGATTTTAAATCCAAATTTAGTAGTGAAAAAAATAGATTTTTTAAAAAGTGTCCAAAGGATCATTTTACCCTCACCAAAGGGCAAAATGATCCTTCATTTAAAATTAATTGCAAATTGTTTTTTTTTTATCGGCAAAATAAAGGATATAAAAGCAATTATGACAATACATAAGTGTAATTCACATCTAAAAACATACTCCATTAAATAAACCAAGTCCTATTTATGTACATGAAAGACTGTATATCTAAACAAATATGAAAGTTAGTGCCTAACTTATGAAAGATGTTATAAAAACCAATTTTTCAAAGAATTCTATTCAGACACGTCATACTGCGATCGCTTGAATACCACCATTGCTCCTTCTTTACTTATCACAATTAGTTTATGTGTTACACTGTAGATAGCGCGACCTGTCTGGAAGAAAACATATGTGCATCGTTTTGCCCGTTAGGAACATTTTAGGCCACCTTCCCCTATATATATGTTGTGCTCTTTATTTTAATATGAATACAAATGCACATTTTCAACCTAATATAAAAACACGCAAATTGAACAGAACAGTGTTTTCAAAGTAAACATAATGCATCCTAATTTTTGAGACAATAAAGAGTAATAATATCTGCAGAGAATTCCGAATCGATAGAGCAACCAAATTCTCAACTTTATGGCTAAATTGAGCCAAAAAGAGATTTTCCACAATTTTTATCGCTACCGAAAGGAGGAACTCCTACAACTACATTCCCCCTCTTTGTGACAGCAACCACTACCGAATCTGGCGACCACTACCGAAAGAAATTTCCATAATACCATGGATTTTCCGCGCATATGTACTAGTCTGTATGTACGCCTATACAACTAGGGTCCATTGGACCCTATTCCCACTGACGTCAAAGTCACGTGCTTTGGGGAAACACTGCCGATATTGTACTCCTTAATAATGCAACGACTCGTTTGCAAGTCAAGACTGCATGCCATAGAGTAGCAACGGACCAGATTTTCGTGATGTTGAGTCACGAAAATCTGGTCCGTTGCTACTCTATGGCATGCAGTCTTGACTTGCAAACGAGTCGTTGCATTATTAAGGAGTACAATATCGGCAGTGTTTCCCCAAAGCACGTGACTTTGAAGTTTGTGAAGAATGTGAAAAAGTGACATCTGAATGTAGTTGTACCAGTTAACGTGCTTTTTAAAGAAGAAATAATGTTTATAATCACTGGTGCAGGTGCAGCGAAGGGAGGCATTTCGGGGTTAAAACCCCTCCCAGAATATTTAAAAAAAAAAACTGATAAAATGCATAGAAAAATGCCTTGTGTTAAGGTGAAAATATGATGTGTAAAAACCAAAGTAAACAAAAGCATACACAGCATAAAATGTTTACCATTCAATTATTTTAAGGCTTTATAATAGGAGCCTCAATTTCAACACAAAATTAATAAAAGATTGGTTAGTTGGTTGGTTATTTGTTACGGCCGATTATCTGCGCTAGGCTTATTATAGGCCGGCGGAGGTTGTATGCTCTCCGTTGGGGGGGGGGGGGGGGGAGGGGTCTTTCTTTGGGATCCTAACCCGTATTAACGCAAGTTTCGAAGAAAACCATGGATAACTCCGAATGGTTAGGTCGACCAGCGCGACAGGGGTTTGAACGTAGCACCTCCTGTCTACCAGCTTTGAGAGCAAAACCGCTCAAAGAAAATGCTCATGAAAATTTTAATGATAATGAAACTTCATTAATGAAAGAAAAAGGTAGGAGCAATAGCAGTAAAGTAGTACGTATGTTACTGCTATTGCTCTTTATCATTCTAGTCTCTCTTCTTTATACACACACACACACACACACACACACACACACACACACACACACACACATATATATATATATATATATTAATACTATTAATTATCAATTTTATAAATTTTGAGATATTTTGAATTGTTTATGAATTATTTAATTAGATATTTAAATTAATCTATGAAATATAAAATATATTTACAATGTAGTATAAATTAAACATTAATTATTTAATAACAAGTCTAATATATATTTAAGTAGTAGTAAAAATAAAACATTAATTATTTAATAATATGTCTATAATATCAGTGGATTAACACAGCTGGCAGCAAAAACAATTTGAATTAAAATAATATCTCTTTTACATAATATATTCTTGTTAAGAATATCTGAAATGCTGTGCAAGTTGAATTAATTCTGTGTAGATTTATTCATATAGTAGTATTATATTTGATTTGAATTTAAAGTAAAACTACAAGTTAGTATTGTTTTTTAAAGTTTATTTATATAATTAAACCTAATGAAGTGAGTATGTAACTAATAAAGTGGATATCTAACTAAATATTAATTATGAATTATTATAATACCAATAGATGGCGACACTTTACCTTTCAGGTAGTTGTTGATAATATTGTTAATATTATATTTAATTTAACTATAGAGGGAGCTATTGATTGTATATTAATTTTACTTTCAGGAATTAAAATTGGATGGAGTAATATATATTCACGGATATAATTTTGTTATAAGTGTATTAAAACCAGAATTATTTTGTGTGTTTTTGAATCATTTTGTGTTTGGGTGTCATCGATGGGGTTGTGTTTTAAAAAAAGTGTGTTCTCAACTTGTCTTTCAAATCATTTCTCTCAACTCGACATAGTCAACATGTATGATGCATTGCCATGTGGATGTGAATATTATGCAGAAGTTGTGACATTTTAAGGATTCTGTATAATTATTGTGAGTAAAATATTTTATCTACACTTTACGCGTTCATATTTCCAATTTTATTATTTCAAAACTGTTATCTCGTGGTAATTTCGTGAGGTGTTAAATACAGTTTTTGGGATAATCGATGTGTGTGAAATATATTGTATATTCTTAATGGTTTTTTATTTCCTACTTAAATATTTCCAAATTTTAATATTTCCAATTGTTGTCTGGTAATAATTCAGTGTACCTGGATGATTCTACTGATCTTAGCATTATGCCAGTAGAATTATGAAACACTGAATTATTATTTAAAACACATGTGGGTGCATCCAGGCTGATGAGTACATGTGCATGTGTTTTTTCATATCCAATTCATATTTAATTCTCATGTGCTCCAATTTTCCATTGTATATGGTTCATATTTAATTTATTAATCCATTTGTATTTACTTAATTGCAACTCCAATTTATATATATATATATATTTTTTTTTTTTTTTCCCCTTTCTCTCAAATTTCTTTTTTCTTTTTTCAATATTCTTTAGGTATGAGTAAAATTTGGCCAATTACCATTGAAGCACAAGCTATGGTAATATTATGTTTGCACATGTTAATTATTAGCTATGTGGTATTCTGTATACACAATATCATTAATTATCTCTTTGGAGATTTAAGTAGAATGATAATAGAACTTGATATGTTTTTTGAAATTCATAGATATTATAATTATTTAACATTCTATAAAATTATGCTGCATTGCGCAAATTGGTATGGAATGGTTTTTACATATTCTTTTCAATATTCTTTTCAACAATTAGCTAGTTAAAATATTGATTTTTATATGATACCATAATTTAGCCTAATTGGCTCACAAATCACTTTGATTAACTTCTGTTTGAAATACATAGTTATTATAGCTGCATTGCGCTTTTAATGGTGTATTTAATTAGAATTTAATAATAATAATATTTTAGTATTGCTATTATTTCTTGGTATCATTTGTTTATCTATTGAATTTTCAAAGGCATCTTTATAAAATCTTATTCAGGTTCTATTGATTTTTTTTTTTTTTTTTTTTACCAACATTAATTTTGTACTGACTTATGACTGCTAGGGGTTTTTATATTGTTGTCTTTTGATGTTAGTTTGCTTAATGGGACTGTATGTATATATGTAAATAGTTTTATTATATAGCTTTATTATATTTAATCAAGTATTAAATAGTCAATCTTAATATATATATATATTTTTTTTATGGATATTCAAGTAATAATAAGATTGATTCATAACAATTTTTTTAAATATGTTATAGATATATTTAATATGTATTTCTTGCAATTTTTATTGCTATCAAACAAATATGGCAGTTATTAGTAAAATGTTAGATACTGGCAATTTAGGCCTTGGAGGATCCAGGACTAATGCTCGGTACAGGAAGATTATTAGGGATCTTCCTGGATCGTTATCAGATAACCTATTCTATTGTTCCAAGCCTGTACTATGTTTTCGAGAGTGTGAATCTAAGCGTTGTCTTACATGTCCATTAGCTGATAAGTCACAGATTTCAAATAATAACAATCTTAATTTGGTAAAATTTTACAAATCATACAATGTAATCTATTCATTGAAATGCAATTCGTGTAACGTGGAATATATAGGACAGTCTTGTCAAAAATTACATAAGCGGCTAAATTTACATCGTTCTCATATTGATAAATATAAAAATTCTAAATTTCAAACAACTCATAATATTGAATATACTCATTTCAAAAATCATGATTTTAAAAATATTACTATTAAAATACTTAAAATACAAAAAAATTTTACTGAACGACTTTTTCTAGAATCTAAATATATAAGACATTTTAATACTACATATCCTTATGGATTAAATCAATTAGTATACAAAAAAATCACATCCTGTATTTTCAGATTTAACTAAATATGAAAATTATAAAAATCTTTATTCCGGATTAAATTTTTCAAACTTAAAAAAAACTTCAAGATCTGGTAGAGGTAAACATAATAACAAAAAATACACTGATGATATTGTGATTCAACAGGAGCTTGATAATCTTGAGGCACAATTTTGTAATGATTATTGTTGGCTTGCTTTAAGAAAACATGTTTTTAGTATAAAAAAGAAATATATAAACCAATATTTCAAGGCATTTAAAAAGAATCAATATTCTCCACATTTTTGTGATATATTTTATGATATTCTACATTATAGAGCAAACCTATTAAATACAAGTCTTTCTAATAAACCTAAATATAAAACTAATAATACACAATTAATTATAAATTTTTCCAATCATGTATTTAATAATATAAACTTACACAATATAATAAACAACATTAATAATAATTTTCCAATAAAAAATTTTACCATTCACAAGACATATAAATATAATCGCACACTTGGACGTAAAATTTTTAATTACAATTCTTTTGCAAAAAATTTGGTCTCTTCAAAGAATTACCCATGTTATTGTAATGACCCAAAATATCAAAAGTATATAAATACAACACATGGTCATATCATTACTGGTGATCTTAATATTGTAGAACAACCTATTTTACAAAACTTAATGCATAATGGCACAAAATTTCGTCTTCCATATAAGTGTAATATCAAATCCATAATATTGCAGTTTATTCAAGATATTGATTTGTTTATATATAAAATTGCTGTTGATTACAATAAACCAATCGAATATTTCAGTGAATGGAGATTTTCTGTAATTGATAAATTAAAAAATGAAATTATAAAAAATTATTATCATATTACACATGCAGCTTTTAAAAACATAAATAAACATATATCAGAATTACAAAACAAATTTATAATTACTTATGTAGATAAATCTCCAAATAATTATGCTATCATTTGTAAAGAATACTATAAAGAGTTAATTCACAATGCAATCAACACAAGTAATATTTTTAATAAAACTAAATTAAATATTGAAATTAATAACAGAAAATTATTAAATTATCACAAATTACTAAAAATCAAATGTAATAATTTTAATTATCCTTATCTTGTTATAATTCCAAAATTTCATAAAAATCCTATTAAATTTCGCACTGTTACCATCGGTTGTAACACATATAATAAAAATTCAAGCAATTTACTAAATATTTTAAAGCAGATATATGATATAACGTTAAAACATAATAACCAACATTGCCTAAAAAATAGTTTTCAACTCATTAATAAAATACATAATATCAATCCGGTAAAATTCATAAAAACATTGGATTTTAATGATTTATTTAATAACATTGATATAAAAGACTTACATAAAACAATGTGTATATTATTTAAAGAATTTAAATCTCAATTAAAATTAAAAGAACATATTTCAGTAAATTTTTTTAAAACTTTACTAAATTTTACATTGCATAATAATTACATTATATATGACAATATTATCTATAAACAATGCCAGGGAATTCCGCAGGGCGGAACCGCATCTAGTATTCTCTCTGACCTTTACTTATATTATTATGAAAGAAATATAAGTCCGAACAATGATTATGTATTTTATCGCTATATTGATGACATTATCATATTTTATTTCAATGAAAAAAATTGCACATCACCACTCAATTTTTATCCTACTCAGCTTAAATTAAGCGAAAATGATTTAATTAATAATAATATAAACTTTCTTGACTTAAAAATTAATATTACTAATAATTATAAATTAATTTTTGATATTTATGATAAGAGATTTGATTTCCCATTTAAAGTAAATATTTTTACCAATTTTGCTTAATGTTTACATAAATCTGTTTATAAAAATATAATTATCAATTATCTACATCGTATAAAATACTTATGCTCAGATATAAATAAAAACAAAAATATTAGATATATTCGAGATCAAGCAAAAATATATGGTTATCCAATTTTTATGATAAATTCAATCATCAACTCTTTTAAATAACATTTATTATATAATTTAAATATAAACATGGTATGTAATAAATTATTGTTTTAGTGTGCGATAACATATAACAAAAGATATAGAAAATAATAATTATAACATACATTATTACAATTATAACATATTAGGAAATTTAATATTTAATATTTGTTTGAACATTATATACACTTTATATAGAAAATTACAATTATAACATACATAATTACAATTATAACATACATAATTACAATTATAACATATTAGGAAATTTTATATTTGATTGAACATTATATACAGTTTGTATAGTTGTGATTGTGCGTTGCCGATCACCTCTGTTTAAGGTGTGATTGATGTGCAGTTTTCATACATTTATAAATTAACTTATACAATAACAAATTAAATTATACATGGATAACATTGGTGATTATAACTCATAAACATATCTATTTGCAATATATATAAATATAAATATATATAGTTTTTATTTTTGTCTATGAATAATTAAATTTAACAAGTATTTTAATTACTGCATTGCATTAATTTGATTGAAAAACAGTAGTAATACTATTAATTATCAATTTTATAAATTTTGAGATATTTTGAATTGTTTATGAATTATTTAATTAGATATTTAAATTAATCTATGAAATATAAAATATATTTACAATGTAGTATAAATTAAACATTAATTATTTAATAACAAGTCTAATATATATTTAAGTAGTAGTAAAAATAAAACATTAATTATTTAATAATATGTCTATAATATCAGTGGATTAACACAGCTGGCAGCAAAAACAATTTGAATTAAAATAATATCTCTTTTACATAATATATTCTTGTTAAGAATATCTGAAATGCTGTGCAAGTTGAATTAATTCTGTGTAGATTTATTCATATAGTAGTATTATATTTGATTTGAATTTAAAGTAAAACTACAAGTTAGTATTGTTTTTTAAAGTTTATTTATATAATTAAATCTAATGAAGTGAGTATGTAACTAATAAAGTGGATATCTAACTAAATATTAATTATGAATTATTATAATACCAATAGATGGCGACACTTTACCTTTCAGGTAGTTGTTGATAATATTGTTAATATTATATTTAATTTAACTATAGAGGGAGCTATTGATTGTATATTAATTTTACTTTCAGGAATTAAAATTGGATGGAGTAATATATATTCACGGATTTAATTTTGTTATAAGTGTATTAAAACCAGAATTATTTTGTGTGTTTTTGAATCATTTTGTGTTTGGGTGTCATCGATGGGGTTGTGTTTTTAAAAAAGTGTGCTCTCAACTTGTCTTTCAAATCATTTCTCTCAACTCGACATAGTCAACATGTATGATGCATTGCCATGTGGATGTGAATATTATGCAGAAGTTGTGACATTTTAAGGATTTTGTATAATTATTGTGAGTAAAATATTTTATCTACACTTTACGCGTTCATATTTCCAATTTTATTATTTCAAAACTGTTATCGCGTGGTAATTTCGTGAGGTGTTAAATACAGTTTTTGGGATAATCGATGTGTGTGAAATATATTGTATATTCTTAATGGTTTTTTATTTCCTATTTAAATATTTCCAAATTTTAATATTTCCAATTGTTGTCTGGTAATAATTCAGTGTACCTGGATGATTCTACTGATCTTAGCATTATGCCAGTAGAATTATGAAACACTGAATTATTATTTAAAACACATGTGGGTGCATCCAGGCTGATGAGTACATGTGCATGTGTTTTTTCATATCCAATTCATATTTAATTCTCATGTGCTCCCATTTTCCATTGTATATGGTTCATATTTAATTTATTAATCCATTTGTATTTACTTAATTGCAACTCTAATTTATATATATATATTTTTTTTTTTTTTCCTTTCTCTCAAATTTCTTTTTTCTTTTTTCAATATTCTTTAGGTATGAGTAAAATTTGGCCAATTACCATTGAAGCACAAGCTATGGTAATATTATGTTTGCACATGTTAATTATTAGCTATGTGGTATTCTGTATACACAATATCATTAATTATCTCTTTGGAGATTTAAGTAGAATGATAATAGAACTTGATATGTTTTTTGAAATTCATAGATATTATAATTATATATATATATATATATATATATATATATACTAGTATTAGGAAATGCTCTAAAGAGCACCAAAAAAGTTTAATATGTTTAAGTATGAAAAAGGGTTGGACAAGTGCTTCTAATTGAGCATGAGAAAGGAAAGGGGTTCCTTCTTGGCTGCAGCTCACTGTCAATGCCAACTTTTGAAAAAATCATATTCGCGCTTTTTCATATAAAAGAAATTTGCGGTACTGTAGTAAAACTTTCCATCTTGCTTTATATGTCAACTGCACTGTTCTACTGTTGTACTGGGCGTGCGTCTGCAATGCAACTTTAGTACTGTGCACCATTATTGCTCTACAGACTATACTTCACTGTACACTCGATCTATTTGAGCCTCAGTGCACATCCGCACTGTACTTTTGTACTTCCGTATTAAAGGTATATGCGCCTAATGTTCGTTTATAACTTAAATATGCATTGCTGTACTGCATATTGCATTGTGGAGCCACAGCCACTTTGCATATAATTTCAATCAATGAATGCATTATACTGTAATGCGTGCATATGTGAAATTGTTCCTGTTCAGAATGCTGCAACACTCTGCACTGCAATACAAATCAATTTTCTGCGCAGTTCTACACTGCAGGCATGCTTGGTAGCACTGCATGAGTGTGATACGCTGCAGGAACTAAGGTTTTTGGTACTATGTCGCCTTACATTCATATCTAATCAAGCTGCGTCTTTACTGGCTACGTCTTTAAACTATACATTTTTATCGTAATTGTGAGTGATTTCATTTATATGGAAAAAGCGCGAATATGATTTTTTCAAAAGTTGGCATTGACAGTGAGCTGCAGCCAAGAAGGAACCTCTTTCCTTTCTCATGCTCAATTCGAAGCACTTGTCCAACCCTTTTCATACTTAAACACATTAAACTTTTTTGGTGCTCTTCAGAGCATTTTTTAATGCTAGTCACTTAAATTTTTTGATAAAAACTAAAGTTTTTTTAATATCTTGAAAAGCAAAACATTTAGCTATTGTCAAAATTTTATTGTTACATTGTTTTTACAACACTCGCGAAATCGTTGACTGTTCATCGCCAAAGTAGCATTTTTTCATGTCTACCTGCTCTCTCGAATGTCAGGGGACCGTCACATCAATAATTAAATGGTGGTTTTCCATAGCTATTACCTTATAAAGAAACTGGATTCTATAATTGTCTCGGTCGTATCCATGGACTGTTTCTGCTGCACTGAAGTCGCCTGCTATAGGCTGAGTTGTTCTTTCAGTGGTATCTTTCCTTATTACTCTTCTTAGTCTTTCTTAAAATCGCTGAATGGGGCCGAATATTAGGTTCTGATAATTATACTAACGATCAGTTCAGTGATGATGCTATAAAAATTGAGTTTTGATTTTGCATCGTTATTTGGTGCATGAGACTGTTATTTAAGAAAGTTATGCCGCGATACAGTAGAGTCTCGATAATTCGAGGTGGACGGGACTGGGCTTACCTCGAACTATCGAAAACTCGAATTATCGAAGTCATAAAATTTAATTAATAAATAAATGAAGATAAAGCAATTTTTAACTTTCAGTTCATATTTAAATGAAAAATGTACTTACAAATTATTACATTACTGATGATAGCAACAGGTTAATTATATCTTAAAATAATTGTCAATTGTTTTTGTTTTGACACATTGCCCCGTTTCCGTGCAGCAATATCACGCCATCGTCGAAGGAGCATATTGTCGGCTGGAGTCGGCTCAGGCTATTGCTCCACGTATCGCATGGAGGACACCCCCTCTCTGTGACTCATTAGCGGTGTGGAATCTGACGGATTCTGGCAGAATTCGTAAATTCTAGTTGTTGGTGACTATTTATCCATTCCTCTATAACTTCTGGCACAAAATCGTAAAAAAATCAGTTTTTAAATATTTCTTGAGTCATCTAAACACTTTTGGTTCCTATACGTAACCGGAAGTGAAGATATCGAGACATGCTTAAATGCTCTTGGTTTTGCAGCTTTTCTGGTAACAACAAGTTTAATCTTGTGATTTCCTGATGCATTTGATGCAGCAAGAAGTGTTAACCTCTCTTTGCTTTTATGTGACCTGGAGTACTTTTCTCATAGCTTGACGCGATTGTTTTAAATGGTAGCATTTTGAAATTAAGGCCAGATTCATTGCAATTATAAAGCTGGTCGTTCGTAAAGTTTTCATTTATCACGACTTCCTGCAATTTCTTGCAAAATTGCACGGCGACGGCCTCAGAATCTTCAAATAGCTTCTCTCGACAGACCTCTAGTTGCCGGATACGATATATTTTTTTCAACTTGTCAAACCAGCCTACATTAGCAGTGAAGTTTTCATCACTTTCTTCAAATTCTTTTCGAAACAGCAAACATTTTTCTTGAAGAATCGGACCTGAAAGAGGGCATAATTTTTTACTTTGCTGTGTAAACCACATATAAGCTCACCAGTACTTTCATACTCACACTTTTTTAAGGATTTTCTGTCCAAGGATAAATCAGAGCAATTGTTAGTAGAAAACGCTTCTTGTTTATTTCTGTTCCGATACGTTCGTAGTAGACAAAAGGAGTGGGTGGGCGGGAGCTCGTTGAACAACTATTCTATGATTCTCTCCACTTTCACCAGGCGTGATCCCCGCACGTATAGGAAGAATACACCCGTTTTACTTTTGGTGGCTTCGGGGTACACAGTTGACATATGACCCGCCGAACAACAATAAAAACCAGATACTTGAATTTTGTGGTGCAAAATAATTCTTTCACGTGTTGCGTGTATGTTGGTCATTATTTGGAAGCTAAACTGATTTTTTTCACTAACTCGGATTTATGGGAAACGCGAACAATCGAGACTCGAATTATCGAGACTCTACTGTATATATATTTTTTTATGTATATAACACAATGTTCATTGTTAGCTCACTGTATTCAAATTCGTACCAAAAGTTGAATGTACCAACACCACCAAACAATTGTTTCACTTTGTTTAAAGGCAGTTCCTGAAATCAAAATTGGGCCTTTACGGGTGCTAGCTGCAATAAATCCCCAAACAAAATAATGTTTTTGCCACCAAAACAGTAATCTCGCTTGTGTTTACAACATTCGCCATATCGTTAGCTGATCATCGCTAAAGTACATTCGAAACCATACTGCACTCATCAATAATTACTAAATCCAATGATTTCCATTGTTTCTTAAATAATTTCAAATCGTCAGAATCAAGCTTAAATTATTCTGCTTCATTCGTATGTTGGACGGTCAATTTGAAAAACGTGTGAATTGTACTTCTTCCAATGCTGAAGGCAGCAATTCTCGTTGGTGCTAGTACTGCAGCAGCATCATTATTGTGATTACTCATTAAACGAACTTTTTGACTGAGTAATTAAATTAGAAAGCTTTTTCCTCTACCAGCAAGTACGCGTACAATCAGATTTATGGGTGGAATAGACGGGTCTTTCTTTTGTTCTTCTATGTGCTTTATAATTGATTAGAATATTTTACTTTGGTCAGCATTCATTTTTTTGTTCAATTTATCTTCATTAATAACAATTTCCTGGTGAGTTTCAGTGTTATCAGAATCTGCGGCTATCATATCAACGTCTTCATTTGCTTCTTCGATATTTTAAAGCTGGTTGTGCAAATCACTTTCTTGTTGCAACTTTTCAGCCAAGTCGATTGCAGCTTGTAATCGTTGTTTTGTTTCGCGACATTCTTCCATCTCTGAAATTTTTTTCACATTGTGCTCAAAGGATTCAGGGTAGAGTTTAAATTCTCCCAATAGGTCTTCTTCGCTTCGCTAAGGCTTGAACAACATCAGCAAAGAATGATGATAGTACAACTTAATTCCAGCGTCCGTTTTCGTGTTATGATAGGGCGTTTTCAAAACAACTGGTTTCAAACGTTTTCTGAACCAACTGAGGTTCTTTTTTAATTCGTAATATTCTACAGACTTTGGTTTATTTCGTTCGTATTAGTACCTGGTGGCCAATTCGTATAAACACATGTTTTCCAATTTGTTCGGGTAATAATCATCAATAAAATTCCGACAGTAAATTTCAGTAGATCGTTCATCCTCTTTTGCCGATAAAACCAAATCATGGTGACTTTCAGTTTTCTTCGTCGGTCTTTTTTCATGCTGGTATTTAAGTATTGCACAGCATCCCATGAATAGAAACATTTATGGCCAAAAATTTTGTCTACGGCTTCGTAACTTCTAGTTTCTCAACTAATCAAGTTTTATCTGGCAAAAGCGCGTAATCTGGCACTGAGACTTTTGTTTTCGTCAATGGTCTTCCAAATCTCTTCCTTACGATTTTTTTCCGGTTTGGTTATATAACGCGTAATGTAACGATTTAACATCAAACTGGGTTCTCCAACAAACTGGATGTCAATATTGGCGGCTCACATGAACAAAATCACGGGATTATAATCATTGATTCAAGTTTGTTTTTCTGATCGTTTCAAACCACATAACTTTGTAACATGGTGTTCACCTTTTCGAGATAAAATGCAGTCTTTAACAGAATTTAAAGTTCAATGTTTCACCAAACCTTACATGGAAATTGTGTGTAATAATATGCCATTTTGCGCTTACTATTACGCTTGGCGACAATTGTTTTTGTATAACGGAAAAGTACCGAAAAACGTTTTACATTCAATAAATAACAAATCAAAATGTTTGGCACGGTTTGCATGACAACACGATTTGTAGACAACATCTGCTCGGTCAGGGTTGAAATAATTGGCGCATTAGCAAACATTTTGTCATGGTGTTGGTATAACGGAAAAGTACCAAAGTAAAAGATACAGCACAAGCTGTACAGGAACGACTTAATAACGACGACATTGAAAATTGGGTACTTCTCTATCATCCCGTCGACCACTTTTCATAACAAAATACTATCGCCAACTCAAAGATTAAAAGCCAAAAATGCAGTCCCATTTACTTGATGTCAGAAGCATTATACGTGTTTGTTATGTCATCAAGTGGTTTTTAATTCGACATTTGCGTGTATTATCCATTATGTTTTACTGACTTATTAGTTATTTCATTAATTAAAATAACAATTGTGTCCGTAAATTCTTATATTTTATTTATTTATTTATTTTGATATTCCAATGGCAACGTTCTCCCTTTTATTTGGCGTTAAAGTTTGGCGATAGATTTTTGTTATGAAAATTGGTCGACGGGATAATAGTACCGAAAATTGTTTACCGCATATTTTACGTGAATTACATGAAATTATGAAACACAATTCTTTTACATAAGCATATAAAATGCTTAGTGAGTTTGAACGTAAATAGCAGGAGCCTGTTAGGCGATATAATTTTCCAATATATATATTTCCTCATTGTCGATGAATAGTATATGCGTATTATTTCAAATTTAATGTGAAAACCACGATTTCTACCTACGATTACTGTTCTATAACGGGCATTTACGCTAGTATGAAAATAAAAACAAATAAGCATGTTTGTAACGTGATTTATTTAATTTGAATGAATTCTGTTACATAATAATAATAATATTTATTTAAACTTTCATGCAAACGTGCGCGTTTGCTACGTTAAATAAAGAAAAGAAAAACCAATGTTCAACCGAAGCTTTACAACATAAATTCGATTTTCTCAGCGACCGTCAAACATACAAAGATTTAAAAAAATCTATTTTAAGTTTTACCAAGAGGAAAAAATAAAACAAAAGCGAAGTTAATCCAGCTAGTGGAACTTTAGCTACAGTTTGTTGAACTTTTCGTCTTCATTTTTTCGTTTAAAGTTAAATAAAAAAAACTACAGTATGCTACAATAATTTTTTGAATGCCATCATTTTATTCTTCTCGTCGAGTTCTATTTTTCAAAAAAAAAAAAATCATTGTCGTATGTCAACTGGTTCACCAGAAATTTCAGAAAAACGTTTGCATTTTCTATTTCTTTAACACATTATAGCAAACGCGATAACGTTTGCTATGATATATATCTGAAGATTAAAGAAAATGCTCTTTTATGAAATATTTAAATACATAAATTCTAAATTTTTTATGGTTGTTTGTGCTTTTCATTACGTTAATTTTTATGTGTTACGTATGTTATCACACAACGAAATTGCTCATATTATGAGTAAAAATGGTTCAAAACTACTCCCAGATGAGGATCCTGGTTGCGCCACTGTTATAATACTATCCAATTTTAAAAAATTGTTTGAGTAAGCTAAGCAGTCAAAAGCTTGTAATAAATTCTAAAGAACAACTAAACTATAACATTCAAGTTTACACAGCTTGTTTTTGATTCGTAATGTGACTTTCTGCATGAAAAAGAGAAAGCATTTTTAAGTGTATTGCCAATTATCCAATTTCATATAAGTAAAGGATACATTGGACACTTGCAGCTATTTTGTTGATAACATCGCCGAAAATATTTCAATTTATCAAAAAAGGGGGAAGACGTAGAGATTAGATTGAGTAGAGTCAAATGAAACAAAATAGATTCTTCTTATTATTCATCAACATTCAACTGATAGAAAATCGATATTAACCAATTAAAAGAATAATAAATCAATCATCAGATAAAAATCAAAATATCCTTATAATATTGCGGTCCAATTAATACTGCTTAATAGAAATTGCACGATAATTGTATCGAGTTTTATTTAAAAAAATTAGAGATAAAAAAAAAAAAAAGGATAGTGGACCGAAATCTCCTTTATCGGATCGTATCGGGTCAGATCTTATCTTCAAATGATAAACGATACTTAATCGATATGCTTCGAGACTGATTAACACCCCGCATTCTTTAACAGTAGTTTTTGATGTTAATCAATTTTCCCTTCAGCAGGTGCTTTTAAAAAAGGTGCATTGAGAAACCTAAGTAATTGCACAATTTTTATAAAGCAGGTGTGAATTTTTGTAAATCGAGGCTTTTCGCGTTGACTAAATAGAATGTTTTATCTTATAATGAAATTATTGTATGGCGCTTCCGAACTGAATTATAGTAATGATACCCAACCTACCGGCTAGCGTTAGCAGGCTAAACGAAAACGGGCGTGATAAATGGATGCTATCTTTCGTAAAAACGTGGTTAATTAGGCAGTTTTAAGGTGGAGTTAAAATCGATTAACAGCAGCCGCGAAATATTTTAATGCCTTATTGTTCTTGAAAATGCCGTTCAACGATGATTGATAAAATAGTATTCTAATTGTGGAAAGAAACGACTTCTAAGTACAGTTTACTTTTTCTGATTAAAAAAAAAAAAAAATATTTCACAATTTTTTTCCTGTTTCAAACTCTTAAAATATTTTGTGCTTTAAAGAAGAAAAAAAAAATTAAGAAGAAAGGAATGAAGAAACAGATTTTAAAACGAATTGGATTTATGTAATGTTTTATGTAAAATTTTTACCTTAATGTTGTTTTCTTAAAAACTCGACAAATATCATGCAGCGCATGCTGTTTGTCGAGCTTATCATGCAGTGCTTGATATTTTAAAAATTAATCAATATGTTTTTTCCCCTTTTCTGAAATCCTCAGGATCCTTGAGAGGGTATTTAATTTTTGTTCTAACTGAGTAAATTTGAATTTTTGCTTAAGATGGTTCTAAAATGACCTGCTCAACAACATGAAACTTTCTGACACATTTTCTGACTCATCTTTAAACCCAAAGGCATAAAATTGCCAGGCTTGACTATTGAAGCGATTTGGAATCGAAATGAGTTTTCCATTTTTCGATAAATAAATTGCTTATCGAGTTATAAGCGATTTGTGTCACGTGACGACACGATTTTCCCCTTTCTGGCTTTGCTGCCTCGATAATTCGGTTCAAAACGCCGACTTTGACAGTATTTTCTGAAAGATCTTCTGCCTTTACCAAAAAAAAAAAAGAAAAAAAAAAGGAGAACTCATTTCGATGACACAGTTTCTGAATAAGAACACCTGCCAATTTAATCCGTTTCCGAACAAAAAGAATTCAAAATTGTGTCACAAAGTAGCTCCTTTGGATTTACGAACAACATTAAACATAGTTTCATGTTCTAAATTATAAGAGTAATATAAACAAAAGGAAACAAAAAGGTGTATAAAAGTATTTTGAATTGAGTTACAACGCGCGCAATTGACGGCTAAAATATTCCTGGTACATTTTATGAAGTATAATAATTCAACTATTTCAAAATAAAATCAACAAAAGGAAACAAAAACGCGTATAAAGGTATTTTGAATTGAGTTACAACGCGTGCAATTGGCGGCTACAATATTCCTGGTACATTTTATGATGTATAATAATTCAACTGTTTCAAAATAAAATCAACAAAAGGAAACAAAAAGGCGTATAGAAATATTTTGAATTGAGTTACAACGCGCGCAATTGACGGCTAAAATATTCCTGGTACATTTTATGAAGTATAATAATTCAACTATTTCAAAATAAAATCAACAAAAGGAAACAAAAACGCGTATAAAGGTATTTTGAATTGAGTTACAACGCGTGCAATTGACGGCTACAATATTCCTGGTACATTTTATGATGTATAATAATTCAGCTGTTTCAAAATAAAATCAACAAAAGGAAACAAAAAGGCGTATAAAAGTATTTTGAATTGAGTTACAACGCGCGCAATTGACGGCTAAAATATTCCTGGTACATTTTATGAAGTATAATAATTCAACTATTTCAAAATAAAATCAACAAAAGGAAACAAAAACGCGTATAAAGGTATTTTGAATTGAGTTACAACGCGTGCAATTGGCGGCTACAATATTCCTGGTACATTTTATGATGTATAATAATTCAACTGTTTCAAAATAAAATCAACAAAAGGAAACAAAAAGGCGTATAGAAATATTTTGAATTGAGTTACAACGCGCGCAATTGACGGCTAAAATATTCCTGGTACATTTTATGAAGTATAATAATTCAACTATTTCAAAATAAAATCAACAAAAGGAAACAAAAACGCGTATAAAGGTATTTTGAATTGAGTTACAACGCGTGCAATTGACGGCTACAATATTCCTGGTACATTTTATGATGTATAATAATTCAGCTGTTTCAAAATAAAATCAACAAAAGGAAACAAAAAGCCGTATAAAAGTATTTTGAATTGAGTTACAACGCGTACAATTGAAGGCTACAATATTCCTGGTACATTTTATGATGTATAATAATTCAACTATTTCAAAATAAAATCAACAAAATTAAACAAAAAGGCGTATAAAATTGTTGTTTTGAATTGAGTTACAACGAACGCAATTGACGGCAAAAATATTTCTGGTACATTTTATGATGTATAATAATTCAACTATTTCAAAATAAATTGATAATTAAATTTCTCTACACAGATAATTTAAGTATTGCACTAATCACCATTTGAATATAAATTCTAAATTATAGTGTTTGGCCAATAATTGTTGCATATTTTGAATTTCTACAATATCAGAGTGACTGTGGAGTATAAAAAGCCCGAATTAGAAATTAGGGGAAAACTGGAACTATAGTTTTAATCCCTTCAATCAAGGTCTGTAATGAACTTCATGAATTTCCCGTCTCCAAGTTGAGCTTTAGCCGCTACAAGCAAATTTGTACAGAACCACATTTTTTTTGCGATTAAAACTAAAAAACTTACAAAAAAAAAACAAAAGTTATCAAAAAATTGTTCATAAAAAAAAAATGAAAATCTTAAAATTCTGAATAAAATGGACAAACACATTTTATACTAGGTCTGAATAAGAAGCTGTCCTGAACACCCCTAAAACGAAACTCTTACGCAAAAAAACATTTGCAGCATTAAAGAAACTAAACCTTTCTATCCAAAAACAAACAAACAAAAAGAAACTAACAACAAAGATAACTTACAAACCAACAAACGCTATCAAAAAATTGTTCATAAAAAAGTTGCAAATCTTTAAATTCTGAATAAAATGAACATCCACACTTTCTACTAGGTTTGAATAACAAGCTCTCCTCTGTACACCCCTAAGACGGAACGGAACCTCTTTCGCAAAAAATATTTGCAGCATTAAAGAAACTAAACCTGCCATACAAAAACAAACAAACAACAACAAAAATAACTTACAAACAACAAATGCTATCAAAAAATTGTTACAACCCTAAAACGGAATCTCTTTCGTAAAAAGTATTTGCAGTATTAAAAAAATTAAATCTGCAATGCAAGAATAAATAAATAAATAAATAAAATAAAATAAATAAAAATAAAATAAAATAAAATAAAATAAAATAAAATAAATAACAATAACAATAACAATAACAATAACAATAACCATAAAAAACTGAGTGTGTAAAAATATGCATCGGAATGTGGTTTGCACCATAAATTATGTCAAAGAATCTGATTTTTTATGGCATTAGAAAAGAAAAAGAGTTCAATGATACCCATAATTCTGCTGTTACACGTATTATCCTACCATAGACAATATCAGATATTTCCCCATAAAAGGGTTTTCAGGATGATAACGCACCGTGTTATTAGGTTACCTTTCGTAAATTCGTCGATGATGAACTTATGACTATTTGTATCTCCTACGCAAGATATCGCTCACCATCAATCATGCAAGAAAAGTGACACAACTCCAAAAAAATCATTTTGTGTTTTAATTCCACTAATAGGTCTGACTTAGGTGAATATTGCTACAGGAAAAGTGTCATAATTGTAGTTATTCGATGAACCGCAAGATTACGTTAGATGTCCATTTGCCACCACAGAAGGGGGCAAATTGTGTGTGTGTGTGTGTGAGGGTGGCTAAAATTACTTAATCCTCCAAATTCCTTTTACATCTTCATTCATAACGGTTTTGCGCTTTTATGCACGCTTTTATAGCTGCATGTGCTAGAATTTTAGCTATTTTTATAAAAAATTAACTAAGTGCTATAATTTTATGTTACAGTAAAAACATGCTAATATTTTTTTGCCTCTCCTGTGAATTGTCATAGTTTTGAATTGTGTCACTTTTCTTTTATGTGAGCAATATCAGTTCGAATTCCATGAATTAGAGTAAAAGTAATTGTTCACAGTTCTTGGACTCAACTTTTAAAAACACTTGTAACACTTTAAATGATTACTCGTCAAATGTTCTGTGTTCTTCTTACATAACTATATTCGGTAGATATTAGCAAACCTCATTTTTTGTCATTTGGGCAGCTACTTTTAATTTTTTTAATCTAAAAATAATTTTCTCCCCTCCCTCCTAAAAAAAAATATAAATAAAAATAAGAATAAAATAACTCAAAAATATTAACACTTATTATTGTTATTAAAGAAGTCTTTAAAAAACAAATTCTCTTTAAAAAGTTCATCTCAGTAAACGTCAACTATACCTTAAGACGGTTAACACGAAGAAAATTTTAAAGTTTTTATAGTATGGTTTTATTTATTTTTTATTTTTTTAAGAAAGAAAAAATACTTCCTTCTTTTTTCAAGAGAAAAAAAAAGGAATAAAAAAAAAGAGATTAGGTTCCTGAATGCCAACTATATATTGCTTTTCGTCATTTCACTGGAGTTAAAGGGTCCTTCCGCCTTTCCTCGCAATCTCTAAAGAGCATTTGAAAGTAACATCTTATTTAATAATGAGAGTTTCACTTCGCTTCCACATGATCAAACCTCAAAATGCTTTTTGAGATTCTATCAACAACATCAGACTAGTTTGGGACTAAATACCCAACGAATGTGCTCCTCTCCAGGTAAATCTCCCCTTTCAGGGATTCTAGAGTACCCTTTCTGTATTCCCACAGTTCAACCTCAAGAGCACTTAACCATGAAGAATATTTCTTCTATATAATATACCCCACCCCCGAAACCTATTGTGGGAGCAGCTTCTTTGTAACATTCGTTTGAGATAGAGTTATGTATGCGTGAAATATGAGAAGGGAGAGATAGGCCAAATGTATTCAATGTGCTTTCAATGCAAAGTTCTTTTACCGTTTTGTCTGTTATTTTCTCGAACGCAAAAATATACTTATGTGAGTAAGCGTAACTAAGAATCCATTTTCCATAGCAGTATTTGTGGTATACAATATGGGTTGTTATTTTGCCCATTGCATACACCGTAGGTGGTAACAATCGTAAATAAGAAAAGTTGAAAGTATATGCTTCGACAAATCCGTCTAATGCAATGTAGTTTTTCGTCTGGTATTTTGCGAACATGATTCATAAATTTTAGATTTACCAGTGCCATAGTTAAGATCACTTAGCGTTCCCCTAAAATCTTTTAAGTATATTACGTTGGTGAAATGTATGATGTTTTGCTTGAAGATTTAGTTGAATTACATGCCTTTTACTTCTTCATATGAGGCTTTGAGGAACATCGCCAGATGTGATTTCGAGAAAATCTTTTCACTAATCTGTACATTTTTTTGTCAAACTCCAGTTCTTCCAGTGCCAAAGGAGAGCAAGCTTCTTCATGCATATGGTAATTAAGTTGACAGTGCCAGGGTTAACCAAACCACTTGATTTTGTCTTGCACTGACAACTTGATATCCCACTTACGTTGGAGCATCTGTTAAATTGCTCTATCAATCACTTAAATAGTTTCTATAAATTAATAAAATTCATTATTCAGCTAATGCGTTGACACTTCAAACTCATATTTCACAAAAAGGTGAGGTAGTCCACTCTTGTTCTTGACACCTCATATGTGCTTATGATAGAGCCATAAATATATTATTATAACTTCAGTTTATTATATTAATTTTAAACCTTACTGTCAGATTTTATTTACACCCTTGAGTGGATATGTTTAATAAATGCTTTTCAATTTTAAAATTGTCTCCACACTAATAATGAAGACAATAGAAGTATTACTTACATACTTATATACATGCATACATAAATCTTAGATACATCATCATCAACAACAACATAAACTTAAATATACCTTACGATGTATACAACAGTCATACAAACATACTTACATCATCTTGCAATGCGTAAAACATACTCACGATAAATAATATCATACATACAATCCAAACATTTACATACAATAGCTATCCCGACGCTTTTTCAACAAATGAAAGCAAAAGCGACTACTCTGTCATTAATGAGAAATCTGCCATAATCCTTATTCCACTAGTATTTAGATTTCAATTGTGGAATCTTCCATAACCTGTCTTATAACTTTTTGTAGCAATGTTTTTTCAACTAACGGTAATAAAAACTATTCTCTCGTAAGTAAATAAATAAATAACAGTAATAATAATAATAATAATAATAATAATAATAATAATAATAATATTAATGGTGTTGATCCTTTTCACGAGTGAGGTAATTTTACCATAAATCTAACGCCATTTTTTCCAATGACCAAAAAATTACTATTTTGTCACTAATAAAGAGCATTCAAATTATTGTTTGGCCGAATAGTTTACCTTAGTTTTCATTTATGTCACATATCAAAACGCAATGTCAACTTGAGACTCTTATAACATTTAAATCATGTGCTTATTACTACCTTTTTAAGAATATCTTGACAGTATTGCAGTAACCGCAAAAGGGTCATTGTTTCCATTTTAATAATTAGAGTCAGTTATCCCTCTTAGAACTCACATTTGTGAATCAATATTTCATTAAAAAAAAAAAAAGAAAAAAAGAAGAAGAAGAAGAACGAAAGAAATAATGAAAAATAAATAAAGCGTATATAAAATGAATTTCCTGCTATTATTTCGAATTTGATTAGGCAAGAAATCAGTGGAGCTTGACGAAAGATATGCATTATAGATTATTTTTGGCATATTCTAATTAAGAAAATGTGTTCTTACACAAGGGTCGCGTGACTGCAACTATAATAAGTGGAATCATAACTGCTTCTTTTACATTATCATGATATTTCTTATGGTGTTATTTATATTTATCAGGTTAAACTGTGCGTGCTGGTCGTGAGAATTCTGTCGTTTTTTAATCACTCAAAATACCTTGCAGCAAGGCCCAATTTAGAAAATTCGGACCCCTTAGGCACAGTTGGGGCCCACTATATACAACTTAGCTTATACAATCCATTTATTGATTGATGTAACATTTTTCATTATATATATAAGTAGAAAATCCTTTTTGTTTAACCCGTGAACTCCACCCTGTGTGCACTCCACACAGCGCGATTTGGGATTTCGCAACTTCAACTGCGTTGAAATTACAGTATTGGCAATTTGTTGGCAATATAATGATAGTGAAATATAAACAGAGTTCCCACTGGCATTTGACTGATCTTAGCAACTTTACTAATCATTAAAGAAAAATTATAGGCAAATGCAAATAATGTTAGCAATAGATTCGTCGTCAAATAACACTGATTCTAAAATCGTTCTTTAAACTCTCCATTGCACAATGTAGTACCCTGTTTTTCCTTTTCATTATATGCTCAAATTTTTTGGTAATTGTTTTTCAAATAATTATTATTTGCTTAAATTCAACTATCAATTACACTGTTAAAAAATTGCAGCAAACTGTCTAGTCATTTGACCGTTTTTATGGAAAACAATTACATAACAGTAATTAAATTATATTCTTACCATATTATTGCACATATTATGGCTATAATTGTGAAACGGTTGATAAAATCATTTTCTATAAAAACGGTCAAATGACTGGACAGCTTGCTGCAAATTTTTAACAGTGTATGGAAACTAATAAAACATGTGTATTACAGAGCTTTGCAAAGTCGAGAAAAAACATTTATAGCCCGATATATTTTTATATAGTTTTAAAAAGAAATCCTGAGTTAACTCCAGATTTGAGATAGCATGTTAATGGATTAAATAAAAACAAATAAAATATATATTTTTTAAAACATCAATTATTGATGACCATAAACTATTATTAAATTTTTTAAATAGCCGCTGAAAGTAAGAAAAAAAGAAAACTACAGTACATTTTGTTATTTTATTAAAATATTAAATTGATTTCTAACTTTACTATATGAGAACAAAATTTAAGAGGGTATTCAGAATTTGGTCTCCTTAAAATTTGGCGACCCAAGGCCCGGGTTTCCTGTGTGAAATCAGTCCTTGAGCAAACTTTGCATTCTAATTACATAATAATTTTCATCCACCTATGAATTGAGAAAATTCTAAATTCTTTGAATCAGTTCTCAAAATACAGACAAGCCTACTTAAGGCTGTTCTCAAATCAATATGAGCTACTTTATGATACAATTTTGAATTCATTTTTCTTCGGAATTGGATGACATGGGCAGGTGTAACTATGTAATCGAAATGAGTTTTCCATTTCTTGGTAAAGGCAGAAGATCCTTAAGAAAATACTGTCAAAGTCAGCGTTATGAACCGAATTCCCGAGGCAGCAAAGCGAGAAAGGAAAATTCGTGTCGTCGCGTGACATGAATCGCTAATAACTCAACAAGTAATTTATTTATCAAAAAAGGGAAAAATCTTTTCGATTCCAAATAGCTTCAACAGTCAGGCCTGCCAATTTTATACTTTTGTGTTTAAAAATGAATCAGAAAGTTTAACGTTGTTGAGCAACCAGCTTTAATGCAAAACCGGTTAAAACAATATCCCTGTTATTGCGATATATTTGCTATGGCTCCAACCACTCTAATTTGGCTTCCATGTTAAAAACAGGGTTAAGATAATACATATATCAAAGTTATAACAATACATATTTAAAAATATGTGTATATTTTTAGAACTTTTATCATGTTTTGTTTTTTTATCTTCGAATGTATTTCCTTTTCTAATACCCCAGTTCGGATTTTTTTTTTAATGTGTGGTGTTGTTAAAGTTTAAAAAAAATAAAAAATAAAAATAAATAAATAAATAAATAAAATCAATTTATCGGGAAAAAAATGCAATAACAGCATTTTAATAATATTATAAATATAATAACTAAATATAATGTTGAACAAATGTACAATATTTCACCGTAGATCATAGAAGCATTAAGGGTACCATAAATTCTATCCTTTGAGATTGACTCGTTCGATCCCTTAAACTGGGATAGGAAACGTAATAACTAGGAGGAAAGTCATAGAAATTTATGGCAACTAAGCTGATTAAAATTTACTTACTGCTTTTTAAAAAATATGTATACTAAATTTATTTCACGATAGAAACGGCAATGACTATGACCCCTAATAACAAATAACAAAATTCTACAGAAAATGTTATTGTTTAACGTTATTGTTTGAATACTATTTAATTCTATCCTTTGAGATTGACTCGTTCGATCCCTTAAACTGGGATAGGAACCGTAATAACTAGGAGGAAAGTCATAGAAATTTATGGCAACTAAGCTGATTAAAATTTACTTACTGCTTTTTAAAAAATATGTATACTAAATTTATTTCACGATAGAAACGGCAATGACTATGGATACCCCTAATAACAAATAACAAAATTCTACAGAAAATGTTATTGTTTAACGTTATTGTTTGAATACTATTTAATTCTATCCTTTGAGATTGACTCGTTCGATCCCTTAAACTGGGATAGGAAACGTAATAACTAGGAGGAAAGTCATAGAAATTTATGGCAACTAAGCTGATTAAAATTTACTTACTGCTTTTTAAAAAATATGTATACTAAATTTATTTCACGATAGAAACGGCAATGACTATGGATACCCCTAATAACAAATAACAAAATTCTACAGAAAATGTTATTGTTTAACGTTATTGTTTAAATACTATTTAATTCTATCCTTTGAGATTGACTCGTTCGATCCCTTAAACTGGGATAGGAACCGTAATAACTAGGAGGAAAGTCATAGAAATTTATGGCAACTAAGCTGATTAAAATTTACTTACTGCTTTTTAAAAAATATGTATACTAAATTTATTTCACGATAGAAACGGCAATGACTATGGATACCCCTAATAACAAATAACAAAATTCTACAGAAAATGTTATTGTTTGCACGGATTAAAATAATTATTTTACCGTGAATGCATCAGCAGAATCATCAACAACTTTTCGTTTCTTTTTTTTTTTTTTTTTAATAATGTTTTCAACATAGTTGAAAACAGTTTATGAATTCGGCTTGTTTGGCCGTCTCGCACTGTAACGAAGTGTTTTTTTTTCCCCCACATTGACCGCATATAACATACGAAGGCCCAAACTTATGTTTCAATATATCTTGTTGTATATTTTTTCACGTAAAATCAAATTGGAAAAAAAAAAAAAAAAAAAAAAGGCAACTATAATGCTTTTTTCAAGTTTTATTCAAATATTATTTTATTTTTTTAGTTTTTAATGAGGTTGGTGAAGAAGCATGTATATATATATATATATATATATATATATATATATATATATATTAATGAGGTTGGTGCAGAAGCATGTAATATTTTTACGTGAAATTTTATTCCATCAAACGCCGCTAACTGCCAAAGTCGTACCTAGGTGCAGGTATAATCCCAATGTTTACTATTCTACTGTAAACAACAACAACAACAACAAAAACTGAAAAATTCCATTCCATAGCAGAAAATTTTCGAAAATTTAGTGTAAACTATGGATTTTCTTAAGTTCCTAATTAGTTCGGAAATGTAACACTCATTTCCGTGTAAAGTCTTTAAAAACGTAGAATGGAATACAAAATGAAGTACGATTTGCATATACTCATGATTTCGGATCTTCTGCACATATCCATTATACGTCCTACAAACGCCATCATCACGTGATTTGTAATTGTTCTAGAGAGGAAGAGCTAACAGATGCAACGTATTTTGATGGCAGTAAGTATTCTGTTTTATATATATATATTTTATTTAAGAAAACGATACACTTTTTGAAAAGAAATAACATTATCCGATTGAATTTTATTGCATAATAATATTAGAGTTACTGTTGATTTGATCTTTTGTTGCACATACAAAGTTAAATAACTCGTTCGATAGTTTCTTTATACTCTTGTTCCATGAATCTATGATATAGATACTATTAGATAGTTGATTAATGAATAATAATGTAGTGCTGGTATTAGTGAAGTTCAGATATAGTACTGTTTATTGCGTTTTTTTTATCTTTTCGTTTTGAGCATAAGGTTCCGATTCATAAATTTTGTAACGATAAAATGTTTCGCTTATACGACAGAAGAATTTCATACTATACGTTTTTTCATTGCCGTGTATGAATCACATATTTGTAAATAAATATTATTGAAAATTTGATTTAGATCTATCAATAATTCTTTTTTTAAAATGCGGTCTCGTGAGTTCCATCCTATAAATAGATACATTATGAAAATGTGTAATTTCTCTTACTTATAAATAGATGGATTTTTTTAATACATTTAAATAATCATTATTTTTTTATCTTGTAAGTAGATATACTATTCCAAAATATTTCCATATATATGATAATTATTATATTTTCATGAATTGTATCATGATGTATAATATAGAGAAAATGTATATCTTTCATAAATATAAAATTCATGAAAATAAAATAATTATTCACAGATATATGAAATATTTTGAAATAGTATATCTATATACAGAAGAGATATAGCGGTACTGTGACCTTACAATACGAAAATTTTTAAAATTATAAAAATTTCATGAGAATCAAAACCCAATTAATAATAATTATAATAAAAACAGGCCCATAAATTTGCTCACATAAGACGCAAAAAAGTAATTTACAACAACGTAAAAAATTGGACTTACATAACCCTTTTTAAAAAAAAATTAGTACTCATTTGTTGTTTTCACCTGTTTTTCCCACTTTTCAAATACATTTCTACATAAAAACGGAGGTAGTTGGTTTGTAATGCTATGGGACAATTAGTCTTGTATAACAACTCTATATTATAGAATAACTCTAGTTGACAAACCCTGGGAAAAAACATACAATTTTACAGTGCATATTTATAATCATCGGATCTCTACGCAACTTCGTTAGAATAGACTAGGGATGTCTAAATACATTTCAAGCAAAAATTTGGAAAATTAATATTTTCGTTATTTTTCGGAAAGAGAAGGGTTAGATACACAGTTAGATCAATGTTTTTGCATGTTGTGTGTGCTGTTTATACCATCCTGTCCAAAAGAAAGAAAGAAAGAAAATAATAAATAAATACATACAAATAAATGAATGAAATATATAAAATTAAATTAAAATTAAAATGAGATATAAATAAGAAATCACTTGATAAAGATTACGAAGAAAAAAAGCATCATCAGTTTCTTCAATTTCTTTCATTGTTATGGTTTCGACACAGCTGTCAGCATCATTTAAAACACCGATTTATTTTTTTTCTTTGACGCTATATTTAGTGCTATCATAATGACCACCAAACATCAAAATTTAAATTACGAAGAAATTCTAGATAATTTTTATTTTATTCAACTTATAAAGGTAATTTAGTATAACACTTTATATTTTGATATGCATACAGTGTCTCACAAAAGTGATGGGACACTTGTGCTTTATAAAAAGAAACTGCAATAAAATAAATAAACAAACATGTGCAAAAATTTTTTGGGTGTGTTTCATATTTAAAGTTAGTAACAATTATTACATAACATACATTTTGTCAAAATATTAAAATATTAATTTAGTAAAAATACAATTGTTCAGAACGGAGCAAAAAATGGCTCACATAAGTGATGGGACACTTACTTTTCCATCAAATATTTATCCACAAATTTTACTTTTTAAAAGGTTTTAATATTTTGTTGGATTTCCTTTTACTTTTAAAACATGATTTAATCTTTTTGGGATGGATTCGACTATTTTTTTTGTGATTTCTGGAGTGATTTTACCCCATTCTTCTTGAAGCACCGATTTTAGTTGTTGTTTTGAAGAAATGGTGTGTTTGCGAATTCTTGATTCCAATTCTTGCCAAATATTCTCTATGGGATTTAAGTCTGGAGATTGTGGTGGTGTTTTTATTATTTCAGGACAGTTATATAGCAGCCAGAGTCTAACGTTCAGAGCAGTGTGCTTGGGGTCATTGTCCTGGTAGAATTTAAAATCGTTATGAAGGTTCAATTTTCGTGCTGAAGATTTCAAATTTTGCTTTAAAATATCAATATACTTGTACTGATCCATTATACTGTCAATAAAAACAAAATTACCAACTCCAGCGGACGACATACACCCCCATACCATAACTCCTCCTCCACCATGTTTTACTGTTGGTACCAAGTTCTGTTTGCGAAGTTCTTCCCTGGGTTTTCTCCACACCAAGATTCTACCGTCAGAACCAAATATATTAAATTTACTCTCATCAGCAAATATAACTTTATTCCAGTAATCAGAATTCTTATTTATGTTGGATTTTGCGAAAGCTAGTCTGAGTTTTCTATTCTTTTCACTTACGAAGAATTTTTTCCTGGCTACTCTACCGTGATATCCAGCAGATCGAATTACCCTTCTAATAGTTTCAGGATTAACAATTATTCCATATAATGCTTGTAAATCAGCAGCAACTTTTGAAGCACTAATTCTTGGATTTTTTTTAATATTTCGAACGATAATTCGCTTTATTCCATTGGATAGCTTTGATGGTCAGCCAGGTCTTCTTTTATCCTGAATCATATGATTCTTTTTATATCGTTTAATGATATTGAAAACTGTTGAACGACTCAAGTTAACTGTTTCAGCAGTTTTTCTAATAGATTTTCCACGTTCAATATGCAAATTAATAACTAATTTTCGAATTTCAGGCGAAGTTTCTTTTCGTTTAGCATTCATGACTACACAGAGCTAAAAAACACAAAAATTCCAAAACAAACTGGAGAGAAATACTGCAGACGATTTTATAAATTATTGCCAATTGCTTTTAAGTAAAAATAAAACCCCAAAAAATATTTTTATTGCTTATTTCAGGCGATTTTTGTTGCATATATAATGGTGTCCCATCACTTATGTGAGCTATTTTTTGCTCCGTTCTAAACATTTGTATTTTTATTAAATTAATATTTTAATATTTTGACAAAATGTATGTTATGTAATAATCTTTACTAAATTTAAGTATGAAACACACCCACAAAAAAAATGTGTACATGTTTTTTTAATTTATTTGATTAGTTTCCTTTTGTAAAGCACAAGTGTCCCATCACTTATGTGAGACACTGTATTTAATTTTGCTTAGTGTTGCGTCAGTAATAGGAACTGAAGTGAAGTGAAGTGATGCCGTCTTTCATAAACAAGAACTAAAACTTTTTTATTATTATCGTCTGTGTATTCCATGTTGTTATGTGGTGTTTTTTCGTGATCGTGAATTAAATGTTCTTTAGTTGAATGTGAATGTGTTTATTATTTCACTACAGCTGTAATCAGGGCCTGATTAATGCACGGGCCTCCGATGCCTCGGCCCTGGGCCCACCAATTTCAGGGGCCCACAAATTATGTCGCTGATTTTTTTTCCTTAATCAAACACTTTTCAAATTATATTGTTTTATAAAATATGGAACGTAAAATTTAACTAGTAAATCTACAGATCAGAGGCCTCAACGTCAGCTCAAAAAATCATTGTTCTTACTAATTTTTAACATTATCTGAAAAATATTTGACACACTAAAATTCAATCTTTTTAAGTTATTTATACATTGATAAGACTATAAATTTATCGAAAGTTTCGGAAATTTTAGAAGTATCTCCTTAAACACAATGTTATGCAATGATAGGATAAACTACTTGTTACTGTATTTTTTCAGAATAACAATACATTATTTCAGGGGGGCGGAGCCCCCCTGAACCCCCCGTTGTCGCTTTAATATTCTATTCTCAATTTCCAGTAATTGTGCTATTTTATTTCTTGAGTATATATCTGAATGTATTTGCAATTTTCATTTCATTAGAATAACCATCTCTTTGTACAAGAGATTTTATCCTATCCTTAAAAGAATAATTATATTTCAACTACTAAACATCATATGTTTCTGAAGTTGAATAAAATTTCGTGTATAAATTATACTTATACAAATTTAAATTCCTCTTATTTGACCTATATTCAATTTACGCATTCAACGTTTTTATTATTTTCATTTGGAAAACCGATTTGGTAATCATTTTTTAGTACTTAAAATAAATTCTCACCTATTTCATTAAAAAAAAGGCATATTAAAAACTTAAAACCCGAAAATTGGCAATTTTTAATAAAACTTCGCGTAAAAATAATGCGATTCACTTGAATTTTCCTTTGTTGATATTCTTTGAAATATAGTTGCTTAGCAACCATTTATTGAAAGAGAGAAAAAAAATGCACTGGAAATTTTTGTAAAAAATGATAGAATAAAATGTATTATATTATTAGAGCAGATGTATAAAATTGCACCAAACATTGTACACCTAATTTAAAAAATCTGACGAATGTATTAACAAAATTTCAAATTAATTTGAATAATTTAAGATCTGACTTGATAAATTTTAGCCTTCATAACTTACACATTAAATACATTAATCAAATGCGCCATTTTATTTCAATGGATGAAAATTTTCAAAATCGTCTGAATTCCCATAGGAAAGCATTATGACCTAAAAAGAAATGTTTTCCGTAATCTTATTAAATTTATATTCGTGATTTCCTATTGTTTGTGTGAATGATTCTAGTATATCTTGGATTTCGTTCTACACAGTGGTTTTATTAGGATAAGCAAAAATTCAGAAAATAATTTCATGTTATCCTAGTACCTAAATAGCAATATTTACTTACCTGCCAACCACGAAACACTCGCATCTGATAGATAAGTTGAATAATATCTCGTGTACAAAAGCAACTTATGGAAATGTAAACTGAATCTACTGTATTTCACTTATATCTATTACAGAAATCTAGTGTTATTACAATTTTTGTTTCGGAAAAACAGTTTTGATGGTCATTCTATAATATTTATTTTACATACGTACATCTTGATCTAACTCGATGGCAATAGCATACTAAAATCTCTCAATAAAATATTAAAATCACCCAATAAAATATTGTAGCAAAATAGTCTGAATTATTTGAATTTTATTATTTTGATATTCTTTAAAATTTAGTTGCTAGGTTACGGTTAAATTAAAGAGGTAAATAAAAATAAATGCATTTTAAAATTTGCAGAAAATGATAGAATAAAATGTATTATATTATTAGAACAGATGTATAAAATTGCACCAAAAATTATACACCTAATTTAAAAAATCTGACGAATGTATTAACAAAATTTCAAATTAATTTGAATAATTTAAGACCTGACTTGATAAATTTTAGCCTTCATAACTTACCGTTTAAATACATTAATCAAATGCGACATTTTATTTTCAACGACTGAAAAAATTCAAAATCGTCTGAATTCCCATAGGAAAGCATTAGGATCAAAAAAGAAATGTTCTATATTTTCCGAGCGAATGAACCAAATGTAACTAAAAACTATACAGCTAATTCCGGGTATCTCACCAACATACCTACCAAAAATCAAACTAATCGGATCATTTTTACGGCAGTTATCGCGGAACAGACAGACAGACAAACAGACAGAAACCAAAAACTTTTCGGGTCTCAACAGTAAGCCTTCACTGACGTTTCGGCAACAAATATTCTGAATGACTCAATAAAATTTTCAGAAGCTTTTAACCTAGGCACTTTTACTTGAAAAAGTGAATGACCAAGAACCGAACATGGACTTTACTCACACTTGATAACTCCCGAATGGTCATTACCAAAAAATGAAATTTGGGGAAAATGCCAAAAACTGCATACTGTGTCTATTGTTTCAATATAAACGAGGATTTTACAATGTCAGAATTATAGTTTAAACTGATTACTAGACTGTTAGGGAAAACACAATTTTTATGATTTTGGATAAGGCTAGTTTTGAAAAAGACGTCCTCATTTATTCTGCAATATAAACTGTGGATCATTGATGTTTGTGAATTATACAAATGCTTATTTGAGAAAGTGGACGGTAATTCATTTTCTTGGTTATTCTTGTAAGTTAATTTTTTTTGTAAACTTGAAACTTTCCCCAAACAACTTTGTCAACTCATCAAACAAACCTTCTTTTTTTTTTTTTTTTTTCTAAAAGTGTCGCCGGGAATGGGGAGGTGGGGGGGGAGGGGACTTTTAACAGGCCCTGGGCCCAACTTCAGCTTGATCGGGCTCTGGCTGTAATATCATCAGGTAGATGTCCGTCAGCGTATCCCCATCATATTTTGAATACAATATTAGTATTTTCGATCCGTGAAATGGTGTTAAAACATTATTTTCGGTTACTCACGCAACATTTTGCTTAGAGTGCCACGAATAGTGTTACCAGGTGTCTCGATTTACTCGGGACTTCCCAAATTTCAGGAGTTCCAAGACCCGTTCCGTGTAAGCACTGCACGGGACGCCCAAAGTCCTGATTTTCCAGAAAGCACAAATTCTTTTAAATTTCTTTTCTATTCGTTAGCCTGCATCAAATCGCACTTAATACAGTAAAAACTGTAAAAATCGAACCTATCTATTGCGTAGTTTTTTACGATTCAGCCGAAAGGAATACCGTACAAATCTACCTTCTAAAACAGAAAAATATCTAAGCGGAATATTTTCCGATACCTATAAATTTTATTGTTACAGGTTTTATTGTACTTTATTTAGTAAAACCTGTAAGAACGGAACTTGTTTATAAAGAAATTTTGTTTTAAACGTGAAGTCCCATGATCACTATGCAAGGGATACCACACAATTATAATTGTACAATCAGAAAACTCTCGAAAAAGAAATTTGCTTTGATTCTTAACGATTTCGCTTTCACAGATTTTACTGTATAAGATTAATTATCGTGTATATATTTAGTACAGTAAAACCGACTAAGATGAAATGTCAAAAGACCGGAGAAATATTCCGTTATAGACAGATTTTGTTTTAGCAGATATAATTATATGGTATTCCGTCCATAGGGACCATGCATTTGTTACGTTTAAGACAGGATTCCGTTATAGACAGCTTCCGTTTTCATAGGATTTGCTGTATTTTGATGTCCTTTTTTTTTTTTTTTTTTTTTTTTTAAATCTCCTTTTCTCGACAGTGGACAACGACATATGTTCAGTCATTAAAGAATTGCTACGTTAAAGAAAATTTAGTGAATACTTATGGGGGGAAATGAAATAGTGTACCGGATTTAAAGGCTTTTCCTCTTACTCTCCTCATATTTTGCATCTACTTTATGCTTTATACTTTATAATACCTTTATATCCCTTTTTCTTTCCAAAATGTATTTTTCTTTTGATCACTAGCATTGCATTCACCCTGTAAAACCACCTCCCATCCGTTATTGAAAAATCCTACCTACTCTACAATCAAAATATCGTTTGATAACCATCTTCGCGACACACAAGGGTTGGAGGAGAAAAACTCGCTCAAAACTCTGCGGCTCTTTTGAACCACCCTCTGTTCCTCAAATAATACATGCGTGAAATATGAATCTAAAAGGTACGCCGACACGCACACAATATCCTAACGTGCAACGCTCGACCACAAAATGCACCTAACTTACTCTTCGGATACCTGTTGCGGGTCGCTTTGATGTCTAGCGTTATAGACAAGCGTGTAAATCGATGCTAGATGGCAGAGCAGCAGAGCATAAGGATCTGAAGAAGCTAATGTCGATGGGGCTTTCTTGAGGACCCCCGTGAGAAATGAAGAGGCTGTCATGTGGTACTAAATGCATATTCGAGAGTAACTGAGTATAACAGAAATTGTAGTATTTGTTGACAAGAATGAAAAGACGTAAATAGAGATTGAGGGGATTTAACGTCAATTGAAGGCAGTTAGGCTTGAGTGAAACCAATGGATTGGATTCTACAGTTTCAAGATCAGAAAATAGCTGGTGAACCGTGCGAAAAATGTTCTTCTGGATGTCTTCTTTGGATTTCTCGAAATCACTTTATGGGAATTATAATAAGCAAAGGTTGCAGGGGCGTAGCTTTAAATTTTTATTAGGTGGGAAGATCATACGTCTGGGAGCTCTATCATATGATTTATTCAATTTGGTTTGCTTCTATGGATTTTGACACATTCCGTATTAGCATGTGTGATACAAATTAGCCAAATAATCGTAGACAATTATCCAACAATGTCTTACTGAGAGGACACTGAGAGTTATGTGTTTGATGTTCCATCAGCTTCAGTAGCAATCAATAGTATAATTCACACTGGATAAAACGTTACATATTGTAGGCGTATAGACCCGCTCGCTAATGTTACTCTTATGGTACAGTTATTTTACAATATCTCGTTTGTATTTCGATATTTTAAAATGATTTTTTTGTATTGAATAGCTGAGGTTGATCTCTATGTAGGCCATTTTTTTACTTCTTTGAATTTGCTTGTGGATTTTTTTTTTTTTTTTTTTTTTTTTTTAATGGGGATACTTTCATTTTCGAAACCGGTTCCGAAAGTGAAAGTATCCTCATGAAAAAAAACTTGTTAACAAAATCGAAATGAAAAATGGCCTGCATAGAGACCGATCTCAGATATCCAATGCAAAACAACAACAACAACAAAAAAAAAAAACATTAAAAAAAACATTTAAAAATATTGAAATACAAACGAGATTGTAAAATAACTGTCCTTAGGATTAACATTAAAGCTAGCGGGTGTTTTCGCGTGAGTGAAATAGCCTCTTAATCTCTTCTTGCATGAAATTTCAAAGTCCTTCCTCTTCCAGCACAATCGTATTGCACTTTAAAGTGCTGGAACACTGAAAAAGAAAACACACTACAATGATATTAATTACTTATATATACTATAATATAAAAAAGGCATCGCGTTTCGAACGATTGAATCTCTCTTCATTAGGCAAAAATTACATTAGGCGAAAAATTCATTAGACGAAAACTTGTTTTTAATAAATATATTGCATCTTGAGTTAAAAGTGATTGTTCCCTGTTGACGATCTTTTCAGGACTGACATGTTTAGAAAATTTATGCTTAAAAACATATTGTGGTACTATTTTTTGAAATATTTTTTGTCTTCATAGAAAATAGAAAAACTGTATTTGATGGTATCTGAATAGAAACACTTTCGTGCATTTAAGAATGAAAATGATTTTGTGCTTATGTTAGAAAGTATCAAGTTTAGAATTGAGAACAATCTTTATAATAGTGACATATTTCCATACGTTTCAGCTTAAAATAGTAGCTGTTAGTTGCATGGCTTTTAAGGAATTGTAATGGATCATTTAAGTTTTGTATTTTTAGAAAGACAAAATGGCTTTTGATTTTGAACATGAAATTCTCATTTTGATATTTTATACAGAATTTTTTTAGTTTACTCAATTTTCAAGCTCACATATATTTTCATTATGGGTTTCATATTGATGTGATATGGCTTAAATAATAATAATGATAATAATAATAATAATAATAACAATAATAATAATAATAAAAGCATTAAATGAATGACTTTTTAAAAAATATAAAAGCAATTTTTAAGAGCCATTAGCATTTAGGTTAATTGTCTATTTTCTAAAGAAGCTGATGTCAATGGGTATTTCAACAATTCGAATTTTGTGTCCTGGTCTTTGTTACCATGCAGATGCCTAGTCAACGTAAAATTAAGTGGTGTTAGAACCGAATATTGGGATATATAAAAAGGTTGGGTTTGAGGAAGTTATAGTCCTGGACAGAGCTTGACAAATACTGTCGGCGATCAAGTTATGTAGTCTTTTTTTCTTTTTCTTTCTTTTTTTTTTTTTTTTTTTTTTTTTTTTTTTTACAAAATTGATCTACACTGCAAAAAATAATTGTTGATTTTACAGTATAAAACTGGCACCTCAGCTGCCAGTATTATACCGTAAAATTAACAGTATTAAACAGTCAAATAAGCAGTAATACGCTGCTGTGCAAGCAGTAATACGCTACCATTAATAGAGTTTAAGGAGATTTAACGTTATTGGAGGCAGTTAGATTTGAGTGAAGCCAATGTACTGCATTCTATAGTTTCGAATCAGAAATTAGTGAACCGTGTGAAATTTTTTTTTAGGTGCGTTCTTAATTATATAAATACGTAGCACCTATAGTCATCGTCTGGTCCGTTCCGCTGTCTGTCCGTCCGTCTGTCTGTCCGCATATAACAGCGCAAAAACTTACGCAACCAAATGATTTGAAATTTAATATATTAATCTTTGCAGAATTTTGTCGAGTCATTTCAAATTTTATGAAAATCGAATCAAAGCTTAAAAAGATATTAATAAAAATATTTATTAAGCAATTTGAATTTTTTTTAAAATTGGTACTTCTTTGTTATAGCAGCCTCCGAAGATTAATCGTCAGGCGACCGAGATGTATCATTCTGTCAAATCCTATCATGCGTAATTAATTCAATGATATCACATGATAGGTAATGATAGTAATTTCCCCTGTGGTGATTACGTCCTATGTAAAATGGGGTCCTATTATTTCCGTATTACTGAATTTAAAAACCGAATTTGTAAAGTAAAATTGTTTAATTATAGTAATCCTATAATCTACCGACAGTTTTTGGATAGATGTTTCCGGAGAAATAGATATTAAATGGAAAAAAAAATCTAAATATGGATTTCAAGTTCTGAAATTTTCAATGCTAGGCTTAAGTTTCCCATTGGAATTTTCCGCAGATGTCAACAAAAAATAAAATGTTGCCAACTTAAAATGTACTTATTTTATAACGGAAATTAATCATATTATAATAACAGACGACATAATTCACTGAAACTAGTTATAGAACGAACGCACCTCATTTGTCACGTTTGACGTACAATTTCCAACTTGTTGAGATATCGTCTTCGGATGCCACGGAATTAATTTTATCGGGTAATAATAGTCAAGTGCTATTATTCCAAATAACAAAGTTGATTTTTATTTATTTATTTATTTTAACATGAACATATATGATTACAGTTGGCTGCAAGTTTTATTAATACGATTCGGTAATCTTTTCTTCTTCTCAAACAACATTTTACAGTTTAAAAAAAAACCACCGTTCATGAAAACTACTGCATACTTATAATTAAATCTAATAAAGCTGTTCCATTATTCAGAATATGAATTCGAATAGCGAGTATATATACGTATAAGCTGGAAGTTATTTCGTATTTGCGACTGAAGATAACGTGTTTTCATTTACGGACATTATTAAATAAATGCCCTTAAATCATTCTTATTATCACCATGTGGAATCAGTATTTGACACTGATTTTTTTATATTTTGTTTATGGATTTATTATTTATTGTAATTTTTTCACCTAATTTTCATCGTTCGAATTTCAAACAGATTGTATCGGTGAAAAATTCCTGTAACTCATCTTTATTCATTGCAGTGTTAAATATGCCCTTATCAACAGTATCCTTTACATATTGACCAAGGGAACAAAATGCTCATTAACGTCATTACTGACTTCCAATCAGCCGAAGAGAAGGTGTGGCCACAGCTTTCAATCACATCATATTATTCACGCTGACAGGTAATTGGTTCATTTAAATTTTCCTCCGGCAAGAGACTTTTATTAGAGCTTTGTAGTGCAATAATATTCTTCTAAGCTGTAAACAGTAAATAGCCCATTGTGTAAAGTATTTTGTAATTATAAAAGCTCCAACCTAACGTGATGAGGTAGTATTAAGAGAAAATATGTTTATGTAATGAGTACTTAATTACGTAATAAACATGCGGTATAAAATCATGAATTGCTGGAAGGGTTTTGAAATTTTAATTGTGCCGACACATCTTATAAATTACATAAATGATAGATGAAAAGTAGTTTATTCTTTCTTGCAATTTTAATACTTTTTTTTTTTTCAAAAATTCATTATATTAACTCTTTAGTTATCGCTTGTTTTCGTGTTTTTAATAGTGAACACCTCCTATGGGCATTACTGTTGCATGTTGCATTATTAAACAAAAATATTTTCTGTATTCGTGTTTATATTAAAAATGGATATGTATAATAACGGTGCTGTTTATAATCCATGTATTTATATGCATATAGTACACATGATTGTATAAATATGAATAATCTGTATATTTTTTAGAAATAATTTGTCATACAAAATGCAAAAGTGACGCCCGTAGATACAACTACAGATATCCAAAGATGTGGATTCACCTTCATATGAGTGGCTGTGCTCGCTAATGTTAAATCTATGGACCTTTGATGCATTCGTATTTATAAAGTGTCTCCTTAGGAAATTAATATTTTAAACTTTTTTTTTTTTTTTTTTTTTGTGTATGTGTTCTAGTCTTAAATCTTGTCTCTTCCTTTCTTAGTTGTCAAAACATTTCTAAAATATATACTAAATTCATAATTTTATGTGTTAAAATCTTAGCGAAACTGTGTAAGATTTTAACACTTCACATTAAATTAAGTACTATATATTTTAGAAATATTTTGATAACTAAAAAAGAAAGAGACATTCATCAAGAAGATTACACAGAAAAAATAAATTAAAAATATTAATTTACTGAAGAGACACTTTAAAAATAAGAATGCATCACGCGGTTATAGGTTTAACATTAGCGAGGGGAATTTGAAATCTCACTGATGTGGAGCATGAAGTAAAAAAATCCAATGACAACAAATTTTTTGTTAAAGATAATATTTTGTTGTAAGAAAAGCAAAGGTATTTTTGTGTTTAAAAAAAAAAAAAAAAAAAAAAAAAAAAAGAAGAAGAAGAAGAAGAAGAAGAAGAAGAAGTAGAAGAAGGAAAAAAAATTGATCATCGTTATAAAAATTGTTTATCGTTATAAGGCAAGGCAAGAGAGAATTGGAATAAAATCTATATTCATTTCAATAGTATATTTTGTTATGGTTTATGGGATACTTGGAGCAGTCCTCAGCATATACAAAAGCAGAAAAGTTTTAGGGAAAAATAAATAAGCAAAATAAAATAAAAACTTTGCAAAATGTATTTTTTTTTCTTTTTTGGTACACTGTATTTATTTATTTTTTTCGAGATTTAAAGAAGCAAAACGTTTCCGAGTCGTTTTAATAGTGTATTTATCAATTTAGTGAAACCGGAATATCGGTTTTCAGGCTGTTATCAATTCTCAGTTAAACATTTTCAGCTGCTTAATTGAATTTATATATGCAAGAGTAACAAAATAATATTAATTTTAATGTTAATGCTGTTAATTTATTATTTTTGTCTGTAAAACATGTTTGTTGAACAGGAAAATGTTTACTTGAGAATGGATATTATCTGAAAAATCGATATTCCGATTTGAGAAAACTGATAAATACACTCTAAAAATTACTCCGAAACGTTCTCAAAAATCAGTGGCAGCAAAAGAAACCTGTTTATTTTCTTCTTCTAGAATATTTAAAAAAAAAAAACTAATATACTATAATTATATATAATATATACTATAATTTATTACTAAACTTTCTCAGAAAGGCATTTTTAAAAATTAATTAATATCTATTACAAGTTTATGATTATTTATATTAAAAGTAAAGGTACTAAATATTAAAAACAATGCCTCGTACCTTCAAGAATAATTGAACGGGGGAATAATTGAAAAAGGGATAACATTCCAAAAATATGAACAGCGAACTGAGATAGTTTAATTAATAATAGCTACTAAATTAATCAATATTTTTCTTTGAAATTTACATATTGAACCCTCATCGACTAGACCTACAATCGAATAACTGTAAACATTTCTCTAAAATTAAAAAGTTTTTTTTTTTTTTTTTTTTTTAATGCAACATACATCAGCTGGAATGTTTTCCATTTCCCTATTACCCATTCAATTAGAATCTTAGCACTTTATATAGCTTTATCACATAGTAGAGACTAAATCGTAATATCTTTATCCATTAAAAATAATAATAATAAAAATAAAAATCTCCATTTTGAGAAAAATGTGACATAGTACCTTCTTTCATTCGTGTTTTCCATTCCCATTTTCTGATCTGCTCGAAAAGCTATTTTTTTGAGTTGTGATATTATTGTTCTAAATATTGGATACGTAAACTTTTCATGCACACCCGGATAAAAGTCTCATGGCTCTATGACGAAAGTGTTATGGCTCTCAGGCTCTATTACAATGCCAACTACTCTCTTATGAAGGTAGTCTAATTTGTGGTGTCAGCTTGTTGTCCTACTTAAGCACTTGTGCGTGAAGGTGCCACCTATCTGACGTTTCTCTGACTTTCGCAAGTATGATTGAGCCTTCATTAATAAGATCGCATTCGCAAGGATTATTTTGTGTAGTAAATGCTAATTAGTTTGCTGTGGTCAACTGACGAGTATAAATACGCTGGATCGAGCGAACTTGCCTTTTTGTTTATTTTTTCAAAATTCAAATGTATTGTAACCTGTACGAACTTGTAATTCTAATTGCCGATTTTATTTTCACAATTAATGTATTCTAAACCCCCACTTAAATAACCTCCTACAAGCAGCCACTCGTGTTTTCAATGCTGTTAGTGAACTTCGACGTAGCAGTCTTCTTAAGGTGGTTCGGTTTTGAAATGACCTGCTCAACAACGCGAAACTTCCTGACACATTTTCTGACTCATTTTTAAACGCAAAGGCGTAAAACTGGCAGCCCTGACTACTGAAGCGATTTGGAATCGAAATGAGTTTTCCACTTTTTAATAAATAAATTGCTTATCGAGTTATAAGCGATTCGTGTCACGTGACAACAGGTTTTACTCTTTTCTCGAGCTGAAGCAGCAGGGAGTTTGGTTCAAAACGCCGATTTTGACAGTGTTTTCTGAAAGATTTTCTGCCTTTACCAAAAAATCGAAAACGTGTTTCGAGTACAAAGTTCCTGAATAACCACAGCTGCTCATTTCATGCCTTTCCGAATAAAAATGAATTTAAAAATGTGTCTATAAAAGTAGCCCGTTTGTATTTGAGAACAGCCTTAAGTACGATTTGCGCTGCCATCATTTTCTCTTAGGTAAGTTGAATTTTGAATTTAGTAATATCAGAGCAATTCAATATTAATTTTCCTTGTCATGGGAATGTCATTAAAACATGACGATCTAATAATGAGTAAGTGGGCAAGTGTTTCCTGCAAGAAAATTAATTTCTTTGATCTGGATTTTGGCAATTGGATTTGCAAGCTGCTGTGGAAATATCCATGACGTCTTACGATGCATTGCTAAATGCTGTAGTTGAGTTGCTGACATTTGCAAAATTGATACACAAAATAAATTTTGCACAAAAGAAGCAAGTTGCTATCATGTGACTAGAAGAATGCAGGGGTCGATGCAGGTTTTTTTTCCTTGGGGCCCATTTTGTGAAAAGTAAAGGTTATTTTTGTGAAATTTATTATATTTTTGTGAAAAATAACATTTTACAACGAAAGTTGAAATCCAGTTAATCAAATTCGAACCAAGCATTTATAAATAAAAACTTTTTTAAATCCTTTTGCTGAAGTTTTCCGCTCTGGTGAACTTATTTGTTTACAAATTACACATTTTAAAACATCACAAAATAATAAATAAATAATAAATAGTAAGTTTTTATGGAATAGAATTTTGTGAAGGACCCCATTTTATCAAATTGATTTTTGTGAAGGGTCCCATTTTCACCCCATTTAAAACATCACAAAATAATAAATAAATAATAAATAGTAAGTTTTTATGGAATAGAATTTTGTGAAGGGCCCCATTTTATCAAATTGATTTTTGTGAAGGGACCCATTTTATCAAATTGATTTTTGTGAAGGGGCCCATTTTATTAAATAGATTTTTGTGAAGGGACCCTAAACAGGCCCCAAATTTTTCCTGGATCGACCCCTGGGATGGCAAATTATTTTCCTGAAGTAGCGTTAAAAGTAGTGTCACAGTTCACTATAAATTACTGATTTTTTGTATCGTGCTACTGGCTACCTTATATTTTCAAAATGTAGTGTACTGCACTATACAAACTATCGGAAAAAAGAGCGATTATTAGTGGTTTCGCTATTTCCGATCAATGCTCACACGTATCAGAAAGGATAGAAAAACAACTCCTAACATCTTGTTTAATAGCTAACTTGTCATTAAACTCCTATAATTTTATTCGTTTGATGATTGGTGTAGGATAAAATTGCTTGGATGTCTTTATTTTGCAATCATTTCAAATGCGCAACACGAAATAAATATTTATTTGCTTCTGTAATCTTTGTGGTGCCGCTGGTTGCTGATTTCGTATTTAAGTATCAATAAACGATAACCAAAGCAATTTCAAATCACACACGCAATAAGAACGTATGATTTTTTTCAACGACAAAATAATAAATGCGAAAAAAGCATTAAACTTGTTCACAAAAGTACATAATAAAAGCAGCAGCCGTCTTATTTCAATTACAAACCAAAAATATCTAATTAAAAGAAGAAAAAAATCAACCTTCACATGCGAACCTCTGATTTATTTGAAATCTTTGCTAAGACATAAAAAATAATTAATAGCGTTTTTGCATTTCTCGCAGGCGGTTTTGTACAGCCAATAACTTTTTAACTTTCACAAAAAAGGTCGGAAAAAAAATTCTATATATGAATGATAAATCTTACAGCAACACGTGTAGCTAGGACAGGTATTGAAGAGCATTAAACAGCAATCCAGAGAAGATTAAATAGCAATAAGATACCATAAATTGAGATCACTCTCATAAAATCCTTTCCAATAACCATAAAAGATGGGGACGACAGCAATAAATTTTTATGGCTATACTCACCTTCACCGAGGTTTTATTATGTTGTTGTTTAATAATTAATTATGAAGAGGAGGGTGGGGGGGGGGGATCACTTGAAATAATGGTCGCAAAAAATTCGCTTTGCGGAAACTTTCTAAGATGAATGTCCAGATGTTCTGCAGAAATCTGATTATTTTGATTCCCGCAGTATAACGGATACCCTATTCTTGGGCTGACTGAGAAATTTTTGGGCTATGTTTAATTTTTATTCTTTTTAACACCTTCCAACATAGCTGAAAAGTGTTTAGCGGAAACTTTGTAAGATGAATGTCGAGATGCGTGAAGACGTTGCTTTTCTGCAGAAATCTTCTGATTATTTTGATTTCCGGCAGTATAATGGATACTCTATCCTTGGGCTGACTGAGAAATTTTTGGGCTATGTTTAATTTTTACATTTTTTAACACCTTCCAACAAAGCTGAAAAGTGTTTAGTGGAAGCTTTGTAAGATGAATGTCCAGATGCGTGAAGACATTGCTTTTCTGCAGAAATCTTCTGATTATTTTGATTTCCGGCAGTATAACGGATACCCTATTCTTGGACTGACTGAGAAATTTTTGGGCTATGTTTAATTTTTACATTTTTTAACACCTTCCAACAAAGCTGAAAAGTGTTTAGTGGAAGCTTTGTAAGATGAATGTCCAGATGCGTGAAGACATTGCTTTTCTGCAGAAATCTTCTGATTATTTTGATTTCCGGCAGTATAGCGGATACCCTATTCTTGGGCTGACTGAGAAATTTTTGGGCTATGTTTAATTTTTACATTTTTTAACACCTTCCAACAAAGCTGAAAAGTGTTTAGCGGAAGCTTTGTAAGATGAATGTCCAGATGCGTGAAGACATTGCTTTTCTGTAGAAATCTTCTGATTATTTTGATTTCCGGCAGTATAACGGATACCCTATTCTTGGGCTGACTGAGAAATTTTTGGGCTATGTTTAATTTTTACATTTTTTAACACCTTCCAAGAAAGCTGAAAAGTGTTTAGCGGAAGCTTTGTAAGATGAATGTCCAGATGCGTGAAGACATTGCTTTTCTGCAGAAATCTTCTGATTATTTTGATTTCCGGCAGTATAACGGATACCCTATTCTTGGGCTGACTGAGAAATTTTTGGCTATGTTTAATTTTTACTTTTTTTAACACCTTCCAACAAAGCTGAAAAGTGTTTAGCGGAAGCTTTGTAAGATGAATGTCCAGATGCGTGAAGACATTGCTTTTCTGCAGAAATCTTCTGATTATTTTGATTTCCGGCAGTATAACGGATACCCTATTCTTGGGCTGACTGAGAAATTTTTGGGCTATGTTTAATTTTTACATTTTTTAACACCTTCCAACAAAGCTGAAAAGTGTTTAGCGGAAGCTTTGTAAGATGAATGTCCAGATGCGTGAAGACATTGCTTTTCTGCAGAAATCTTCTGATTATTTTGATTTCTGGCAGTATAACGGATACCCTATTCTTGGACTGACTGAGAAATTTTTGGGCTATGTTTAATTTTTACTTTTTTTAACACGTTCCAAGAAAGCTGAAAAGTGTTTAGCGAAAACTTTGTAAGATGAATGTCCAGATGCGTGAAGACATTGCTTTTCTGCAGAAATCTTCTGATTATTTTGATTTCCGGCAGTATAACGGATACCCTATTCTTGGACTGACTGAGAAATTTTTGGGCTATGTTTAATTTTTACTTTTTTTAACACCTTCCAAGAAAGCTGAAAAGTGTTTAGCGAAAACTTTGTAAGATGAATGTCCAGATGCGTGAAGACATTGCTTTTCTGCAGAAATCTTCTGATTATTTTGATTTCCGGCAGTATAACGGATACCCTATTCTTGGGCTGACTGAGAAATTTTTGGCTATGTTTAATTTTTACTCTTTTTAGCACCTTCCAACAAAGCTGAAAAGTGTTTATGAATTCGATTTGTCTATCCGTGCTCCAACTCTCGTAAATATATTCGGATTGCCATGTAATTGAGGATTACTGCGGCATGTTTGATATTGAAAATGATGTGTGTAGCATTTATAGTTAGTCAAAGTCAAAGTCAATAGGTTCTTAGAGTGCTTACGCAGTGCCGTAATGCCAGCGTTTACCTCGCATGCAGGTAAGATCTAACTAAGCAGGATTCAGCAGGAATATAGATGGAAATATAGAGTTAATCTCGCAGCGATCTGCGGTGGAGTGGAGCTCAGGTGTTCAGGAGCTTTCATGATGAAGTGAGCTTTGACGATGATTTGAAATGGAATAATGAAAGGTGAAGGGGGAGGGGGGGGGGAGGTCTAATCAGAACCATACAACTTTTCATTTTATATTTTCTGTCATAGGATACAAACAGTTAATCAGAGAAAATATTATATACTTAAGAGTACAATCAGTACAATCACTGTAAAAAAAAAAAAAAAAAAAAAAAAAAAAAAAAGATGAAAATTTACAAAACAGTTTCTGTAAAGATGCTTACGAAAATTTTATCTGTATTTAGTAACAGTTACTAAAACAACTTTTGTAATTTTACATTTTTTTTCAGTTATATAAAAAGTTCATAGGCATCCCAGTTTCCTAGAAAATTCTTAGTAACCTTGCGGATTTCTTTTTTTAGTGTATAAAATGCCGTACACATTGCCGTACACGCCACACACAGGGACACTCAAAATAATTCCGTTACATTATGGTCTAGGGAACAAATCGTTTGCAATGTATTTTAATGATTTTTATTTCAAAAATATTGAAATTTATATACATAACGGAGCAGCACTGTCGAACATGCTTACTGTTGAATATGGTGTGCATAGGTTTTTTTCGTTCATCTACAGGGACACACAAAATAATTGGATACAGCATTGTCTATGAGCAATCATTCGTGGAAGTACGTTTTCAGTTGCATTATGCGTTTTTAAATTTAACTATTTTTTTCCATACTACTTGTTGTGTATGAATTCTATTGTTCATATACAGGGTTGCGCAAAATAATTCATTTCCGTTTATTGGATGGAAATTGCTGATGGGGAATTTTCAACTGTGTTATGCATTTTCTAATTGATTTAAATTTTAGCATACTATAATTATATACAAATATATATACAAATATTTTGATCATATACAGGGACACACAAAAGAATTCGGTTACAGCACTGTCTATGCTGTAAGACAGTACTGTAATTGTACTTGACAGCACCCAGCAATTATTCTACAGTACTTGACAGTACTGTACAATAAATGCTGGGAGTGCGTTTTCAGGTGTGGTATGCGTTTTTAAGTTTAACTAAATTTTTGCATATTACATGTTGCGTATAAATTTTGTTGATCATATACAGGATGTTCAACAGAAGAATTCGAGTACATTTCCGCTTACTGACGTAAATTGCTGAAGGGGCATTTTTAACTGTGTTTAGAAAGGTAATATAAATTAAGTTTCTCAACGAATCTTCACAAAACTATATAACTTTAAAAAAAATAAATATACATTACAAAGTTTGAATAAATAAAGTATGCAATATCTTAAAAAATAATTGCTATTTATATCATTATTTTTGTTTCAAGAACATTATTTTGAAACAAATTATGTAGAAAAAACACTGACTTTATCCTTACCAACCAGTCCTGACAACCAGTCCTGACAACCAGTATCCTTAACCATACATCATTTTAAGCATGTAAAAATATTTTTTTTTAATTTGAACATAAAAAATAAATTGACTGAAGGTACCTTGTTCACATATTCAATAAACAGAAAATTACATACTTCTCATAAATATTGTCAATTTTCTGATACAGAACTGCAAAGTATACGAACTTACCTTTGTAAAAAATGTAGTTTTGGACATCTCCAGCCTTTTAAATTTGACAAAATTTACCAAGTTCATTTTAGCAATAACGAGGTAAAATTGCTCAAATGATAAATGAAATTTTGGCAATAAAAATTAACCCAGTATCGCCGTCTGTTGGGAATTCTATGAACAATGTATATGAACTGATGTGTTGGAAGATAATAGCAATATATAAAATCGTCTTTTACAGCCCACTGTATATAAGTAACATTGACTTTTGGGTAAGGTGCAGATATGCAACGCAGCGATACAAAGGGTTAAAGTATCAACTTAATCATATTTTTCTAATTTTTGTCTTTTAGTTTCCGGTATATGTTTTTGTGTATATTTAGATTTTTTTTTTTTTTTAATATTACTCAAGGTACCACTTATCTATAGCTTTCTATGGTTTATAATCATTAAGTAAAGGGTCGTTCTGGGGAACAATCGTTAAGTCTTTCAATTTTGATGCTTTCAGTCGCCAATGGTGACCTGGCGACTGCATTTGTTGAGCCTTGTGTAAGGTCAATACTAAACATTGACATTTCATTGTAAATATTTCCAATATAAAATCAATCGTAGTGACGTCATCTCGGAAGAAAACACATTATATAATAAGTCTCTAGCAATTGAGCTAGCCTTTTACTCGGTATTACGGCGGTCGTCTTCTGTTCAGGGGTCCTTGGTTCAGCCCGCTATTCTGACCTCTACGTTGGTGACCTGGACGTGATCTCACTCAGCTTTATCTCACAATCATCTTCACTCAGAACCTAACAGATAGCAGCACACACACACACACACAAAAATATTCTCAGCATGCAAAACCTGTAAAATGCTCACAGCACAAAGCCTGTGAAATGCTCACAGCACACAGCCTGACACGTCGCGCATCACACATGCGCACGACATTATTATTCGCCCGACGTCAACAAGACATCTTCCTCACTGAGGATGGAGTATATAGGATGCCATCTCACATGAACAGTACATGTAACGAATTACTAGCAGACAGTAGTTAGGCTAGCTTTATGCTCAACGCTATGTCGTTCTTCTACGGTTTAGGGGTCTCTGGTTCTATCCCGACGATGTCCCTTTCATAATATTTAACTATTATTGGTTATTTATTGAAGATATTTCTGATGATTGCAATATTGGGTTCCAATGTAAGAAACATAATCAATATTGGTTTGCTACTAGATTATTGGAATAATTTTAAGTTTCAAGGATTTTATCGTAATATAATTTTTTTTTTCAAATAACTTTCTGAGGTGTTTTATCTTTTTGTTGTCAGGGAAATTTTGAAATATACTGGAAAGGAACATGTACATCAAACTGTTGCAAGAGGTAAAAATGTACCAAAGGAAAATTTAAGTGAATTAAATAGTCAAATAATTTATAGTTGAGTGCAGATGTTCCGCAGCACCATTTGAAACATATATTTTTAGCATTTAATAATTTTAAAAATTATTTCCAATTCCAAATTTCACAAATTATGTATCATTTTAAAAATAACTAGATGGAACCCGTCAAAACTTGACGGAAAAAAATATTATAACAGTATCATTAAAATAAGCTTCTTTATTATTTAAGAAGAGTGCAAATGAATCCGTCTTTCAAATATTTTATTTTAAAAGTTTTTTCCTCAGTGAAATACAGTACGATTTCCAATGCAAACTCCAAACAAACAATCCGTAAACAACTGTGTAATGCAAATCAGTTTGACATTACAGCCATATTCCCTACAGCAAGAAAGAAAATTTCATAGACCTATGAAGTATCATACAAATAGTATATTCCTACATTCATCTCATATTCAGTAAATAAAAGAACATAGTAAATAAAGCACACATCACCCCCTCCCCCCCTGTGATAACGCAACCGAATGAGCTCCTATGAGCATGTGCATTGCATCTGCCCAAAAGCACCGTCGAGATTCGACGTTAAAAAAAGTTTTAAAATGTTTAAATTAAAAATTTTTAAATGTCTTCTTTAATCATTGTTCATTTCAAATCCATGTCTTCTAAAACGCATCCATTGTTTTAAGGTAATCACATGAAGAATTGTTTTTACAATAATAAATCAATCTTCAGATGAGGGAGATTTTTAATGTTTTCAAGTGTAATTTATTTGTATAGTTTCCTCCGTCCCTTTACATAATCAGGATGATTATCACTTTTCCATCACAGTCGGGGATCTTTTACCTCTTGTACAGTTAAATACCCAATAGATTTTAAAAAAAAATACAATTCGTAGCATATTCTGATGCAACATATGCATCAGCGGATTCAACATATCAATTTTATGTTAAACAAAAACTCAAAATAGTTTTTTTCTTTTTTGACAGATTTTAGTTTAGCGCCAAAATGCTCTATCTTATGGATAATCTGATCTTATGATTTATCAGGCTTTATTATTTTTTTTTTACTTTTCATGATGGTTAGAGAAATCTATTTTCAATTGTGGAAACTTTCCCAGGGGCTATTTTACATTATTGAAGCAATTGCATTATTGATGGTCATTGTTTAGAAATGAAAAACATTTCATTCTTGAAAATTATTTAAAAAGTCGTTAAATTAAGCGGCAGTTTTCAAATAAATTTCGATCGAAAGCTAATTTTTTCTTTCTTATTCATGATGGAAGAATTAAAATTATAAAATGTAGTAAAAAATTGAAATTTGTAGTATTTAGAAGTGATGCAAGCGCGATGAAAGCTAAAGCGATAGCGCCATTTGTTGTCATAACCATTATACATTTCTAAAAATTGCCACTGTGTCTTCGCTGGCGTCCAAAAGTAGACTACCATTTTTTGACATCGAAAGAGAAATTCACAGTGAAAGAAATATGACTTTGCCGCTAATATGGAACTGTTAAATGAACTCATAATAAACCTACCAAAATAATTGCTATAAAATATTAGCCTTGCACTGTTTATTCTAGCTAAAAATACAATCATTATTTCAAGTTCTTTTTTTCCACCATAGCACTATTTTTAATAATTTTATTTTTCCTGAAATCCTTTACTTTTGGGAATTTTTTATATTAAAAAATGAAATCTTCTAACCTATAATTAAAAAAAAAGTAATTGGTAACATGCAATCAAGATGAAGCAATCAATATAGACTCCAATTCTAATCTTTATAATTAAGAATGGAAAAATCAGTTAAAATTACGTCATGCTGACACAATCATATAAATTTTTCTCTTTAGTTTTATCAGTGTTAAAATGCATTTCAAGCTAAACATAACGTCATTTTCACCGGCGCAAACTTTTCACACTTACTTTGTATATGTTACTTTTATGCGTAAATACCATGTATACAAATCAAAATATATTTGTATTTAACTGTAATGAAAAATGGCATCAACAAAGTTATAATGCATACACTGTAAAAAAAAATCTGTAGTACTACTAGAGAATCTCTAGGCAACTGGGATTCCATAAACTTTTCTAGTAACCAATACAGATTCTTCTTAAGTAAGATTACTGCATTAAACTTAGTAAACAACACATAGACTTCCTTAGTGAACCTACTAAGAAATCGTCTGTAGCCATTACAGGTGCGTTTTTAGTAATATATACTAAGAAATGGTTAGTAGTATTACAGATACTTCTTTTGTATCTTCACTAAGAAATGGTTAGTAGTATTACAGATACTTCTCTAGTATCTTCACTAAGAAATGGTTAGTAGTATTACAGATACTTCTCTAGTATCTTCACTAAGAAATGGTTAGTAGTATTACAGATACTTCTCTTGTATCTTGACTAAGGAATGGTTAGTAGTATTACAGATACTTCTCTTGTATCTTCACTAAGAAATTGTTAGTAACCGTTACAGGTCCTTTTTTAGTATGTTTACCAAGAAATGGTTAGTAGTATTACAGATACTTCTCTTGTAGATTCACTAAAAAATTGTTAGGAGGTGTTACAAGTGTTTTTTCAGTATGTATAGTAAGAAATGGTTAGCACTATTACAGATATTTCTCTTGTATCTTTACTAAGAAAACATGTGTAACCATTGCAGGTGTTTTTCTTGTATGTTTACTAAGAGACTTTAGTAGAATTACAAAAACTTCTTTTGTATGTTAACTTTCACAATGTTAGAATATTTATAAGAAAACATCTGTAACACTACTAAGAAACTGTAGTAATGTTACAGGTACTTTTCTCATAATTTACACTAGAATTTTAAATGAGATAGCATTTTATCTTTCATCCAAATATTTTGCAACAACTTCTGAATGTCTTTCATAATATTTTATGCTACAAAATTATAATATATATATACATATATTTATATAGTAAAATATAATGCAATTAATTATAATATATAGTATCAATTACAATTATAAACATTAAAATTTTTATACCAAATACAGAGGCATCCTTTAAATATAACTTCCATTTGAGTTTTTTATCCCTGTTAATTTTTAATTTTATAATATAAAGATCTAATTCTTTAATAAGTGCATCTGCATTTAGTATACAAATATTTTAATGTTAATAATTATATTTATACTCAATTATTTTTGTAGCATAATATATTATATAAAGACGAAGAAATATTTGGCTTACTATATTTCTTATTCTTTTAAACTGCTCTCTAAGTAGCATTCTCAATATATCTGTTGAAAATTAAAATTCTATCCCATTTAAAACAAAAGTGTACATTCATCTAGATTACCTGAAGTCTCCAGAGTAACCTGACACTTAAAAACTAGTCGAGACATTCATGTTATATATAAACTGAAGACTTTTTCAAATAACCTATTTTCTCCTTTTCAAACACAATTTAATAAGTTTTTTCAAGCTAGAAGACACTGTCCTGCTTCACTGACTGCAAATCCCAGCAACACAATACAGAAGGCAAAACTAACACAACTTTTGAATGCATAAAATGTGTTCATAATGTTTTACTCCTGGTGCTAAATAAAGTGTTCGTGAGGTGTAGTTTTATACAGTTTTTACATGCATCGCTTTCTTAAATGCATTCACACCACATGTTTATACAGGCGAACCTCGTTAACGTGAACATTCAAGGGGAAACTTTTTTTGTTCATGTTATCCGAACTTATATACATTACATACAACTGGACGGGGCAATCAGGAACAGTTCGTGCTAAAAGTAATTCCCGTTAAGCGTGTTCATGTTAACGAGGTTTGACTATACATTTGGAGCAGATAAAATTATGCTTATGCATCAGGGAGCATATTTTGACATCAGGGATTTCAAACTTACAATGTTTCTGGTTTAAGTCATAATTTCTTGATGAAATATATTAGCTTTTCCAATCTTTTTTGTTAATAACTGATATTGGTTAAGGAGACATGGTGGTTTGTGTTATGCAGTTGTACTGTTAAAAATAAAGTTCGACATTTCACCAAAAAACTGGTGAAAAGTAGCTGAAATTTAGCTGCAACTAAGATATTAGTGATAAGTTTCACCATTTTTATGGTGCTTTTGAAAATATCACTATATTGGTGAAAGACTGAACAATGATTCAGGTTTTTCTCGAAACCAATTTTATGGTTAAACGTTGAACCACAATTCAGGGTTTTTTCTAATCTAATTTAATGGTGAAAGGTTGAACCACAATTCAGGATTTTTTCTATTCCAATTTAATGGTGAAAGGTTGAACCATAATTCAGGGTTTTATTTAGTCTAATCTAATGGTGAAAGGTTGAACCATGATTCAGGATTTTTTTCTAAGCCAATTTTATGGTAAATTGTTGAACCCTGATACAGGTTTTTTCTAAACTTATTTTATGGGAAAAGTTATACCAGATTGAACCAGGATTTTGGTGTTTATCATTTTATAGTGCAGTTAATGAACCGAGATTCAGATTCTTTTGTGAGATTATCTTGCTGTAGAGAAGCTTACTAATTTTATAACTAACATTAAACTGAAAATTATTATTTAAATATTAATTATTGATTGTATTTGAAATGTATTTTTTAAAAATAAATGTAAACAGTTGGTTCTAATTTAATTACACAAAATAATTGCATTTTTTTCATCAATGTTGATTAATACCATTCTGCACTTGTAAATTATAGAACATTTTTTCACACTTTTTAATTAGTTACTTATAATTCCTTTAGTATTTGTTTATCACAAGCATTCATAATAAAATGTAATTTTTAAAAAATAATTTGATATATAGTTTTAGAACTTTTACTTTCTTTTCACAAAAGGGAAAAGAAAAATCTAACATTTTAATAATTAGTAAAAAGTATTTTTAGACTTTTCTTTGTAATAAAGGTGCAATGGTGGTTACACATATGGAAATTTTACATATTTTTACTATTTTAGGTTTTACACATTTTAATAGAATTTTCTTAAAGTTTTGGATAGTAAAATTCACATGCATTATCCAAAACCTCAATTCTGGAAAATTATTACTTATGCATTTATTTTATGCATTTAAAATGATCATACTCTCTTTCCATGATAAAATTCAAGCACATTTCCAGAAATGAAAATTTTAACATTGTATAAAGGAAAAAAATTCCATTTCCACATGTTTTCAGGTGAATGCCATACATAAAATACAGTAGCAATGTCTTAAATGTGAAATGTTATGAGAAAGTCTCCAAAAAATATGGAAAATCTTTTTGCATTCTTGAAAGTTATTTGTGCTAATACTAGACAAAAGTAGACACTTAAAAAATTTAATTTTTTACAAAAACTAAAAATCAAAACTTACCTTTTTGAAAATCTCCAATAAATCATTTTTGAAAAAGGTATATTAAAACACAAACTATTAACATTAAATAAACTATTTTTCACTTATTGCTGGTTTGTTTATTTTCCTAGAAATCAAAGTAATATACATACACTGTTGTCAAAAAATTAAGGGGCAGTGACCGGTTGCTTTTGTTTTTTACAGTTTGTGGAATATCAACTGAAATTCTTTACAAATTGTTCTTGAAGTTAGACAAGAACAGTAGAAACAGTGTAATGCAATTAAAAAATTAATATATTGAATATTTGATGAGATATGGGCATTTGTATGAAATAATTTATAACTGTGCATGCTTGAACTATACCAAAGATTTTTTTCATGATTTGGTAGTCAATTATATAGAGTAACTTATATAAAAAGACCAGTCAAATACCGCGAAAACTCAGAGAGATACCAGCAATACAGCGAGATAATTGACAAATTCGGGGAAAATCCCATTGAATTATATCCCTTTTTCTGAGTTTTCACGATATTTGATTGGTCTTTTTATATGAGTCGAATGTTATTATCGGATTTCAAGAACAATGTCAAAATTTTCAATAGATATTTGGCAAACTGTGCAAAAGCGAAAAGCAGTGTATATCTTTTATCTTATTACAAACCAAGTTGAATATATAACATGTCAACCTATATAAACAATAAAAATAGTTCAACTTTTTAAAACTTTTTTTTATATATATATACACAGCAGTGCTGACACAGGCGATTATTATTATTTTTTAAATAGTCGCCAGTGGCAGCCTTGCAGCAGCTGAAAAAAAATAGTTATAGACACAATAAAATAACAAAAAAATTCAGTTGGGTTGTGGTACGCCACTCCATTTATTGAAAATACAAATTAATAAATATCAGGTTAATAATTTATTAATGTAATCACAATTACAGTACAGAGTTTTCCCCAGACAGATTCAGGAGGGTGCAGCATCATGTCTACCCTTTAAAAAAATTGTCATTCTTGCAAAAATGAAGTCCATCAAAAAGTCGGGTAAAACAGAATTCCTCCAAGAATCAAGTTAATTTTTCCACCTGTTTTAGTAATAAAAGGGTAAAATTATTAAGATATAAAATTGTTATTTTTGCAGATATAACATAATTTTACTTAAATATATTCAACAAATTATATTAGAACAATGAGGAATTTTCACGTTTAAGATTTTATTTTTATACAATAGAAAACAAAAAAAAAATAACAACAGTATATTTGCTTTCTTTATTGATTTCTAACAGTTTTTATACCGCTCTATTTACTGTGTTGCGAAGACGCTACTTTTCCTATGCAGGCTTGTGATGTCGCAGTTCATAAGAAATGTAATATTTGTTCACATTTTGGATAGTGCGATACATACCAAGCCTCTTTTTGTCTTGTAATAAAATTCATGGGTATTACATTATCAAGAGCAGGAATCTGTCCAGAGTTTTCCCCCTGTGATTTTGTTTTTATGAAAAGGTTTTTACATTTGTAAAAAAATCTGGTCATAATTTTATGAATTTGAAAAGATTGTTATATCCAGGTTCCTGTTTATACATTTGTAAGAAGATACATGTATGTAAAATACACATATCTTCAATGTATATGAAAAAGTGACAGGTCACATTTTACTTTTAATTAAATTTGTGACATTTCAGTTTAGAGATGATAGGTTTATTTTTAAGACAAATAATTTTGTGAAGGATCCTGTTTTAAAAGGTGGAAAGCCTTGAAAAGGGTTTTGAGATAAAAATTTTTGAGAAGGGTCCTATTTTAAAAAGAAACATTTTGTAAAGGACCCTTCACAAAATTTAACTATACAGATCCCTGAAGAAGAATTAAGTACATAAAATGTTACTAAAAATCCAAACAACTCACAAACTTGAAAAAGTTATCCGTAACTTTTTTCAAGGTAAAAACAGCATAGTACAAAAAAGTGTAATTAAATTTGATTTTCACTATTGGCTTTGATATTTTCAAAGAAAAAAAAATTAGTAATACAAAATATTTATGCCAGTTATAAGTTATATAATAATACTGACTGTTAGAATAATGTAAAAAAATAACAAGTGCTTGAAAAACCCGAGCCTAGAAACAAAACGCCTCTTTCCAACAAAATGTAAACATTGACGTATCATGAAGTGTGATGTCACAGGCAATCATGCAGTGTTTTTAACTCACATGGTTTTCTCTTAACTTTATACATAATTTAACAAATATCAAATGATTTTTTTTTTAACATTTTTTTTTAATTTATGAGTCTGGAATTATCAGAAAAATATAAAGTAGATTGATTACTTGATGTTTGCAAATTCCTCATACACAACCATACTCTTCAGCTAATATTAAACCTATAGGAGTGTTGTTTAAAATTCTCTTTTATATTTCAATATTTTAAAAATGATTCTTTATGTTGAATTTTTTTTCCTTGATTTTTATTTTCTACCTTCAATTTCAGAACTGATCGTGGAAATGAGTGCCTTTATAGAAACAGCAATCAAAATCATAAAGATACTTGGTTAGACAGATGTAATATGCAAAAAAATTAATTAAAACATATTTAAGTGCAAATGAGAAACTGTAATGCCCCGTAGGTCTAACTATGGCTTCTGAGTGCATTTGACTAGTGTAGGCTCTTGAAACAGAAAAAAAAAATAATCAAAATGACTAGTGTTCCTTCTAGGGCATTTTTTTTAAAGGCACAGTCCCGTGCTCCTTTTTGAAGTACTAATAAAATGCATCAATAATTGTACAGAGAGATTTCTAGTAAAAATTTTCTCCATACCACAGTATTTCTAAATTATTTAAAAATGAAAATGTAGAAGGGAAAACAGACTCTAAGCTAATTTTGCAGGGTACAATGCCTAATGGCCCTTACAGCCCCTTGTTTTTTTTCGATTGTGGGAATGAAAATCGCAAAATATGTCCAGCAATCGTACAGAAAAAAAAAAAGAAAAAAAAACCCTGTGAAATGGCATAGATTGTTTGCAGGAAAAAAAATCATGAATTTCATCAATCTGTATAAAAAAAAAAAGGGGGACAATATTGCAAAACTTCTGTAATGGTCATGGGAAAATACTGCGAAATTCATCAAATGGCCGAGGAGAAAAATCCCAAGATATTTCAATTACGCGCAAGGAAATAATCGTTAATTTCGGCAATTAGTCGTGGGGAGGGAAAAAAATCATGAATTAGTCATTCTGTCGTGGGGAAAAATATCAAAATTTGTCATGTCTTTTGCGAATTTCATCGATCGATCGTGGAAAAAACGCAAAGTTCGTCAGTCAATCGTGGGAAAAACACGAATTTTGTCGATAGACTGCGAAAAAAATGCAAATTTCGTCGATTGATCGCAAAAAAACGCAAAGTTCGTCTGTCAATCGCGGAAAAAACACAAAATTCGTCGATCTGTCGCAAAAAAAAAAAAAACGCAAAGTTTGTCAATCTGTCGTGAAAAAAACAAAGTTCGTCGATCATTCGCGGAAAAGAAGAAAAATTCGTTGATCGATCGCGAAAAAAACGCAACGTCGATCTGTCCCCCAAAAAACACAAAGTTTGTCGATCAGTCGGTTAAAAAACGCAATGTTTGTCGATCTGTCGCGGAAAAAACGCTAAGTTCGTTTAAAAAACGCAAAGTTCGTCAACCAGTCGCTTAAAAAACGAAAATTTTGTCGACCAGTCACTTAAAGAACGAAAAGTTCGTCGACCAGTCGCTTAAAAAACTAAAAGTTCGTTGACCAGTCGCTTAAAAAACTAAAAGTTCGTTGACCAGTCGCTTAAAAAACTAAGTTTGTCAATCAGTCATGAAAAAAAAACAAAGTTTGTCGATCTGTCGCAGAAAAAACACAAAGTTCGTCAATCTGTTGCAGAAAAAATGCAAAGTTCGTCGATCAGTCACTTAAAAAAAAAAAAGAAAAGTTCGTTGACAAGTCGCTTAAAAAAAGAAAAGTTCGCCGATCAGTCGCTTAAAAAACCTTAAGTTCGTCGATCAGTCGTGAAAAAAATGCAAAGTTCGTCTGTCAATCGCGGAAAAACACAAAGTTCGTCGATCTGTCGCAAAAAAAAAAAAAAAAAAAAAGCAAAATTTGTCAATCTGTCGTAAAAAAAACAAAGTTCGTCGATCATTCGCGGAAAAGAAGAAAAATTCGTTGATCGATCGCGGAAAAAACGCAACGTCGATCTGTCCCCCAAAAAACACAAAGTTTGTCGACCAGTCGCTTAAAAAACGCAATGTTTGTCGATCTGTCGCGGAAAAAACGCTAAGTTCGTTTAAAAAACGCAAAGTTCGTCAACCAGTTGCTTAAAAAACGAAAATTTTGTCGACCAGTCGCGGAAGAAACGCTAAGTTCGTTTAAAAAACGCAAAGTTCGTCAACCAGTCGCTTAAAAAACGAAAATTTTGTCGACCAGTTGCTTAAAGAACGAAAAGTTCGTCGACCAGTCGCTTAAAGAACGAAAAGTTCGTCGACCAGTCGCTTAAAGAACGAAAAGTTCGTCGACCAGTCGCTTAAAAAACTAAAAGTTCGTTGACCAGTCGCTTAAAAAACTAAGTTCGTCAATCAGTCATGAAAAAAAAACAAAGTTTGTCGATCTGTCGCAGAAAAAACACAAAGTTCGTCAATCTGTTGCAGAAAAAATGCAAAGTTCGTCGATCAGTCGCTTAAAAAAAAAAAAAGAAAAGTTCGTCGACAAGTCGCTTAAAAAAAGAAAAGTTTGCCGATCAGTCGCTTAAAAAACCTTAAGTTCGTCGATCAGTCGTGAAAAAAATGCAAAGTTCGTCGATCTGTCGCAGAAAAAACCACAAAGTTCGTCGACCAGTCGCTTAAAAAAAGAAAAGTTCCCGACTGACGAAATGTTATTTTTACGTAGCCGATCGACAAAATTCATTATTTTTCTGCACACGCTCGACAAAATTCATTATTTTTACATGCACTATTGACAAAATTCATGATTTTACACACACTATCGACGAAATTCAGGATTTTTACACTCAATGACGAAATTTGATTTTTACATAGCTGATTGACGAAATACATGATTTTTACGTGCCGATAGATAAAATTCATGATTTTTACGCGTTCAATCGACGAAGTTCATGTTTTTTACGCACACGCTCAATAAAATTCTTGATTTTTACATGCCCGATCGACGAAATTCGTGATTTTTACGCATTCAATCGACGAAATTCAGAATTTTTACACAGCCGATAGACAAAATTCATTATTTTTCTGCACACGCTCGACAAAATTCATTATTTTTACACGAACGATTGACAAAATTCATTATTTTACACGCACTATCGATGAAATTCAGGATTTTTACACTCTCGAATGACGAAATTTGCAATTTCTTCCGAAACTAATTACCGAAATACACACAATTCCTCAATTTGCGGAGAATTTGGCCTGCTGGCCACAGGTTGTGCATGTGTACTGCATATCATGTTGTGGGTTATTATTTAGTGCATAAACATACTTATTTTATTATTGTCAGACCTTAATTCTAGACAATTTTTTTTTAAAGGTACTTATATAGTTAACTACACAAGTACCTAAGTTTATTGTGACATAAGTAGTTAGCTACATCAGCATGTTAACTTATTTTACTATGCTGTTAACTTATTTTAAAATTTAAAATAGATTGGAAATTAATAGGTTTATTCAAAACAATATAAATTAAAATATTTTTATTTAGTACATAAATTACTTTTTTAATGTAAAGTCATTGTATTTAAAAATAAATAAATACAGTAGACTCCCTCAAATCTGCACAGCTTGGGACCAGAGGTTGTGCGGATTTTAGAATTTTGTGGATTTCTGGTTACTATTTTGTTTACATGTTTTAAACAGTAATTTGAATGCAATAATGCACTCAAAATTATGAATGCTTACAATAAAGTAAAATATCAAAATAATTATGAGAAATAATGTAAATGCTACATAAATAATTAATAATACATGACTAAATATGCATAATAATGATGAGATAATAACCATAAAATTACAAAATTTTATTTGATGTTTGGCCAGATTTAATAAACAAAAAAGCTTGATTAATACATAAATGTATTTGATAAAAAGATCAATCACCACTAATGTCAGTGTTATCTTGAAAAATTTCGGAAATAAATTTATACTTCCTTTATGAGAAAGCAAGAGTTCAATGATATTAACCAGAATTACATAAAATGAGTATGGGATGACATAAAAATAAAAAAGCTTGAATTTCCCTCCTATATCTTAATTGTAAGTTTCACTGTTTACATCTGAAACAATGTGCGGATTTCAGAGTCTACTGTATTCAGTGACATAAATGTACCTACTGGCTACTAAAGAAATTATACTCATTAGCCAGTAATTGGCTACTTAAAAAATCAACCTACCGGCGGCCAGTGGCTACTAAGCGAAATTCCTTATTTTCACCTTTATTTGTACCCCAGTAGCAGAAACAGTGCAGCATGGCAGCAGCACTGCAGATTATTTTAGTCTTTGCAGATCAATCTAACAGCTTAAAACAAAATTCTGGGCTATGAAAAATTGCTAAAATTTCTTTTTTGTCTCTAGATTTATTGAATTTTCTTCTTATACTTACTTTATGAATACAAATTTTGTTTATTTTATGAGTTACTGTAATTTCTTATGATAGTAAGCTTGGTCTGGCAGTGGGTTGCAGATAAATTTTGGTTTAGTTTAACACAGAAAATTCTGCTACTGGGATTCGGACAAGCCAAATATCCGGCAGACTGAAAAGTTTGATATTTGGCCTAACCAGGGTAGTAGTGGCTAGCTGCCCAGGTACCTGAACGGACTGGTTAAAAAACTGACTGGGTTAAAAAAAAAAAAAAAAAAAAAAAAAAGAAAGAAAACTGATTTTTTACAACCATAAGGGTTGTAGTGGGTAGCTTTCCGAGTACCCGCCCGGGCTGGGTTTTTTACAACCTTGGGCCTACCCAAATATTCGGTAATATGACTGAATAGATATCGAATATTTGGTGCATCCCTAATAACAACTGCAGTGTATATCCCGTACCCTCCGTCTGCATATTTATATTTCATACATTATTTGCCGAATGAAAAGCAATTTCGGCTTCAGCAAAAGTAAATTTTTAGTATATTTAGCTATATCTATTTGAAATAATAAAATCAACAAGCAGAGCAATAACATTATAATAAAGAATGGGGTATTTTCAGAAAATTCTACTTACCAAGGATATCTTTGTATTAACTAGTAAAGCACAAAACATAGTGCTGTTCCCAGAGGTTCCCCCACATTAAAAAAAAAGGTAGGGTACTGCTGGTGAAAAAAAGGGCACTTTTTTTTTATTCTTAAGGGCACTTTTTGGATTTTTGAGGGCACTTTTCCAGATTCTTAAGGACATTATTTTAACTGTTAAAAGGTATTATTTTTGTTTTTAAAGCCACTTTTGATATTTCAAAGTCAAAACACTTTTTTAAAGACAACATTGAGTCAGTTTTTACTATGAAGGCAAATTTTTGAATGCAAAAAGGAGAAAGGGCACTTTTTTTACTGAGGGCAAGAAGGGTGCTAATTATTTTACTGGACGGGGTAAGAAGGGTGCTAATTCTTTTCATGAGGGGCAAGAAGGGTGCTATTTTGTAAACCAAAGGGCAGGCAGGATGCAGCACCCTTCTGAAACTGTCTGGGGGAAACTCTGCATGTTCCGGTTCGGCTTCCAGAGTTCCAGAGTGCAATATTTGTGAGCTCCTTTAAATTCTGACCAATATTTAAATACTAACTAAAAACAAAACAAAAATTTTTTTACTAAAATATACTGTAATAATAGTTATGAGCTATTTTTTCATTTGCGTAAATTCTGCCACAACAAATTTTAACTATAGGTTGTTTCATGCTGGCTAGTAAGATTTTCTGAAAATTCCCCACTCCTGTTAATAGAAAATTAAAATGTACTTACTTTAATTGAATCCAGAAACTGTCCTCGTAAAAATATGAATGGTGTCCTAGAGTCCCTGGTGAGAATGAGCTAGCTATGAGCCAAATGAGCCCTAGAGAGAATGGTGTCTCATTTTGTGGGAATTCCTGCAGGAATTTAAAAAAAGAAACTGTCAATTCTGCTAAATTAATCTTTAAATATAATTTCAAAACAATGTTTAAAATTTGTATGGGGTGCAGCTTGTGTATTCGCCTGCAGTCTGCCATCTTGTTTTTTAAAATAAAAACATTTGTTTTGTTTCTCATTTCAAAAATAATTTTCATCCATATTGAAATACTTATTATAAACAAGTTATTTCATTTAATTGACTAACTTATTTATATTTATCTATTGCTTCTTATATTTGTGATTTTACTTACAAAATAAAGCAAGCTATTTGTGGTTGATGGTTGATGGCCAATTATCTACACTTGGGATATAGGCCCAGGGGGAGTGCCCTTCGTGGGGGTCTTTCTAAGGGAACCTAACCCGTATTTACGCATGGATAAATCCACGGCTCGAAGAAAACCACGAACGATTAGGCCGACGGGCGCGATTGGGATCGAACCCAGCACCTCCCGTCTACCAGCTTCGAGAGCACAACCTCTCAGCCACTGGTGGGGTGCAAGCTATTTGTGAAAGCAAAGATTAAAAAAAAAAAAAAAAAAAAAAAAAAAAATCAGCAACTTTTCTTAAAAAAAAAAAAAAAAAGATTTAAAAATTTATATAAACATTCTCATTTAATTTAGCTTTATAAAATACCTTAAAAATGATTAAGTGATGTGAAACAATACAGTTATGCACACATATCAGAATTTTTAATAGCATAATTTTAACAAAATAATTTTCAATTTTTATATATCTAAAGCTTTAAAATCATCAAAATGTTCATTCCAACAGAGTTGGAGATACCTACTCTTTGATATATCTTATATTATAATTACAAAACAAGCTATTTGTGAAAAGAAAGATACAATATAAAAAAAAAAAAAAAAAAAAAAAAAAATTCTCTAGACTTTATAGATTTCTTTTTTAAATAATGTTTAAAAAATCCTATACACTGTTTTTAATTAATTTAGCTCATACAATACCTTTAAAATGTTTATGGGCGACAGTACACTTTTAAAAGTTGCGGAAAATGTGAAACTGTGTCATGTACTTTACATTTTTTTGACAAAATAGTAAATTCTCTAGAAGCACCAAAATTTCAAAATAGATATTGAACTATGTTTAAAAATTAGTTTTTGGGTATAATACGCACAGTAAAGATGAAAATAAGGAATTTTGCTTAGTAGCCACTGGCCGGTAGGTTGATTTTTTTAGTAGCCAGTTACGCGGCGAGTGAGAATAATTTTTTTAGTAGCACGCAAGTACATTTATGTCACTGAATTTTTAATTAATATATATATACAGGGTTCATACAGAGTTGGGAAGAAAAAATCCAAGGAGTACCGAAAAAATCCAAGGAGTCCAAAAAATGTTAAGGATTTACAATTTTTTATTGTTGTTGTTTTTATGTGCTGCATCGTTATGTGGTATGCACACTCCAATATTTAATGGCCAATTTGGAGACAAAAACAAATTTTACTCTATTAGAATCTAATTGTTAGTGCTGGAATTGCACAGTATTCACAAAATATTGCTTACTGATTTCGTAAGTTTAAATATAAAATAGACAATCAACTTTTTTATGCAGCGACCAATGGTCATATAAACAGAGATTAGTCAAACCTCAAACACTTATTATGTATATCACATACATGATACATCTTTAAAAAAATTTTAAAAGGTAAAAAAAAAAAATGCTAAACGCAACATACAAGAAAAAAGTTTTGAATTTATACTTTTAGAACAGCTGTAATCGATTTCGTTGAAGGTGAAACTTTGACGAAATTCACGTGTTTTTTGCGACCTTCTGGGAGAAATTAATGTTTTTTCGCGATCTTTTAATGGAATTCTCGTTTTATTTCGATCGGTTGACGAAACTGACGTTTTTCTCACACAATCTTTTGACGAAATTCGCGTGTTTTCTGCGATCTTTTGAGAAAATTTGCATGTTTTTTGCGATCTTTTGAGGAAATTCGTGTCTTTTATCACTATCTTCTGGAGGAAATTCGTGTCTTTTTTCGCGATCTTCTGGGGGAAATTCGCGTCTTTTTCGCGATCTTCTGGGGGAAATTCGCGTCTTTTTCGCGATCTTCTGGGGGAAATTCATGTTTTTTTGCGATCTTTTAATGGAATTAGTGTTTTATTTCGATCATTTGACGAAACTGACTTTTTTTTTCCCGATCTTTTGATGGAAACTGCATGTTTTTCGCGATCCTTTGACGAAATTGGCGTGTTTTTCACGATTATTTGAGGAAATTTGCATGTTTTTTGTGATCTTTTGAGGAAATTCGTGTGTTTTTCGCTATATTCTGGGAGAAATTCGGGTTTTTTTTTTTCATGATCTTCTGGGGGTAAATTCGCGTTTTTTTCGCGATCTTCTGGGAGACATTTGCGTTTTTTCGCGATCTTTTGATGGAATTCGCATTTTATTTCGATCGTTTGACGAAACTGACGTTTTTTTCGCGATCTTTTGATGGAAGCCGCGTGTTTTTCCTGATCCTTTGACAAAATTCGCGTGTTTTTTGCGATCCTTTAACGAAATTTACGTGTTTTTCGCGAATTTTTGAAGAAATTCGTGTGTTTTTCACGATTTTTTGTAGAAATTCGCGTGTTTTTTGCGATTTTTCTAGGAAATTCGCATTTTTGGTGATCTTTTGAGGAAATCCACATTTTTCTCAATCTGTTGGAGAAATTAGTTTTTTCACAATCCTTTGACAAAATTTACTAATTTTTTCCGCGATCGATTGACAAAATTTGACAGTATTTTTTGGGATATATTTGCGAAAAACGCGATTTTTCCGAGATTTTTGGCTAAATGCCAAACATTGATAAAATTTAAAGTAAAGTACAGTGTTGAAAAACGGACTTTACAGACCTAATAATTGAAAAACGGACCTAGTGGGAGCCCTGCTATAAGATTATCCTAACCAATCAATGTTGTGCTTCAGATAAATGACGTGTATAAAGGATTTACTGTGCGTTTTACAATCCCGATTTTTTTCCCTCGGCAGCAATATCGCTTGCGTCCGAAGCCGCAATACAATTTAAGGAGTTTCTAAGGAGTGGTTTGCTTATCTAAGTAGTTCTAAGTACTACTTGGGAATGTTTTCATTTCTAAGGAGTTTCCAAGGAGTCTAAGGAGTCTGTGAGAACCCTGTATATATATAATTAGTTTACAGTAAAAAATTTATGTACTAAATAAAAATATTTTAATTTATATTGCTTTGAATAAGCTTGAGATACAAATTTCCAATCTATTTTAAACTTTAAAATAAGTTAACAGCAAAGTTATGCACAACATGCTTATGTATGTAAGACCTACATAGGTCTCACTAAGCTTATTGTGTACCTTTTTTAAAAAAATTGTCTAGAATTAAGATCTGACAATAATAAAATAGGTATGTTTATACACTAAATACTAATTCACAACATGATATACATTACACATGAGACCTGCAGACCAAAAGTGGTCAACATCTACAGAAATTCAAAAAATGTGTATTTCGTCAATTAGTCCAGAAAAAATTGCAAATTTCGTCATTCGGGAGCGTAAGAATCATGAATTTCTAACAAAAAGAGTGTAAAAATCATGAATTTTCGTCATTTGGAAGCATAAAAATCATGAATTTTGTTGATCGAGTGCAGAATATCATGAATTTCATTGATCAGGTGCAGAAAATCATGAATTTTGTTGATTGGGCATGTAAAAATCATGGATTTCGTCGATCGGGCACAGAAAAATCAAACTTTATCAATCGGATGCGGAAAAATTATACATTTCGGCGATCGAGTGCAGAAAAATCATGAATTTTGGAGATCAGGCACGAAAAAATATGAATTTCGTCGAAAGCGTGCGGAAAAATCACGAATTTTAGGGAGAAAAGGAAATCGAGAAGTCCTGCATTTGGCCGGTTCCTTTCCATATTTTTAATCGCCAGTTTTTCAAGTTTAATCGACGAATCGTGACTGCTTATTTTCACCTTTAACGCACAGCTACTAGATCCAGAAAATCCTGACTAGTAATAACAGCCGAGTTAGTGTCAATTTTTGTTCTTGTTTCAGATTTTTGTTTAAAAACATTTTACTTATTAGTTGAGAAATTAATTTTTGTTTACAATACTACTTTTAAGCAACAAAGAATCTTTTATTAAGTTTACAGTCTCTTACCATTTTAAATCAAATTAACTGCTCCACAATATAAATATATGAATCTAACACATTTGTTTTACCATGTGCTAACAGTTTGCATTTAAGCCAGTTAATAATTAGATTTTTTAAAAAAATGCTTATAAAAACATTTTATTAGGCCTAGTTCAAAAATTAAGGTACTTTTCAGTTAGCCGGGCGCCAGTAAAATATATATATATGTATCCTATGAATTTCAAAATACATTAAACAAGTTCTTGCATCAATATACATATTATATATATACATATTTATATATATATATACTCAGAGTTTCCCCCAGACAGTTTCAGAAGGGCGCTGCACCCTGCCTGCCCTATGGTTTACAGAATAGCACTCTTCTTGCCCTCTCAGTAAAATAATTAGCACCCTTCTTGCCCATCAGTAAAAAAAGTGTCCTTTCTCCTTTTTGCATTAAAAAATTTGCTTTAATAGTAAAAATTGACTCAATGTTGTCTTGAAAATACTGGCCTGACTTTTAAATATCAAAAGTGGCTTTAAAAACCAAAATACCTTTTTTAACAATTTAAAAATTGCCCTTAAGAATCTGAAAAGTGCCCTCAAGAATCCAAAAAGTGCCCTTTTCTCACCAGCAGCACCCTGCCCTTTTTTAAACCTGGGGGTAACTCTGATATACTTACACACACACACACACACATATTATATATATATATATATATATATTTCACTGGCACCTGGCTAACTGAAAAGTACCAAAATTAATTTTGGATTTAATATATTGTATTTTTATTTTAAAAATTAGGAAAATCTTTTGAAAATCCTAAATTAGCAATTGCATTGCATGTCTAAAATACAAAAAATAGAAAACACCTGCTGACACAGAATTACCCCAGTAACTCATAATTACCACATGTATTTAGGGCATAATTGGGTATAAATCTACAGTACATTAAAAAAAATAAAAAGTGCATGTATTTCAAAACCTTATAGTATTTATATTTTAAAAAAGCATAAACAAAAAAAATCCAAACATTTATTTAATTGTGGCATGGATTTTGGTAAAAAGTGCAATTTTCAAAGGCAATTTTTCTGAAAGATGATTTTATAGCATGTTAGAAAAACATCTCAACTCATATTATGCAGCTAAGTTAAAATAAAAAAGTACTATACATAATAAAGTAGACTAATGAGAGAACCTATCCACTATTTTAAAATTTGTCTCAGTAGATATCATAGGGATAAAAACTAGGTGACCCACAATTACCCCAGAAAGAGAGTGACCTATAATTACCCCAGGTCATCCTACATTCAACCTTATACATTTAATAATATACTAAACATAGCTGTATAATTCTAGTTCATTTTCACAATTATATGCATATTTAGGTGGGTATAAATTTTGAAGCTCTATTTCAAACTGTTTTGGAAATATTGCGCAAATTCAAAAAACGTCATTTTGAGAAAAAGCTGTTTAAAGATTAAAATGCATTTTACAAATATAAAACTCATAATAAAAAGAAACAAAACTACTAATAATATAACTTATTCAGTAATAAAAATAAAGTCTTATGTTTGTTTAAGTTGAAAAACATAAAATAGTTTGTAAAATGCTACAAAATGTAGGAAGCAGCTTAAACTTTTATGAGTCGCAAAAAATGCGAAATTCTGTCATTTGCTTTGCATTTAAAAAAAAAAAAAAAAGGCTAAGCTTCGGTATTAGCCTGCTGTCGGCAATCTTGTTTTTTAAATCAAAACATTTGTTTTGTTTCTCATTTCCAAAATAATTTTCATCCATATTTACTTATTATAAACACGTTATTTAATTTTATTGACTAATTTATTTATATTTAATAATAAAAGTTAAAATGTTTTGATTTAAAAGATGAGATGGCTGACCAGGGTCGATAAATCAAAACATTTGTTTTGTTTCTGACATAATCAAGTTAAATATAAAACAGAATACTAATTTATTTATATTTAATAATAAAAGTTGAAATGTTTTGATTTAAAAAATGAGATGTCTAACCACGGGCGATAAATCAAAACATTTGTTTTGTTTCTGACATAATCAAGTTAAATCAAAACATTTTAACTTTTATTATTAAATATAAAAAAATCAGTCAATAAAATTAAATAACTTGTTTACTTGTATAAGTAAATACGGATGAAAATTATTTTGGAAATGAGAAACAAAACAAATATGTTTTTAAAAAACAAGATAGCTGACAGCAGGCTAATACCGAAGCTGTTCCAAAAGTAGTAATAATTTTTTTCATACCAAAAACATCTGTATAATTCTAGTTCATTTATACAATTATGTTCACATTTAGGTAGGGTAAAACTTTTGAAGCTGTACTTCAAACGGTTTTGGAAATATCACATATGCAAGTTCAAAAAACATCATTTTGAGAAAAAGCCTCACATTAAATTGAATTTAAATATAAAACTCCTTATAAAATAAACAAAACTCACTAATGCTACAACTTATTCAGTATTAAAAATAAAATTAGATTCTAGTTAAAATTGATAAATATAATAGTTTGTAAAATGCAAAACTTATGGGGGAAAAAAAATACAGGTGGGTCATTCTCAGAAAAATCAGGAATTTGTGTATCTGGTTTTTATTGTGAAGAATAAAGTTTTAAAGAGTAATTTAATTAATTAAAACACTTTAATATAACCAATGGAGTATATAGAAGTTGTAAGTTGAAACAAAAATAATTTATTTATTGTTTAAAGTTTGTCCACAGAATGTGATTTGTCACGTCCGTGGACTGTAACCACTTTATTGTTTTGTTTGTTTCCAGGTTTATATTTCATACATCAAAGAAGAAATTAACTGTTTCGACTATATTCTGGATTAAGAACACAATTAGAAAACTTCTCCCAAAACTTTAAAGTTAAACTTAATTTTCAAATTTATTTAATTGCAAGTTTAATGTCTGTCACCAGAGCAGTAGATCACGTCTGTGGACGGAAAAAAAAATGTCAATAAATTCTTCCTGATGGTAGCACAATACTGTATTGGTTGAAAAATCAGCACTAGAGCAGCCATATTATTCAGTACTACAGAGACAGAAGCCATGCTTTGTGATTTGTGTGGTTTTATTTAAAGTTTTTGGTCTTTGTTTTTAAAAGGTGGAGATCAACTCATCACATCTGTGGCACATACAGATTTCAAATAATCAGGTAAAATAATAAAATAATTCAATAAATTCATAATATTAGATGTAAAGTATTTGTTTACTAACTTTCATATCATAACCTCAAAAGCATCTGTTCTTAAATATAGAAAATGGTTAGTTTTATCACATCCGTGGACACTGCTTGTCCACGGATGTGACACTGTGTCCATGGATGTGACTTTAATACTAATTTGGTTGAAATTTAAACATTGCAATAATATATTTGAGACACAATGTCTTTAAAATTAAGTAGCAACAATTTATATGCATGTTTTATTTATTTTTTGTTGCTTGTTTATTTTTTAAAATTATTTTGGGCCCACCGTGGTTGAGTGGTCAAGGCATCACACCTCTAATCGCTTGCGAGTGTAGGTGGGAGCGGGTTCGAATCCCGTTGGCTCTGTTGCGGTGTTAAAAAAACAGATTAATGAAAACTTCAAGAAAGAAGTAGTTTTGCATAAGAAAAGAAACTTAGTAAGTATGATAACAGGGAAAATTATTAAGAAACACAGATTTAAGAAAAAGATTGCTCTTTTGACTTCTAAAAACCTGTTGAAACCAAAACTTGGACTTCAGAAAATGAAATATCTACAAAAAGAAAAACTTCAAAATTTAATTATCATGTTTCTTGAAAAAGATGACAATAGCAGGGCTGCCACTGCCTAATGACATCAAAAATAGTTGCTTTAGTAGCCTACAATGAAAAAAATAGTAGCATTTATACAAAAATAGTAGCCAAACAGTTGCATGCTTACTTAAGAAAAAGGGGGGGGGGGCAAGAATCCTTATTTGTAATAAAAACAATATGCAGGGATCATTCTAGAGTTTCAGAAGGGCGGCCTGCCCTCATGCCCTTTTTAGATAAAATCCCACCCTCCTTGCCCCTTTTCCAGGTAGAATTCTACCCTCCTTGCCCTTTCTCCAGGTAGAATTCTACCCTCCTTTTATTCCTGGGTAGAATCCTGCCTTGTTTGTATTGTACTTTCAAAAATTCTTTACTTATCTTTCATTTTTAGAATGCTAGTTATGGTACATCAGGAGTACTCCTCTTTCCCTCTTTATTTCTCTGTGAAATGCCCTGGTATGTCTAATCTTTGACTGATTCATTTTTTCCATTGAACAAGACATAGGGTAACAACTAAGGGTCATTGATTCATTTCACCTTGTCTAGTGAAATATAGTATTCGATCAGGCATTCCGGCCTTTGACCACATGATAACTTACATACACTCCTATAAAATTTTGAGAATTAATTAGCTTTAGAACTTTTATTTTGTAGCTTTTTCAAATCCAGTTTTGCTAAAACTGGGAAAAAGTTATCTGGTGAATAAAAGTTTTAGAGAGAGAAGTTTTTGAATATCGTAGGGAAAGGGGGGAAATGACTGTGAATATAGTAAACAATTTTACAATAAAAATCGAGAACAAGTTTCATTTTGCTATTTTTAATACTTTTCAAACAGTGAAGTTATGGAAATTAGAAATGTTATTGGATTTATTTAATTAAGGAGTACTTTAAGCTGTTGCCAGACTTCCCTCCCCACCAGTATATTGGTATATGTGCTTATTACAAAAATGCCCTTTTTATGAAATGATGTGCCCTTTTCAACAAAATTGCCCTTATTATGTAATGTGCACCCTGCCCTTTTTTATGTTCTAGAATGATCCCTGCAATATGAAAATCTACATCTTTCCCTACAGTTTGTTACCATCCAAATTTGCCACTTTTTGTATTTTTATTATAAAATCACACACACAAAAAATGAAAAATATACAAAACACACAAAAATAGTAGCTGGGATTGGAAAATAGTCTCCTTTTTTCTGGTTTTCCTCCAAAATAGTCGCTTTTGAAGATTTTTAGACTAAAATAGTAGCCATAGTTGCCCGATGCTGAAAATAGTCGCTTTTAGTAGCATTTTAGTTGCAAATGGCAGCCCTGCAATAGCTGGCTCTGCCTGGGAAAAAGGACACTATCAAAAAGGAAGCAGAAAAAACAAAAGCGACTATTATCTGATTCATTGAAAAACTTGCACCAAAAATTTACTAACTCATTTCAAGAATACAAAGATTTTAGTTATTCCCAGTTTTGTCGAAGATGTCCATTTTGAATTGTTTCTCCGGATCGTCAAAGGCGAAATACTTGCAATTGTAATTTGTGTAATAATTTTGGGATGGTTGTGAAGAAAATGAAGTTGCTAGGAATGACTGAAGAAAGATCTCCTAATGCATTACTTCAAAGAATAATGTGTGAAAAAGAACTTGACATCAAAAGTGCTTGGAGAAACTTGTGTGATCCAGGTAAGATTATTAATGAATTCAAAGGTGAAGAAGTCAAGTATGAGCAATGGATAACAAAAAGAGTAAAGATTGAGACTGAAAATGGAAGTAAAATCACACAAAATACATGCAAAGAATAAATCACTTGTACTAAACATGAACTAGTTTCAAAGTTTAGAATGCTAATTGAACAGCATATAGAGCGCATCAGTATCAAATCACAAGCCAGATAAAGAATTCTTTAGCTGAAGATGAAGTTTTTATACATATTGATTTTTCAGAAAATTACCAGTGTAAATATGGTGAAGAGGTTCAATCTGTACACTTTGGGGTTTCTAGGAAGCAGGTGACATTGCACACTGTTGTCTTGTACAGAAAGAGACAAATCAGTGCAACACAAATCTATCTACACAATGTCTGACAGCAAACGACATGATCCTGTGGCTATATGTGTGCACTTAAAGCCTATGTTTGCCGAAGTAAAGAAAATTGTTCCTGATCTGAAAAAAGTGCACTTCCTGAGTGATGGTCCTAGTACCCAATACAGGAATAAAAAAATGTTTTACTTGGCTGCAACTTTACTTGCAAAAGAGCTGCAAGTTGACAGCTTTCATTGGCATTATTTAGTAAAAGGACATGGGAAAGGAGCACCGATGGAATAGGTGGGTGCACAAAAAGGTTAACTTACACTATTGTGAGTTATGGGAGAGATATTAAAAATATAGGTACTCTTGTATCAGCACTTAAAGAAATCAGCAGCACGATAGACATTCACAGAATTAATTCTGAAGATATTGAGGAGCTGGATAAGCAACTCCCTAGTAATATACAGACATTTCGAGGTACTCTAAAAATATATGAAATTACTTGGAGTAAAGACAACAGGACAACAATTCAGGTAAGACAGCTTTCATGTATGCAGTGCACATCTGGACAAACTTGCAATCACTACGGAATTGGAAAAATCAAGATTGATGATCCAACATGTATTGCAAGTTGGAAGCCGTTAAAGGTGCAAGAGGTATACTCTGATGAGGAAAGTGATAAAGAACAATTGGAGACAATAGCACCTAACAGCTATGTAGTTGTTAAATTTTTTTCAGAAAGGCATCTTGTTGGGTTGGTGGAAAGAGTACAATCTAATGAAGAGTTAACTGCAAATTTTATGCGAAAGTTGACCGGAGTTGGAAAGTTTATTTTTCCTGATAAAATGAATGTGGAAACTGTCGATAAAAGTGATATAGTTAAAGTTTTGGAACAGCCAGAAATAAATAAACGTAACCAATATATTTTTTCAGAAAAGATCCAAAATTTTAAAAATATGCATTGATTTTGTTAATTTTTACTGTTGAGAACTCATAGGTCTACAGCCCATAATGATTTGTAAATTGTCTTGCAATTTTTGTCCATATTTTCCACCCTTTCTATGAATAATGTTGCTGATAGTGTTTTTAAAATTTTGAACTGTAATGGTAGTACGTTAATAAATTTTATTTTATTCAGTATATAAACTCTTTTATTATTTCTGTCACACCTGTGAAACAAATTTGTCATGTCTGTGGACCCTGTCGTCACATCCGTGGACCCGACTTTTTTTTAAGTTTAAAAAACTTAAAATATTTACATGTTTGATCTGAACAACTATAACAGTGTTATTACTTCAGATAAGATCTAACTTGAATGTAAGTATTAACATGTTAGAAGAAATTTTAATTTTAAAAAAATCAGTAATGAAATTCCTGATTTTTCTGAGAATGACCCAGGTATTTCTCGATTAATGTGGTTAATTAATCTTTGCAGTATTCCTACACTTAAAAAAAAAACACATTCAATAGGGAAAAGTATAGATACACAGCCAATTTTCTTAAAAACATCCACACTAATCGAAATTTTTTAAACGCTAATTGAGGAAGCGTCTGAATTTTTTTATTTTTGCACCAACTGAAATCGCACTAATCGAGGAATACATGTAGTAAAAATATACCACTTACCTGTGCAAACTAATTTAGTGCAAAAAAAAAAAAAAAATTTTCTTTCGCAATCTGCAAAGCAAATTGTTTATGTCGTCATAACCAGTTACGTTTACATAATTTGTATCGTATAGGGGAGACCGATACACAGTGGACCACTTTTTCAGTTAACATTTTTTTTTTTCTCTTTAACAGACTGACCGATCTGTGTGAAAATATTTTTGAATATTCCTTAAACCTTCTTACATCCATCATAATTTTCTCACAACATAGTTTTCAATACATTTTTCAAAAAAAAAAAAAAAATAATAATAATTATATACACTGATCCACCCACCGGGGTACAGTGGACCACTATTAGGTATTATCTAAAATACAATATAAATCTATTTTTCATTAATCTAATTCTTTTTTATTGCCCCTTCATCCGCAAAATAACATAGTAATATAAATTTTGAAACAAAAACAAAAAATTAATTGTATTTTGAAAATAATAACAGATTAATACAGGAACAATTGCAATTTAGTTGAAGTTATTACTTAAGTACAAAAAAATTTGCAAATGAAATTCCAAAGTACTTATGAGTAAGATTGCGCCTGGAATTTTCAAGAAATAATTTTGGGTCTGAGAGCAACATTATGAAATTATTGACATCAACAGCAGATTCATCTACAGTATCGGGAGAAATAAACTGATTTCCATTCAATTTGCGTCTCATGAATTTTACTTTAATAGAATCATCAACAATTAGACTACAGTTATATTTATCAAAGGCAGTAAATACAAAACAAAATATTTCTTACTATGTTAAATAAATAGTTATTTTTATTTGTTTACTTTATTTTACAGTTAAATCTACTTTAAAACAATCTTTCTTTATAGAAAATAAGCAATTATTAAATATTTTGAACATTCTGCATTACAGGAGCAGAGTGGATTGTGGACCATTGTGCCCCAGGAGTGGGTGGTCCACTGTACCCCATGTTAAAGTTCAATAAATAATCATATTAATATTGTTTATAGCTTTCTTTTAAACATATTAACTTTAAAGTAAAACAAAAACAAGTATCTTAGCTTTACAAAAAAGCTGTTTTATTTTATTTATCTACAACTTTTAATTACTAAAAAAATTAAAATATGATGATGAAAAGTTTTACTTTTAGAAGCTCAAAACAACAAAGCAGGATAAAATAGTTCAATCTGAGCTAAACATATTTTCTGAAGGCTATAAATAATCATTGCAGTGCTGTTGTCTATTAGGATAGAAGAGACGCTTAAAAAAATTTAAATAAATAAAATATTAGGGGGTGGTCCACAGGTCCAGTGAGTACCGGTCTCCCCTATTTCACATTAAAATTTTCCACTTTCATATATAATCCCTTCCTGTTTTATTTTTTCTAATTTTGCAGTATTAAGTGATGTAAACTGGACAGTTATGGACACATACATATTAATGTGTTGTCATAATAATAGCATTTTTACAAAAACCAAAGACTATGTTCCACGATTTTAAACCACGTTTTTCTGAAACATGGCATATTTGAAACGGTAACTGAAAATTTTTAGGCTTATTTACGCAAGATACTGTCGATAATTTTTTCAAGTATAAATTTTATATTCGATAGAAACAGTAATATATTCTGTACAACAGAAAAATAAAGAATAATCACTGGTTCACTTACCTTGATTGTTGCACGAAAGACGCTTCTTGGAAAGAAGGGTGTTGTGTTGTTGTTACTGGATCGTGGAAGACGCCATTAACGGAGATCGTTCGTTGTTGCCACCAAAGATGGATACACAAGACGTGTATGGGCTTTGGTTGCCACTTGCCGATGCGAAAGGACAGAGAAGGTGAGAAGGACGCATGCGCAATAAGCATTAAGTTACAGATACTTTCTATGTAATATTACTATCAGGGTTTGCTTACGGGAGATTTTCTAGTAATTCCTACAATATCTGTAATGTTACTAAGTATATTTTAGTAAAATTGCATACTTTTTTTTACAGTGTAATAATAGACGCTTTCAGTCGTGACGTCAATCATGACGTTTTGCTTGGAAACTAACTCCAAACAAACGGTTGCTATGTTGTATTTTCTATTATATTTTATATATGTAGCTATTTCTTATAGCTATATCTCACGGTAAAGTGTTTCAATACATTATATGCAACGGTAACATTTTTTTACGATTTATATTTAATAAGAAATGAAACATAGCAACCGTTTGTTTGGAGTATCCAACCAAAACGTCATCACTGACGTCACACTGAAAGCGTCTATAAAATAAACCCAATGAACAATATTCCCGTGACATCACAATAAATATGAATTTTTATTCGCTTATAAAACACGCGGATAAATATTTTTACCTAAATTTAACTTGCAAATTAAAAAATGCGGTCTAAAAGCCACGTGCTTTTAATATTATTTCTCTATTATCTCGCAACCACAGAGTTCAGAAAATAAACTATGTACCTCGCAACAGTGGGCGTTAATCCGATTGCCGACTTTATGACGTCATAAGCAGAAGTAAAAGTTTAATTGAAAATTACGGCTAATTAATTAAATTTTCGAACAAACGAATGCACGATAACAAATCTGTGTCCAAATGTCTTTCATTTAAAAAAAAAGAATGGTGTAATTTGATGCAGTAGTTTGTTTTCACGGATTGTCGAAAGAAATCGCTTAGCGTTTTAAATATATAGATTTTATATATAATTAATTTTTTACCGTTTAATTCAAAAACAGTATTACTTGAAAAAGCTGTGAAAGAAAGAATAACACATCATAAAAAGCACAATTAATGTCAAAAATAAAAAAAATAATATAACTGATTCTTAAAAAAAGTTCCATTGATTAATGTACGATGTAAAGTCATTCAGTAAGTCACAAAAGATAATTAAATAATAACTTACAATGATATTCACTTCAAAACTATTTTTATTTCTCAACATATTCTCCACCAATATTTATGCACTTATATCACCGTTTTATCAGTGCTCTAACACCAGCTGCATAACATTCTTTGGGTTGCTGTCTCAGCCACATTAGGACTTGAAGTTGAAACTTTTCTTCATCTGCGAACATCAACTTGCTTCCAAGATGGTTTTTTAGTGGACTAAACAGATGAAAATCGCTTGGGGCTAAGTCGAAGCTGTATGGTGGATGTTGAAGAAGTTACCAACCAAACTTTTGAATTGTCTCCTGTGTTGAACTAGAAGTCCTAATGTGGCTGAGACAGCAACCCAAAGAATGTTATGCAGCTGATGTTGGGGCACTGATAAAACGATGATATAGGTGCATAAATATTGGTGGAGAATATGTTGAGAAATATAGATAGTTTTGAAGTGAATATCATTGTAAGTTATTATTTAATTATCTTTTGTGACTTACTTAATGACTTTCCCTCGTAAAACGCTTCATATTTGAAATTTTCGTTATAATTTTGAAATATAAAAGAAAACTGTATTTTACAGGAACTGCTACAAAAAATTTCGGCTGTATTATAATAACGTTTGACAACTGTGCCACGCCAATTTTTGGCTGTTCATCCACTCAGGCTGTGCTTGAATATTTTATCTTAGAAACACCTGATTCATATAAGAATTTTCTGACAGAATGACATACATCCGGCAGAATAAAAAAGACTGAAGTGACTATTTGATACTAAGATCGTCTTTCTTCGCACATCGACAATAAGTAGTTGTAAAAAATCCAAAAAAACAGATACTTATGGTGGTCCTTTAAAAATCTACTTCCTTCAAATTCCGTTACAATCCATAAACTTCAAAAGACATTCGATACATGCATAAAAAAGGGCCAAATATTCGATATGACCAAAAAAAGTACATGCTATCACCTGCACGTTCCATGCACCATCTGTCTTTTCACCTGTGGCCTCTGTAACGTCAACGAGAAGGAATTTTGTGACTTATGCGCGTAACCTCTGACTTTTAAGATCTCTCTTGTCTAGGGGTTAACTTAGAGGAACTAGGAAAGGTAAATTGCATTTTATGACTTTTCAGCATAGCGTGATACGTGTTCTCAGGCCCTAGGAAGGTATTTTATGGGAATAAATTAGAACGGGACAATTTATGAGACGTGAAACGGTTGTTCTTGGGTAAAGTCAGAAATATTATTCCTTGTTTAGATATGACGCTTTCTTATTGAATAGTTGTTATTTTTCATCACCTGAAGTAAAAAAAAAAAAAAAAAATTAGTTGCTTTACCATAATCCAAGAAGTATTTGGTTCCACGCCAGATGCCTTCTTGAGTAATAGGGCATTTAGAATCAAATTAAAGTTGTTCTCAAATCCAAACTAGAAACTTTTTCACATGTACCGATGTAACGGTACTTTTTTTACTTTAATTTGCAAAGATATTATTTTATGAAACCTTAAAAAAAAAAAAAAAAAAAAAAAAAAATAGATTTTTAGCGAAAATTTTGAAATTAATGACCTTGGGATAGGTATGTTTAAATTTGGATTTATTAATTTAGTCTAATTTATAAAATTATAAACTAACTAAATATATTATAAACTTTATAAAATTATAAACTTAATTTTTATAAAAGTAAAGAAAAAAATCATTAATTATTTTTATAAATTTAAAGAAAAAAATATAAACTTTCTAAAATTATAATTTATAAAATAATAAATTTTAGTTTAATTCACAAATTTATAAGACAATTCAGTTTTGTTCAATACCAATAATTTGCAAAGATATTATTTTACGAAACCTTTAATAATCTAATATTGCCTCACGTTAATGAAATTAAAATAAAATTTTAAAATGTCTGTGAAAAAATTCATAATTTGAAGCACTATAAAGAAAAAAAGTAGATTTAAGAAAATATTTTTCTGTAATTTATATAGATAAAGTAAATTTCTAAAGAATCCCCTAAAAAATAAAAAATATCATTATTATTTTTACAAAAAATTACCGTCCAGACACGGGCCCGATTAGAATGAGCTCCAGGATTGGCCCGAGTATAATGACAGAAAATAGGCCCACGGGTAGGACCGGTCCAGGCCTGGATCCTAGTAAATACAACAATCTTAATTCGCATTTCAAACAAGACGATATCTGTATACAAACCTCTGAACGTTATTTACGGAAATGGGGAAATACGGACATTGTACTGTTTTGAAAAAAATCCATCAAATTTACGGAAAACTTTCTGCATATCTACGGATTTGAAATCTTCTTTACGGAAGTAATTTCATTTTTTCTCCATAAAATTTTTCTGAAAATCTCTTGTATTTTCACGGATTTTTTTTAGAGTGAGCTTGGAATTAGTGGCAGGGGATCTTATTCAGATGCTGAGAAATCGAATAGCTTTTCTTTTTTTCCTATAATACAGGCAATTTTTTCTTTTTTTCAGGAAACAACTACAACGATGGTCGATTTATGAGGCACGATAATCAGGGAAAGTCCTACTGACCTTTTTAAAATCAGTAAAATGCTCTCTGCAATTTTAAAAATAGTAAACTTCATCTCTAGACTTACCCATAGGTCTATCAAAAGTCTTTCTTGCACCCCAATATTTCTATTTATTTATAATAATACATAATATAATTAATATAATACATAAAATAATTTGAAGTTAATGTTAATTTATTTATCACACCAAAAATTAACACTTTGTTTTTATCGTTAATAAACATCGTGCCATTTTCTCTTGAAACAATGTCATTTTCTATTGAACTAATGCCCTTTTTCTATTACAGTAGCGCCTGCTTTTTAACACTTTCCAACCTAGTTGAAAAGTGTTTATGACTTCGGTTTGTCTGCCGTCTGGCCGTCTGGCCGTGCTCTAACTCGCGTAAATATACTGGAATTGCCCGGAAATTTTTGTATGTTATTGTCATTTACTGTAGCATGTTCCCTATTTCAACTGAAGTGTGTGGCGCTTATAGTTTTTTTAGAGGGACAGTCAAAAGTATTGCGTTACATTACAGTCAATGGGAAATAATCGTTTCAAGTGCATTTTGATAATGCTACGTCATTTAAAACATAATGAAATTGATATATAATTATGAAGCGCATTAAAACATGCTTTTTCTATAATATGAGTTGCAAAGCATGTATTATTCATTTACAGGGTCAAACAAAAGAATTTTGTTACGCATCGTTCTATGGGGAAAAATCGTTTGCAGTGTAATTTAGTGATATTTCACTATTTCAAACATAATGAAAATTATATGCATTACTGAGGTGCACTAATAAATCACTCTCTTGTGTGCATTGCGTTTATTTACAGGGATATGCAAAATATATTGGTTACAGTACATGTGCGATATTTACAGTCTATATGTGTGATAAGTATGCGTTTTCAACTTTGGTTTGCGTTTTTAAGTTTAACTATTTTTTTCATAGTCCGTGTGTATTTATAAACTCGGTTGATCATATACATCCTACACAAGGGAATCTGTAATTATTATAGACTATGGGAGTGAATTGCTAAAGGGTAGTTTTTAATTGTGTCATGCATTTTCCTGCTGAACTATATTTAGTACACTAATAGAAGTTTGTGGAATATAAATAAATTCATATACAGAGCTACGCAAAGAAAAAGATACATTGTCGTTTACGGTTGGTAATTGCTGCGAGTGAGTTCTAAGTTGCCTTTTAGCTTAATATATGCTGTGTGCAAAAGTCTTCAGATAATATACAGGGATTGTAGATAATATACAGAGCATGAGAATATTGAGGGCTGTACAAAAGATTTCGAGTGTATTTCCATCGATTCGCGAAAATTGCTAAGATGAATATTTTAACTGAACTAAATTTTATCATGCTATACATCTGTTGATCGTATACAGAGCTGCACAAAATAATTCGACTACATTTTTCACACTGGAAAGTAATTTCGAAAACTGTATTTTTCAATTAGTTATATGTTTTCTAAACTGTTTACTCTCTTACTAACTGTTAATATCTTCTCTCACCGTATTTGACGGTGAAATTTCGTTTCAGTTTTCTGGCTGTGTTGGAATATGTTTCATAATCTATGCTTGACGCATGATTTTTCATTCTTGTTTTCATTCTAATATAGGGAACATTATTAGAGTTACAAGTTAAAATAGTGCAATGCTTTCTATAAGCATTGTTGTTCTCATATCCAAACTATAGCTACTTTCTGACTCATTCTTCAATTCCTATACTATTAGCTCACACCCTCTATATATTTATATATCTTGTTCAAATTTTCAAACGTTAATAAAATACTTTTTATTCATCCACTTAAGTTCAAATGCATTTTTTTAAATTGTAGTGGATGACACTTGATGTTAATACAGTTTTTTCAAATATTAATTCATTACTTCAATTAAATTAATTAATTTTAGTTTTATATTTCATTTCTCTTCAAAAGTCTCATTCCATATTTTAGCCTCCTTCGCCCACGCGCCGTCTGATCTTCGTCTGTGAACAGCCCCATTATCTTTTTGAGTAGTGAAAGTTTCGCTATAAAACTTCATTGTGAAGTTTGGTAATTTTTGAAATTCAATAAATGAAAAACGGCATAATCATTAGATTTTAAATTTATATCAAGAAAAATACAATTTTTTACCTTTCTAACGCAGTTTGTCTAACAATTTTGTGATAAATACTTTTCGAGCTATTAATTTTTGATATTTCAGCTATTTATTTTTTATTTAATTTTTAAAACATTTCAAAATTTTCTCTTATGTAAGATATTTAGCAGGATATAAATTTAAGAATAAATACTGTCTGTGGCGAATCGTGTAGATCGCTGGAAAAAAATTTCTTTTTGACCTAAGTAGGAATTGACTTTAAAAACATTTTTTTATATGAATTGTTTTTTACTTCAATTTTATTCGCAAACTATGAAAAAGTTGGATTCTCCTATTCAGAAACTATGTAATCGAATCTTTTTCGCTTTTTCTGTAAAGACAGGAGAACTTTCGGAAAATGCTGACAAATTTGGTGTTTTGAACCGGAATTTCGAACGCAAAAGCCGGGAAAGAAAAAAAAACTGCTCTCTCACGAGACAATAATCGCTTATAACTCAAGATGTAATTATTTGATCTGCAAATGAAAACTGTTCGATTACAAATCGTTTTAATATTCATGCCTCAAGTATCATTACTTTTTCTTTTGAAAACAAGTCGGAAAGTTTTCGTAACTGAGCGGAGAAAATATTTTCTTTAAGAAGAATTACTTTTTTTTTAATTCCTATTTTTTAATTGAACTAAAGAGAAACTATTTGAATCTCGAAAACAACTGTTTTCATGTCGTAAAAAATCGTTTCATTAAATAATTTCATTAAATAACGTTTCATTTATAATAATCATACTAATATAATAAATTATAACACCTTGTAATGATATATTTCTTTTAAATGCTAAAAGATTCAAATTAACAACATAATATACAGGGTCATTCATAATTCCCTCCGGGGTTTCGAAACGTTATATAGTAAAAAAACGAAGACGAATATGAAAAAAAGAAACATATGAAATTATTCCGAAACTATTCAAGTTTTACTTACATACATTACAGGTGTTCTATGTGTGAACCCTTGGTCACACGGCATACATCCATGCGATAGTCCAGTTCCTGCCATACTCCGTTTCTTTAAATTTCCGGTACCACACATGAATTGTTTTGTCAGTTGGTCCCTGTTTTCGATATTTATTACGAAAGGCCCGTTGAACTGACACCACTGATTCAGATTTAAAGAAACGGAGTATGGCAGGAACTGGACTATCGCATGGATGTATGCCGTGTGACCAAGGGTTCACACATAGAACACCTGTAATGTATGTAAGTAAAACTTGAATAGTTTCGGAATAATTTCATATTTTCATGTACTTTTTAAAAATTACGCACGTTATCTTTTATTTTTACTTGGTTGTTTATTTTCATATTTGTAACAATAGAGTAACTCGACCAAAGACCGTGCAACTACAGAATATTCTCATTTGTTTTTGAAAATGACTCGCAGTGAGCCGAGACATGTCAACAATCTAATAAAAGTTATTTTACAGTATATTATGTTGTTAATTTACACCTTTTAGCATTTAAAAAAATCATACTAATAATATAAAGTTGAACCCCAAATCAAAATTTAATAAACGCTGATGCAATTTACACCACATTCACTTACTTAATCATGGCCATACGCGTATTTCAACAATTAATTAATAGCTGAATATATAATAGGGTAGAAACATCTGTAAGTTTTACATATCAAAATAAATCATCTGATAATTTTGAAGGACATAAAAGAATTCAGTGCACCATGCTTGGAATTCTTACGCTTGGCACATCATCAATGGCGCTGGTGGCATTCTTTGTTTACTTACCTGCTCCGCCTCTATTGGCACTACGGTTAATTAATACGCAGCTAGAAAAATTAACTGTCAGTTTAAATATATATGGAGTGTTATTAATGCGTGAAAAGTTAATTGGAATGTTTAATTATCGACCAACAGGTGAAGTTTCAGCTACGATGGTAGAAAAATATTTGAATCCCATGAACCTTTGCTAAAGGCACAAAAACTCGACCAATGAAATTAATGAAGGTATTTATTATTCTGAAATAACATTTTTCACTGTCAACCTATGATTTATTTATTTATTTATTTATTTATTATTATTTTTTTTTGTTAATGAGAAACTTTGGAGTTAAGTAAAAAAAAATCTTTGAGATTTTGAGATACTTACAAATTTAACCCTTTATTGCATGATATTTTCTATCTTCTCAAAAAGAAAATTATATTATTGAGGTAATGTGGAAAAAGGGAAAAAATGCTTAAAAAATATTAATTCAACTTTTCAGTCAAAATTTTTAATTGTATATTTCAGAAAACATATAAGTAGCACGAAAACACAGTTTACTTGCTTGAAGCAGTTCCACAGATACACTGCAAAAACAAATTGTTGATTTTACAGTATAATACTAGCATCCCAGCTGACAGTATTATACCGTAAAATTAACAGCAATAAACAGTAAAGTAAGCAGTAATACGCTGCCGCGCATGCGCGGCAACGTATCACTGCTTACTTTACTCACATATTATTTTCTCACATATCATTTGACTCATTTGTAAACGTAAAAGCATGACGCTTGCGAGAATGATTATTGAAATGATTTGTGATCGAATGGTATTTTTCCATTAATGAATTTCATCTTGAGTTATAAGCGGTTACGGAGTCATGGTGATAGTTTTTTTTTTCCTTTCCTGTGATGTCGCGTGTGGAAATTTGTTTCAAAACGCCAACTTCGACAGCATTTTCTGAAAGAGTTTCTGCCTTTACCAAAAAATAGTAAATAAACTGTTCCATTACATAGTTTCTGAATAAGAGCACTGGACAAATTTCATATGTTTGCGAACAAAAGGAATTAAAAAATGTGTCAGATAGATAAGTAACTCTTTCTCTCTATATATATGTACATATATATATATATATATATATATATATATATATATATATATATATATATATATATATATATATATATATATATATATATAATATCTATATAACTATATAACTAAAGGTGGGTGTCCTGATATGGCCCATGCTAAAGTTTCAGAATTTTCCCTGCCGTCAATTTGAAAAAATCAAAACCATGTTGTTTTTTTAACGTTCTCAGGTTAAAGGACTTTCATAAAAAAAAATAAAAATAATAATGCATTCCCCATAAAAATAGTTTTACTAGTCAAAAAAAAAAAAAAAAAAAAAAAAAAAAAAAACGGAATTTGAAATGTCTACTAAGGTTCCATATCAGGAACATGTGTACATGAAATGACTACCATTGTTCCATGTTTCAATAATCGTGATTTTGTTCAATTTAAAAATGCTGTTCTGCTAAATTAAACAATTTTGGTGTAAAATAAATAAACATGATACTCAATAGTTCTTTTTGTTATTCAAAAGTGAATTTGAAACCGGATTTTTCATCAAAAATGAAGTTGTTTACAAAATTAACATTAAAATTTAAGTTTTTATTTAAAAAAAATGTGAAATTCTTCTAAAGTTTAAAAAAATTGTTAAAACAAATTACTTATCACAACTGGAACAAATAAAAATGTCTTTATCTTAGGCTTACATGGTGCACTTGATATCGCCACCTGGTTGACCATGTCAAGAGCATGTCAGTTTTCCCGAAAATCGCTTGATTTTGAACAACTCGTAAAATATACACCACCAACGACAGCACGAATTGATAGAACAATAAAAACTGAACAGAGTATTATGATTTTCATAAAAAAATTCTTTTAAAAACGTGCTTTAGAAAAGGAGACTTATCAAAGAAAAACAAGAAGCGATTACACCAAAAACATAAAATAAGAAATTGGCGTCAAATTCCTAGCTGAATGGCAAGAGATCATATGATACACTAGGACGCTCCTTCACGGTATGCTCATGCCATTTAGGTAATTTTTTGGTTAGCTAACGTATAATAGGGGGATGGCCATATCCGGAACATGGCTATAACAGGGGCACCTACCTTATATAACTATAAGTATATCTATACTAAAAAAATAAAGTTTCGCTCTGTGAGTGTGTGTGTCTGTTGGCGATGGCTAGGAAAATCTAGCCCACCTAGAAGTCTGAAAATTTAGGTGTGGATAGTCCAAGGTCTGACCATGTGCACCTGAGTCTCAGAATTTTTATATTTTGATAATTACTCAAGATATTAATTAGAATATCATTAAACATCGCATCGAAAATGCCATCTTTTAAATCAAAATGGCTAAAGAAAAGAACTGCTGTTGTGGATTTGCAAGCAGAAATGAACGAATTCAAAATTATTTTACTAATTAGCGAATTTTAAGAAAACTAATTAAGATATCAATTTGAAAATTTCTGAGCATATGTAAAAAAAAAAAAAAAAAATCTGCATCCGACTATGTGATTTTTGTAAAATTCGGCCGGTAATTTTTCTTAATTTATGCAAAAAACTGCCAAAAATCTGCCCGCGCCAGTGAAAAAAAATCCGAGAAAGTTTCAGACAGGGATCTGCTCTCATTAAAAACTGAACTACAAAGAGATCTGGCCGATCCCTCCATTTAGTTTGCGAAAATGAAAGGAAATAATTTCCAATTTTTACTAATGAACAAACATCTAGATAACTAATTAAGATATAGATCTGAAATTGAGGATGGGAAGTGTTGTCCGCTGCCGGTTAATTTAGCGTAGCGTCTTCGTTATGTTCTAATTATCAGAAAAATGTAATTCTTTATTTAATGATCGCGTTAATGTAGGTAAAGGTGGTTTTCTTGAACAAATTATTCGTTATATTTGCGGGTATGCGGGAAGGGAGGGATTAACAACGCCTTGCTCTTGAGATTGTTATTATCCCGGGTCCGGGCAACGCCGGGCGGGTTGCTAGTAATGTATATAATATATATATATAACTAAATATATAAATATAGTAACTATACGTACTAGTGAAATTTTATTTCGTTTGGAGCTCTAGTACTATGGCTAGAGACTTCTGAATAGGTGAATTTTAATTATGAACGTCCTTCACATAAAGTTTAGTACAGAAATATAGTAGTCTACGAGTTAATGTAGCCGTTTATCTTTCGATCAAGCGGTCTCAGAGACCGCTCACAATAACTATATGCGACAATTTCTGTCACAGCAGCTAAGGTTTAAGAACAGCCTCAAGTTCCTATCACACTAAATATATACTATTGTTTCATTACAGTGGATCTTTTGCGCTGTAAGACTGAACTGAATTCGAACTTGTTATTCGAACTTGTTTGCTATTTTTTTTATTTCAGAGATCTGAAATTAAAATATCAAAGATATTTTCTCCTCAAAAATCTTCGATATATATTTATATATATCGAACGTCGTATCTGGACCGCTGGCCCCGTATTAAGGCGGTATTCAAAAAAAATATTTTTCCACGCTCAACAACTCAAAATTTTGAGACACATTTACACACTCATTTTTAAACATAAAAACATGAAACTTGGCGGCGTGATTTATGAAGAGATTTATAAGGGCCCCATGTTTTTATTTTTAGTTCGCAGTTAATTAGAAATTGATTTACAAACAATTATTTTCACAGTACGATATTTTTTTTTTGTTTCCAGCGCTATTGCTTCGGGGAATTCGGTTAAAAATGTCCACTTTGACAGCATTTTTTGAAATATATTCTACCTTTATTAAAAAAAAATCGAGACAATACGGACATTATAAAGTTTCTGAATGAGAGAACCTGCCAATTGGATGCATTTTAGAGCAAAAATGAATTTAAAAATGTGGCTCAAAATAAGCAGTTTGGATTTGAATACACCCTTAAGTGCCGAATCTGAGATACGGACAGTGTGAAGTAATTCTGATCATCTCACTGATTTTGTTTTAACAAGATTGAATTCAATTTTCTTAGTACCCCACCTTTCAATGGGGAAAAAATGCTTATTATTCGAAATGATTTCGAACCAAACCAATTTTAGAATAATTAATATGGACACAAGGAGCCGCGATTGCATGCATGACCTAGCTATCAATTTCAAATTCAACTCGCCTCGTTGCATTATCTTACGTACTGTTCCGTTTTCGTATATTCTTCATTCAGAAAAAACCATCCAATGAGGATCTTCGATTAATCGCCTTGAAACGCGAATTAAAAATCAATTTCGTTCTTTTCTCAGCTCATAGACTAAACCATCAATTATATCGAACAGTGGTGAACTTATAGAGTACTGCGTGATTGTTGGTTTCAGGGTGGATAATTCTTAGGCAGTTACGGTTAGCGTGAACTGTCGGCTGATTCAAATGAAAAATGGTTGTACCTAGAGTGATTGAAAACTCATTTTTCTTTTTAGACAGATTGGATATCATGTAGCAAGTCACGCTCAATATTAGATAAGGTTGCATGTTTTAGAAAAAAGCATGTCACAAAATTTAAAACAGTTTTGTTCAGACTTTAAACTTGGAATGCTGGGGTACACCTATACTCCACTACTTCTCTTTGGATGCATTTTTCTCTTTACACTGCAAAAAATAATTGTTGATTTTACAGTATAAAACTGGCATCCCAGCTGCCAGTATTATACCGTAAAATTAACAGTATTACACAGTAAAAAAAGCAGTAATACGCTGCCGTGAAAGCAGTAATACGCTACCGCGCATGCGCGGCTCACGCTAATGTTAAGTCTATGGGAAGGTTATCCTGCGATTTCTCGCTCGCATTTTAATATTTTTAAATGACCTTTTTGCGTAGGATAGCTGAGGTCGATCTTCAACTCTTCAACGTTGTTAGTTTTTACTTTTTTGATTTAGGTTAAACCTTTTTTATAAGCGGACATTTTAAATTTTGGAACCGGTTGGAACCGGTTCTGAAAATGAAAGTACCCTTATATAAAAAAAAACTGGAGCCAAAATCAAAAAAGTAAAAACTAACAACGATAGATATCGACGTCAGCTATCCTATGCAAAAAAAAATCATTTAAAAATATTAAAATGCGAGCGAGAAATCGCGGGATAACCTTCCCATAGACTTAACATTAGCGTGAGCGTTTCTTCGCGCGACTAGTGTAGGCTCTTATTCTTCCAATTTTGGAACCGGTTGGAACCGGTTCTGAAAGTGAAATTACCCTTATATAAAAAAAACTGGAACCAAAATCGAAAAAGTAACTAGCACTGCAGTCCCGGGAATTCGGTTCAAAACGCCGACTTTGACAGTCTTTTCTGAAAGATCTTCTGCCTCTACCAAAAAATGGAAGACTCATTTCGGTGACATAGTTTCTGAAAATGAACATAAAAACATGGGCCTGCCAATTTCCTCCGTTTCCGAGCAAAAATTAATTCAAAATTGTGTCAGAAAATAGCTCCTTTGAATTTGAGAACCGCCTTAATAAGGCGCTGTAAAAGGTGTTTCCGACTAAGCACAAAGAAAAGGGAAAATGTGATTTGAGAGCGCCACTTCCAAAATCCATTCCTAAAGAGAAATTTCGTCAACGTGAACGTGCTCATAACTCACAAACGTATTACAAGAACTGATTTGTCGATGGGATATTTTCAGAATAACGAAAGACAGCCTCATTCAAACTTTGTAAAAATGGTAAACTTTGTGTGTTTTGCTACACTCTGTATATGTATATTAGTAGTTTCAAAAATGAGACTTTAGGGTGACGCTACTTGCAACGCCATAAAAATTACTAATTTTGATTTTTTTTCTTTTTTCATTACACATCAAAACAAAAATTGGTTTGAAAGTATTATCAATATTTATCAATCTTTATCACCATTATTTTGTTTTTAAATTAAAAATCAAAATGGCGGCACTGGAGCTGTGGAAATGCTGATATGTTGTCTTCCGTGGCTTGCAACACAGGTGATCCCCAAATGAACCTGGAGAAAAAAAAAATTTATTAATCTACATCAAATTTGCCAGAGATCACACAGGATCACTAAAAAATATTGTTATTTGCAGAATTCTCAAACATGGAAAAAAATAATAAATAAAAATAAAAATGGGCTATTTTCGTAAAAAAAATTGACATTTTACATTGCATAAAAATAAAAATATTTGATCAATCATAATGAATAATCTTATGCAGTGCTCTAAAGAACAGTGTTGAGAATATATGGATAATATAGCAGAGCCAATCCAGCGAAAATTGTTAAAGTTCACTGTTAAAAATTGGCAGCAAACTGTCCGGTCATTTGACCGCTTTTATAGAAAACGGTGACATAACCGTAATTTAACAGTAGTCTGACCATAATATGGACAATAATATGATCTGAATAGCGTTAAATAACGGTTATGTAACCGTTTTCTAGAAAAACGGTCGAATGACCGGACAGTTTGCTGCAAAATTTTAACAGTGTTATGCAGCAAGCCATTTTCTTGGTATTAGCATGGCTCCACAGCTCCAGCGCCGTGTAGCTGCGTTTCGCCGCCATTTTGGTTTTTAAAAAATAATTGAAAAAATATGTTAATGACGCTAAAGATTTTTCTAATAAATACATTGAAACCAATTTTCATTCCGATGCATAGTTTATCGAAAAAATAAAAGGTAATCAGCTATATTTGCGTTACTCCTTAAATACTCGTAACTATTATAAGCCGAGAAAATAAATTTATTTAGCTTATTTTGCTGGACCCATTCTTAACAGTGCAGGCCGTTATACAGGAAAAAATGAACAGTTTGTTTCTGTGCGGTACGTTATAAATATTCCTCTTACTCAGTTTGTTTTCGGTTACAAATATGAGCCCACACATTTTGTTACACGTTTTTAAAAATCTTCTGACTTCAACACATAGCGTGGCGTTACTGGCTTTTAATTAGTTACCTGCCGAACTTTTAATGGAAAGCTATTCTTCATTACAGTCTTTTTATTATTATTATTACTTATTTATTTTAACGGCGTCAACTGTGTTGTCTGAGACGCCGTACCTGTATCATTAATTACAGGTCTAATACTGGAAAATTGCGTGGTCGCGGTTTGTTCTTAGTTAACTGTCAGCACCTCGGTCGGTAAAATGTCATTAACGTGCAAAAAAGGAAATTGCATTCTTATTAATAGATGAGAAATGGCAAAATGGAGATGAAAATTGTGTATTTTTTTCTACATAGGTTTTATCCCCTAAGCAATTAAAGGGATCTAAATGAAAATTAAAAACTGGATGAAGGAATTTAGGTTTTACAATATTTTAGTGTTAAACTTGATTATTGTGATTTTAACATATAAATGTTGTGTAATAATTGATTTATAGGACGGTACATAGAAATTTTGATTAAGAATATCATATGTAATAATCAATTAATATGATGAGTTGCTTTCATAATTACTTGAATTTATGTTAATTTAACAGTATCATATAGACAACAATAAAATGACTGTACACTGAGTGAATTGTTGAACACTGAGCCTCAAATTATTACCTGATTTGCCTAATTATTATTAAAAAACAGACGAGTAATGCTGTGATATCCATAACGTATACTTTCATTTGTTAGATGGTATTTCCTTTCCTACTGAAGGTGTTTTTTATTGTGATGTTCACTCACAAGTAGCGACAACTTATATGAATCCTTCGGGGCCAAGCCCACACAATCATTTTCAATCCCATCGTGCCCAATTTCCATTGTTCTATCTTGTTATTTATTTCATTATTATTTCGTTATTTATTTTTCACACTAGAACAAAATTTATTTTACCATTTAACAGTGAGTGGAAGTCAATAACCATCTGTTTTAATGCTCTGACTGACAACGCTTATAAGCCCCTTAAATGGCTAAAAATTTTTGATCGATGTTTAGCTTTTTGCCCTTTCGATTTGTATTCGTTTTCATGGTGTGATGATATTATTGTAAATATTTGTGTCTTTATAAGGAATAACTCGTGAGAATACAATTTAATAAAGTTGCAACATTATTAAAGCATGATAACTTGACCTTGCAGTTTGTCATCGTTAGTAGTAGAGGAACGAGAGTTGGGGGCCAGTAGGAGCCGTGAGCGTGGTGGAGGTGGAGCTCCTGGCAGTGGAAGCGCTCCTGGATGTGGAAGCGGAAGTGGGAGCGGAAATGTAACAAGATAAGAGACAGGAAGTGAATGCGATAAGGGAGAGAGGGGGAGGGCTTATTTTTAGGGGTCTTCTAGAAGAGGTGCACTGAAAGGGTAGGGGGCTTAATTTTTTTGCAGGAAAATAAAGGGAGATGAAAGGATTGGGCCGACCTGTAGGTGAACTGAGATTGAAGAAAATGCACGTCATTTTTTATTTAATAACAGAATGCTAGTGGAGTTGAGGGGTAGGAATCCTGCTATAAAAATAATAATATTAACAAAATGCTAGTGGAGTTGAGGGGTAGAAAACCTGCTTTAAAAATAATATTAACAGAATGCTAGTAGAGTTGAGTGGTAGAAAGCCTGCTTTAAGATTGAATTTATTTTTAAAATAATACCTGTAAAAGAAAAAATAATACCTGTAAAAGAAAAAATAATACCTGTAAAAGAAAAAAAATAATACCTGTAAAAGAAATATATATGTGCTACCTTTTGCGCTCGTCGACCTAACTGTTCAGAGTTTAACATGAAATTTACTTATAATTCACCTGTAAAAGAATTTTTTTCCCTTCTTTAAACATTAACTTAAATGTGAATGAGATTAAAATAGATGTGAAAGCTAAATTTTTAGAGAGTTAAAATGAAAATCCACTGAGGGTTGTGTTAAATAAAAGGAGGTGATCAACTTTGACAGCATTTTTCTAAAAGTTTATTTATCGAAAAAGGAATCATATGTTTCGATTATATTTGTTAACTATCATAGTTTAGCATAAAAAAGCAGGTAGACATTCACATCTCTAGCGCTCGTGGACCTATCTGTTCGGAATTTTCTTCGAATTCATTATTTTTTGACTTTATAAAAGTTTAATATAAAAAATTATTCTTTAAGTTTTAACTGAAATGTGATTAAAATAGATGTAATGGCTAAATTTTTAAGGATTTAAAATGAAAATTCGTCGAAAATTGTGATAGCCATGTAAATGAAAGTAATGCGATTACTTTGCTTCATAAAAATCTAACACGAAAATATCTGGTAGACGTTTACCTTACGCACTCGTCGAAATAACCGTTCGGAATTTTGTTTAAACTTCTCTCGAGTTCGTCGACCTAACCATTCAGAGTTTTCGTCGAAATCCGGTTATATATTAACTTACAATAGTTAACTTTTTTAAGGGAAGTTTAAATAACATATTTCCCAAAGTGTCTTAGAAACATTTCAGAATTTATACACACATAAGAACCTCACCTACAGGTGCAAGGTTATGATTTTAAAGCTACTAGACGTTGAAATTTAAACTTCTTGCGCTCATCGACCTAACCGTTCAAAGTTTTTTTCAAACCTTGTATCAATACGAGTTAGGATCCCTTAGAAAGACCTACATGGAGACACTTATCCCTAACGTAGATAATCAACCCTATATTTAACCAATCAGTTACAACACACAAGACATAATCATTACTTTCAGTTAATAAGTGATTTGACATGCAAAATATTATATATAAAACATACAATATGATATATACAACACAAAAAACAATTTTAAAGATTTTTTCCCTTTCATATGAACAATTTTTAACAAGAATTTAGCAATAATTTAACTTGAGAGCAGGTATTTTGTTTAGAGTTATACTATTATAATAAATTTTAACCCTATTTTACTTGATACAACCAACATTTTAAAAAAAGAGAAAGACATCTAGTTTTTTTAACGTCACATATTCGAATTATTAACCTATTTTAGTTAAAAGTATGATACTTAAGTGATTTTATTTGAAAAATTAATTCAACATTTTAAAAGCAGTCGAAAGATTTCCACTTTTGAAAAATAACTAACAGAATTTTATTTTAATTTTGTTAAAGCAGTGGGTAGATGACACTAACTTTAAATAAACTTTTAATAGGTCACTTTAAATAAAATATATATTTTTTATTATTAAAGAAATTTAAACTACTCACACATTATTATTTTGCTGCATTTTAACATAACAACATTTACAGTAATATATTTAAGACATGCGATTAAGACCATTGGAATTCACTTAAATACTACAACCTTCTGCTGACATGTGTTCACAGAGGAAATCTTTTCATATAGAAGACAAAATAAGATAATGAATTGATAAATATGATTCGTTATGCATATTTTGAAACAGGAAATTATTTAAGACATGTGATTAAGACCATTTTACATGGTATTACAGAATAAATCTTTTCATAGGATGCAAGATAAGATAATATCACACAAGGAATTGATAAACGCGATTCGTTATGCATATGTTTAAACAGGAAATTTGATTAAGAGATAACATTACTTTATTTATATGAAGTGTCTAAATATAAATTTTGCTGATATAATTAATTTTATTTTGAATTTGAAAATAGTATTGACAGAACATTCAAATTTTACTTTTGCACAATATTTAAATAAGGGAAATTGTATACAATATTTAAAAAAATTTAATTAGGGAAGTTAGAAAATGTTGTACACGAACCCACTTATTTAAGGAAAATGCTTTAAGGAAAATACGTTACGATTAAAACTTTTAGAATACATTTCAAAGTATTGTAAACTTTACCGAAAAAAGAAAAATACGTTACGATTCTTAAACTTTTTTAATACATTTCAAAGTTTTATAAACTTTATCGAAAAAAAGAAAAAAAAACTTTTTGCGTGTGACTTTTTTAACCAATAAAATGCTAGTATTTTGAAACAAGCGCCCCCTACGTGAGAATGTTATTTTACGAACAAAGTGTTTAATGCTATACAATACTTTGTGATTGATGTAAAAGGTTGTGATTTTCGTCTAAGTATTAAAGCTGTTATGGAACGAGTCATGCAGTCTTGTGAAGGTGATAAAACCATGTCACCTAAAGCAATTAAAAAGGTACCCTATTTGTGCAAGTCGTGTAACAAAACATTTCCTCGAAAAGTTAACTTAGTGTTTTTAAGAAAAGTAATTTAAAGGAAAAGTGTTTTCGCTGTGAGGTGTGTAATGAAGTTTTTTCGCGAAAGAGTGATTTACAAATTCACGAAAAGATTCACAAATCGCCCAAACAATTCAAGTGTAGTGATTGCAACGAACTGTTTTCAAGAAAGACAGACTTATTGAAAAATAAGAAAACTTACAACTTAGGAAAACAACATTCATGTACAAAGTGTTGTGAAATATTTAATTGTGAATCGGATTTTTTACAACATTGTGATACTTTTCATAAATTTTTACCTAACATTGCGAAATCACCCTGTTTAAAAGATTTGTTATTTGAACTGGTAGTGAAGCTTATAGATTAGTTTGAACTTTTAGTGAATTAAAAGACAAAATGATATACAAAATATGTAAAGTGGAATTAACAGATCAAAACGTGCATGTATATGTTGAGAATGCCTTTTTCAAGTTGTTTAACTTATTTTAAGATTTCACGGAACGAGTGTTTAATATGACAGACTTATTTGATGTGTATTATTTTAAATGATGAATAAAATAGTTTGATTGCCAAAAGAGTGTTTTCTTTAACCTTACACTGTTAAAACTGATGTTGTGTATTTTGAATGACTTAGACAAAATGTTAATTTAAAAAAAGATTTAACATGAGATAAGAGTTTTACAATAAAAATTGACTCATCTAAAGTTTTTTCAAGATAGTCTGTCATCGATTCCTATCTAAACTTGTTATCAGCTTGCTACATGCATGTTTGAGTGACTCATTTTTACCTGTGTCGAACTGTCTGTTGGGAAAATGATTGCCATATTTAACCTGTGTAGACGATTTTTACCCGGAAGCTGTTTGAACTATCAAATTTCAGATATCACCCATTTTTCTACAACATTTAAATATTTTAATGTATTTTCACTTGTATATTGGATTATCACCTTCATATCGGAACATGGAAGATAGAAAAATAATAACTTTACACTTAGACAGTATTTTAATCTAACAAAAATAGACTTAACACATAGTTAGAGGTTTTTTAAAGTATCTTAGTTGGTTAAAAATTTTAGAAAATTAGCAACAAATAAACATTTCATTAGATTGACGAAAGAAAAAAATTAAATTTTGGTAAACTTTACACTTAGACAATGCTTCAAACTAGGAAAAAATAACTATACACTGAAACAATATTTTCAACTAAGGAAAATTAATAACTTACACATTGTTAAAGTTTTTTTGAAAACAACACAACATTTTCAAAGCAGTGGAAATAGTATACCTGTAAAAAATTCAACTTAGTGGAATTTAATAGTGAAAATTTTTAACCTCACTCATTTAAAAAATAAAACTTTATAAAATTTTAAGTAAGCAACTGTTAAATATTTCGAATGTCTTAGACAAAGTAGGAATAAATTTGTTGAAATTATATAAAACATGAAAAATTTTATAACTTTTAAAGGAAATTTTATTTATGGTGAAATAAACTCGAGGTATTTATTATATGTTACTTAAACTACAAGAGGATTGATTGAAAATGTGCTACTTTTTATCACTCACAAGATAAGACATGATGTTAGGAATTATAGATGGGTTTTTCTCCCACACATGACGTCACTGATAACATATTTACTGATCAAGTCATAAAATCATAGTTTAGGGTAGGTTTTTTTACACGAAGTTTAGTTGAGATTTAAGATATTTGAGAAATCAAAACTACAACTTTGACTACTTTTTGAAATTTCTCCCTACATAAGAAAAAGAACATAGGAAAATAAAATGAAAAGTCGTATTTGAATGGAATCGAATTATTATCCTTTCGGTTAACAGCTGAATGCGTTGGCAATTACACCACAAAGGTACTGATTGAATATATTGTGTTTCTTTTTTAAGGTTAAATTGATTTAATATTCAAGTTATTTCTTAATGATACACTTAAAAACAATAAATTTACTTAGCATTCAAAAAGCAAACGATCACATTATTGTGTAAAACAATCAAATGTATTAAAAGTCACGAGTTAAATTGAAATGACTTAGAGTTTAATTAGAATTTAAATGTGAACCTTTTAAAATGAAATAATAGTTTTTTTGTATCACCCTCTATCGGTGGGTAATAGAATTAAGAGATAATTAAAAGTTTTAACTTGAATTCGAACCCACAACAAAAATTATTTTTCGGTTAGATAATTTAGGGTAGGTTTAACTGAGCAAGCCATGATATTACAATATTTATAGACGATTTAAAATATTCGATAAAGGAAATCATCTGAATTTTTAATATAATTGAAAGGTTTACTACTTAAAGTACTACAAAATGAATACAACACGATGCATAGTTTTTTAATTAATTATATTTTTCGAAAGGTTAAATTCACTTATTGATAAACTTAGGATTTATGTTTAAAGTGAATAAATATGATATGTTAGGTTCACTTAATAACAGAGGGTTGAATAAGTTATTTTCAAAAAAATTTAATAAAAATAAAGTTTACTAAAAGTTTTTAAAGTTAAAAAATGTAAGTTACGTTAAAAAAGTTAACAAAAATATAGTTTTAAGAAATTTAAAGTTTACAAAAAGTTTAAAAATCTCTATGTTAATCAAAATTAACTTTTTAATTTTAACTATTGAGAAACTATAATCTAACTGTTTATCCTTGTAACCAACTGGTACATATCAACTATCTGCACATGTGCAGTAAAAACATACACTTTTACACTAACTTAGTTCGATTTTAAATTTTTTGCTAATTTTTATGCAACACGATTACCTTTCAGAAACAAAACAGAATTAAATACTTACCGAAAAACACGTCAACTTCTTGTACTTGCTTTCACTTAACTAATCTTTCTACATTAGCTTTGCTAGGGGGCGCTGAAATCGTCGTTAGAGGCACTACTAGTCTTCCGGTTTGTGACGTAGTTTCCGGTTTGCAATAAGAACAAGGTTAAAATAAAACCCACGTGCATTCAGTTGGTGTTGTTCACCTGTACCTTGTTATAAGCCGTTCGCCTTCTCTTGGTCACTTATCACTCGTTTCTCCAGACTTGATTCTGTGCTGCACGCCTGTTTTGCTGACTCATCTCTTGCTTTAACTGTTTGGACTTGCCTGATGTCAACTACCTCAGGTCTTTTGTCATAGCTTGAATGTACTTTATGTCGATCACTTTAATATAAAAGTCCCAACTTACTTAAACTTTGATAAAAATATTATTTATTTGTAAATTATATCAAATTTTTATTTTTCTAACGCATTTACTAAGTCACTTTCGTTCAAAAATATGGTAAAGCCCGATTTTTAATCGAAGTTTAGGATAAATTCCCCAAATTTTGTAACATTTTAGCACTAATAATAAATATTGTAAACACCCTGTACATACAAGTTTTGTAAAAATAATATTAAATTCCCCAAATTTTGTAACATTTTAGCACTAATAATAAATATTGTAAACACCCTGTACATACAAGTTTTATAAAAATAATATTACTTATAGCTAACTCGTTTAGTCCCATGATAAGAACCTTCAATATCGTTAAAATCAGTGTTAAACGAAAATGCAACCATAGGTTTTACCGTCTAATTACATGTCTTTACATATTATTTTAAAATGTATATCAATTAAAATACTTTAAAAATTCTTAAATATTCTTATTTAAAAATATTTTATTTTTAATTTAAATTTATAAATTAAAAATATTTTACTAAGTTTTAAAAACATGGTCAATCGTTTGTCGAGTCTTGTAACCTTGTAAGTGTGTGTTTGCATAAAAGTTTTTTTTTTTTTTTTAATAACAAATATATGTGAACTATTCTAACTTTTTCTTATATCATTCGTTCAGATATAATGCTTTACATTTTAAAATAATATGTAAAGACATGTCATTAGACGGTTAAACCTATGGTTGCATTTTCGTTTAACACTGATTTTAACGATATTGAAGGTTCTTATCATGGGACTAAACTAGTTAGCTATAAGTAATATTATTTTTACAAAACTTGTATGTACAGGGTGTTTACAATATTTATTATTAGTGCTAAAATGTTGCAAAATTTGGGGAATTTATCCTAAACTTCGATTAAAAATCGGCCTTTACCATATTTTTGAACGAAAGTGACTTAGTAAATGTGTTAGAAAAATAAGAATTTGCTATAATTTATAAATAAATAATATTTTTATCAAAGTTTAAGTAAGTTGGGACATGACTTTTATATTAAAGTGATCGACATAAAGTACATTCAAGCTATGACAAAAGACCTGAGTTAGTTGACATCAGGCAAGTCCAAACAGTTAAAGCAAGAGATAAGTCAGCAAAACAGGCGTGCAGCACAGAATCAAGTCTGGACAAGCGAGTGATAAGTGACCAAGAGAAGGCGAACGGCTTATAACAAGGTATAGGTGAACAACACCAACTGAATGCACGTGGGTTTTATTTTAACCTTGTTCTTATCGCAAACCGGAAACTACGTGACAAACCGGAAGACTAGTAGTGCCTCTAACGACGATTGCTGCGCCCCTAGCAAAGCTAATGTAGAAAGATTAGTTAAGTGAAAGCAAGTACAAGAAGTTGACGTGTTTTTCGGTAAGTATTTAATTCTGTTTTGTTTCTGAAAGATAATCGTGTTGCATAAAAATTAGCAAAAAATTTAAAATCGAACTCAAGTTAGTGTAAAAGTGTATGTTTTACTGCACATGTGCAGATAGTTGATATGTACCAGTTGGTTACAAGGATAAACAGTTAGATTATAGTTTCTCAATAGTTAAAATTAAAAAGTTAATTTTGATTAACATAGAGATTTTTAAACTTTTTGTAAACTTTAAATTTCTTAAAACTATATTTTTGTTAACTTTTTTAACGTAACTTACATTTTTTAACTTTAAAAACTTTTAGTAAACTTTATTTTTATTAAATTTTTTTGAAAATAACTTATTCAACCATCTGTTATTAAGTGAACCTAACATATCAAATTTATTCACTTTAAACATAAATCCTAAGTTTATCAATAAGTCAATTTAACCTTTCGAAAAATATAATTAATTAAAAAACTATTCCTCGTGTTGTATTCATTTTGTAGTACTTTAAGCAGTAAACCTTTCAATTAAATTAAAAATTCAGATGATTTCCTTTATCGAATATCTTAAATCGTCTATAAATACTGTAATATCATGGCTTGCTCAGTTAAACCTACCCTAAATTATCAAACCGAAAAATATTTTTTGTTGTGGGTTCGAATTCAAGTTAAAACTTTTAATTATCTCTTAATTCTATTACCCACCGATAGAGGGCGCCGATAGAACTATTATTTCATTTTAAAAGGTTCACATCTAAATTCTAATTAAACTCTAAGTCATTTCAAATTTTAACTCGTGACTTTTAAAACATTTGATTGTTTTACACAATAATGTGATCGTTTGCTTTTTGAATGCTAATTAAATTTATTGTTTTTAAGTGTATCATTGAGAAATAACTTGAATATTAAATCAATTTAACCTTAAAAAAGAAACACAATATATTCAATCAGTACCTTTGTGGTGTAATTGCCAACGCATTCAGCTGTTAACCGAAAGGATAATAATTCGATTCCATTCAAATACGACTTTTCTTTTTATTTTCCTATGTTCTTTTTCTTATGTACGGAGAAATTTCAAAAAGTAGTCAAAGTTGTAGTTTTGATTTCTCAAATATCTTAAATCTCAACTAAACTTCGTGTAAAAAAACCTACCCTAAACTATGATTTTATGACTTGATCAGTAAATATGTTATCAGTGACGTCATGTGTGGGAGAAAAACCCATCTATAATTCCTAACATATATAATTTCCATCATGTCTTATCTTGTGAGTGATAAAAAGTAGCACGTTTTCAATCAATTCTCTTGTAGTTTAAGTAACATATAATAAATACCTCGAGTTTATTTCACCATAAATAAAATTTCCTTTAAAAGTTATAAAATTTTTCATGTTTTATATAATTTCAACAAATTTATTCCTACTTTGTCTAAGACATTCGAAATGTTTAACAGTTGCTTACTTAAAATTTTATAAAGTTTTATTTTTTAAATGAGTGAGGTTAAAAAATTTCACTATTAAATTCCACTAAGTTGAATTTTTTACATGTATACTATTTCCACTGCTTTGAAAATGTTGTGTTGTTTTCAAAAAAACTTTAACAATGTGTAAGTTTTTAATTTTCCTTAGTTGAAAATATTGTATAAGTGTAAAGTTATTATTTTTCTTAGTTTGAAACATTGACTAAGCGTAAAGTTTACTTAAATTTAATTATTTTCTTTCGTCAATCTAATAAAACGTTTATTGTTAATTTTCTAAAATTTATAACCAACTAGATAGTTTAAAAAAACTCTAACAATGTGTTATGTCTAATTTTTCCTTAGTTAAAATATTGTTTCAGTGTAAAGTTATTTTTTCCTAGTTTGAAGCATTGTCTAAGTGTAAAGTTTACCAAAATTTAATTTTTTTTCTTTCGTCAATCTAATGAAATTCTTATTTGTTGCTAATTTTCTAAAATTTTTAACCAACTAGATAGTTTAAAAAACCTCTAACAATGTCTTAAGTCTATTTTTGTTAGATTAAAATATTGTCTAAGTGTAAAGTTATTATTTTTCTATCTTCCATGTTCCGATATGAAGGTGATAATCCAATATACAAGTGAAAATACATTAAAATATTTAAATGTTGTAGAAAAATGGGTGATATCTGAAATTTGATAGTTCAAACAGCTTCCGGGTAAAAATCGTCTACACGGGTTAAATATGGCAATTATTTTCCCAACAGACAGTTCGACACAGGTAAAAATGAGTCACTCAAACATGCATGTAGCAAGCTGATAACAAGTTTAGATAGGAATCGATGACAGACTATCTTGAAAAAACATGAGTCAATTTTTATTGTAAAACTCTTATCCCATGTTAAAATCTTTTTTTAAATTAACATTTTGTCTAAGTCATTCAAAATACACAACATCAGTTTTAACAGTGTAAGGTTAAAGAAAACACTTTTTTCGCAATCAAACTATTTTATTCATCATTTAAAATAATACACATCAAATAAGTCTGTCATATTAAACACTCGTTCCGTGAAATCTTAAAATAAGTTAAACAACTTGAAAAAGGCATTCTCAACATATACATGCACGTTTTGATCTGTTAATTCCACTTTACATATTTTGTATATCATTTTGTCTTTTAATTCACTAAAAGTTCAAACTAATCTATAAGCTTCACTACCAGTTCAAATAACAAATCTTTTAAACAGGGTGATTTCGCAATGTTAGGTAAAAATTTATGAAAAGTATCACAATGTTGTAAAAAATCCGATTCACAATTAAATATTTCACAACACTTTTACATGAATGTTGTTTTCCTAAGTTGTAAGTTTTCTTATCTTTCAATAAGTCTGTCTTTCTTGAAAACAGTTCGTTGCAATCACTACACTTGAATTGTTTGGGCGATTTGTGACTCTTTTCGTGAATTTGTAAATCACTCTTTCGCGAAAAAACTTCATCACACACCTCACAGCGAAAACACTTTTCCTTTAAATTACTTTTCATAAAAAACACTAAGTTAAATTTTCGAGGAAATGTTTTGTTACACGACTTGCACAAATAGGGTACCTTTTGAATTGCTTTAGGTGACATGGTTTTATCACCTTCACAAGACTGCATGACTCGTTCCATAACAGCTTTAATACTTAGAGGAAAATCACAACCTTTTACGTCAATCACAAAGTATTGTATAGCATTAAACACTTTGTTCGTAAAATAACATTCTCACGTAGGGGCGCTTGTTTCAAAATACTAGCATTTTAATGATTAAAAAAGTCACACGCAAAAAGTTTTTTTTCTTTTTTTCGATAAAGTTTATAAAACTTTGAAATGTATTAAAAAAGTTTAAGAATCGTAACGTATTTTTCTTTTTTCGATAAAGTTTACAATACTTTAAAATGTATTCTAAAAGTTTTAATCGTAACGTATTTTCCTTAAAGCACTTTCCTTAAATAAGTGGGTTCGTGTACAACATTTTCTAACTTCCTTAATTAAATTTTTTTAAATATTGTATACAATTTCCCCTATTTAAATATTGTGCAAAAGTAAAATTTTAATGTTCTGTCAATACTATTTTCAAATTCGAAATAAAATTAATTATATCAGCAAAATTTATATTTAGACACTTCATATAAATAAAGTAATGTTATATCTTAATCAACTTTCCTGTTTAAACATATGCATAACGAATCGCGTTTATCAATTCCTTGTGTGATATTATCTTATCTTGCATCCTATGAAAAAATTTATTCTGTAATACCATGTGTAATATCATGACTGCCGAATGACGCACAAATTTTTCTTTTTAAATTTTATATACACAGTTTATTGAAAATGAGAGCTGGTATTTACAATATTATTTACATTATGTACACTTTCACTAATATTCATAAAAATTCCACCTAAACCACATTACTTCTTTTAAAAAAAACAAAATATACTCGGATGCATTCCACATCCTACTCCTCCGAACAAAAAACCATTTCCTTCTCCCTTCTCTTCACTTCCGTTTACTTTAAAATCAAAAAAAAAGGTTGGAAGGATGTTGGTTGCATGACACCCCCCCGATAAGATTGTGCTACGCAAAGCGAAGCAAAATCTGACCAATAGCTACCATATAACTATACAGCATAAAATATATATAAAAACACAATTCAAAACAGATGTATAGAAGCCTTGTTATAATAGTTATAATGAATATATAAGAAACATATAAAAAAAACACTAACAATTCAAAACAGATGTATAGAAGCCTTGTTATAATGAATATATAATAAACATATAAAAAAACACTAACAATTCACAACAGATGGAAAGACGACTTGATATAATACTGCATACCAAAATTAAACACAAAAGAAAGTATCATTTAAATAATCCTTATACAGTAACTAGTCGTGACAGACTATCTGCATTTTTTAATTTTGCACCTGGGCAATGAGAAATATTTATGTTATATCTTTGTAGAGATAAGGCCCATCTTTGTAATTTTGCAGACTGAGGTGCAGATTTCTGAAGATATATTAAGGGATTGTGATCAGTTATTAGTTCAATTTCCGCACCAAACACATAAACTTCAAATTTTTTTAATGCCCACACTACCGCATAAGCTTCACGCTCAATAGTCGACCAGTTTTGTTGCAGCTTAGTGAGCTTTTGGCTAGCGAAACTAATAGGACACAAATTTTCTTTCTCATCTCTTTGCGATAGACAAGCACCAACTCCATAAGAACTGGCATCACTCTGAATAGTGTAAGGCTTTTTAGGATCTGGTGTATACAGCTTAGGAGCTTCACACAATAAATGTTTTAAAGTTTGGAAAGCCTCTTCTTCAACCTCAGACCACGGAATGATTTCTGGGATTTTCTTTTTTGTCAAGTCGGTTAAAGGCTTGGCGATTTCAGCATAATTTCGTATGTAGTCACGATAATAATTAAATAAACCCAATGCACTTCTGAGAGCTGTTTTGGTTTTAGGCGATTCTATTATCTCAATGGCACGTAACTTCTCCGGATCGGGCTCATGTCTACCTCCTCCTATGACATGACCTAGATACTTGATCTGTGCCTTTGCAAAAACACATTTTTTAACATTCACCGTGAATTTCAGTTCAGTTAATTTGGATAAAACAGCGTCAAGATGTTTCAGATGATTTTCCGAGTCATTTGAAAAAATAGCAATATCATCCAAATATGCTCGACTGTACTCACGATGTTCATCCAGAGCATTGTTGATCGATTTCTGGAATGTGGCAGCCTCATTGCGCAATCCAAAAGGCATGACTTTCCATCGGTATTGAGCACGATGGGTTTTAAAAGAAGTAAGATATCGACTCTGTTCTTCTATAGGAATTTCCCAATACCCTTTTAATACATCTAAACATGTAATTATGTTAGCACTTCCTATTTGTTTAATTAATTCAGTTGCATTTTCCATAGGGTAATCAAAAGGTTTTGTCACTGTGTTCAATTGACGAAAATCTATACATAAGCGCATGCTACCGTCCTTCTTTGCGACACACACGACCGGATAAGCTATTTCAGCTTCACTTTTTTCTATTAGTCCTAGATGCTCTAACTCTTCTATTTGTTTGCCCACTTCATTTTTTAGTGATTCCGGAATTTTATAAATATATGGTTTCTTTCTTTCCGCACCTGGTAATAAACGAATTTTGTGTGCTCCAACGTTGGCAACTTGAATTTTACCTGAGAATAATGGTGTATGTTTTTGTAGAAGTTTACTTAACTCTAATTGTTTATCAACCTCCAGATGACTAAGGTCTACTTCTATGTTATTTCCATGCAAAGCATTAGCTTTAATTGGTGTTGGGTGAATTTCACCAAATTTTACATCGTCTTCAAAAATGACCCCAACAGTCTGTACTCTTACGTTAAATTTTCTTATTTTATTCGCATGAACATGTCTGACACCCCTATCAAGTAATTTCACTTTATACGAATGTGGTTTTATTCTTTCAAGTATTTCTCCGGGTCCTGTCCATCTAGCATACAATTTATTGGTAGAATCAGGGATAAGTAAATATACTAAATCGCCTTTTTCAAATTCTTTCATTCTACTTCGACGATTGAAATAGCGAGTGTAATTTTCTTGTTTTTCTGCAGCAGTTAGAGAAGCAATGTCAGCGGCTCTTTCCAAATTTATTTTTAATTCTTGTAAATAGTTTATTGCTGAATTACTAAGATTTAATGGTAAGGGGATTTCACTTGACCATGATGACTTTAGTACTGCCAAGGGACCTCTAGCTTCCCGACCATACATGAGCTTAAACGGTGATACTCCAGTTGTGCAATTTGGCACTTCACGGTAGGCAAAAAGCAGAAAAGGAATATGTTTATCCCAATTAATAGGATCCGTACGAATTACATGATGTAGCATTTGTTTAAACACACGATTAAATTTTTCAATTAATCCATTCGAAGCGGGGTATGATGGAGTTGAAAAGCGAGGACATGCCCCTAACCGGTTCTCAAATTCTTTAGTCAGTTCAGATTTAAAATTAGTGGCCTGGTCTGAACAGATAACTTCAGGAATTCCGGTGCGCATAAAAATATCTAATAAAGCATCACACGCCGTTTTCGCAGAGAGACTCCGTAATGGTACTACTTCCGGCCATTTAGAATTTTGATCAATTAAGGTAAGACAATATTTATGCTTCCTCCCCGACGGCGGAATAATTTCACCTATACAATCAATATTTACAGTATGAAATGGATATGGTGCGCGGACAACAGGTGTTATCGGAATTTTATCTGTTTGTTTCTCAGGGCTTTTTAACTGACAGTTCTTACATGTTCTACAATAATTTTCTACATCTCTTGAAATATTCGGCCAATAAAAAGATAATTTAATTTTTTCTTTAGTTTTTCGCATCCCTAAGTAGTTTCCAAAAATTGAATCATGAGCTAATTCTAACACTTTATTTCTATAACTTTCCGGTAACACGAGCTGATATATTTTATCACCGCAAATAGTTTCTTTATGATACAACAAATTATCCCGTATCAAAAAATTATTTTTTCCTAATCTAGCGTCCTTAAATGCATTCTTTAAAGTTGCGCAATCTTTTTGTTCTTTACAAAACTTGTTAAACTCTGAAAATTCATCATTTCGATCATTTTGTTTATTCTCTGAAGAAATAAAACAAACATTTAATTCCTCTTTCGCCAGTGGGGCGTCTGAGCTATTTTTAGCTTCGTGACCTTCGAACTCCTGCAATTGACTATTACACAACTCTTCATTTTGAAGTTCAATCAAAGCATTATACACGTCTGGAGTTATTAAACAGGGGACATTTAAGTTTTCAGTGAAAGCAAAAAGCGTATTTAAAGTGACATAAATTCCACTGTTAGGTAATTTATAATGGATTGGTATAGTAGCCAAATTTGCTTGTACTTTTTCTTTGAAAGCGGATTGTAACAAAATACTACCTTTAGCTTCGATTTTCAGATTAGGAATTAATGACGTATTTAAAATACTTATTTGGGTACCGGAATCCAGAGTCGCTTCTACTTCTTTTCCTTCTACATAAATAATGATTTTTTTTAAAGGAAAAAGAGTAACTTCGTTTAGTTGATCATTCATGTGTAAATGCATGGAACTAATATTAGTGACTACTGCATTATTATTTTTATTTGGATTCAATTTATTTGTATCTTGTTGCATTTTCGGTTTTCTCTGACCCTGATCATCATTTTGAGTATAAGATTTATCATACTTATTTCTTCTGTTTGGGCAAAATTTTGCTAGGTGTAATGGGGAATTACAAATGGAACAATCACGCGATTTTGAGAAGTGTCTGTTCTCATACGTAACTTGATTTTTTCTTAGTTGTGGGGGAACATATTTAGTATTTTCGTTATTCACTTCATGATAAATAGGTCGTTTCTCAAATTTTGTTTCCTCAAAAGACCTGCCTTTTGCGGTAAAATAAATGTCACAGTCTTTCGATAACTGATCGGGCAAAAGCCAACTTTCTCCTTGTTTGACTGCAATGTGAGTTGCGAGCTCATCCAAAGTTTCAAAAATTTTATCAGATATTATTAAATTAATAAGTGAGTCGAAATCTTTAACATTTCGAATTCTGCAATAATTTAACAAACAGGATCTTAATCGGGAACCGAACTGTTGATGGGTTTCACCAGGTAATCTTTTAGCGTTTCTAAAATTTTGTAAACAGGTAAATGGGGACGGTTCATATTCTTTCAAAATTAAAGATTTAATTTTATCATAATCGGCTAATTCTTCATCATCAATATAAACAAGAACATTTCCTGCTTTCTCACCTACTAATTTTAGTAAAATTTACGATTTATATTCCTTAATAACATTTTTGTGCTTAAACGCTCTTTCTAAAGAATCAAAAAAGAGATTCCATGTTTCATTTTTCTTAGGCACTGGAATTACTAAAACTTGAACTGCTTTAATTAATTTATCTAGTGATAATGACGTACTATTTTCCCCTTCGTTATGCGATAAATTCTCGCTTCTCATTTGTTGTTGTAAACGCAATCTATTAACTTCCTCGCCATTTTTTCTTTCTGAAACCGTAGTCGATAAAAATTCAGTTACGAAATCTTTATCCTTTAAGTATTCTTTAGATTTCAATAACAAATCTTTTAATTCGGGTACTCTCTTACTCGCATCAGCTTCTTCGCCTATTTCTTCCAGAACAATAAGTAAATCCGCTTTAGTTACGTTTTTAAACATCTTCGAATAAAGTTAACAGTTATCTTACTACACAATTAAATGATAAATAAATAGCTCACCTCTATTTTGTAATCCAAACACTGCGATTCAAAGCACATACTTTATTATTTTAATCGTAGAAATAACCCTTGTTCTCGTTATGAGAGCGTGCTGTAATATCATGACAGCCGAATGACGCACAAATTCTTCTTTTTAAATTTTAAATACACAGTTTATTGAAAATAAGAGCTGGTATTTACAATATTATTTACATTATGTACACTTTCACTAATATTCACAAAAATTCCACCTAAACCACATTACTTCTTAAAAAAAAAAAAAAAAAATACTCGGATGCATTCCACATCCTACTCCTCCGAACAAAAAACCATTTCCTTCTCCCTTCTCTTCACTTCCGTTTACTTTAAAACCAAAAAAAAGGTTGGAAGGATGTTGGTTGCATGACACCATGTAAAATGGTCTTAATCACATGTCTTAAATAATTTCCTGTTTCAAAATATGCATAACGAATCATGTTTATCAATTCATTATCTTATTTTGTCTTCTATATGAAAAGATTTCTTCTGTGAACACATGTCAGCAGAAGGTTGTAGTATTTAAGTGAATTCCAATGGTCTTAATCGCATGTCTTAAATATATTACTGTAAATGTTGTTATGTTAAAATGCAGCAAAATGATAATGTGTGAGTAGTTTAAATTTCTTTAATAATAAAAAATATGTATTTTATTTAAAGTGACCTATTAAAAGTTAATTTAAAGTTAGTGTCATCTACCCACTGCTTTAAAAAATTAAAATAAAATTCTGTTAGTTATTTTTCAAAAGTGGAAATCTTTCGACTGCTTTTAAAATGTTGAATTAATTTTTCAAATAAAATCACTTAAGTATCATACTTTTAACTAAAATAGGTTAATAATTCAAATATGTGACGTTAAAAAAACTAGATATCTTTCTCTTTTTTTTAAATGTTGGTTGTATCAAGTAAAATAGGGTTAAAATTTATTATAATCGTATAACTCTAAACAAAATATCTGCTCTCAAGTTCAATTATTGCTAAATTCTTGTTAAAAATTGTTCATATGAAAGGGAAAAAATCTTTAAATTTTTTTTTTGTGTTGTGTATATCATATTGTATGTTTTATATCTAATATTTTGCATGTCAAATCACTTATTAACTGAATGTAATGATTATGTCTTGTGTGTTGTAACTGGTTGGTTAAATATAGGGTTGATTATCTACGTTAGGGATAAGTGTCTCCATGTAGGTCTTTCTAAGGGATCCTAACTCGGATTGATACAAGGTTTGAAAAAAACTTTGAACGGTTAGGTCGATGAGCGCGTAAGGTAAACGTCTACCAGATATTTTCGTGTTAGATTTTTATGAAGCAAAGTAATCGCATTACTTTCATTTACATGGCTATCACAATTTTCGACGAATTTTCATTTTAAATCCTTACAAATTTAGCCATTACATCTATTTTAATCACATTTCAGTTAAAACTTAAAGAATAATTTTTTATATTAAACTTTTATAAAGTCAAAAAATAATGAGTTCGAAGAAAATTCCGAACAGATAGGTCGACGAGAGCTAGAGATGTGAATGTCTACCTGCTTTTTTATGTTAAACTATGATAGTTAACAAATATAATCGAAACGTATGATTCCTTTTTCGATAAATAAACTTTTAGAAAAATGCTGTCAAAGTTGATCACCTCCTTTTATTTAACACAACCCTCAGTGAATTTTCATTTTAACTCTCTAAAAATTTAGCCTTCACATCTATTTTAATCTCATTCACATTTAAGTTAATGTTTAAAGAAGGGAAAAAAATTCTTTTACAGGTGAATTATAAGTAAATTTCATGTTAAACTCTGAACAGTTAGGTCGACGAGCGCGAAAGGTAGCACAAACATATTTCTTTTACAGGTATTTTTTTCTTTTACAGGTATTATTTTTTCTTTTACAGGTATTATTTTAAAAATAAATTCAATCTTAAAGCAGGCTTTCTACCACTCAACTCTACTAGCATTCTGTTAATATTATTTTTAAAGCAGGATTTCTACCCCTCAACTCCACTAGCATTCTGTTAATATTATTTTTATAGCAGGTTTCCTACCCCTCAACTCCACTAGCATTCTGTTATTAAACAAAAAATGACGTGCATTTTCTTCCATCTCAGTTCACCTACAGGTCGGCCCAATCCTTTCATCTCCCTTTATTTTCCTGCAAAAAAATTAAGCCCCTTACCCTTTCAGTGCACCTCTTCTAGAAGACCCCCTAAAAATAAGCACTCCCCCTCTCTCCCTTATCGCATTCACTTCCTGTCTTACTTCCGGTCCACTTCCTGTCTCTTATCTTCTTACATTTCCGCTCCCACTTCCGCTTCCACATCCAGGAGCGCTTCCACTGCTAGGAGCTCCACCTCCACCACGCTCACGGCTCCTGCTGGCGCCCAACTCTCGTTCCTCTACTACTATCGTTCCCCATCTGTCGTACCTTCAAAGAAAAAAAGACTGGCCATTTTACCAAAATATTTTTAAGCCCATCTAATATTTTCAAAAGTTAGTGATAATAAAAAGACTATCGCTTATATTCACCATCTTACTTCAACCTGGAAAACCCTCAAATGAGATCCCCGAATAAACTACTTGGACCTGATCGCGACATAGTCCAATCAGATTAATGATCAATACCATTGAGCGTTCGACCCAGGTTTTCTAGGTTGAAGTAGAATGGTGAATACAAACAAAAATAAAAAAGCAAGGCTGGATCGAATATGACTGTATTGAGTTACACATACAACGGCAACTAAACTAAACATGAAACACATGTATTTATAAACTTAGGAGGAATTTTGTTAGAAAAATAGCGGACCTGGAAGAAAGCTAGCTAAAAGAACCAATCATAGTTAAACAAATAAAATTATATAAAACTGAAAACGGAAATATTAATAATTCAGTGTAATGCTAAAATTACAATATTCTAACAATTAGCGCAACAGTTCATTTATAAATCTGTAAGGAAAAATGGTTAATATATTAGCCATCTATGATTTATTCATTTTATTGTTATTATTTCTTATCACAATCTAAAACAATAGGGATGTTAATTATACATAATATTTATCATAGCCTGATCCAAGCTATATTGGTCAATAGGCATAACATTCTTTCGCTCCTTTATATATACATATATGCTTGGATTCTGTTATTCCTCTTTCAGCTACTCGTTCTTATGCTTTACCGAAAGTTTATGAAACCAATGACCTTCGAAGTCTCTAACATTGATACTGCTACTTGTCCCCTTGCCAAGCTTTTCACTCCTATTTTTTTTCTCGTTTTTACATTACTAATTGACATACCATAAAAAAAATTCCTATGATTTTGTCAGTAAATTGAAAAATAGTCAACTCAGTCAATTGTTCTATGTTGTCACTCGATGTTATATCTTTATTTGGGTCAATCAATCATTCTTTGCATCCAAAGAGGGCTTTTTTTTTAATCTTTTGAAATATATAAATAATAAATTCAAAATTTTATTTGGCATACATAGTATATTAATAAATGAAGTTTTAGATTCATTAACCTACAGTGCATTTTTTTATTTTTAAGATAAATTTTCGCATTATTAAAATCGTCACTCTAAAAAATCATGAAAAATACTGTCATCAATGTTATCAGTTTTCTCTTTTAATTTGTCCAGAGAGATCCTTTTAACTAATATATATTTTCTATATATGATTCAGAATTTTTCCGTGGTTACAGGCAGCGTTAAACAGAAACATAGTTTAGTTCCTTTTTTGCATGAAAAGAATTTTCGCCATCTTATAGAAAATTCAGTACTTTTCAACAGGAACTTAATTTTTCTGCATTGAACAAACTATAATTATAACCGAGTTTCTTGTTCGAGACCACTTTCCTTTGCCTCAGAATTTATAGTAAAAATAGAAAAACTAAAACGAAGTTCTTTGCACAAGATCATTTCCATTTTCCTTTACAGTACTTCTAATATTTGCAAATCCATCTATTTAAAGTTAACCTGCTATTTCGCTTTTCATGCAAATATGACCTTTATACGCGTGCGCGAGCATTCAGCTAATCAGCTGAGGGCCGTTACTATCCAGACACAGAACTCCCTTAAAATTTTGTTCAATACGCATGCGTCGGCATTCAGCCAATAAGCTGAGGGCTGTTACTCTGCACAAGCAGATTCGGATTGACAAAACATATCGCTATCTACAAGGCTTAATGCAGCTGATCTGTGTTTTGAAGGTATTTATTTTATTTATTATATAATTTGTATAAATAACTAGGTGTCGAAACTGAATTTAGGCTCATTTAATGTTATATCTAGGTATCGATTTCCATTCTAGCGTTTCGTCAAATCCAAATCAATCTAGATGGAAATCGCTTTTTTCCTTCTGTGATTTTGATTTGCAATATAATAACAAGAACGAAAAATCATGCGTCAAGCATAGATTATGTAGCACTTTCCAACGTTTCCAAAATAATTTTACCAAACATACCGTTTAATAAGCTAAAAGATAACATCTAAGTAAACAATTTGGATAAGGCATAACATATTTAAAAACATAATTTCAGGAATTTCCAACAGATACAATATTTGGAAAAATATCCGAATACTTTTATTCAGCCCTGTATATGATCTATAGATTTGTATATATACTATATAGGATGCTAAACTTTAGTTTAGTTAGGAAACGCGTAGCACAGTTTAAAATTCTCCTTCTGGAGTTTCTGTCATTAAACGGATATGTATTCGCGAACTTTTGTGCTGCCCTGTATAGGATCTACAGAATTTATACACACCAAGTAATAGACAAAAAGCGAGTTAAATTTAAAATCGCGTTCAGTAACTTAAAACGCATTTCCAGGAATTATTGTTAACAGACAGTAGAGAATTCTTTTGTGTGTCCCTGTAAATGAACGATGACTGCTATACACACACTATTCTGTAGTAAGCCTCTTGTAATGCACCTTAGTAATATATATAATTTTCAATGCGTTTAAAATACTGAAACATTATTTAAATAAACCGCAGACGATTTTTCTCCAGAGACGTAATGCAATGGAATTCTTTTGACTGTCCCTGTAAAGTAACTATAAGTGCTATGCACACCCTATTCCATATTAAGCTTCTTCTAATGCACCTTAGTTATATATATAAATTTCAATGCGTTTAAAATAGGGAAACATTATTTAAATAAACCGCAAATGATTTTCCCCCATAGACAGCAATGTAATGGAATTCTTTTGAGTGCCCCTGTAAAAAAACTATAAGTGCTACACACTTCCGTTGAAATAGGGAACATGCCGTAGATAACGACAATAACATATAAAAATTGCAGAGCAATCCGAGCATACTTACGGGAGTTAGAGCACGGACAGACGGCAGACGGCAGACGGCAGACGGCCAGACGGCCAGACGGCCAGACGGCCATACGGCCAGACAAACCGAAGTCATAAGCACTTTTCAACTAGGTTGGAAAGTGCTAAAAATATACAATAAATCTAGAGACACTAAATTTTAACAACTTTTATAAGCCCAGCATTTTTTTTTAAAGCTGCGAAATTAATCTGAGATGTCTAAAATAATCTGCAGCGCCTGCTGCCGTTTATATGAAACTCATAATTTGTCACAAATAGGTAATTTTATTGATTTCGTGCTTTGCCCATGAATGCGAAAAAAAAAAAAAAAACTATTTTTGACTTCAGGTGAAATGATTGAGGTTATTTCGGTTTTTCTTTTGTATAAAAAATGTTATATATAAAAAAAACCTGGCCATTAATCACATTGTTTTTTGTATATATAAAGACTTTTACTTATTCTTTGTAATTATTTTTTGTTGGGGGTTTTAGGGCGAAATAATATACTTCATAGATAGAACCAGTTCCACTAATCATTAATATTTACTTAATCCTATGTCCGCCGAGCAAATGGGCAAATTTGTGATGTTTTTTTTTTTTTTGTTACTTTTTTAATATACAATAAATCTAGAGACACACTAAATTTTAACAACTTTTATAAGCCCAGCATTTCTTTTTAAGCTGCGAAATTAATCTGGAATGTCTAAAATAATCTGCAGCACTTGCTGCTGTGCTGCACTGTTTTTGCTACCAGGTTAATATTTAAGAAATATTTACATTGTATTGTTTGTATGTATACAAATCTTGAATGTTTTGATTTATTACATTCATTTTATACCAGATTGCATGTCCGCTCTTGGGTGATTCACATGAAACTCATAATTTGTCACAAATTGGCGATTTTATTGATTTCGTGTTTTGCCCATGAATGCGAAAAAAAAAATACTTTTTGACTTCAGGTGAAATGAATGAGATTATTTCGGTTTTTCTTTTGTATATAAAAAATATTATATATAAAAAAAACCTGGCCATTAATCACATTGTTTTTTGTATATTTAAAGACGATTACTTATTCTTTGTAATTATTTTTTTGTTGGGGGGTTTTGGGCGAAATAATATACTTCATAGATAGAACCAGTTCTGCTAATCATTAATATTTACTTAATTATCTGACAGCCGAGCAAATGGGCAAATTTGTAATATTTTTCTGTTATTTTTTTAATATAAAAAAAAAGATGAATTTTCAAACTTTGTATAAAAAACTGAATTACGTATATGAGTATATTCCTTGACAGTATTAATCATTAATCGATATTTTAAAACTGCATCATATTTGTAGAATTATATAAATTTAAACAATGCGTCTATTGCAGTGAAACCTGAGCATAGTGAACGGATATATCAGTTCACGACGGTGAGAAGGTTAATGTTTTATACAAGATTTGTATACATACAAACAATATAATGGGTACTTTTCCGTTATATGGACACCATGCCAAAATGTATGCTAATTCATAATGTATGTAAATGTACGCTTGGCGACAATGATGTCCATATATCTGAAAAGTACCATATAATGTAAATATATCGTAAATATTAAGAGTTTGCTAAGATATTGGAGCATTAAGGGATGTGTTAGATGTATGCTTTTATCAAAACAATTATAATTTGTAAGTATGAGTTAAAAAAACAAAGAAATCCCCATTTTCTTGCATATTATGAATTTTATTGTAGTAATCTGAACACCGTATGGATAAATAATAAACGGACTATAAGAGTTCCAATTTTGTATTATGTTAATTATTTTCTGTACTATACAAACAAAAGGACAGAGCTAAAAAAATGCAATTTCCATTTGGATCGATTTGGCAAACTATTAAATGAGCCTAAATTCATTTTTAACGTTAAAATTAAAATCGACACCTAGATATTTATACACAATACAACAAATAAAATAAATACCTTCAAAACCCTTTTGATCATCACATCAGCATGCAAGACAATTTTTTTACCGGAGACTGACGAATTTTACGATTTTACCGCAAACGATTGTTGAATTTTGCAGTTTATCGACTATTGATTAACGAATTTCATGATTTCTTCCATGAACGTTTGACGAATTGTTCAAAAAAATTAAGAATATAGTCTCGGGTAAAAAAAATTTCAATATTGTAAAATGCCTTCAAGAAAAAAATCGCAAAATAGATATACTGATTATGAAACATGATTTTTCTGGTATTGGGCAAGATTCATGTTTCAGCAATTCTTTGATGAAATTAGTGTTTTTTCAGCGATCCTTTGAAGAATTTCGCATTTTTCTCGCGATCCTTAACGAAATTTGCATATTCCAGCGATTGTTTGATAAAATACATTTTATTCTGCAATTCTTAGACTAAATTTAGTAAAAAAGCGTGATCTTTTGGTGAAATTTTCTTTTTTGCGATTCTTTGACAAAATTTGCTTATCTTTCGTGATCCTTTTGCATAATTCACGCTTTTTCTGTGGTCTTTTAACGAAAGTCATGTTTTCCCATGATCCTTTGATGAAATTAGTGTTTTTTCCTCAATCATTTGACGAAATCTGTGATTTTTACCCCCGGCGAAGATTGGTTAGATGTTTTTAGTCTGCAGGTGCCCTAAAAAGTCTGTGACGCCCGTTGCTGCATCGCACACATTCTTCCATGGGGCATCAAACGAAGGGAATTCATCCTAAAGAATCATTGTTTCATTCCTGACATTTCTGGAAAGAAACAACGTTCAACTCATTGGCTGAATTGTAAAGGGCGAAATGTGTCAAACATTAGCAGACAGAAAGTGCGCAATTTGTTTGTTCATGGAAAAAATCGTGAAATTCGTTAATTGATAAATTGCAAAATTCATCAATCGATAGCGGAAAAATCGCAAAATTCATTAATCGACAGTGGAAAAATCGCAAAATTCATCAACTGGTTTCGGGGGTAAAAGTTTTCGAATATCGTCGAATGGCTTCGAGAAAAAAAATCACAATCCGTCAATTTCGGGGAAAAAATCGTAAAATTTGCCAAATGGTTTCGGAATTTGTCGAGTGACAGCAGAGAAAAAAATCTTTTTCCATTCAATCATCGCAATTGGTGAGTGTGACTATTATGTTTGACCAGTGGTGGCAATAAAATCCATTGTCAAATTTTCATTATTACTCGCTGTTTGGCAAGTGCTAATTTTGTCCTATACTTTCAAAACCCTTTTGATCATCATATCAGTGTGCAGGACAATTTTTTTATGGGAGACCATTTGATGAATTTCGGGATTTTTCCGTTATCGATTGACCAATTTTACTGCTATCGATTGTTGAATTTTATAATTTAGCAACTATTGATTAGCGAATTTCATGATTTTTTCCATGAACGTTTGACGAATTATGCAAAAAAATTAAAAATATCGTTAAATTGTCTTGGGTAAAAAAAAAATTAATATTGTCAAATGCCAAGTTGCAAGTTGAAGAAATGCCTATGACCTCTTTTTCATGTTATGCATCTGTGGGGTCCATCCCCCCCGCCCCCAAGTGGGACACTTTTCTAAATTTTGCACACACCCCTCATATGATATATTGCTGGAAAAGTCTTTGACCGCTTATTCATGTTATGCATCTCCGGGGTCCATCCTGCCACTCCCCCCCTAAGGGGGGCACTTTTCTAAATTTTGTTGACACCCCTCATGTCATATATTGTTGGAAAGGTCCGTGACTGCTTAATCATATTATGCATCTCTGATGTCCATCTCCCCACTTTGCCCCCCACCCCAAGGGGTACTTTCTAAATTTTGCACACAGCCGTCATGTTATATATCATTGGAAAGGTCTGTGACCACTTAATTATATTATGCATCTCCGATGTCCATCTCCTCACTTTGCCCCCCCCCCCCAAGGGGTACTTTTTAAATTTTGCACACAACCTCATGTTATATATCATTGGAAAGGTCTGTGACCACTTAATCATATTATGCATCTCCCATGTCCATCCCCCCTCTTTGCCCCCCCAAGGGGTACTTTCTGAATTTTGCACACAACCTCATGTTATATATCATTGGAAAGGTCTGTGACCACTTAATCATATTTTGCATCTCTGATGTCCATCTCCCCACTTTGCCCCCCCCAAGGGGTAGTTTTCTAAATTTTGTTGACACCCCTCATGTCATATATCATTGGAAAGGTCTGTGACCACTTAATCATATTATGCATCTCCAATGTCCATCTCCCCACTTTGCCCCCCCCCCCCCAAGGGGTACTTTCTAAATTTTGCACACAACCTCATGTTATATATCATTGGAAAGGTCTGTGACCATTTAATCATATTATGCATCTCCCATGTCAATCCCCCCTCTTTGCCCGCCCCAAGGGGTACTTTTGTTAATTTTGCACACACCCCTCATGTGATATATCGATGGAAAGGTCTGTGACCGCTTAATCATATTATGTTCCCCACTATGAAATTTGTCAAGTTAAAGCAACTATATAAATTTTATTTTTATGTTACTATCAAGTTGTTTGCCGTCAAATTTTGACGGGTTCCATCTAGTTTGTTTGTTAATCAAAAGTGCAGAACCTTATAACTTTAAACTTTTCCGCTAGAGTGCGAAAACAGTAATCGATGCCAGATAACAGAGAAAATCTGTACTTTGCATGAAATTGAGATATTTTGTTTAAAATATAGTTAGATCATCTGTTAAAACAACAGGTATTTTTAATTTTAACAGTGTATATTTGTCCCCTATTTTACCGTCTCCGGAAAATTATGTTTTGTCTCCTACATTACCATGTAAAGTCAAAGATATTAACAATTATTTTGATATTTTGCGCTACTAAAGCATAGATTAATGATTTAGCTATTCTTCGGATAAATATAAACTACAGTTAACAGATTAATTAACTTTTTTGATAAGGGACAGGAATAGGACAAAGAATAATTTATTGGCCCATTTACTAATGATCCAATTGAAGGTGCCCTTATTTGCTTAGAAACTAGGTTACGCAAATTTCATTATTTTGGCATTAAAGTCAGAAAATTTATTAGCTTAATTAAACTTTACATTATTTAAACTACTTTAGAATTTAATAATATCTTTTACTAAACAATTAGATAGCCTAAGAATAGGTAAACCTTTATCACCAATTCTGCGTGACATTCATATGCATTATATTCAGGAGAAACTGTTGAATTCGTCAAAACCTATCAATCTATTGGATGTGTTGTTGTCATGCATCCCAAATTTATTTCCCGTTATTATCGATAATACTAAATCGAGGACGCTCTACAACTTTGTAAATAACTTATTTCCTGAGTGTCGTACTTTTTTCAAAATAGAAACGCTAACTTTGAAATTTGCCGCTAAGGGCGCTGCCAATTATCTAGACACCACGTCCACGTCTAACTCGTTTCGCAAGTTATTTTATTTGGGACGAAAAGTAATTAAGCAATTACCCTGAGATTTCTGCTTCGGGTCGTATAAATCGAACCGACCCGTGGTTCGGGTAGATTGTCCGGGTAGGTTCGCGGTACGGGTAGGTTTGCGGTTCGGGTAGGTTTTATTTTTTTCGGTGTGGGTCGAGTTGACTTTAAATGTTTAGATTCGGGTTAGGTTTTGATGTTTTCGGATCGGGTTTCATTTGACCTGATTTTTCAAAAGAAAGTCCTGAATAATTTTCAAAAGAAAAGAAAAACTATATTATTGAATATTAATGAGTGTATATGTGTTCATTTTTATACAAAAAAACATTAAATTGATATTAGAGATTTAATTGAAGACTATTTTTCCATAATGGTATTAAAACATGGATTAATCTTCTTTAACTCCGCATTCGGGAGGGTTCGGATTGACTTTAAGCGGGAATTTCGGGCTCGGCTCGGATACGGCAGGATTTTAATCTACCTTGTATAATACATACAGTCCGATGCACTACGATGTAGCTGTTGCCAAGCATTTGCCATCAGTGGATTAACAATGTAAGAAAGAGAAGGGATTTAATCGCTCGCTGATCTAACTCAGCTGAAATCTGTTTCGCGTGCCCGATGTAAATTGAGCTATTACATCTGCATTACGTGTCACCGGCATCTGCCAAGCCCACCGATAACAAAAGGATTTGTGAAGATCAACGTCATCGCCTCCCTTCTCTTCCATGTGTTGTACTGGGCATGAAAATTTCCAGACAAAAGTTACGTCACGTGGAGTAGCTTTTAAGGAATGATACGGGCCGTGTCATAGGTTAGCCAGAAGCAGTAAGCTGCTGCTCACGACCACCCTGATGGGAAAATATGTCACGCCGACCAGATGCATTTCGAGAACGTTTAATAAATGACACACTAAGAATCACGTATTCTTTGTATTGTTTCCGAAAAATATTTCCCATCGGAAAAAGTTAAATTACTGTTATTGATGTAGTTTGGGGGAAATTGCAGATTCCCTGCATAAGAATGTAGCTGGATCTTTTGTGTATCGCAATCATTTACAGGTTTGCTAAAATTTTGAATTCTACTTGTTGCGAATAAAAATATTACAATATCTTTAGAAACCTATATTATTTTATGATAAAACTGGTAATATCAAATATTCTGTATGTCGGAAGAATACATACCTTTAAAATACTCCATACAGACTTGAGGTCGACCATGTACTACTGTGGGCAAAAAAATAGTAAGACTTTTTAATTTAAATTTCGCACGAAAACCCATTCGTCGAAATATTTTTTTTCTAGGTTGGTATGACTGTCAGTGACATCTGTGCCAAATGTCACATCAAAATAATCATTAGTGTTTAGTATACGCTTGTCTTTCTGAAGTACAAAAAGTGCATTCGGCGATTTTTACAATGAGTGAAATTATTCAACAAAGAAAATTTTGTGTGCGGAATCAAATTTCTGGTGCCGAAACATTCAGAATGTTGCAAAAGGCCTTCGGTGATAATTGTTTGTCGCGAGCAAGTGTTTTTGATTGGTACAAATTATTCAAAGTGTTGAGAACGCGTTGACGACGAACCACGTCCAGGACGGCCATCAACATCAACTGATGATCAACACGTCAATAAAATCAAGGAATTGGTGCTTGAGAATCGACGATTAACAGTCAGAGACCTTACTGGCATCGTTGGAATATCGGAAGGATCAGTGAAAACCATTTTGAAAGATGCACCGATAATGCACCGTCGCATACTGCATTAATTCTTCGTGAGTTTTCCGCCAAATTTTTACCCAAAATCGTGCCGCAACCACTGTATTCCCCTGATTTAGCTCCGTGTGACTTCTGGCTATTCAGCAAACTCAAACGACCGCTCCGGGGAAACCGTTTTGAGTCAATTGAAGACATTAAACGTGAATCGCTACGCGCATTGAAGGCTATTTCGGAAATTGACTTTAACAACTGTTTCGAGGATTGGAAAAACGTTGGCACAAGTGTATTGGGGCAAGGGGGGATTACTTTGAGGGGGACGAAATAGATTTGGAAGAATAAATTAAGAATTTTAAAATTATGAACAAAGTCTTACTATTTTTTTCCCACAGTAGTAAATGTCACTCACAAGTCAATACTTAATCGATTAATGTACGCGATTAGTAAACCACGTAAGTTGAATGTAAAGACACGTACAATATACACGTTATAAAATTAATGAGCAATTTCTATGGATCTGTATTACACTGAACTAGCAAAGTTGTGGAGTAAGTCAACTTGGAACAGCAATCTTTAGGTTTGGAAATGTTTAGGCAAGCTTGATGATAATATCAAACACTTAATTTGTTAAAGAAATTATCAATGTTTCCTAATATTCAGAAACAACATTAGCTGTCGTCATGAGAACAGCAGCAAACTGGGGATGGATGGTGAATTCACGCAGGTATATAAAAGTAAAACTATGTGATCCAAATAGGAAAGGGTATAGGGTAAAACCGGGTACTATATTTTCTCGTTGATGGGTGCTGTCCTGTGGACAGCATCCGTCTTAACTACATCCCTTATAGCGTCCCCTAGCAATGTGCCATCGGCTTTTGAAGTGAGTTGATCTATGCCCGTGCACTGCTATTGGAAAGAAATTCACCTCAAAAGTTTTAATTTTTCGCCTAACTTTCTGCTTTTTAAATAAATACAGCCTGACGGATCGATTTAGGTGAGTAAACCACTGTTTTCTATAGCTTTCACACGATATTTTCATGACAAGTAGAAGTGTGTACGTCCAGCTAACCAGGAGAACGACCATATTGATTTTTGATCGTGTGTTGGGGCAAAACCGGGCCCCGTAGTTTTGCATGGAAATCTGCAATGAATTCTTTCTTCACTCAACAGGTGGAGAAAGATGGATACAATGGTCAGTCTGCAAAGAGTGGCTACATGAGGAGTGCAACGGATACGAGAAGTAAAAGCTGAGAAAGCCATTATATGCAACATTAAAAATTGCTTGAAAACCCGAAAAAAAAGTTACTGACCTTAAAAAATGTATGTATGTTTTAAAGTTTGATTCAAAATTTATTACAATAAAGCCTTTTGATACTAGAAGTGTAGAAACTCAATTTATGATTAGTACCCGATTTTACTCTACCACCAGCTATTTTAGATGGTCCTAGAAAATGTCTTTTCCCAAGTAGAAAATAATTTTTCCGTAGCAAACAGGTCTGGTTTTTCTACAGTCTGGATGTCCCCAAACACTTTTGTGGGATATTCTGATTTTTCCGTTCTTCTATAGATTTTTGTCAACAAAGGAAAACCGTTATATACCCAGTTTTAATCTACATTTTCCCAATTTTGCAGATCTAGAGATGACAAAATTCTCGTAAAATGACAATAAATGTACGAAAAAGAACAATAGATTTTATAAGTTGTGAAAAATTATCAACTCTATCTAGCCTAACAGCCCCAATTAGACAAGAAAATCAAGTTTATTTTTTCTAATTTATAAATACTTTCTTGCACACTCTAGTTGAGTGAAGTATTAAACAGTTTCTATTCGCGAAATTTGGCTACGGCTGGACTTTATTATAAGTTATAAATCCTATTTATCAGCTGCAAATTAAGAGTAGCATTTACATAGTACATATGTGTAAAATGCTTCCAATGTTTTTTGGCGTCATCCCGTATTCAGAGATGCTATCTCGTGTTATGGTTGCTACAGGCTTAGATAAATCTGTGTTAGCTGCATTAGTTTTAACAATCAAAATGTCTATCGAATATATTTTTGTCTCAAGCTATTTAGTGTAGGAATCGGCTTTTTTGACTTATCTTCCGAATACTTAAAGTTGTTCCCAAATCCAAAGAAGCTACTTTCTGGCACAATTTTGAATTCGTTTTCGTTCGAAAACGAATGAAATTGGCAGAAGTTCTTATTCAGAAACTATGTCATCGAAATGAGTTTTCCAATTTCTGATAAAGGCAGAAAATCTTTCAGAAAATAATGTCAAAGTCGGCGATTTGAACCGAATTCCTGAGGCAGCATCAGAGCGAGAAAGGAGAAAATCGTGCCGTCACGTGACACGAATTGCTTATAACTCATTAAGTAATTTATTTATATATATAAAAAAAATAGAAAACTCATTTCGATTCCAAATCGCTTCAATAGCCAGGACTGCCAATTTTATGCTTTTGCGTTTAAAAATGAGCCAGCAAATGTGTCAGAAAATTTCGCGTTGTTGAGCAGGTTATTTGAGCGTTTGACATCCTAGGAAATATACTAACACTAATCCGAACACTAAAGAAATCAATAGACCCCCTTCACGACGAGCTTCCTATACAGAATCTTTAATCATTTATCACCGTTTTTTCAAAAAAGAAATTTTTGCCTAATTTAATTGCAGAAAATGCTTTGATTAAATAAGAGAAAAAATAAAAATTACTTGTAGAAATAATCCAGGATTATGAGTACTTTATGCGTTACGCATAAGTGACGCTCGTCGCGAACGGGTTAATGCTAACTGTCGCGATGTAATGTGAAGCTTTATAAGACACAATCACATATGGACCAAAAAAGATCCATTTCAGCAGGTTTCCGTCTTAGAAGGTAGCAGGTATACCCAGGGATGCATTGGTGAGTATAATATAGTATACGTCGTATACCTTCTGGATTTTTAAAGAAACTTCACGTTACCTTCAGTTTCTCAAGAAAAGCGGTAGCGTTTGCTTTCTAGTATAATATATATACCCTCTACCTATTTTGTATACCCTGTGGTTATTTTACCGCTACAGCACTGGGTATATCACATGTTATACTATATTCTTTTGGCCAGAGACATCAATTTTCAGACAGAATTCTGTTATAAGTGTATGTTTCGTTTTTACAGGTTTTACTGTATTTCGTATACATACATTATAAAGTATGTATATGAATGCGTGTAATTCCAATTGTATTCTTTTTAAATGATTTGTGATGTTGAAGACAGAAGCTTACTCCAGTACTAGTTGATGATAGTATTTATTTGTCTTAAATAATAGAAGATTAATATCTGAGACGATTTAAATAATAATAATAATAATAATAGATAATTCGATCGAACTGCAGCAAAAAATATATTTTCACAGTGTATTTTACGTGTAACTGACAACAAAGCTGAAACTAAGGGGAGGGGACAGAGGAGGCATGTGCCCCGGGTGCCAGAAAGGAAGGCAGGGGAGGCGCCAAATGAACATTTGGTTTGTTGTTTGGTACAATATATATACTATATGTATGAAATTTGGTAAAAATGTTTTTGAGCTGGGAAATCCAAAAGAAGAGCTGAGATTGACTGGAACACTAAACACTACGGAGATGGAAAATTCACAGAATATAATTCTTATAAATTAAAAGTTTTTTTTTTTGCTTTTTTTTCTAGGTTACTATTGTAATTTGGATAATTATCATTAGGTTCAGGAAAGAATCTAAACATATCAGTCTTTTAATAGGAGGAGATATAGTTTCATGAAATTGGCTGTGTATAGCACACATATATTTTACGGTATTGGAATTCATTGTTTATGCCTATACAGAAAATCCTGGTTTTAGAGTTCTTAAGGCATTGTGACTTATATCACTATATGACTTTAAAAGCCTGCTTAATTGCAATGTAATACTATAACTACAGTAAAATCAATGAAATTTGTCTATAACAGATCCTGTCCTAAATGAAAAATTTACATGGTCCCAACAGAAAGAATACAAGCAATTCTATTTGTGCTTAGACGAAAATCTATATAAAGCGGAATTTTTTCCAGTTCATTTTGATTCCGGTTTCACAGGTTTTATAAATATTTGACAAAACTGATTACATAGTTCACTACTATGTATTTTATGATTGCATATTTTTTATTTTAAAATAAGTAGGTTAATAGAAACTGAGTAAAATTCTCTTTGTAAATTTACTTTGCGGAGAAGGGAGGGGGTGGGGTGCCAAAATCCATGTTTCCCCCCTGTGAAAAAAAACTAGTTTCGACCCTGACTGACAAACGGAGGGATTGCCTGTATAAGTTTTCTAATGCGATTTAAATCTGGAGACACTTTAAAGAATTAAAAGATACTGTAAAAGACGCTCGTCGCGAAGGGGGCTAATGATTTATTTAGTCTTGGTTGCATGAGATTTCTTAGGATGTCAAACGCATCAATGGCTTATTTAAAATAAACTTATTTCAGCGATTGCCAAATTATGAGTCGTGGAATAATCAAACAGTTCTTCAAGAAAAAAAAAAAAAAAAAAAAAAGTATTAATTCGATTCGCTATAAAAAAAAATAATTTGCACACAATATTTACATGTTTAAAGAAAAAAAATCGTGAAGAAATATAGGTAAAAAAATTCGTGGAACGACAGTGATGGTGAGAAATACCACCATCTAGTTCTAAACTAGCACACACTATAAAAAAAAAGTATTTGGTTTTTTTTCTGCATATTAACAGAGTATTTGGTATCATTTTAATCAGTGAACAGTGAACAATACAAATTAATGATCCATTTTAGGATCAGCGCATACAGATAGATAATTATGGAACAAAGTGAACCACGGCAGTCAAAGAAATATTTGGTTTTCCGTTCCCACGAATGATTTAACTACACCTAATAAAAATGTCATGGAGAAAATTGTCAGAACAATAATATGACACATTTATTTATGAGAGCTTAAATAGGCACGAAGACCTACCAAGTAAAAGCATCTTTACCTCCCAGACACAGCACGGCGTCAAGAGGAATCGCTATTGTACCGACGGACCTATGAAACACTCAAGGGGAGTACCAAATTTCTCCCGCCTGCCAATGGTCATCTCTCTAAAATCAGAGGTATGGCCGAAACATGCAAATTTTCAAGAAGTTAAAACGTATAAGGCCTTAATTTTATGTGAAAAGGGAAAAATGGTTCCATCCCTTTTTTTTTGCTCCACGAAAAGAATGTGATTTTTCTTGAGAGTAGAGATTCAAAAAAAGATGGAAAAGTAGAAGATTGACTGATCTCTAACTAAAAAACTGATTTTGAGTGTGTGTGCCAATAGATGGAAATGTACGCGCTAAGAAAAAGCGAAAACGCGTCAGCCATTACCTCCTGCTGTCAACGTTATCTAGTAATATAAGGTAACAAACAATCTTCCTTCACCATTGTTCCATTTTATTTAATTAAGCTATATTCTTTTAATAATACGAATTTACGTGTGTATGAAGATCCTACCCCGATCTAAACATAAAAAGGCTAATCAAATAAATACTTCTAGGGTATGGAACTCTGCCTTTCAAAGTCGAATTTGTTAATTCAGTAAGATAAACTGTAATTCTCAGAAAATAAATGTTGAGAATACAGTTCTCAACTAGGATTGAATATTTTTTTTTTTTAAACATTTATGTTTGTTTTTAATTACATGATTATAATTACCTTGTAAATAAACTCAATTTTATATTCAATTAATTTTAGTCAGTTTTCATTTTGTTTACTTAATTTATTGAATTAATATTAAGTCTTTTATTTTAGGAAATGTTTTCTTTAATATTACAATCTAGGTTTTAAAATAAGCCATTATTTATTTAATGTTACATAACTCTCTGCAGGTAACCTTTGATGATTGTAATTGGCTCAAAGAGGATCCGAACTTCAAAAATAATTCACAACGCAACCTTTTCTTTTCTATAATTAATTGATAATTTGTCTAATAAAATTCTCTAAGTATAAATTATCATATCAGATCCTTAGAGTCATAGGTGCAAAATAAATACTATACGTCTCGGATAATTTAAAATACTCATATTAATCAATAAACAGCAATATAGTGGTAAATCCTATGCAGTCAGACTTAAATTCAAATGCTCACTCTGTAGCATTCCATTATAGGGTTTACCGAATTAGAAGTGGTACCGTTACCTCTTTCTAAATTATTTTAATATATTAATTTAATTTTAGAAATAGAACTTTAGGTTATTGTATAATTTTTTTTTAAATATAAAAATATATATGCAATATTAAGACTGCAAAAAAAAAAAAAATTCTTAATTTTAAAATTCTTTAAAAAAAAATTTTTTTTGCCTCTTTTCAACAACTAATAAAAAAAAATTTAAGCATTCACTGGGGAATCTTCATACACACTCTGTAACATGCATATACTTGGCAACTCTTTTTGGGTACCTCACTAAATATATAATGATATATTAAATAATAATAAGTGTTATTGGATTGATTTGTATTAACAAAGAATTGAAAATATGACTTGTGTTACATATACTGCAACAGCAGCAAATATAAAATAAATACATAATAATGCTCAAATATTGAAATGATATATATTATATATAATTAATTTCTCGAACAGTGCATAACAATTCACCATTGGGTATCTTTTATTTTATGTTAAACAATTTTTTTTTTTTTTGCTCTCTCTCTATTTTATGATTTTTGTACTTTAATTGGATGAATAAGCGTAAAAGTCAAAGAATTAGTAGAATAGATACTGGTGTCAAAACTAGACAACAATTACGCGAATTAAATAATCAAACTGTAGACACTAATATTATTTGTAATAATAGTAATAATAATAAGAAGAAAAAAAAGAAAGAGAAGAAAATTATAAATTCTGAAAAAGCTACTCCTAAAATTACTACAATGGACACCCCAAATGCAGATAGCCTAATTAATCTGATTCCATACTATGATGGAAAAAAGGAAGCAAATATTAACCATTTTTTCTTACAATTCGACAATCTCATCAATAAAACTGAATTGAATAATGATTCTAAATTAACTATATTAAAGGCGAAAATTGTAGGACCTGCTAAAGATAAATTGATGAGGGATCAAAATTTGTTCGTGGAACAGAACTTAGAAACCTTTAAAACAAAGTTAAAACAATTATTCGAACCCAAAACCACATTTCTAGAAGCGCAAAAGAAATTTTGCAATCTCAAACAAAAACCGGAACAAAACATGAACGAATTTATATTAGAATTTAATGCGGCAGCAGACCTTTATCTAAAAAAAAGTGGGCAAGATATAGGAGCTAACAACAGCTCTACATTCATGGAAATGATCAAATTATCTCAGTTTTTGGAATCAATTCGTAGTGATTTAAGTCTGGAAGTAAGAAAAAACTCTCCGCTGGACTTTAAAACAGCGTGCAACATAGCCTTAAAATTAGAGGAGGCTTATTCACATGTCAATTTAAAGGACATCAACAACATTTCCAAAACTAAAGATTCTGATTTGTTATATGAACTGCTTAAACTCAATGTAGAAAGTGCAGAGAATATAAAATTATTAACCGCGGAATTAAATAACATAAAATTAAAGGTAAATGCCACTAACAATGATACAATTAGGTTTTGCAAGTACTGTAAATCCACATCCCATACGAACCCACATTGTTGGTTTTACAAGGACAACGAACAAAACAGCAGTAATTACGTGGACGAAAATAAAAAAATTCCTGAGAATATTCAAATCGAAAAACCAAATTTTTATCAAGGGGGAAACCAACAAGCTCAGGGAAACTTTCAGCAAACCCCAAATTACACGCACCAAAACTTCAACCCTATGCAATATTCTGCTCCTCAGTACATGTACTATGCACCACCCCCACCCCACCAACAATTTATGCCGATATCATATCCCAGTTTCGGAAATTATGGAGGCAATTTCAACGAACAGAGATCATATGACCAGCGAAGAAATTATAGAGGGCATAGAGGGGGCTACAAGCAAAATAATTATAAAAAACATGATTATACAAAAAAAAATAATTCACAGCAGACATTTGAAAACAATAAACAAGATAAAGATCATGATCAGAATTCTAGTAACAATAAGGGAAACTAAAGTCGGGACTTACATTCTCAAATACAAGGCACCCGCGTAAGTCTCACTGCGGGTCTAAAAAAAATAACAAAATTATTGCTAGTGTCAAAAGTAATGACAATTCTCAACTTCCGATTATTACTTTTGAAATTAATGGTGTTAAGATTAATGCTTTGACAGACAGTGGGGCGGCAGTAACTTTGGCATCACCTATATTGTTCGAACAATTAAAGAATGCACACGTAAAATATAAAAATCTCTGTAACCAGGTAAAAATTCAAACATTAACAAATTCGACAATCTCTTTTAAGCAATGCATTAAATTAACTTTCAAATTGGAAAACGTTTTTGTATCGGGGCATTCTATGTTACAACTCAAGATTTTGGTCGGAACTACAATATGCTATTGGGATTCGATTTCCTCAAAACAAATAATATTATCCTAGATTTTGAAGATAAAACAATGAAATTAAAAAACAAAAACATTGCACTTCAATTTCTAGAAAATGAACCTCAAAGTCTGATAAGTAACTTAACTGCTAACTCTAATGAGAATCAAAATAAAGAAACAATACGCAAAAAGAAAAAAAAACGTATCTCGCACAAAAATTTTGTTACAGCAAAACTAACACAGACAACGGAGTTACTACCAGGCGAAAAAAAAATTGTTGCATTACTATTAGATCCAGATAAATTCGCAACTACTTCAGCCAAAATTCTTGGGACCATTCGAGGTGGTAAGGAAGCTTAGGAATAACAATTACCTATTAAAGGAAATTGCATTCCCAGATAAAGCGACTATTAAACGCCACATAAATAAATTATTCTCACCAACGAAAGTGGAATCACAGACTATACACATAAATTCCTAGATAGGGAAGCGAGAAATTTTTTTTCTCTTTTATTGCTGTCGAGGCAATATGTATATATTTATTTTAAATTTTTATTGTTTATAGATGTCTTATTTTTCTTTAGTTTAGTACACATTTTATAATTTTCCATTATTGTTTATTTACAGTACATTGAGGACAGGTTACTATTAAAAAAAAAAAAAAGATCATTTAGGGAGGATACTGCAAGTTTTTTTTTTCTTTGCTACACAGTGTACTACTGAGGGATTTGGCTCGTCAGAGGGAGTTATGAACAAACATGCACGTTCAATAAAAAATAATAATAATTACGGTAAAAATAAAAACAGAGGCAGCCTTGCCAAGGTATCACCCTTTCAAACCCATTTTATACTAATTTATATAACAAAACAAAAATTTTTTTAATATATAACCTTACCCCCTCTACTAAAAGTGAAAATAAAAGTATTTATATGTAGCACAAAACATATAACTAATCGATTTAAAATTACAAGTCAACATCTATTCACTCGGCGACACAAATATAAATAATAATAATACAACATTTTATATTGACCAATATTTATAATAATTCATCCTTTGCTTAAAGCCACGGATTGACGAATCCACTTGAATTATTATAACAAAAAAAAAAAAAAATCGGTCAGATTTTACAAAATTATTTTAGTTTAATATTTATGATATAATCTATAACTTGGTTAGAACAACGCGTTTCAATTTTAATTTTAGAATAATCGTACGATTTCATATTATAAAACAAACAAGTAAAAAAAAAAAAAAAAAAAAAAAAAAAAAAAAAAAAAAAATTATTATTAGTTGTCCCTAAGGATTAACATTTCAGATAATTTAATTACAAAAAAAGAATAAAAATAAAAAAAATACCATTGAACGTTTCAATTATTACAAAACATAAATTGGATGTTTAATTTATACCTTAAATATTTAGGTAAATTATTTCATACTTAAAAAATAATAATAATAAAAGGTGTTGGATACATGTCAATGATCATTTCAGCAATTTATTGGATGTTAAAGTCTCGTTTTTGTAGGCGAAATTGAGACTATCTGCGCAGAGCATCTAATAATGCATTTAGCTGAGATATTTCTAATTAACTAAATTTCCAAACTTTACAAAAAAAAAAGAATTTGTTTAATCTTTTTTTTTCTCTAACTATTATATGTAATATTTTATAAAACAAAAAAAAATAAGAGAAAAGAAAAGCGAACGCTCGCTTTCCATTCCTTAAATATGTATATTTACACGTTAATATATTTTAAAATAATAATAAGAAGAAGAATAAATAATTAAATAAACATTTTACAATTGCATGCACATTTTCGTTTGTGCAAAGCAACGCTCGCTTGTTCTCGCTAACTTAAATTGTAACTAGAAAATCAATATTATATTAAAAAAATATATATATTATAATACATTACGTTTTTATACACAATATAAATAAATAAGTAAATATATAAATTGACGAGAAGATAGTGCGATGCAAACGGATTTGACCACGTTACACGTGTACCGATTTTTTTTTTTTATAGAAAATATTTTCTGTAATTAAGCAGATATACAGATTTAATTACATACCCCATTTTTTTTTAAATCCAAGCCGGGTATACACGACTTTTTTTTTATTTTAATCACACATTTAATCTTATTTCAACAATAAAAAACAGATAGCTGGATTTTTGCGAGTAATCCTTTTCACAGACACACGTGCAATCAAATCGTCTCACTGATTTTTTTTTTCCACTGTCAGTAATCCAGGAGTTTAGTAAACGTTACCCACAGGTGAGGAAAGATACCTAATACACGGCTTATCATTTCGCAAATCGTCCCCCGTGTACAACTGAATCCGAAGGTAGGGAGATGGGTCATTGTCCACAGGTAGGGTCATCTAGCTGTCATTCTCTATCCTTCCGCTTAGCGGTGATGGATTAGAGGGAGAAAAGATTACTGTTTTTTTTTCTTTTTCTTCTTCTGCCTTTTTTTTTTTTTCCCAACCCCGTTCATTCCAAGGCAGACAGTTTAAAAGGGTATTGTGTTTGACTTTATCGATGGATATTTAAATTTTTGGTATCGAAAAAAAAAAAAAATTTCATTTTTTCGATCTGTTTCCTTTATGAAAATATATTATTATTGAGAATATCTTTCATTCAGAAAAGTAGCCTTTTCACATATTCCAAAACAATTGTTTTAGTAAGAATGATAAGATTTTTTTTTTAACATAACATTTTCTTTATATATATAAAAAAAATAAAGAAGTTTTCCTTTCTGCTCAAGAGAAAATAATTCATGTGAGAATTATATTATAATGTTTATAATAAAGATTGTAGTACAACAGACATGTGATTATATAGATGTGTTTTCTCTCAATGTTTTTCATATATTATATAATTTTTTTTTAATTGTATGGTATTCATTATCAATGCATACAGCTTACTGATTATATTGAGTATTTGTTTTAAATGATTCTGTATATTGTGTTTCCATTCATGGGTACCTAATTAGCCTGTAATAATTAAAATAAAAGATTTGCCAATTTATATGTATGTAATAACTAAAAATATAAGAGTGGAAAAGAAAATTAATTTTTTTTTTCTTTCTTCTCTCGGGCATTTTATTTTATTATTTGGCTTATTCAAATTTTCCTGCTTTATTTGGATTTGGACCTATTAAAACTCAAAATTTTAATAAATGTTTTTGGAACAATGGAAATTGAAACCAACTACACATGATAACTTGCTGAAGAAGTCATGTCTTTCATCAGATTTTTCAACAGTGAACTTTTGATTACGCTTTATTTCACCAATGTGTAAAACTTTTTTCTGGTGTTGCAAACCTACTTACACTCCAAACCTAGTGTCACTCCAGCTTATCCCAAGTTCCTAGACTTTTCCATGTGAACATTTTCAGTTTTGATCTTCAATATAATACGACGATGGACTTTCATCGAGTACTTTGTGGCTACATATATATATAAAAAAAAGATACTGTTGACCTTTTTTTTTTCTAATGTCGGGGGAAGAGATGATGGTGAGAAATACCACCATCTAGATCTAAACTAGCACACACTATAAAAAAAAAAGTATTTGGTTTTTTTTCTGCATATTAACAGAGTATTTGGTATCATTTTAATCAGTGAACAGTGAACAATACAAATTAATGATCCATTTTAGGATCAGCGCATACAGATAGATAATTATGGAACAAAGTGAACCACGGCAGTCAAAGAAATATTTGGTTTTCCGTTCCCACGAATGATTTAACTACACCTAATAAAAATGTCATGGAGAAAATTGTCAGAACAATAATATGACACATTTATTTATGAGAGCTTAAATAGGCACGAAGATCTCCCAAGTAAAAGCATCTTTACCTCCCAGACACAGCACGGCGTCAAGAGGAATCGCTATTGTACCGACGGACCTATGAAACACTCAAGGGGAGTACCAAATTTCTCCCGCCTGCCAATGGTCATCTCTCTAAAATCAGAGGTATGGCCGAAACATGCAAATTTTCAAGAAGTTAAAACGTATAAGGCCTTAATTTTATGTGAAAAGGGAAAAATGGTTCCATCCCTTTTTTTTTGCTCCACGAAAAGAATGTGATTTTTCTTGAGAGTAGAGATTCAAAAAAAGATGGAAAAGTAGAAGGTTGACTGCTCTCTAACTAAAAAACTGATTTTGAGTGTGTGTGCCAATAGATGGAAATGTACGCGCTAAGAAAAAGCGAAAACGCGTCAGCCATTACCTCCTGCTGTCAACGTTATCTAGTAATATAAGGTAACAAACAATCTTCCTTCACCATTGTTCCATTTTATTTAATTAAGCTATATTCTTTTAATAATACGAATTTACGTGTGTATGAAGATCCTACCCCGATCTAAACATAAAAAGGCTAATCAAATAAACACTTCTAGGGTATGGAACTCTGCCTTTCAAAGTCGAATTTGTTAATTCAGTAAGATAAACTGTAATTCTCAGAAAATAAATGTTGAGAATACAGTTCTCAACTAGGATTGAATATATATTTTTTTTTAAACATTTATGTTTGTTTTTAATTACATGATTATAATTACCTTGTAAATAAACTCAATTTTATATTCAATTAATTTTAGTCAGTTTTCATTTTGTTTACTTAATTTATTGAATTAATATTAAGTCTTTTATTTTAGGAAATGTTTTCTTTAATATTACAATCTAGGTTTTAAAATAAGCCATTATTTATTTAATGTTACATAACTCTCTGCAGGTAACCTTTGATGATTGTAATTGGCTCAAAGAGGATCCGAACTTCAAAAATAATTCACAACGCAACCTTTTCTTTTCTATAATTAATTGATAATTTGTCTAATAAAATTCTCTAAGTATAAATTATCATATCAGATCCTTAGAGTCATAGGTGCAAAATAAATACTATACGTCTCGGATAATTTAAAATACTCATATTAATCAATAAACAGCAATATAGTGGTAAATCCTATGCAGTCAGACTTAAATTCAAATGCTCACTCTGTAGCATTCCATCAGACAGCATGTTAAGAGATATACTTGAAGTTAAAATGCTGATATACACACTATACATAAAAAAAGACGAATATTTCTTAGAAATCAAAGGATTTCTGAAATTAAAAAAAAACATTTCTGAAACAACCATTTTTTTTTTTTTTTTTTTTTTTTTTTTCTGCACGTAATTTTCGAAAATGTTTCTGAATAGTTTTTACAGTATGTTAATCAGCCTTTTTAACCCGAAATATCAATTTTCGGATATTATCAATCTTCAAGCAAACATTTTCATGTTCAACAATCATAATAAATTAACAGCCATTAACATTAACCTTAAAATTAATAGCATTACATTAATATTATTTTGTTAACTCTTGCATGCATAAATTTTGTAACACAGCTGAAAATGTTTACTTGAAAATTGATGGCATCCGAAAAACCCATATTTTGGGTAGAAAAAAACTGGGTAGTAACTGGGGTAAATTTTACTCGGGTAGAGTAAAGACTATTCGGAAACGTTTACGAGAAATACGGGCAGCAAAATAAACTTTAGTTCAGAAATGCTTCTTTAAATCTCGAAAATTTATTGGTTTCAGAGGCTTCTAAAGATAATATATATAAATATATTTTAATTGCGGGTAAATTGGAAGATGTGTTTATATTATATTTTCGCTAACCTTCAGAAAAATAAGATCTCGATTAAAAAACATTTATCTTTTTTTACAATGTATCTGGATTGTGCAAAACGATGTTATAAATCGGATTGACTTTTAAATTGTATTTTTATACAATGCAATTATTAATGAAGATATTTTTCCATGATTAGTAATAGAAAGTTACGTTTTATTGCTATGTCGCATTATTATTATTGAAAATATTCAGAAAAGGAACACTTATTACTATTTTCGTGTATATGCATTGTACTAAAGTTTGTTTTTTCCCGAGGATGGTTTATACAACAGCGAAAGATTATAGGATAGATTATACAACAGCGATATCTACATATTAGGCGGCCGAGGAAAACTTTCAAACGTTAAGGTGGGTCCCATAACAATCTTATATATTAAAGCGAGAAGCAAAAGTCTTAATTTTTCAATGCAAATTCGACCTTACTGCGCATATTCTACCTTTTTTGAACGGTGACTAAAGAAGGAAATATAATTAAGAAGAATCAGGAGCACTGGGGAAAGAATAGCTCGCCTATTGGCCTACACTGCTCGCAACCCTACCACTAGGAAATACTCCTTCTAAATTCTTACACATTCTATTCTTATTTCCCCTTCCCGGTTCCACCTATTTTGTTTGAGAGAGGGGTGAACAAAAGAGAATTGGAGTTTGCAAGAGGAAAGGAGGGAGGCACTTTCACCTTTTTTTTTTTTTTTAATTTTAACGCAAGAATAGAAAGGGAAATGGGAGGGGGAAATTCTCCCCTTCTATAGAATTTGAAAATTGGTAATTTTCCCGGGAAGAAAACATATTTATTTTACAAACAGATAACAATATTTCTGACAGATAACAATACAACAGATAACAATATTTTTCCAGATAACAATATTAATTCAAACAGATAACAATATTTTTTCACGGACTGTAAAATCTTTGTATTTATAACCATTAAAAATTTCAAAGGGTTTGGGCAACAAATCTTTTTTTGAATGTTTTCTTAAGAACACTTTTATCACTAATTATCAGTTTTTTTTATTTGGGGCGCATTTAAGGTTTTATCACGGGCCCGGGCAACGCCGGGCGGTCAACTAGTAAAGTTTGAAAATCTTATTTAATAAAGGTAAAAACAGAAATTGAAAGAAATCGAAAGAAGTATGTCTGATTAGGCAAATAAATCATGAAACGTAAAGGAATGAATTTTTCTAAATAAACATCTATTATCGTAGATGGATGGATTTTAGAACATCCATTTTTCTATATATTGTTTTGTAGTAAAACGGTTGAAACTTCTGTGCTATTCATCAAATGATAATTATTTTTTTTGGAGCCTTAGATGCTTTGGGTTAATACGTAAATTACGAAATCCACATTTAGAACTGTTGTTGTTAAAATAATTTCCAGAAATGTAAGAAATATTTGTAAAAACGAGGAGAACCGAGAGTGATAAATTTAAACAGCTCTCTTCATGAAGACAGTCTCACATACATGTGACCACATCAACGATGAAAACCGGTTGAAAGTATACGAACCTGCTTTTTAATTTAAAATTGATCACATGTGCATTTTTTGACATGTAGTGGGTTTTAAATTAACTGTTTTCAAAATTTAAATTATTTTAATTATTATTAAATACAATATCGAAACTTGTCGAAGCTTCTGGCTTTTACAAATTCTTTTTTGGACAAATAAAGCACATTAAATAAATACTATCAATCACAATGAAGTACGATGTAAGTCTAGGCAAATTTTTCCAATCCGAAACGTAATTCATATTTTACTATGATTGATAGTGTATTGAAAATAATTTATACTTAATCACTATTTTGATGGCCTGTTATTCATTTGAACATTCCAAGTTGATATTGCATTTGCTTTTTCTACACGCTTTTAACTTAACTTGGTTCATGCATGTAAGTAAAGGTGGAATATTGTAATCAATGTTTCATTCACTTCCTGATGTGCTAGAGTTCTAGGAAATATGTGTTCATTTGTGTGTTCAAGATGACAATTCAATATTTGAATTTTTTTCTGAACTTAATTATCCATTAATAGATTAATTATTATTATTATTATTATTATTATTATTATTATTATTATTATTATTATTATTATTATACATTGAGAAAACAATTTAGAAATCCAGATAGTTTAAATGATTTTTAGCCATGGATTTTTTTTTTTTTTTAATTATTACCACGAGACTCAACAATAAATATCTGTTAGTTACAATTATCTAAAGCAACATTTGCAGTACTATATAAAGGATTTTTTTTACTTTCCTGTTTTTTAGAAAGAAATCGATCAAAAATTTATTTTTTTTTTTATAACAATACATTAATTTTGAACCTTTAATGGATGGATTTTACATGGAAATGGGGAGTCATATAAGAATTTTCATTTATAAAGCATGACTTTTAAATTTGGCATATTACTATTTTTACGTACCAACTAATAAAAGCTTGTTTTAAAAGAAAACTATTTTTACTTCTATTTCCAATAATTTTCTTGCCCTCTTTCCAAGAAGAAGGAAAAGTAAGATCGAGAACGTAGCCGGGAAAATATTCCGGAGGGGTTTTTGGGATCCAGAATTTTATTCTATAGCCTTTTTTTAGATTTGTTTTGTTGAATAGTAGCAAATGTTAAGAGTCTTTATATTAAGCTTATTGTGAATTCAGATAATTCCATTTAATATAATAATTACAAAAAGAAGTATAAGTCATTGCAATAATATTTTAATCTCACTTAAAGGCTTTTTCTACGACATATTGACCTTATTAGTGTTTACGAAATTAATGTTTGAACTTTTGTACCTTTGCTTTCAAATGTTTCATTGCCAAAAATGTTTTCCCAGTAGTGTGCATCGAAACAGCAAAGTTTGTGAATATTTTTAATGACTTTCGTTAAATTCTTTAAGAATTTGTGTTAAACAAGTCTGATGATCTGTATCAAGGTGTAGACATTTTATATTAACATTCCGCTTTTACAGAGTTCCATTTCAGAAAATTCGAATGATTTATAAAAATTTCTCAGAAAATGCATTTATTTTTCCGTCAACGGAATCTAATAATAAAGATAGAAGTTTGTGTGTGTTTGTCTGCTGTATTTCTGCACGCAGAACTACAAGATTTGGCAGAAGGTACTATCTGTAGTTATGCACCTCAAAGCCCGATTTTTGATTAGATATTTTAAATTTAATTTTTTAGCGTTTTCCACGTTTTGCGGCAATTTTTTTACATTATTAAAAGGAATCCTAGTTCAGTCTTTTAGCCCAAAATAGTAAATTTTGTTTTATTTTCACTAAAGTTTATTTCAAATTCCGAATAAACAGCGATTTTTGAATTTTTCATGATTTTTACAATGCGTTTTTAGAGTTTTTTAGGGTTTTGAGGCGATTTTATGATGTTAGTAAATATAATTCGGTTTCAAATTTTCAGCCCAATGGAATAAATTTTGTCCTCTGCGATTTTTGAAATTTCAACAATTTTTCGCGTTTTGCGGCAATTTTTTGACGTTCGTGAAAGAATTTCGGTTACGATATTTTAACCCACTACAGTCAATTTTGTCCTCTGTGATTTTTGAAATTTTAACGATTTTAATGTGATTTTTAGCGCTTTTCTCGTTTTGCGGCTATTTTTTTTACATTCATAAAAGTAATTCGGTTTCAGACTATGGTACTTAGTACAGTAAATTTTGTCTTACGTGATTTAAAATTTTTTAGGGATTTTCAATGTGTTTTTAGCATTTTTGACGATTCATGACGATTTTTTTACTTTCGTGAAATAATTCCACTTACAATGTTTTTGCCCTCTGTAGTAAATTTTATCTTCTGTGATTTTTAACGCTTTTTTTTAGCTCCTCGGTGATTTTTCCTCATTTGTAAAAGGAATCCGGTTTTAATATTTTAGCCAAATATCGTTAATGTGTCTCAATTCCAATAAAGTATATTCAGACATCATACAGAGATTTTTGAATTTTTCTCGATTGTTTACGCGATTTTTAGAGTTTTTTCACTTTTTCAGGCGTTTTTTTGACATACATAAAGGAATTTGGTTTCAAACTTTCAGCTTAATATAGTAAATTTTGTCCCCCGCGATTTTTGATTTTTTAGCAATTTTCAATGTGATTGTAAAGAATTGAATCTCTTCACCCAGGTGTAGTGTGTGTCATCCTAGTCTTTCCCGTGAGAACGCTTAGAAGGGAACTTTTTCCTGCATACCTTCCCACGCTATTGTAGCTTTGAAGAAAGGTAAAACGCCGAATGTCTTTTGTGCTGTGAGTGAAACGCTCGGACATTGATGCATCGAAAAGGACCACCCCAGTGGAAGACTTGCGCTTTGATCTATGCCGGTGGCGTGCGAGAATAAGCACCTGTAGAGGGAGACGAACTCTGCACACGATTTTATGTCTGCGCACTATTCTATGTCCTTTGTCATAGAATATCCAATAACGGACTTGTTATTAATGGGAATGACGTATCCCAAAGTTGCTTGGAGGCTGAGGAGTTTCAAGATGCTCCGCCTCGACCAAATCCCCGCTCCTAGTGTAAAATCCCCTGTGAGATATGGAGAGTTAAGAAGAGCAGTTTTTGAAGAGGTCTCAACGAGAGAAGTTGCTCTCAGAGGAGAGGACAAGAAACATCTGTTTCTTACTTAGCTTAGTCGAGACGCTAAGAGAGGATTCCTTTGTTGTATTGATACATCAGGTATCCGAGAAAACCCCGATTAAGAGAAGGCACGACAAGTGCAAGGGAAGGAGTTCTTAACTCCGAATTATCGTAGAATAGAAGATATTCCGAAGGAACGGAACGGGTACTTCTAGGCCCGAGCGAACTGTACTTAGCAACTACGGCAAACTGTGCGTTGCAGAAACCATTGCTGTGAGAGTTAGACTCAGAGTCAAGAGACAACTAATTAAAAGCTGATGACCTACATAAAATAATTTAAATGATGTAATTTCCACTTGTATATATTAATATTAGAATCGATATTGTGTTGCAATAAAAGTTCTATTTTCTAATTATATAAGAATTCTCTTTGCCATTGATTCGATTCGCTACCACTTACCAACTATATCGGGTCGGCATAGAGGAGGTGTTACATGATTTTTATCGTTTTCTTGCATTCTGCGTCGATTTTTTGACATTCGGGAAAGAATTCAAGTTGCCAATATTGATAGTGCAATATTGTAAATTTTGTCTTCTGCGATCTTTCGTGGATTTTTTAACGCATTTCTTGGCGATTTTTCCGCATTAATGAATCTAGTTTTGATATTTTAGTATAGGTAATGTAGTTAATATAGCTAATGTTGTCCTTTTTTCAGTAAAATTTATTCGGAATTTGTACAGCGATTTTTGATATTTTTCTCGATTTTTCAAACGATTTTTAGAATTTTTACATGTTTTACGGAAATTTTTAGACATGCGGATAGGAGTTTGGTTTCAGTCTTTTATAGCCTGGTATAGTAAATTTTGCCTTTCGCGATTTTGGATTTTTTTTAGCGATTTTCAATGTGATTTTTTTGTTTCGCGGCGATTCTTTGACATTCGTAAAAGGAATTCTGTTTCAAACTTTTAGCTTAATATAGTAAACGTTGTCCTCTTTCATATAAAGTTTTTTTGGAATTCGTGCAGCGATTCGTAGAGTTTTTTCCCCCGTTTTGGGAGATTTTTTGACAGGCCTAGGCAACGCTGAGGGGGTCAACTAATCAAACAATAAAAATATGCAAGCATAGAATTTTGATTTTTGAATCTTGACTGTAGTTGATTGATCTATTGACTGATAGCTTATGGCATATATATAGTCATCCGGATAGAAATTTCGGAGGGGGTTCAAAGAACTGTCCCCCAATTGGCTTATGGCCTTGCGTAGGATAGAATCTAACTTTGTTAACTAGCAGGAAATCTTTTTTTTTTCGCATTCTTAAAAAAAATATTTTAACTATATTTTTCTTTATTACTAATATATGACTGAAAAGAAAAAAGAATAAAGTGACTCACAGTGCATGTTTTATAAAAATTATTCGAACCCCCTGATTCGTAATATTCTATCAAATGAAGAGAATCGTGCCGGATTAAAACAGAACGTGAATCGCCTGCAGAGAACGTTCGAGACCACCCTCATCGGGGATTTGTCATTCTATTTAGAAGCTGTCGGCTTTCCTTCCTCTCTACTTTTATCTTTGGAGAGATTTGATGAATGTTAGTTGTTCGTTCAGTCATTTTTTGATTTCAAATTCGTCAGCAAAATAGAAAAAAATCACAGAAATTTAAATGTTTGATGCAGAAAAAAAAATTAGCACTCTGAAACTCGGATTGTCTAGACTAAGGAGTTCTGGGTACAATCTGGATACGCAGAAATCAGGATAATTGGGTAATCATACTTTCATTATTTTAACAATATCAAACTAATTGGTAAATAAACCATTGGTAAATAAACCATTCGAGATTTTTCCAATTGAACGAGAACGTGTCAAGGTCGGGGCTCGGATCCATAATATTTTGGCTTTAACTATTAGTGGATCTGTTATCTGGACGATATCTCATTCAACACAATTCACTCAGACAACCTTTTGACCATCTATCATTTCCAAATGGTTGTCTGAATGAATTGTGTTGACTGAGATGTCTTCCAGATAGTTCAGTTGGAAGAGCATTGTCAATTAAAGTTCAGAACCTTTGCCAATGCTTTTCCAACTGAGCTATCTGAATGACATTTCAACCAACACAATTCACTTAGGCAATCACTTGACTAGTTATCATTGCTAAATGGTTGTCTTAGTGAATTGTGTTGGCGACGATGTCGTCCAAATAGCTCAATTGCAATAGCATTGGCAATTAAAGCCAAAAGGTTCTGGGTTCGCGTGCCGGCCTGAACACATTTTCACTCAGATTTCAAATTATTCTTAAGTCTCTTGTGGAAAGAGAGGAATCAGAAAATAAAACCAATATCTATAAATTACTGAAAATTTTTCTTCATGAGACGACAACAAGAAATATTGGCAAACACGGAAATATACGGAAAAAACAATGTCAGCTGCTTGACTCTCCCAAAGCTTCTGTCACAAAAATATGCTATAATTAGGCAGTAATTGGATTCATACATTTACGATACAAGGGTTATTTTTTAAATAAGGTCCGTTTGTGAATGAGAGTGGGAATGACGCGCAATCGTCGCAGCGCGCATGCGCGTTTGCTCCCACATGTTTTGCGCATATTTAGACACCATTTGCAGCCGTATCGTCTGTCTGTGTGTTGAGCTGTAGAAGTTTATAATGTTTAAGAAAATTGATTCGTCCACCGACTGTGAGATACGATCAATAATTCGATTCTTGAGCGTAAAAAACTTGGCACCAGTCCAGACCTTGCACCAAGTGTTTTTCACCTGTATTGGTACTTACGAGGCTACTTCACTCACGCGAAAACACCCGTTCGCTAATGTTAATCCTATGGGACCGTTATTTTATAATATCTCGTGTCCATTTAAATATTTTTAATTATTATTAATATTATTATTATTATTATTATTATTATTATTATTATTTGCATTGGATAGCTGAGGTCGATCGCTAAGCAAGCTCTTTTTTCAATTCCTACTATTAGTTCACACTCCCCCTATATATATTTATATATCTTGTTCAAATTTTCAATCGTTAATAAAATATTTTTTATTCATCCACTCAAGTTCAAATACATTTTTTATAAACTTGTAGTGGATTACACTGGATGTTAATACTGTCTTTTCAGATATTAAATCATTAATTAAATTAAATTAATTAATTTTAATTTTATATGGGAGAAAAAAATTCTCTTATATAAGATATTTAGCAGGCTATAAATTTAGGAATAAATACCGTCAGTGGCGAAGCGTGTAGATCGCTGGAAAAAAAAAATTGACCTAAGTAGGAATTGACTAATTTTTTTTATATATAGTACCTGTTATTTTTTTTTTATTTCGGCTTCACTGATTTCAAATGTCAATTTATCAGGTGTAGCTACACTAGCACAAGTGCTACTTCGTGTTTAAATACTAGGAAATGTTATCTTTCTGCAAGCAAAGAAGTAACACTATTTGGATGTCTATCTGGGAGAAAATTGAATTAAAAAAAAAGTGTAGCTTTTCATAAACACAGGGGTAATTACCAGACTGCCTCCGGGGTAATTTCCATACGCTAATGTTTCACAAAATGTGTTTTGAGTGGTCCTCCAGGGTAAATTAATTGTTTGAGAGTGACTTATGGCGTGTTCCTTATTAAAATATAACTTCCAAAGGTCATCTGTAAGTTAAAATGAAAATAGTTGGTTGGAGTTTAGGCTAAAATGTATATTGATTATTGATATCTATTTTTCAAAAGGTTATTTTTGAAATTGAGTAAAAATAAGTTTTTATCTCAAATGTCACCCAAAATTTTCATTTTAAATGGGTGAAAAAGGTATTTTGTAAGTTAGGATACTAATTTTTTTTTCTTTGAAAGTGAAATGGGTGTCGGGTTTATGTTCTTATTTAATGTTGAATTTTTTTTTTTCAGCCTTCAGAACTGTTTAAAAAATCTGAAATTATTTACTGATTTACATAAATTTATGTAAAACAGATGTAGCTACTGTAGTTAAATTATTTGTGTGAAAAAGTACCATAAAACATACTTTTATTCGCAAAAATATAAATGGATATGGGATATACAATTACAAATGTGTTTTCGTGTCTTTTTTTCTGTATTTACATTCAGAAATGGTCTAATAAATAACCCATTTTTGGTCATAACATTTTGCAATGGTGTCTCTTAATTACCGTACACTGTAAAAAAAAATCTCTCAAATTGACAGCAAAAAACTGTCAATTTTGGCGCCAGTGGAAAACCATTTAATTTACAAAAAATATCTGTATATTTTCATTAAAAGAGTTTTTTTCTGTAAAAATTACAAAATCCACATTTTTTACAGGAAAAAAACTGTTTTTCTTTAAAACAGTTTTCGATAGTTTCTTGTTCAAATCAGCCCCTTAAATAGCTCCCCCAAATAGCTGTCGGGAAATTACTCCAGGCTACCCTATACGATTTTTTAGAGTTTAAATAACAATAAAAATTTTGTCAACATGCCAGAAAGTCGTGAGTTTGGATTTAATAAAAGCCATAAGCTGTGCTATATACATGAAGAATTCAATAAAATAGAAAATTGTTGGTTTAATTGTGAAAAAAAATTATTACATCATAATGTATCTGTGTGTTACTTTCGTTTGGAATATCAGGGTAAGTATAAGGCGTGGATAGATGTTTCCAAATTTCAAAGACTAGATCTAGAATTTCCAAAAAGATGTGCAAAGGAAATATAATAAGGCAAGATAAAAACTTAAATAAACTGACTGTCCCAGTTATCAGCCTACATGGACCAGCAAGAAATTCAATACCATTGGCAGAATGACACATTGGCAAAGGCTTCGTGTGTAAATTTGTCCTTGAAATTCATTTTATAGCAATTTAGACCCGATGCCTTGGAGTTGTTGCTATGGCTCAAGTTCTTTGTTCTTATTGTATGAAATCGGATTCCGTGCACGCTCGATTGAAGAAAGATAAAAGAGAACAAGTTGACAAGTGACTAGTGGCAACAGCTCGTAAGCAGCTCGATGTAGCACACGTGCCATATGGCAACTGTATGCTGAAATTGGTTGTGTGTAGTCACGAAAGTACTTTGAGGGCAAAAGGTCACAAGATCTTATTAACATTTATTTGCTTTAGAAGCCAGTCGATAATAAGAATACAGCAAAAATGTTGTTAATTGTAAATAGTAAATTTAAGCCATTTATTCACAGTGTATTTTTTAATTTCTACAGTATATAGTATATTTGGGGCAGTTAGTCCATTTCGTTGAGCAGTTTTTACAAGATCTCGAGCATGTTTTCTTATTGAGAGCATCGGAACGCTGAATTAGAGAGAAACAGAGAAAAGAAACATAGACATGAGCAAATAACAATACTATATTATACTGCTAATTGCAATGGCGGTTGCTTCTTGCTAATCAAGTTGAATAAATTAAAAAAGAGTTTTGAAAAATTTAATACATTTTATTTAATATTTCAGTGGAGAAAACTTAATTTAAAATGAAAAATAAGAGCTGTACAAAATATTTCAATGTGCTTAACTTATTTAAAGCAATTTTATGAATTTAAAAGAAATGAAAATATTATTTAAGGTTTGATATTATTTAATATTATTTATACTAAAAGTGATTTACAAGGTGTACTGTCAATTTTGTGACACTAAAAATTGAAAATTTTCTTTTAAAATGGTTCTCAAAGGACTTTCTCAACAACGCGAAACTTTCTGACACATTTTCTGATTCATTTTTAAACGCAAAGCCATAAAATTGGCAAGCCTAACTAATGAAGCTATTTGGAAGTCAACAAACATTCGCTTGGCAATAAAGGCCAGAATCGCTAAGTTGTTGGCCAAAATCTTCTCGGTTAATAAATTTTTATTGCTCATATGTCGCCACTCATTTAAAAAGTATTTTATAAAGGCACTCTAGTTGTCAGAACAACATGCGTTTGACAGACAGTATAGACAATCATACAGAATATTCCAAAAACTCTATACAAAATTTATTTGCTAATGACTGGCATGATCTTCTTTTCTTTTCAGGTTTTATCCTAAAGTGTTACTGAAAGTTCGGAATTGAAGTTGAAGTGCGGAGACCGTTCAGGGAGAAAATTTTAAACATTTTTTTTTTTCCTGTGCGACATACAATCGCTAGAATCCGAGATAAGTTTGAGGCAGATGGAACTATTCAAAATGTTCACAAGCAATGTTTATGAAGACCACGGTGATCAACAAACCCCGAAAATGAAGAGAGGCTGGTACTAGTAGAAAAATATGTTGTAAAAACAAGGAAATCTGCTCGGCAAGATACTCAAGTGGTAGGACTTTCAAAATCAAGTGTCCATCCCATTTTAAAGCATATACATTGAAAAAGTTTCATTTCAAGATTAATGTTCGTTAATAAAAGGAAAAAAATATAATCATTTAATATTTTTGTGACACCCTGTATAATAAAATATTTCACATGTTTCTGTAAAAAGAAAAATATATACGCAAGACGATGGCAATTTTTGCTTAAGATGTTCCCTAGAGTAAGCTAAAATTGTAGTATAAAAATTCACATTGAAATCCATGAAAAAAATTACATACTATAAAAATTACGGCAAAAAAAAGAAGAAAATAAAACCTATTTTTTGAAGTAGCTTAAAAAAAATCTCGAATAGTTTGTATTTTATTGAAGGGGCAAAAAGTGTAGCTTTTCGATTTATTTAAAAATTATGTTTAAAAGAAAAAAATTATTTAATTTTTTTTCTTTTAATATTTGCTATATGAAGAGTTATTAGAATCTGGAGCTATTAAATGGAACTATTAAGTTTTACGCTACTCTCTATATATACAAATAAATACAGAACCACTATGCCAATACAAAAACATATTTTTTTAATGATTTTTTTACATTTTTATAAATTTGTAATTTAACATAACAAGCGGTATATTTAATGATAAAAGCCTCGAAACGTTCACTGATTACTTTTAAACCCATTGCTTTAAAGCCGTTATCTGGAAAAAGTATATGTGTATTTTTCATACTGCACTCGTCCTATTTGAAGGGAAAAAAATATATATATAAATTCATGCCTGCTTTTTTGAATTTTTATATTTAAATAGCTCTATCTTACTTTTAAGTTAATTTTCTACTTTAAAAAGTTAGTATTAAATACAACTCATTAATTATTATTATGTATAATACTAAGCTTGTGTGTAACATACCATCTATAGAATTCTGTCCACAAAGAAATATTTTTGAGAAAAAAAAAAAAAAGCTTTAAATATATTTATTTAGCTTAAAAGCAATGAATATTTTTAAATTAATCAGGTAATGCTGCTATAACCATTTTATATCCAGCCAAGTTCTTGATTTTCAAGGATGTCACTCTTCCTTGGCATGGGAATTTTCATTTCATTTTATTTTATTTTTTATCCTCCCCCCCCCCCCTCATTTCCAAGGAATATTTCTCAACAATTTTGCGATACTTTCCGAATAAAAGAAAAATTAAACTGTCCATAATTTAAAAAAAAAATTATTAAATGATATCTTGGTGAGAGATGATGAAAAATCCGTCTGCTCAAAATGTTTTCATTAAGGCTGTCCTCGAATACAAGAGAGCAACTTTCTGATACAATTTTTAAATTAATTTTTATTCGGAAGCAGATGAAATTGTTCTTATTCAGAAACTATGTCATCGAAATGAGTTTTCCATTTTTTGGATTCTTTCAGAAAATACTGTCAAAGTCGGCGTTTTGAACCGAATTCCCAAGGCAGCAAAGCGAGAAAGGGGAAATGAGTGCTTTAAATCAAGGGATACAATTTGCTTATAACTCGATAAATAATTTATTTATCAGAAAATGGAAAACTCATTTCCATACCAAATCGCTTCAACAGTCAGGACTGCCAATTTCCTGCATTTGCGTTTGGAAAGGAGTTAGAAATTATGTCAGAAGTTTCGCGTTGTTGAGCAGGTCATTTGAGAACCACCTTAATCGGTGGAGGAGAAACATTCGTGTCCGCAGGCCCCGAGATCAGAATAATTTTGGGCACCACTTATTAAAATTGGTATCAATAGATCAGTTTCAACCACGTGATGACCGTCCCACCAAAAGTTATCAACCAATCATAATCGTGGATTTGTACCCTGTATTACGAGCCAACCAATCACAATCCACCATTTTTGGCGGGCAAACAAAAAACAAATCTAGTTGCTAAGGTGGTTGCTAAGGTGTGACGTCAGTTGAAACTGATCTAATAGTAATACCAATTTTAAAACAGGGTACGCCATTGCGAACCCTATATGAAATAAAGTGTCATAACCCTCAAAAATATGTTCTTACAAGCAAAAAAACAGAAATAAAGAATGATCATTTTTAAAGTGTTTTTATATATATTACTTTTAAATGCTAAAGGTGTAAAATTAACAACGTAATATAAATTAAAATAACTTTTATTAGTTGTTTTACATGTTTCGACTCTTTCCGAGTCATTTTCAAAAACAAAATGAGAATATTCTAAAGCTGCACGGGCTTTGAAGTTATTACTTCCAGGTACTTTTTAAAAAATTACGCACGTTATCTATTATTTTTTTACTTGATTGTTTATTTTCATATCTTTGACCATGGAGTAATTCTAGCCACAGTTTCGGTAAATTAAAAGATGCCGCATCGTTACATATTGTATTTTTGCGCGTGAGTATCTCTATGGTTTCTCTTATTATGGACGGATAGTACAGACTAGAGAGAAATATTATTTTACTTTATTTTATAAAGTAAAATAAAATAACAATGTACAAGGTGTTATAATTTATTATAGTGTTTTTATACAATTTAAATTGAATTTCAGAATTAAAACTAATTTTTATTTAAATTTTCAAGTAAATTTTTCATTTGTGTAAAATGTAATGATTTTACTAATTAAATATTTTAAATTGTTTGTTGAACAAGCTTCAATTGTAAGAAAGCATGTGCAATTGAATCACCCTCCTTTGAGTTAACTAGAATTTGGTGCGATATGCTGCATAAGTTAAAAAAAATAAGATAAAATAAATCACGTTTATAGATTATCTTTTCCATTAAAGCACCTGCTTTCGTGATATCCGATATGTCGTGATTTTTGTTTATCAAATATATATTTCTAGTTTTATGCGAAAATAGTTTATTTATCATTAAATTCTTGAGAATGTCATCGTTATTTTGTATGTACGAAACTAGGCTGTTTATTTATATATTATTGTTATTATTAAGCCTTTAAGTTTACTATTATCACTATTAGCATATGTATTTTATTTTAATGATAATAAGTGAATTATTCTTATGGATATCTATGCACAGGTTTACGCAATTTTATTTATTTATTTATTGCAAGTAATAATCCCTCTTATACAATACATTCATTACATAAAATATTACTGGTTTTACCGTAACAGATTTGTCAATATGTTTTATATTCATTATAATATAAACCAAAATCAATTACAACGTTGTAACGCACAAATAAAAAATTGGCATAAAAAACCGCATACGGCCTTTTCAAGGATGCATCGATCCTCTTCCTCAGTGCGAAAAAAAAAAAAAAAAAAAGGTTAAAATTGGGTTTAAAGAACCTCTCGGTTATAGCCCCGAGCACTGGCTGAGGCAGTACTCGGGGCTATAACCGAGGGGTTCTTTAAACCCAATTGCCAGTACTCGGGGCTATAACCGAGGGGTTCTTTAAACCCAATTTTAACCCCCCCCCTTTTTTTTTTTCGCACTGAGGAAGAGGATCGATGCATCCTTGAAAATACCGTATGCGGTTTTTTATGCCAATTTTTTATTTGTGCGTTACAACGTTGTAATTGGTTTTGGTTTATGAGTTAAAATTCGCACAAAGTATTCGATTTATGCTCAATATAATATAGTTTACAGAATTTATGTGAAAATGTCGCAAATTTTCCCTAACACGATTTTTTTTTTTTTTTTTTGCCATTTTTTTTTTTTTTTTTTGCGGTATACCTTGATTTCTTGAAATTCCCCCAAAATTGTTTGTCATCAAATTTAGTTTCGATCATGTCGGGAAGCTTGTCGCGAAGGTTATATTTATGTCGAAGATCATGCAGCACATGATTTCTTTGCCTGTAAATCAAGTTTTCCAGCGATAGGAGTGGGAGCGCACGGAAGCGATTTTTGACATTTCGTAATGGAATTTTTATTACAAAGACCCTTTTCAGATATAGAAAATATGTTATTTTATGTGGCTATTTGGTAGTTAAATATTTTAAATTCTTTGTTGAATAAGCTTAAATTGTAAGAAAGCATGTGCATTGAATCAGCTTCCGTTGAGTTACCTAGAATTTTGTGCGAGATGCTGCATTTTAAAAAATAAGATAAAATAAATCACGTTTATTTTTTCTTTTGTGCTATTTTCTTAGCCTTGATTTCTTGAAATTCCCCCCAAATTTTTTTGTCATTAAATTTAGTTTCGATCAAGTCGGGAAGCTCGTCGCGAAGGTTATATTTACAGTGGTGGCCAACAGTGTGGACATTTTTTGAAAGTTTCATGTTTTTCCACTTTGTGTGCTTGTAGAATATATTAATTTTCACTTAAATCAAACGTTTATATATCAAATTGAAGGTAGTTTAATGTAGAATTTAGTAAAAAAAATAGTATTACAATATCTGTATTACAAAAAAAGTTAAGCAACTAATAGTAAGATCTATCTTAGATTTGCATTTTTTTAAAGTGATACTTACACAATCAATACTTATAGTAGGATAACCCTTATTTTTTAAGACGGCTTCACAGCGTCTTTTCATCGAGTGAACGAGTGTTTGGAGTTCATCTTTCGTAATCGCATGGTGCCAAGAATCAATTATAGCTTCAAAATGTTGTTTTTTATTGGATGGACGTTTTTTTCGTACAAGAATTTTCAAACGTCGCCACAAATTTTCAATTGGATTGAGATCAGGGCTGTTTCCTGGCCATGGTAATATATCTATGTCTTTATTTTGAAACCATGCTTTGCATACTTTTGCTGTGTGGCATGGAGCTGAATCCTGCTGAAAAATAAATGGTGCGTTGTTGGGGAAGAGATCCATGATGGAAGGTATCAATTTTGGTTCCTGGACGGTTTCCATGTATTATTTGGCATTCAGGATTCCATCAATCATTTGAATTCGGCCCACACCATCTGCAGACATACATGCCCAAATCATGACATTTGTTGGGTTTTTTGTAGTTGCTTCAATGCAATCAGGATGAAGTGCTTCTCCTACTCTACGTCTCACGTATTTTCTACCATCACTACCAAAGAGCGATATTTTAATCTCATCGCTCCAGATTACTTGCTTCCATTGATTTTCTGACCATTTAATGTGTTCTTTTGCCCACTTAACTCGTTTTTCGCGTTGCTTTTGATTTAAATATTTTTTTCCTTGGAATTCTAGCTTGTAGTCCAAATCCTGATAACCTTCTTCTTATTGTTCTTGAACTTACTGCAATACAAGCTGCATTCATTTCACATCTAATGGCATCTGATGATTTTTTTTTTTTTTATCTTGAAGGCATAGCCGTTTAATTTTTCTATTGGCAGTAGCACTTGTGCATTTTTTTCGGCCTGATTTGGCCTTATTTTCCATTGATTTCGTTTTTTCATAACGTAAACAGAACTTTCGAACACCAGAACAAGTCACTGAACCACCAACTTGTCTTGCAATTCAGCATAAGAGAGGCCATTTTCTCTCAATATGACAATTCGGCTTCTTTTTGTAATTCGGCTTCTTTTTCCAAATAACCTAAACTATAGTTACAGACATTTGATTGGTTCTCAGAACAGTGTTTGTGATTGGCTAGTACGCTTTTATTACAAAACACATCCTTATTCAAAACGATTTGTGTTTGTTTGTTCTACTAAAATGAGCATATTGTAATACAGATATTGTAATACTGTTTTTATTATTAAATTCTACATTAAATTACCTTCAATTTTTTGATATATAAACGTTTGTATTTAAGTGAAAATTAATATATTCTACAAGCACACAAAGTTGAAAAACATCAAACTTTAAAGAAAAACCAAACTTTTGGCCACCACTGTATGTCGAAGATCATGCAGCACATGATTTCTATGCCTATAAATCTAGTTTTCCAGCGATGGGAGTCGGAGCGCAACGGAAGCGATTTTTGACATTTCGTAATGGAATTTTTATTACAAAGACCTTTGTCAGACATAGAAAATATGTTATTTTATGTGGGTACTTGGTAGTTCTTTTTGAAAAAATAATTGTTGTAATCACAATATTGTTTTTGCTTGAGAACATACAGGGAAATGACAATACATGGGCTATTTTGAAGTCAATTCTAATTACACTTTTCTCGCAAAATTGATTCTGAAGTTTTATTTTAGGATGAGTTCTCTAACTTAATTTATATTAAACTTATTTTGAATGTGAATGGATACATTACTTTTAACAAGCTATTATTTAAAAAATACTTACCAGTTTTCTTGGTGTGCACTCGTGATTTCTATGCCTGTAAATCTAGTTTTTCAGCGATAGGAGTCGACGCGCACGGAAGAGATTTTCGACATTTCGTAATATAATTTTTATTACAAAGAGCTTTTTCAGATGTAAAAAATATGTTATTTTTTGTGGGTACTTGGTAGTTCTTTTTGAAAAAATAAATATTGTAATCACAATATTATTTTTGCTTGAGACCATACAGGGAAAAGAGAATGCATGGGCTATTTTGAAGTCAATTCTAATTATACTTTTCTCGCAAAATTAATTCTAAAGTTTTATTTTAGGATAAGTTCTCTAACTTAAGTAATTTATATTAAACTTATAGTGAATGTGAGTGGATACATTACTTTTAACAAGCTATTATTTAAAAAAATACTTACCAGTTTTCTTGGTGTGCACTCGTGATTTCTATGCCTGTAAATCTAGTTTTCCAGCGATAGGAGTCGGCGCGCACGGAAGAGATTTTCGACATTTCGTAATAGAATTTTTATTACAAAGAGCTTTTTCAGATATAAAAAATATGTTATTTTTTGTGGGTACTTAGTAGTTCTTTTTGAAAAAATAAATATTCTAATCACAATATTGTTTTTGCTTGAGACCATACAGGGAAAAGAGAATGCATGGGCTATTTTGAAGTCAATTCTAATTATACTTTTCTCGCAAAATTAATTCTAAAGTTTTATTTTAGGATAAGTTCTCTAACTTAAGTAATTTATATTAAACTTATAGTGAATGTGAGTGGATACATTACTTTTAACAAGCTATTATTTAAAAAAATACTTACCAGTTTTCTTGGTGTGCACTCGTGATTTCTATGCCTGTAAATCTAGTTTTCCAGCGATAGGAGTCGGCGCGCACGGAAGAGATTTTCGACATTTCGTAATAGAATTTTTATTACAAAGAGCTTTTTCAGATGTAAAAAATATGTTATTTTTTGTGGGTACTTGGTAGTTCTTTTTGAAAAAATAAATATTGTAATCACAATATTATTTTTGCTTCAGACCATACAGGGAAAAGAGAATGCATGGGCTATTTTGAAGTCAATTCTAATTATACTTTTCTCGCAAAATTAATTCTAAAGTTTTATTTTAGGATAAGTTCTCTAACTTAAGTAATTTATATTAAACTTATAGTGAATGTGAGTGGATACATTACTTTTAACAAGCTATTATTTAAAAAAATACTTACCAGTTTTCTTGGTTTTGCACTCGTGATTTCTATGCCTGTAAATCTAGTTTTCCAGCGATAGGAGTCGGCGCGCACGGAAGAGATTTTCGACATTTCGTAATAGAATTTTTATTACAAAGAGCTTTTTTAGATATAAAAAATATGTTATTTTTTGTGGGTACTTGGTAGTTCTTTTTGAAAAAATAAATATTCTAATCACAATATTGTTTTTGCTTGAGACCATACAGGGAAAAGAGAATGCATGGGCTATTTTGAAGTCAATTCTAATTATACTTTTCTCGCAAAATTAATTCTAAAGTTTTATTTTAGGATAAATTCTCTAACTTAAGTAATTTATATTAAACTTATAGTGAATGTGAGTGGATACACTACTTTTAACAAGCGATTATTTAAAAAATATTTTTCAATTTTCTTAGTATGCACTCATAATTACATTATGTCAAACTATAAAATGCCAATAGCAAATAAAACCACTTAAAGGATTCAGATCACAAGAAAATTTGTTACATCAGCATTAACATTTTAAATGTTGTTGGATACAATATTTTTAGATATTTTTACAATATTAAGTCATGCACACTCTTGTCGCTGTTGAATTTTGGCCAGGAGAGTTCAAAACAAGAGACACTTTATAGTAGCTTTATTAGGAGTATGTGTTCTCTAAATAAGACCATAATTTGCTATGTTCAAGATTTAACTTTAATTAACAGATATTACAACAAATCAGAACAAAATAAAGAAAGTGTTTTCAAATTGCACACTTTAACTGTTGAAAATTAAATATGTAGGGTAGGTACATAAAAGTGAAAATAAAGTCATTATTATTTTATGAAGAAATAAATTTAAATGGAGTTATTGAGATTTGGGGCACTTGTCATAAGCATTACTTTTTGCAATTTGAATAAAGACGCATATCTAAGACAAGACCTTTTTGGCAAATGAAGGGGACTTAATAGGGGACTTCTGTTTTTCACATGTTTCACTTTCAAACACAAACAGTATTAAAAATACAGAATATTTCAACATGCACTTTAAAGGATCGTTAAATTACCTCGGACATCATGCAAAGATTGTAAAGTTCAATCAATAATTTACGCGAATTTCATATGAAAGTTTACTTACTGTTTTTTACAATGACATGTCGAAAGATTCGACGGTCCGAAAATTACGACGAAGCCGGTATCGGTCGTAGTTGAAACTATTCGCACGTGTAAAGGACACATAAATTATCATATATGGGCTACTAAATTTGATGACAAAAAATTTGGGGGGGAATTTCAAGAAATCAAGGACTACAAAAAAAAAAAAAAAAAAAAAAAAATATATATATATCGCGTTGGGTAAAATTTGCGACATTTTCGCATAAATTCTGTAAACTATACTACATTAAATATAAAACATATGGAAAAATCTGTTACGGTAAAATCAGTAATATAGTGAATGTGAATGATACATTACTTTTAACAAGCTATTATTATTTTTTTTTCAGTTTTCTTGGTATGCACTTATAATTACATTATGTTAAACTGTAAAATGCAAATAGCAAATAAAGCCACATAAAGGATTCAGATCACAAGAAAATTTGTTACATCAGCATTGACATTTTAAATGTTGTTGGATGCAATATTTATAGATATTTTTACAATATGAAGTCATGCAAACTCTTGTCGCGTTTGAACTTTGGCCAGGAGAGTTCAAAACAAAAGTCACTTTAAAGTAGCTTTATTAGGAGTATGTGTTCTAAATAAGACCATAATTTGCTATATGTTCGTGATTTCACTTTAATTAACAGATATTACAACAAAATAGAACAAAATAAAGAAAGTTTTTTCAAATTGCACATTTTAACTGTTGAAAATGAAATATGTAGGTGTACATAAAAGTGAAAATAAAGTCATTATTATTTTATGAAGAAATAAATTTAAATGGAGTTATTGAGATTTGGGGCACTTGTCATAAACATTACTTCTTGCAATTTGAATAAAGACGCATATCTAAGACACGACCTTTTTGGAAAATGAAGGGGACTTTTAATATAGGGGACTTCTCTTTTTTCACATATTTCACTTTCAAACACAAGCAGTATTAAAAATACAGAATATTTCAACATGCACTCTAAAAGATCGTTAAATTACCACGTACATCATGCAAAGATTGTAAAATCCAATCACTAATTTACGCGGATTTCATATGAAAGTTTACTTACTGTTTTTAACAACGACATGTCGAAAGATTCGGTGGTCCGAAAATTACGACGAAGCCGGTATCGGTTGTAGTTGAAACTATTCGCACGTGTAAAGGACACATAAATTGTCATATATGGGCTACCATATGTCGGCTCGAGATCGTTCTCTACAAGATATAATCTGATGGCCTTTGTAAAAGCGTGATCTAATTTGGTAGAAGTACCTTATATATATATATATATATATATATATATATATATATGTGTATTTGTATGTATGTGTGTGTGTGTGTGTGTGTAAAATATATAATGTTATATTATATGATAGTAAAAATTATAATTATATATCCAAATGAAATATTTGGTGACATTAAATAAGATTATAAATCATAAACAAATATAAGCAGCATAAAAAGAATGCAACATATATGAAACGTTGATAAGTGCCATTATATATGCGTATAGTGATCGATTTCTCTCTCTTTTTTTTATATAAAATTCTTTTTAACGTTAGCTACACTGCCATTTTTCCCCCTTCCTTTTCTGCAACATTTTTGACAACTGGCATCTGCTAAAACATTTACGGTTTGCCAGTTTGCCCTGACAACACTTCTAATTCCCGAAAATCCTATGATAAATGATCAGTAAGTGTCGAATATTTTTCACCTCTTTTTTATGAACCAAGTCGTAGAAAAACATGAGGGGTGGCCCGAATGGTAAAAACATTCTGGGGATGACTTATGGGACTGGAAAGGAGAACGGATGGCTTTAAATGGGGACTGATGCGCGGCTGAAGATGACAAGATTTTTTTTTTTACCACAAAAACAAGGAGATTTTTCAGGGATATCGAATAACACAGGGATTAGTTTAACGAGTAGAGAAAGTATTTGGACCAGTAGTGTAGTCCTGAGAAAAAAAGTGGGGGGACGCTCATAGTCTCTATCATTAAAGCCTGTAATCAGCCATAGGGCAAACTTGATTATGAATCTTGCTTTTCATTTTGAATTGCAGAAAAAAGTAATTAAAAAATTAAATTTAAAGTAAATTAATTACAGTTTCTTTACCTGTTGGTCGTTAAAAATCTTGTCATAAATAAAAAATTTGAAAATCTTATTTCATGTCTGAAAATTTTTGGAATAGAATTCATAATTCAATTATGCTAATTCATGCAACCAGACTTTTGTTAGAAATTGTCTTGAATTATTTATTTTGGAATTAGCCGTAGAATAACAGTTGCCCTCTGAGAACATTGAAAATTATTGCATTTTTACTTTACGGATACGTATAGGGTAAGGAAAATTTTGTAATCACAAGAAAATAAAAAGACTATGAAATTTATATTTTTACTTTTTGAGGTCCTCTGAATCCGTGTTTCCTATTTCTATGTATGTGCGTATTTATGTGTGTGAGTCGGAATTTTTTTTTCAGATTCCCAAAGTCTGTTTTTGGTGTTTTTACGATGAGACAATATGTGTTTCTGAGCATGATAGCGTTTAAATGAAGTTTTCGACTGAACTCAAATGTCGCAGATATGTTATATATAATAAAAGATTATTTAATATCCTGGACTATACGCCACTGTCCGAATTATGTATAAAATTTTGGACAACGTGTTTCGTATCCAGACAATTTTTAAGCCACTTTGTGATCAAATGTAAAAATAAGTGAAGTTTCTGTAGGAAAAATCATCAAATAGCGCGACCGGGGCCGAGGCGATAAATAATGCTTTTTATTGGCTCAAAGACTACGTTTAGGATACAGATGCTAACCCAAATCGGAACTTTTAAAGGAGTGCAATAGATAAGTATATCCTTCCGAAGAACATTTCTGAAAATGGTGTTTCATCATGATTTCTGTATAATTAGCAATTCTTTAAATCGCAGTAATAAAAGTTACTCTCAATATGTAAGTGCAATACTAGAGGGTTTTTTTTGAAATGTAGAAAAAACGTTCAAAAATCTCGGTTTCATCATGATTTCGATGGAAATATTCGAGCAAGAGCAAATAACTTAAACCATGTGGAAGCTATTAACATGCAAATGCTCACGAAGAACGGTTTTTAAAATATTCGAAATTTTAAATATTGAAATGAGCGGAATTTTTTTTTTAAATCACTATTCTTCTGAAACTTTCAGGATTAGAAACTTCAAATTTGACATAGAAGGTATATAACGCGTCGATATTCCCTAAAAATAATTGAAATTTTAATGTATGAATCGTCTCAGGGAATGTTACCACACTATTAACAGAATATAAAAGTCTACTCTAATTATAAATTGATTTGAATGCATGCCATTCTATAAGTGTTTAGAAAGTCGAGCGTAATTTTTTTAAAGATATGATTTTGAAGTAAGAGTTTGTATGCAAATAACACTTATAGTTGTACCAAATGGCTTATTTAAAAAGCACTTTCCTAATAAATTATTTTTAACGTTAATAAAAAAAATGTGGTTCATATTCATTTCTTTTATTTATCAAATATTTAAATAAAAGGGAAAAATAGGTTTAAAACAACAGCAATATATTTAATTCGGTCGCAGTTTAATAATATGTATTATATTTTCTCTTTCAAAGAACTTTCCAGGAATATTTATTCTCATTAAAGTTCTCAATTCTTTATATTTTCTAGATTTTGTGTCAGTAGCCCTTCTATGATTTTCAGCTTTCCAAATTTTGAGTAAGGTTGTGGTTTTCACTTAGATAAGGATGGATCGTTAAAGATTAGCATTACATGATTAAATAGATTATTCATTAAAGTTATAAATTAAAAGCTAGTACTGTTATAAATTAAAAGCATCACGTTTTGTGACTAAAAATACCACGTTGCTATCAAAGTCTAGAATATTTTCCGATGAAGTCTTCAAGTTATATAGGGCGTCCGAGGAAAATGACACACATTTTATTTTTTTTAATTGTTGAAGATAAGTAGTTAATGTAAGACACAAAACCGTTTAAAATAAGGTAGAAAATGTGCAGGGGTAGGAAAGGGACAATCTATATTAATAAAAGAAAGTTTCGCTCTGTGTGTGTGTGTGTGTCTGTCAGTGTTGAATTCAGGGGATTGCCCGGGGGGGAGCATGGAAATGTCCTCCCGGAAGATTTGAGATTTTATGCTTTCAATGGGCAAAAAGTGTAATTCCCCCCCCCCCCGGAACTCTATTATGTCCCCCCCGGAGCTACAAAAATCCCTCCCGGAGATAAGTGTCTGAATTCAACACTGTGTCTGTTGGCGATGGCTAGCAAAATCTAGCCCACCTAGAAGTCTGCAAATTTAGATGTGGATAGTCCAAGGCCTGACCATGTGCACCTGAGCCACAGAATTTTAATATTTTGATGATTAGCCTAGATATTAATTAGATTCTCATTAACCATCGCTTTTAAAATGTCATCTTTTAAAACAAAATGGCGAATGAAACGGGCTGGCGCGTTGGATTTGCGAGCGGAAATGAACAAATTCGAAATTATTTTACTAATTAGCAAATTTTAAGAAAACTAATTGAGATATCAATTTGAAAATTTCTGAGCATATGTAAAAAAATATTCTGTATCTGACTATGTGATTTTTGAAAAATTCGGTTGGTAATTTTTTTTAATTTACGCAAAAATCTGCCGGCGCCAGTGAAAACGATCCCAGAAATTTTCCGTCAGGGATCGGCTTTCATTAAAAACTGAACTACAAAGAGATCTGTTTCTCTGGCCGATCCCTCTCATTTAGTTTGCGAAAATGAAAGGAAATAATTGCCAAATTTTACTAATGAACAAATATTTAGGTAACTAATTAAGATATAGATTTGAAATTGAGGTCGGGAAGGGGTGTCATCTGCCGGCTATTTTAGCGTAGCGTCTTCGTTATGTTCTAATTATCAGAAAAATGTAATTCTTTTTTTAATGATCGCGTTAATGTACGTGACGGTGGTTCTCTTGAACAAATTATTCATTATATTTGCGGGTATGGGGAGGGAGGGGGTTAACGCCTTTCTCTGAGATTGTAATTATCTCGGGCCCGGGCAACGCCAGGCGGGTTAGCTAGTGACTATATAAATTAGAAAATCTGTATTACAAGAAAGAGGTAAACAGTAACATGGACGTTAATAAACATATGCGGTTGACCCACCAGTTACATGTACTGGAGCTTACGGAAAATACATAGAGAATGCTTAGCCAATTCTTATAATTAAAAGAAATTATGTATCTAAGTTTTTAAACTACAACTAGATGGTACCCGTCAAAACTTGACGGAAAAAATTACAATAGCAATATTAGTAAAATAAGCTTCTTTATTACATAAGTAGGGGTGCTTATGAAACAATCTTCCAAATATTTTATTAAAAAAAAATTCCCCCAGTGAATTACGTTATTATTTCCGATGCAAACTCCAAACAAACAATCCGTAAACAAAATGGAAATCAGTTTCACATTACCGCCCTATTCCCCACGGCAAGAAAGAAAATTTCCTGAACCTATGAAGTATCATACAAATAGCATATCCCTACGTTCATCTCATATTCAGTCAATAAAAGAACATATTAAATAAGGCACACATTCCCCCCCCCCTGTGATAATGCAACCGAATTAGCTCCTATGCGCATGTGCATTGCTTCTCCCCAAACGCACCGTCGAAATTCGACGTTAAAAAAAAGTTTTAAAATGTTTTGATCAAAATTTTTAAAATGTTCTTTAATCATTGTTCGTTTTAAATCCATATCTTCTGAAACGCATCTATTGTTTTAAGCTAATCAATTTTTATGTAAAGATGAAGAATTTTTTTTACAATAATAAATCAATCTACAGAAAAAGGAGATTTTTAATGTTTTCAAGTGTAATTTATTTGTATGGTTTCTTCATTCCTTTACATAATCAGGATGATTATCCCTTTTCCATAATTAAGAGAAATAATGTAAATAAATAAATATCCAAGATTATTTTTGATTCTGTTTTCATTAATATATTGTAAATTTTATTGTTAAAAGTTACTGATAAATGATACTTTAGTAAATGGGGCTTTTCTTAATTATTATTATTATTATTATTATTCTTTTTTAGATTTAATGGCAACATTCTTCCGTTTGTTTATTGGGCGCTACAGTTTGGCGAATTATTTGAGGTACTTTTAGGTTAGCAGGGCGCCAATGAAGTATGTATATATATATATATATATATATACATACATAGATACAAATTATATATAATGCATATAGTTTTGTTTTTCTAGTATTGAATTTATGTGGTTTATAGATTTTGGCTGGCTTTTGTGATAATGATTCTGCAATAATTTTCCATTGGAGTTTGTTATTATATATATATATATATATATATATATATATATACTTTATTGGCGCCGGCTAACCGAAAAGTACCTAATTTGCATATAGTTTTTTTTCTTAATTGGACGACGGGATAATGCACGGAATTTCGACGGGATAATGAATATTTTTTATGGTACCAGAATATTTTTCTGTATTTTATAGTTACATTAAGAAATACGTATTTTTATGATTTGCTGAATCACTTAGTTGTTTACTTTTTCATGCATTATATTATTGAAGGTTGTTAGTTCTCTTATTCGTTTAAATATACCCTACTTATATAAAAATAGCGTGTGTTCTCTGTGGTGTTTCGCATAAACGTTGTAAAATTCAGGTTATTAGATTTTATCCAACTTTGCTGTCATAACAGCTGATGAAGCAGCCATTTTCGGCGATTTTTTTGTTACCTGTAAAATGTTTGTTTTTGGTACAGCCCGAACTAAGAAAAAATTGAGTACTTTTCCATTATACGGACACCATTGTCGCCAAGCATATATTTACATGTATGGCATGGTGTCGGTATAACGGAAAAGAACCAAAATTTGCAATCGATCAAATAATTGAATTTCGTTAAACATTAAATTTTCTGGTACTTTTCTACTATTCGGTTGACCACTTTTCATAACAAAGAATTATCGCCAAACTGTAAAATTAAACGCCAAAAATACAGTCCGATTTACTTGATGTCAGAAGCATTATACGTGTTTGTTACGTCATCAAGTGGTTTTAATTCGAGATTTGCGTCTATTTTTCATTATGTTTTACTGATTTATTAGTTATTTCATTAATTAAAATAACAATTGTGTCCTTAAATTCATGTATTTTATTTATTTATTTATTTTGATATTCCAATGGCAAATTCTCCCGTTTATTTGGCGTTACAGTTTGGCGATAGTTTTAGGTTATGAAAAGTGGTCGACGGGATAATAGAGAAGTACCAATTTTCTTATTTTTAATCTGAGAAAGAAACAATAATCATGGATTTAATTAATTTTGCAATATGCGGTGCAACCAAAATAATTTTGATTAAATCAGTACAGATATCGCAGACGCACCTGGGTTATTTTTTGACACCTAAATGATGATTTTTGCTTTGTATGGCAACCTGGTGTTTTATAATAAATTTGAATATGTGTGTAAATAAATAAAATAAAATAGGTACTTTTATGTTAGCTGGGCGTCAAGGATAACTCTCCAAATCTTGTTTCAATTGGAATCATTTAAATTGCAACATTTTACGTGAGATTTGTTATTCATATTGATATGTTTACGTTTAGATATTTTATTATGATTATATTCTAGCTAATTAAGTTTTTTTTTTTAGATTTTATACTACAATGTTAAAATATTACCTAGTTGATATTAGTTAATGTCAAAAGATTGGCGAACCACAGGGTTCAGGGAAAAAACTCTATGCCCTCAAAAGTGGGAGTTGTCAACTTTATGACGTCATAAGCAGAAGTAAATGTTTAATTGAAAATTACAGCTAATTAATTAAATTTTCGAACAAACGAATGCACGATAACAAATCTGTGTCCTAATATCTTTCATTTAAAAAAAGAATGATGTAATTTGATGCAGTAGTTTGTTCTAACGGATTTTCGAAAGAAATCGCTTAGCGTTTTAAATATATAGATATCTTTTTACATGATCTCTGCTCGTGTAGCTTTTTAATTAGATACACTTGCGATGCATTCTTTTTTCTTTTCATACTTGTTAATATTTAATTTTGTTCTAAAAGTACTGTCGCCAATATGAATACAGTCCCAATTTTCACTGATGAAGTAATATTTAAATAGTTCGAAAAGGTTGTATAATTCAGCTTTCTTCCTTCACTATTTTACTTAATTTTAAAGATATGTATGATGATTTTTAATGATTTTGTTGCAGCAAAAAGGAAATTGTTTTTAACTGACAATTTTTGAATAGAAGAGTCGTATAAAAACTTAAAAAGTTATTGTATAAATGTTTTAAAATTAACGAGATAATTCTTCCATTGACATTGACAATGTTATTTCAATGTTATTTTATTACCTTATTTTAGACAATTTTATAATTTACATTACCTACTTATCTCCAGCAGGTAAAAAATTAAAAAGCGCGTCAACCTTTCTAATACACACTGTATACCGGCCAATATATATTATATTCCTTACACACAAATGTTCGTAAAATTAATTTTACAACAACAATGTGTGAGGGAAAAGAATGTCTAGCATTTTTTTTATTATCAAAAATAAAATTCTGTTCAGTTTAAACACAAATCAAGCAATAATTACCTATAAATGTATTCATTCGAATTATTTTGAGTGGTCGTGTATAGAAATTAATGATCATATGCGCATCACATAACATACTAAAATTTAAACCAGCTGCAAAACACATTTAAAGATATATCCCGCCATGACGGTAGTGTACTTGAATTCTTTTGTGCGGCTCAGTATACGAATATCATTTACGTATCACTCAGGTAATAAATATTTTATTCAGCTGAAAAATGCATAATATAATCGAAAACACGTTTCGAGCAACTGAATCCATAGATGACAATGTGTCCGGATTCTTTGGTCTTGTAGTAAAAGAGCTATAAATGTTTCAGGCACTGTTTTCCATAGTTTTCTATGAATTACAAAGAGTTTCAGTTAATAGCTCATGGTGTTTCAAAATATTTTTGAATGTCTCTGTAAACGAAAGATAAATGCTATTTTCGATAGGAAATATCTTGTAACGAATTTCACCATATGTCATTTTCGTTGTAGTTAAAGTATTATAACTTCATTTATGTGTATTTCAAACAATCTCCGCCCATAAACCGTAATATGAAAGAATTCCTTTTTGATCGCTCTTAAACGAAATACTGATGCCATATATATATCATTTACAATAGTGATAATACTACATCAAAAAAAATATACGTAAAATTTTGTCACAATTCAAGCACATTCTGGAAGTTAAAATGCAAACAGACGGAGACAGACAGGCGATCCGACTCCGTAAACACTTTTCCATGGTTGTTGAAAAGTATTAAAAATAAAAGCCTTATTTCTTAAAATTGTTACTTTATTGGTGTGCTCATCTTTTTAAAAAAATAATAAGTTCGGAAATCCTGCGTCCTCCCGGGTCTCTAGCGTCCCCCTTGAAAATAAAAAGTAAGGGGATGCTCGAGATAAATTAAAAAAGTGAGAGGACGCCGTCCCCCCGCGTCCCCCCTCGACTACACCACTGATTTGGACTGTTGCAATATGTTTCAGTTAAATCTCTTTTGAAGTGTTAGCTTATTTATGTGTTCTTGGATCGTAGAAGCTGATGTTATACGCGGGCAAAATTGCCCATCCGTTTATTATTAACTAGTATTTACACAGTATTTCTTAGGTCTATAAGATGTAATGCTCTCAGTACCGTAAGCTAACGATGTAAGTTTTATCTGTATAAAATATTTATTTATATATTTAAGTAATTTAACACAAGTGATATTTAAGATCTCAGGTACAATGGAGTGAGGAAATCAGAAAAGTGGATGGTGTTAATCGGATGACCATATTACTAAACAGGAAAAAATGAAAAAATTTGGAGGAAACCTACATGCAGCAGTGGATTGAAAACAGTTCATGATAATGTTGATAATATGTATTTTAACTATTTTAGTAATTTTGGTATTCCACATTATCGTTTATTAACATATTTACTTTTTTTTAACAGCGTAATCTTCTTGAATATCATATGCTCATTCATCTTAATGTTGTTCAAGCCTTTGAGTATTTTTATACGTGTTTCTTAAAAGAATTTTATTGAGAATAATAATAACTTTATGGTGATAAGTTATGGGTTTGGAACGAAGAACGGGTGATTTTAAATGGGAACTGATGAGCGGCTGAAGGTGACAATGATATCCCCCCCCCCCTTACAACAACAACAACAAAAATAGATTTTTCAGGGATAACGAATAATATAGGTATTAATATTCTGAAAAACATACATTTCGTTTCTAATGCTCATCGATTGCTTTCGTATTTTAAGTTCTATAAAGCATCAAATTTAATTAAAAAAAATTTTAATAATAATTTTTTTTTTAAATGTTAACTTTTTAAGATATTGTTTGTCAATGCATTTACTTAATTTTACTTACGTAAACTTTAATATGTTTGTCCTTTTTGGGCATTGTTTGGAATTTGAGTTACTACGTTTTATTTGTACTTCTTAAAATATCTAAATAATAATAATAATAAATAGTAATAAACAGATTTCTTATAGATTTTAATTCTATATTCTGTTTATCTTATTCGAAATTTTGAATTAAATTTACATCCGTTTTAAGGACAGTAAAAGAAAAAACAAACAATAATTCTTATAAAGCAGCTTCAATCAAAGACACGTCGCAAGTAGATTAAAATTAATAAATAGTTATATTGACTTCAAATCAGATTAATCTTACTCAGATTAATCAGATTAATTATTTTGTGATAATGTGCAACGTTTACGAAAAGTTTTTTTTTTTTTTTTTGCCATCTGAAGAATAATTAAAGAATAGTCTTATCAAAAACACATGCGATCAGTAATATTTAAACACTTGTTTTGTTAGAGTAATAAATATTGATACCAGTTAATCGCATAATAAAAACTAATCATGGGTAATCAATGCATTCTCAACATTAAAGAAGTGAGTATAAAACATCACACATGTTTACTGTATGGTGACCACAAATTTAAAATTTTATACATACATTAATAGTAAAAATATCGACGTTTCAACCACCTTTTATGACCATCTTCAGGATTTTTTTTTTTTTTTTTTTTTTTTTTTTTTTTTTTTTATTGCTTTTAAAGTTTCAAATGCGAAAAACAATCCGTCCGTTGCCACATTATTATTGCCGTCCACAAATTAAAAATTAACAAGGGTAACACTCAACCATCGTACCAACCAAATGTAATAAAGCAATATAAAAAATATCCTGAAGATGATCATAGAAGGTGGTCGAAACGTCGATATTTTTAATATTAATGTATGTATAAAATTTTAAATTTGTGTACACCATTCAGTAAAAATGTGTGATGTTTTATACTCACTTCTTTAATGTTGTAATGTTTCATGGTGTAATCGTCCAGCATTTATACCAATGCAATTCTCAATTGTAATTGTAAACCACTAATAAATAAGTAAGTGAATATAAATAAAAAGTTATTTTGAATGAGAATTTGTTTTAAAACAATACGTATAAATATATAAAAATGGTTACTTATATACAGTTTGGGAAAAAATATATTTCCGAAAAATAATTGATGTATCTTATAAAAAATGGTCGTATTCCACCAATGTATCAAATTTAGTTAGAGTGATAAACGTTGATAAAGGTTAACCACGTGTGTTAATGTAGAGCATTGAATGGTTAAACATGTATGTAAATGAATATTCCGAGAATACATTTTTATGAAGACATTCACCTCGAGTTGAAAAGAAGACATGTTAATTGGAATCCTCTTTCTTACTTTTGTGCCCTTCATTTGAATCTGTGACTAGTTAAAACGCTGTAACCCTATTATTTTTCTTCATTAAGTAAAAATTTCAAAAGTCTTTAAGACATGTTTGACCCATGTCTTTCTATAAGCTATATTCCTTCTGGCTAATCATGGCTTAGTCTAGACTTGCTTTCAGACGTCTTATGTCTTTTTTAGCTGTTAAGAGCTCCAGAGAATGTCTCAAATAAGATAGATTACAGAAGAATGACCAGAACATGTCTGACCAGGAAGCTTTAAATAAATAACCATATTTAACTATATGTTCCGCCCCGTCTGGATATATCTTAGGGCAGGTGATAAATTTTAATTTAAAGATAAAGACAAAAGCACAAATGATGATGCTGATGTGTGATTACACAAGGAGGTTTATAGTATATAAGTTGTCTCTTAATATTAAACATTTAATCATATTTTCCAATCTTCCGTTTTTTCAAGCAAAATAAACACATTTAGAATCAGATATAAAATGTGTTTTTGTTTTTACTTAGTATTTATTTGATTTCATTTATTAAATAAAATTTCTTGTTAATAATACGTTTATTTGATTTCAAAACATCGAAAAGATGACACCTATGTATGAACAATAAAATTTGCCTATCTTTGTTACGATTTTCTATTTCCGATAATATAGGGTGAACCAAAAGTCTTTGCCTGGTTATAAATATTTATTGTGCTCAAACTATTATAATTAGACATATATTTGTATGACTACATTGTAAGTACTGTTATATATATATATTTTTTTAATTTATAAGACCAATACCTCAGAAAATTTCAACGTGTGCCCCCTTGGTAGTTCAGAAAATGTCTAAGCGTATTCTAGTTTCCGATAAGTGTTCTTTAACATGTCTTCTGTTACAGTACACACAGCAGCTTGTATCCTTAGTCTTCAGTTCTTTGACGTCAGCAATTGGTGTGGAAAGACTCCGTTCTTGACATAGCCCCAAAAGAAAAAATCCAGAGGAGTAATATCTGGAGAGCGCGGAGGCCAAGGTGTTGTTCCATCCCTTCCAATCTAATTCGCGCCATCTACTGCACAGAAAAAAAAAATAGTAAAACTGACTTATACAATAAACAATGAGTTACATTATTATACAAACCGTTATTTTGTAATGAATTATTATAATCAGGGCAAGACTTTTGGTTCATCCTTTATAACAAAAATCGAGATTAAAAGATATAGATAAAGCTAAATCAAGGTAAAATAATCAATTTGATTAATACGCGATCAAAAAAAACAACATAGAGTACACTTAGAATTTTATCACCCGCAGTTGAGTATGATAAAAATAGTTAAAGACTGCCTAACAGTTAATTGTGGATTTTTATTAAATAAGCGCTCCGCAGAATGTCTTAACTAGATAGATCAATGGTTCTTAATCAGTGTACTATTGTACACTAGTGTGCCGAGAAAGAATCTGCAATGTGCCGCGACACATCTGTATGGCTTAACTAGATAGATCAGGGGTTCTCAACCGGTGTACCGCTGCACACGGTACGTCGAGAGAGAACTTATACACTGCCAAAAAAAAAAAAAAAAAAAAAAATTGCTGATTTTACAGTATAATACTGGCATCCCAGCTACCTGTATTATACCTTAAAATAAAGAGTAATAAACAGTAAAATAAGCAGTAATACGCTACTGCGCATGCGCGGCAGCGTATTACTGCTTATTTTATTGTTTATTACTGTTAATTTTACGGTATAATATTGTGCGGTATAATACTGAAAAAAAAATTGCAGTGTAGTGTGCTGCGACACACCTGTAGCGATCCTGACCTTCAGCTGTGCCGAGAAATTTTTCAGTCAATTTCTATTAAAATTTTATGAACTAACCAGATATTTAATGTAAAACTTTCTATATCAGTTGTTGCCAACCTTTCAGACCTCACGAATCACTAAAATTCATAATTTTAGATCCCGAGAACCAATAACAGATTTTTAAAAAACACAAATACATTTTTACTTCCATTTTATTAATATGAAATTAATCTATTTCATATAAAAAAATATATGATGCATCGAAAACTTAAATTATTATTTAATCATAGCAAAAAATTTAAAGATTGTTTATTTGCAAAATAATAAAATCTTATTTAAATATCGCACAATTTTGGTGTGATATTTGTTCTTGCTTTGTTTGAAATATATTTGTGGATTTTTTACTCCGATAAGGTTATTACAAGCGTTTTATTTCAAGCCGGGACCGGTTACCAAGGTTTAAGTGCTAATGTCAAATGCGAGGCTAACGAAAAGGGACAGGCTTCCGCGGTGCATTCCACTTATCTTGTTTTACAGACTGCTAGAGTGACGTGTTGCACTTTTCGTACACTTGCATTGGTGCATTCGAGCATCACGTGACTCCCGCGGTCTGTAAAAAACGATACGCGTAAAGCCCCGCGGTAGCCTTTCTTTTTCGTTAGCCTCGGTCAAATGAAAATGACTTATCGAAAAAATTGGCAAGTCTATTAAGAAACTATATGTTTTCCATTTTTTGCTAAAAGCAGAAGATTTTTCCGAAAATACTGTCAAAGATGGCGTTTTGAACCCCGACGTGGCGTCACGAGAAAAAGGAAAAACTTGTTGTCACGTGACAAGAATCACATATAACTCGATAATTAATTTACTTATCAAAGAATTAGAAAACGCTAATTGATTCCAAGTCGCTACAATAGTCAGATCTGCCAATTTTGTACTTCTACGTTTAAAAATGAGTCAGAAAGTTTCGCGTTGTTGAGTAGGGATTTCAACAACCACCTTAAGTGATTTCGTTATGTTTGAACTATCATAACATTATTAAAATGCACCACAAACGATTTTTTACCTAAATTTCGCCGATACCTCTCATGTGATATATATCGTTGGAAAGGTCTGTGACCGCTTAATCATATTTCTCCGGTGATGTCCATCCCCCCACTTTGCTCCTCATGTGATATTATAGCATTGGAAAGGTCTGGGACCGCTTAATCAGATTATGCAGCACGTGCGCAGCACGACTGCTATACGGTGCCGCAGGCAGCCGGAGGGGACCCAAGCCGGAGGTTCGTTCAGTTAGAGGTTTATACTATTCGATGTGCAAATTGAGGGATTATCCGGTGCCGAAGGCAGCGGGGACCCGAGTCGGAGGCTCTTTCGGTTAGACAGAGGTTTATACTATTCAATGTCCAATTTAAGAGATTATCCGGTGCCGAAGGCAGCGGGGATAAGGTTCGAGGTTCGTTCGGTTTCAGGGATTATCCGGAGCGTGCGTAGCACGACTGGCATACGGTGCCGACGGCGGCAGGGACCCAGATCGGAGGTTCGTTCGGTTTGAGGGGGACCCGAGCCGGAGATTCGTTCGTTTCACAGTTTTATACAAATGGAGAATTCAAAAGATTCGAGGTTTTACAAGATTCGAGGCACTGATGTAAATTAGGGGCTCGCGAGCGGGTGAAGCCAGCTAGTAACATTATTAAAATGCACCACAAACGATTTTTTTCACATAAGACCGTAATGTAATGGATTTTTTTTGTGTATCCCTGTAAACGAACTGTAAATGCTATGCACTTCATTTTCATTACCAAACATTCTAAGTAAACCTAAATAACATATAAAAGTTCTGTGGCAATCCGAGTATATTTAGAGAGTTTTACAGACAGATTGCAGACAGGCAAACCGAATTCCTAAATACTTTTCAACTGTATTGGAAATAGTTAAAATATGCAAATAACATAAAGATTTTTCAAGAACCACTGCTTGGCGACCACTTTTCCATGTTATGCAATTTACTATGTAATTAAGGTTGTTCTTAAATCAAAATTGTGGCTACTTTGTGACATTTTTTAAAATTTATTTTTGTTTGAAAATGCATGAAATTGGCAGGTGTTCTTAATCACAAACTATGTATAATTGAAATACTTTTTTTGTGTTTTTGGTAAAGACAGAAGATCTTTCAGAAAATACTGTCAAGGTTGGCGTTTTGAATCGAATTTCCGACGTCGCAGAACTAGAAAGAGGAAAAAGGTGCCGTTACGCGAGACTAGTCGCTTATAATTCGATAAGTAATTTATTTATCAAAAAATGGAAAACTCATTTCGATTCAAAATCGCTTCAATAGTCAGGCCGGCAAATTTTATGCCTTTGCGTTTAAAAATGAGTCTGAAATTATGTCAAAAAATTTCGCATTGTGGAGCAAGTCATTTGGGAACCACCTTAAGTTCAATGTCATAAAATTGCATTTCTTTTAGAAGTTTATTTCAATGGTTGTGTTATCTTTATAAAACTATTTGGAGAAATGATGAAAATGATCTCACCCTTAACATAAAGTAATTCAGAGAAAAATAATTTCTCCCGAAAGAAAAAAGCATTCCAATATAAAATTCAATACAAATGTTCGGAGATTTGTGATATGATGTATCGTAGAAAAAAAATCTTATTGATTGAATTTTAAAATTTCAGCCTTTATGTTATATTTCTTCAGCAGCAATAACTTAGTATGCCGTGGAAGTTTAACTATATGAGTTTAAGTGCGTGTACTGGGGAAAAACAAACAAACAAACAAACAAAACTGTTGATTTTACGGTATACCGTAACTTATCCGTGCCGCGGGGTAAAATAAGTTGAGAAACATATTGAAATAGATTATAGAAGAATGACCTGCACATGTCTGACCAGGAAATTTTAAATGGATAATAATATTTAATTATACTCCGCCCCGTCTGGAGATATCTGAGGGCAGATGGTAAATTTTCAAGTAAAAATCGCGATAAATAAAAACACAAAAGATGCTGCCAATGTCTGATTACACAAGGAGTAAACAAGCTTCTGTCTGGGTTGTGTCTAAATAATGAACATATAATAAAAAACTTTGAGGATCTTCTTTCGATTTCATGTTTCCGGCATTATGGCAAGAATAAAGATTAAAATGTAGATAAGTCGATATCAAAGAGTGTATAATGATTAATTTGATTAAAATAATTCTTAAAAAAAAAAAAAAAAAAAAAAAAAAAAAAAATCTTCGCTCAAGAACGCGAAATTTTCTGGCATATTTGTTTTACTCATGTTTAAACGACAGTTGCAGGTATAGGATTGTTGAAGTGATTTGTTTTTTCATTTTCCCATTAGTAAATTACATCTTGTGTTATAAACTGTTTACTCGCTCATTACGAGTTTTTTACACCTTTAACCGCGCTGTCACATCAAGGAATTCGGTTCAAAACTCCACCTTTAACATCATTTTATGAAAGATTTTTTGCCGTTACCGAAAAGTGGTGATAAAACATTTCGATTACATAGTTTCTGAATCACCTGCCAATTTGATACATTTGTGAACAAAATGGAATTTAAAAATGCGTCAGAAAGTAGTCAGTTTGGATTTGAAAACAGCCTTCATACATTGTAATAAAAATAGTGTCCGCTTAAAATTTAATCACTTAAAATTGAAGAATTTAATATGTTCTCAATTTAAAAAAAAAAAATTTCCCATTAACAGCGTAAAATTTCTGACAGATTAATTTGTAACGTAAAATGCATGACAATTGCAGACATCAAGTACTTAAGAATTGAACAGCATTTTTATTTTTCCAGCAAATAAGATGCATCTTGAACTATTATAATCCACTGCCCCTCTTGATGACGAATCCTTCTTGAACGAAGGCGACTTGAAATTTGGCTTAAAACGCGAAATTTAATTGCATTGTTTGAAAGATCTTTTATTTTTATAGAAAAATGTAAAATGCTATTCGATTTCTTGCTATTTAATTAAGAATAATTGCAACTTTTATGCATTTACGAAGAAAAAAAGATTTGTGAATGTACCACAAAATAGCAAGTTCGGATTTAAAGCGGTTCTCAAATTCAAAGTGGTTATTTTATGACATATTTTTTCATTTTAATGAAACGCATTGACGGAAATGCATGAAAATAGCATGTATTCTTATTCAGTAACTTTGTAATCGACAGACTTTATCCATTTTTTGGTAAAGGCAGAAAATCTTTCAGAGAATACTGTCACGGTTGGCGTTTTCAATCGAATTTCCAACGCTGCAGAACTAGAAAGAGGAAAAAGGTGTCGTCACGTGAGACTAATTGCTTATAATTCGATAAGTAATTTATTTATTAAAAAAAAATGGAAGATCATTTCGATTCAAAATCGTTTCAATAGATGTATATCACTTCAATAGATGTATTAAATGTAATATTTCTAATATGCTTATTGAATATCTTTAAAAGATATATAATAAAATAATGAAGTTATAAATGACTTTTTCTTAATTAGCTTACCAATTTTATGCCTTTGCGTTTAAAAATGAGTCAGAAAATGTATCAAAAAGTTTCGCGTTGTTGAGCAGGTCATTTGAGAACCACATGCGAAATAAGTATATATAATTGCAAGATTTATGCATTTACGAATAAAAAAAAAAGGATTCGTGAATGTGTCACAAAATATCGAGTTTGGATTTAAGAAGATCCTTTAAATGTAATATTTCTAATATGCTTATTGAATATCTTTAAAAGATATATAATAAAATAATGATTAACTAAACAAGTTATAAATGACTATTCCTTAATTATATCCTCTCCGTCTAGAGGCATCTTGGGGCAGATTGCTAACTTTTCAGACAAATAACTGATGCTAACCGATGTCTGATGATTTCACAAGGATGTTATAGTAAACAAAGTCCTGTCTAGGTTATGTCTGATGAGCCAAAATACCAATAATAAAATTTTGTCTGTCTTTGTTTCGTTTTCGTATTTCCGGCATTATGGTGTAGATGAAGTACAAGGGTGTCTTAAAACGGGAAAAAAAAAAACTCGACACATTTTAGAAGTTGATATAAAAACCAGTTGTACACAGAAAAAAATAAAACCCAATTTGGGTCGAAACATTCTTAGGTATGTGCCCAAAGTGGGTCATGCCTGTATTGGTTAGCACTGTGTATCCATTTTGGGCACTTTTTTTTTTTTTTTTTTTTTTTTTTTTTTTTTTTTTTTAATGGGTATTTGTCAGTGCCCAAAATAGATACACAGTGGTAACCAAAACAGACATGGCCCACTTTGGGCACATACCTAAGAATGTTTCGATCCAAATTGGGTTTTATTTTTTTCTGTGTATAAAAGATAGGAACTTGAAACTCCCCGATATTTTAGTTTGTGCAGGGTTAGCATAATTGAATGACAGAATTGAAAAATTTTATATTTTCAAAACTTCTATACACATTATAATAAGTGATATCTATACTAATAAAAGAAATCTTCGCTCTGTGTGTCTGTTTGTATGTCTGTCTGTGATGGCTAGGGAAACCTAGTGCACCTAAGAAGTCTGAAAATTTAGTTGAGGATAGTCCAAAACCTGACCTGGCGCACATGAGAATCATAATTTTAATATTTTGATAATTACCGAAGATCTTAATTAAAACTCATTACAAATCGCATCGAAAATGCCATCTTTTTTATCAAAATGGCTAAAGAAAAGAACACCTGTAGTCGATTTGCAAGCAAAAATGAACGAATTTGAAATTTATTTAAGTGAATTTTAAGAAAACTAAATAAGATATCGATTTGAAACTTTCAGAGCGTATGTAGAAAAATTTTCTGCATATCCAATTTTTGTAAAATTCGGCCGGTAATTTTTCTTAATTTTTGAAAAAATCTGGCGGCGCCAGTCAAAAAAATCCCAGAAAGTTTCAGACAGATTGGCTTTCATCAAAAACTGAACTACGAATAGGTTGATCTCTCCATTCACTTTGCGAAAATGAAAGGAAATAATTTCGGGGTTTTCATTAATTGAGAACTCTTATTAATAAAAACAATAGTAATGCGCTGATTTACACAAAACAAATTCCATTTGAAATTTACATTTTTAGCTTCACCCGTAGCGTTTTATAAATATTATATATAGAGAATACCGAAAATTTCAAATAACGATGTTCGCAAAAAATTAAATTTATCTTCCTAATAAAAGTACAAAACCCGTATTTACTTGATTCATATCAACAAACAAAGTAAATGATTTGTTGTTGAGCACTTGACCAAGCGCCCCTGGCGGGCAATCCTACAACTTTTTTTTTCACTAGCTGTGATCTCGGGTTCTATGGGCCCGATCACAACGGGGTTTCAATGATTTGACTTGGTTTTCGATCGCGTTACATATTTTAGTTCCACTTTCCACCGCCAGGGGGCGCATTATTTTATGGGCGCATTATTTTTCAGTTCTATGGGCCCGATTTCAGCGGGAATTGGTTTATTCAACTCCCTTGATACAATGGGTCGTATGTTCATATTTCTCGGATGTTCATGTAGAACAAATTTCGCCCCCTGGTGGTGGAAGGTGGAACTAAAGGATTTTGCAGTGCGTGCGTAGCATGCCTGCTATATAGTGCCGGAGGCAGCGGGGACACGTGTAGGAGTTTCGTTCCGAAGGTGGTTTGTTTGAAACAGAGTGGCGGTGGAAGGTGGAACTAAAATATTTTGCAGCGCGTACGTAGCACGCCTACTATACGATGCAGCAAGGAGAGGGAAGACGTGTCGGAGGTTCCTTTAGATCAGAATGCACCACCTGTCGGCGGAAGGTGGAAATAAAGGATTTTCCGTCGCGTGCGCAGCACTATTAAATAAATAATTTCATATAAAATCGGATTAAAGGATATAAATTCAGACAAAATTTAGATTTATTTAATTTTATTATCACGAACCCGGGCAACATCGGGCGGGTCCGCTAGTATGGAAAAAAAGAAAAACATTCAAAGCTATTTTTTTAGTTACAAATATTCGGTGTGTGAACCTTTCGTAACACGACAAATATCTAATGTGTAACCAAGTTCGCTCCACACATTTTGCAGTTTTACACTGAAAACGGTTCTTAATGCAGCAGTGATGCTTTCTTTAAGGCTGTAATTATTTCTCGAATCCAAAGGAGCTACTTTCTGACACATTTCTGAATTCATTTTAGCTCTCAAACACATCATAATTCTCAATAAATTTAGAAAATGTGGAATCAAGTAATAGTAGAATAGTATAATAGTATAAGTACACAGTAACAGGATACATCTATAATAATAAAGTCTTAGTCTATAATAATAATTTTGTTTGGTTGTCTGTTTGTGTGTGTGTTATGTTTTGAAGAGACCGCTGTGCGGAGAAGTACAAGAATTGACAAGTAGGGCCTGTATATGTCTGAAGTTATGCACCTCGCAGTCAGTTTTTGGATTTGTTTAATAATTAGCAGAGATATTAATTAAAAACCACGATGAACATCGCAAAATGGCAAGCTTACTCCATTCTGTTGATTGCGACTGTTCTTCTCCGGACGTTCCACGGAACTTCACGCAGACGAAAACGAAGTGCTCGTTTTCTTTTCTGCATTTTGAAAAAGCGATCACGTCGTATCCCCCGTAGACATACAAAAAACAAACAACAGCGAAAAAATAATAATTATAATAATAATTAATTAAAAGAAAAGAAAAGAAAAACACAAAAGTTTTTGCCTTACTTTCTCGGTTTCAACGGTATCTTTCGTTTTTTAAAAATATTAATATTTACTATTTCACAAACATTTTTGCTATAATTATTAGTAATTTATCAAAATTTGGAAAGCTCATTTCAATTCAAAATCGTTTCAATAGTCATGTCTGACAATTTTATGCTTTTGCGTTTAAAAATGAGTCAGAAAATGTGTCAGAAAGTTTCGCGTTGTTGAACAAGTCATTTGAAAAATACCTTAACTATAATCCGCGCCAGCTGGAGGTCGCGATGGCAGGTGGCAACTTTTTAGATAAAAATTGAGACGAATAAAAATATAAAAGATGCTACCAATGTCTGATTACGCAAGGAGGTTATAGTAAACAAAACAAGTTTCTGTCTAGGTTATATGTGAATAATTATAACATAAGTAATATATTTTTGTCTGTCTTTGTTTCGATTTCGTGTTCGGTATTGCGAAAAGAATAACGACAGAAATGTAGTTAGAGCAAAATCAAAGTATCATAATTAAATAAATTAACGTGCAACAGCAGCAACTACAACAACAATATCAGTACCCTTAAAGTTTAACTGCTCAATGTTAAAGGATTTAAACTAGAGAATAACTAGCATTTATCTAACCAGAAATATTATATGCAATTATAGTTCGTCCCGTCTGATAATATCTTAGAACATAAAACATATAAGACAGACAAAAAGTAAATGATGCTATGTCTGAATAGAGAAATGATAGTTAATATCTTTTTGTCTAGACAAAGTTGAATTTATAACAATTATTTAATATTTTTGTCCGTTTTTCTTCCTATGTCGGGCTTTATATATATATATATATATATACAAATGAGCGCTGTAATAAAAAATAGTAGAAAGAAAAAGGTACAAACCTTATTTGGATTACTCGTAAAAATATTCTTAATTAAATTTTAACCATTTAGAGTTAAACCAGCAAAACTTGCAAATTCAACCACTAAAAGTTGAAAAAAAGAGTTTGTAATTTATTGCTTGTGATATATGAATTTTCAGTACTCTTTTTATTAAAATTATAAACGGACTGGTAAAGGTTTTTTTTTTTTTGTCTTTATTTTTATTTTTCTTACCATCAATAAATATAAAATATATGTGTTAAATGATTTATTTGTTGTTTATCGATTTATTTTCTCAGTTAATCAAAACTGAAAAAGTTGAATTCGTTGCTAAAAAAATAAGCAATATTACATGATATTTGTAACTGGAATGAGATATTTTTAAGCTAATGGTGTTTATAAGCTATATTTAATGGTATTCATAAGCTAATGAAACTACGTAATTATCTCAATATATATATCTCACGAATCTACGTAATTGCAAAAAATCATCGATAAAAGTCACGATTATATCATACCTGTCACTGTAATTAAATAAAAAGAAATCTACATAAATTTTATACTAATTTATAACATTTGTGAAGCGTTACACAGTAGGACATAGTGATGTTACCGGGACTCCAATTTAATTTTCACGACAACGTACCAAAATAACTTCCATTCATTCTTCGTCACACTTCAGTAAAACTTATATTATGCCTTTTAAATAATCACTTTTAAATACGAGCCCGCATGCACAAACTCATACACAAACGACATAATAGCACCAAAAATATGTTATATTTACAAATAATTTTATAAAAGCATTATTATTACTTAAGAGGCTATTTCACTCAGACGAACACAGCCGCTCGCTAATGTTAATCCTATGGGGGAAATATTTTACAACATCTCGTTCGCATTTCAATATTTTTAAATATATTTTTTCTTTCTTGCATTGGATTTTGCATTGCTGATGTCAATCTCTATGCTGGCCTTTTTGTACTTTTTCGATTTTGATTACAAGTTTTTAAATTAAGATACTTTCACTTTCCGAACCGGTTTCGAAAATGAAAGTATCAAAAAACTGCAACCAAAAAAAAACGAAAAAATAAAAAAGAGCCGTTATAGAAATCGCCCTCAGCTATCCAATGCAAAAAAAAAAAAAAAGAAAGAAAGAAAGAAAGAAAGAAAATCATTTAAAAATATTGAAATGCGAACGAGATATCGTAAAATATTACCGCCATAGGATTAACATTAGCGAGCGGGTATTTTCGCCTGAGTGAAGTATCCTCTTAAGTTATATTTACTTTTGTTTATTCAGTTAATTTACTTTTATACTTAATATAAATTCTATTCACATATGAAATACAGTTTGCTCCTATCTGCATATTAGATATATTAAATTAAACAGACTCTACCTCTGCAAATAGAAACTGCTATCTGCATACTAATATCTGCAAATAGAAACCGTATTACCTGGCGAATATATTTAAACACTAGCCGCCACTGGCGACCAGTTTGGTCTCCCTTAAATGTATGTTAAACATTGCAACACGTTACATTTATTCATAATTTAATTTTCCCTTAATCCTTCGCCAAATCGGAAGATTCTAATAGACAAATCATGAACTTTTGCGATCATGGTAGCATTTCGCATATTTTTTGGGCACAAATGTCACATACGCACGTTGGCGCGATTCCCCCCCCCCTCCCCCGCCAATTTGGCGAAAACTTTGTTATGGAAATTGTTGTTTATTTACTTTTATTTTTTATTTTAATTCTATAAATTATTTTTGATATGTATATCAATATTTATTTACAACAAACTATCATTTATTTATTTTTATTCTTTTTTTTAATTATGAGTATTTTTGTTAGCCGGGAGCAGATGATAATTCGCCAAATATCGTTCCCATCACCGTCATTCATACTACAATTAATTTAATTTTAAATTATAAACCTGTCACTCATTTCATTTAAAATACTTAACTTTAATCTAAAATGCTTATATTACATAAATTTAAAATACTTCACACTTTTCATTTAAAAGAGAAAATAAATAAATAAATAAGAAATAATATCATAAATCAAAACATTTGATTTCAAAATCAAAGTATCATTTCTAATTTGTACACGCGATAAATAAAAGCTGTATTAGCGATTTTAAAAATGCTAAAAATCTGATTCATTAAATATTATTACATGAGTTCAATTTACGTCAAGAAAAGGTCCGAAAGTTGAGTTGTATAGAACATAATTATGGTAAACTTTGATTGTCTCACTGGTGCGAATTATTTTTTTGACGCGAGGCAGCGGTCCAAAAATTCATTCGCGGAGAACTTGCTTTGCGAATGATTACCTCCATGATTTAATATTTTAAATGTTCACGACGAATCAATCTTTTTTTTTGTTTACTTTTATGAATAGAGAATTTGAACTGCGAATCTTTCGACTGAAGTTATTGCAGAATATATACATAATTGAACGCAAGTCATCTCTCAAATATTAATTTATTTTGAACGATCTTTCTTAAAATGTAACTTTTATGCAGTTTATTCGAAAAAATAATTTTGAATAAAAATGGCCGCTTGGCATATGAAAAAGCGATGCGGCATCCCGGAACTGTTGAGGACAGTCACATGACTTACAGTTTTATTATAGAGATTGCAAAATTATTTCGACACGTTGTATCTATACTAATATTATAAAGTAGTAAAGATTGTTTTTTTGTTTGTTTGTTTGTTTGTTTGTAGGGGGTAATCTGTGGAACTACTGAAGCGATTTCAAAAGTGATGGTGGCAAATGGATGGTGACAATCCCTGCTCCAATAGGCTATATTTTATGTCGGTGCCACTACCCCCAGGGGGTGCAGGAGCGAAAAACTTTCTAAAATTTCGATTTTTTGTATACTGAAGGAGCTAGAAACATGAAATTTGGCATAATAGTTACTTATACGATGTAAATTCTCTCTATGAACAAATTCTAAAAAAATTCGAAATTTAAAAGGGTCAGATGAGCGAAAAGCGTTCTAAAAACATTCTAAATTACAATTTCTATGGAATCTCTGGAACTACAAAACCGTTTTCAAAAGTGATGGTGGCAAATGGATGGTGACAGTCCCTGCTCAACATAGGGTATATTTTATGTCGGTGCCACTACCCCAGGGGGGGTGCAAGAGCGAAAAACGTTCTAAAATTTCGATTTTTTGTATACTGAAGGAGATAGAAACATGAAATTTGGCATGGTAGTTACTTATAAGATGTAAATGCTCTCTAAGAACAAGTTCTAAAAAAAATTTTAATTTAAAAGGGTGAGATGAGCTAAAAGCGTTCTAAAAACATTCTATTTAACAATTTCTATGGAATCTCTGGAACTACAGAACCGTTTTCAAAAGTGATGGTGGAAAATTGATTATGACAGTCCCTGCTCCAACATAGGCTATATTTTATATCGGTGCCACTACTCCCAAGGGGGTGCAGGAGCGAAAAACGTTCTAAAATATCGATTTTTTTTATACTGAAGGTGTTATAAGTAACTACCATGCTAAATTTCATGTTTCTAAGATGTAAATGCTCTTTAAGAACAAATTCTAAAAAATTTCGAAATTTAAAAGGTTGAGATGAGCGAAAAGCGTTCTAAAACATTCTAACTTACAATTTCTATGGAATCTCTGGAACTACAGAACCGTTTTCAAAAGTGATGGCGGCAAATGGATAGTGACAGTCCCTGCTCCAACATAGGGTATATTTTATGTCGGTGCCACTACCCCAGGGGGTGCAGGAGCGAAAAACGTTCTAAAATTTCGATTTTTTGTATACTGAAGGAGCTAGAAACATAAAATTTGGCATGGTAGTTACTTATAAGATGTAAATTCTCTCTAAGAACAATTCTAAAAAAAATTTTTAATTTAAAAGGTTGAGATGAGCTAAAAGCGTTCTGAAAACATTCTATTTAACAATTTCTATGGAATCTCTGGAACTACAGAACCATTTTCAAAAGTGATGGTGGAAAATTGATGGTGACAGTCCCTGCTCCAACATAGGCTATATTTTATATCGGTGCCACAACTCTCAGGGGGTGCAGGAGCGAAAAACGTTCTAAAATTTCGATTTTTTTTATACTGAAGGTGTTATAAGTAATTACCATGCTAAATTTCATGTTTCTAAGATGTAAATGCTCTCTAAGAACAAATTCTAAAAAATTTCGAAATTTAAAAGGTTGAGATGAGCGAAAAGCGTTCTAAAAACATTCTAAATTACAATTTCTATGGAATCTCTGGAACTACTGAACCAATTTCAAAAGAGATGGTGGCAAATTTATGGTGACAATCCCTGCTCCAACATAGGCTATATTTTATGTCGGTGCCACTACCCCCGGGGGATGCAGGAGCGGAAAACGTTCTAAAATTGCGATTTTTTGTATACTGAAGGAGCTAGAAACATGAAATTTGGCATGGTAGTTACTTATAAGATGTAAATGCTCTCTATGAACAAATTCTAAAAAAATTTGAAATTTAAAAGGGTGAGATGAGGGAAAAGCGTTCTAAAAACATTCTAAATTACAATTTCTATGGAATCTCTGGAATCTCTGGAACTACAGAACCGTTTTCAAAAGTGATGGTAGCAAATGGATGGTGACAGTCCCTGCTCCAACATAGGCTATATTTTATGTCGGTGCCACTACCGCAGGGGGGTGCAGGATCGAAAAACGTTCTAAAATTTCGATTTTTTGTATACTGAAGGAGCTAGAAACATGAAATTTGGCATGGTAGTTACTTATAAGATATAAATGCTCTCTAAGAACAAATTCTAAAAAAATTTGAAATTTAAAAGGGTGAGATGAGGGAAAAGCGTTCTAAAAACATTCTAAATGACAATTTCTATGGAATCTCTGGAACTAAAGAACCGATTTCAAAAGTAATGGTGGCAAATTGATGGTGACAATCCCTGCTCCAACATAGGCTATATTTTATATCGGTGCCACAACTCCCAGGGGGTGCAGGAGCGAAAAACGTTCTAAAATTTCGATTTTTTTTTATACTGAAGGTGTTATAAGTAATTACCATGCTAAATTTCATGTTTCTAAGATGTAAGTGCTCTCTAAGAACAAATTCTAAAAAATTTCGAAATTTAAAAGGTTGAGATGAGCGAAAAGCGTTCTAAAAACATTCTAAATTACAATTTCTATGGAATCTCTTGAACTACTGAACCAATTTCAAAAGAGATGGTGGCAAATTTATGGTGACAATCCCTGCTCCAACATAGGCTATATTTTATGTCGGTGCCACTATCCCCAGGGGGATGCAGGAGCAAAAAACGTTCTAAAATTTCGATTTTTTGTATACTGAAGGAGCTAGAAACATGAAATTTGGCATGGTAGTTACTTATAAGATATAAATGCTCTCTAAGAACAAATTCTAAAAAAATTTGAAATTTAAAAGGGTGAGATGAGGGAAAAGCGTTCTAAAAACATTCTAAATTACAATTTCTATGGAATCTCTGGAACTACAGAACCGTTTTCAAAAGTGATGGTAGCAAATGGATGGTGACAGTCCCTGCTCCAACATAGGCTATATTTTATGTCGGTGCCACTACCGCAGGGGGGTGCAGGATCGAAAAACGTTCTAAAATTTCGATCTTTTGTATACTGAAGGAGCTAGAAACATGAAATTTGGCATGGTAGTTACTTATAAGATATAAATGGTCTCTAAGAACAAATTCTAAAAAAATTTGAAATTTAAAAGGGTGAGATGAGGGAAAAGCGTTCTAAAAACATTCTAAATTACAATTTCTATGGAATCTCTGGAACTAAAGAACCGATTTCAAAAGTAATGGTGGCAAATTGATGGTGACAATCCCTACTCCAACATATGCTATATTTTATGTGGGTGCCACTAATCCCACGGGGGTGCAGGAGCCAAAAATGTTCGAAAATTGCAATTTTTTTTATACTGAAGGAGCTAGAAGTTTGAAATTTGGCATTGTAGTTACTTATAAGATGTAAATGCTCTCTAAGAACAAAATAAAAAGAAATCGAAATTTAAAAGGGTGAAATGAGCGAAAAGCGTTCTAAAATCATTCTAATTACAATTTCTGTGGAATATCTGGAACTACAGAATCGATTTCAAAAGTGATGGTGGCTAATTGATGGTGACAATCCCTGATCCAACATCTTCTTTAATAAAAAGCTTATGCGTTGCTGACGAATGGGTTTTTCGCTAATCGTTGCCACAGATTAATCTCGGAAAATGAACCATTTGAAGTTACTGAAAAAAATAATAGCTCGAAAAGTATTTGTCAAAAAAAATGTTAGACAAACTGCGTTTGAAAGGTAAAAAAAAAAATGTATTTTACTTGATATCAATTTCAAATCTCATGATTATGCCGTTTTTCAAATATTGAATTTCAAAAATTATAAAATTTCACAATGGAGTACCATAGCGAAACCTTCACGCGTAAAAAGATAATGATAAGGACGACGTGCCCTGACGTGTATGTTGGCTATAACACGTTCGTTAAGAGAAATTGACCAGCGTGGCGGCCGTAGCTTGCTAGTATTTTATAAAATAATACAGATTTTTGTCCTAATGATAATTAAACAGACTTTAAATTATCAGACTCTAATTTACAGACTCTATTAAACAGACTCTAAATTTAAATTTAATGCTAATAAATTTAAGCTTAAATTTTAAAACTTTAAGTAAACAAATCGTTTTCAGAAAATTTCTTTGGAAAATTTTGGTAACCATTATCGCCCCTCCCCCCCCCCCCTGCCACAACAAAAGCATAACAGACTTGGCACTGGATCAAAACAACTGTCAAATTTAAGTATCATCCTCTCATCTCAAGAGGGCTGCTCTAGCACTCGAAAGATGAAAGAGACGCTCGAAGACGAGGACCATGGTTACTCTAAAAGGGAGGAGGGAAAACAATAGTTGTCACCTCTGCAAATAGAAACCGTCAGTCCCGGCGAATAAGTTATTTAAACATTGCTAAATTCTTTCAATATATTGTATATTTTATAAAATAATACAGACTTTTGTCGTAATGATAATAAAAAATAGATAAGAAAATTCCAAAAATGTGCTGGAATTCAAAACAATAAACACTCAGACACCTTCAAAAAATAAGATAAAATAAAAAAAATAAAATAAAATAAAAACACGAAAATGTATCAATGATTTTTTTTTTCTTTTCTTAAAATGGTTCAACTTTCACTTATGACAAAAAGTTAAAAAAAAGTTCATAGTTACGAAATTTCCTCCTTAAATTTGCTTCTGCTTCTCTTAAGGTGGTTCTCAAATTTTCTGAACATTTTCGGATTCATTTTTAAACGCAAAAGCATAAAATTAGCAAGCCTGACAATTAAAGCGATTCGGAATCGAAATGAGTTTTCTATTTTTTGATAAATAAATTACTTTTGGAGTTATAAGCGATTCCTGTCATGTGACGACACATTTTCCCTTTCTAGCTCTGATGTCACGGGAATTTGGTTCAAAACGCTGATTTTGACAGTATTTTCTGAAAGATCTTCTGCTTTTACCAAAAAATGGAAAACTCATTTCGATAACATAATTTCTGAATTACAACACTTTCCAATTTCACCCGTTTCCAAACAAAAATTATTTCAAAATTGTGTCAGAAAGTAGCTGGCAGCTATTTATTTCACTGCATTTTGCTTCATAATAATGTTTATTTCATTTATAGTGATTTTAACTGAAGTTTATAATTAAAGAAAAAAATGCATCTGATGTCCTTCAGGTTACATGCGACGATTTCGATTTTCCGAAATAAAACTGTTTCTATCAGTATCGGATAATCGAGATTCTATTATATTTGGCATAAAGAGACAAATTTAATTGCTGATTGTGATTCAATGTAAACAGGCTAAGAACAATCTTATATGCTGCACATCAATCTAACGTGGCATATTTTTCTATGTGGTCTAAAAATGGTTTTATCTAGGGTATGTACACAATTTCCTGCATTTCGTGTCATCACAAGTTTCATGGTCTGTCATTCAATCAAGAATAAGTATTAAATCCATCTCTCTCGGATTTCAACGGCCTCTTCAAGAGGCACGCTTCGACCCTCGAAAGAAGACAGAGTGAGATAGATGCTGCAAAGGCAAAACTAAAGTTAACTTTAGAAAGTCTGCGTTGCACAAACACACTCTTGAGTGCAATTTTCCATCTGATATTTAAAAGAAACAATCTGAAAATATTTCAAAATTTTAGTACTGGGTTTTTAGAATGTACGCTGAATGTATAGGCGGTTCTCAAAGAAATATCCCCCCCCCCCCCCCCGTTTAACAACGCGAACTTTCGACACATTTTCTGACTCATTTTTAAACGTAAAAGTGTCATACTTGCAAGCATAATTATTGAAGTGATTTGTAACAGAACAATTTTTTCCTCGATAATTGAATTACATCTTTAGTTATGAGCGATTGTTGTTACGTGTCAGTCGTTTTCTTCCTCTCCTGAGCTGTCGCGTACGAAAATACGGTTTAAAGCGCCAAATCAAATTTGACAGTATTTTCTGAATGTTGTTTACAGATAAATGAAAAAAAAAACTGTTCGATTACACAGTTTCTGAGTTAGAACAACTTTCAACATACGTTTGCAAATGAAATTGGATTCGAGAACACCTTTAACCCTTCTTGTAACATTGCGGTTCTTTTTTTTCTTTCTTTTTGAGTTATTTATTCTGTTTTGAACTAGAAAAATATACTAATTTAAACTTAATGTATAAAATCAATTAGAAACCTCGTAGGAAAAACTACATTTAAAAGAATTAAATTGATGGTTTAAATCATGCAGAACTAAGAACGCTCAGCAAATATAAAATCTTGTTATTAGCAGGGTTAAGAGGCTACTTCACTCAGACGAAAACACCCGCTCGCTAATGTTAATCCTATGGAGGAAATTTTTGAAGATATCTCATTCGCATTTCAATATTTTGAAATGATTTTTTTTTTTTTCAGTGGATAGCTGAGGTCAATCTGTATGATTGCTCCTTTTTACTTTTTCGATTTTGATTACAAGTTTTTTTTATTAAGATACTTTCACTTTCGGAACCGGTTTCGAAAGTGAAAGTATCCTCAATAAAAAAAACTGCAACAAAAATCGAAAAAGTAGAAAGGAGCAATCATACAGATTGACCTCAGCTATCCAATGAAAAAAAAAATCATTTCAAAATATTGGAATGCGAACGAGATATCTTAAAATATTTCCTTCATAGGATTAACATTAGCGAGCGGGTGTTTTCGTCTAAGTGAAGTAGCCTCTTAAAAAACAGTAGTAATAGTCCGTTTAAAAATGACAACGAAAATATTCCAGTTTCAATGGAAATGAAAATATTTCAACAGCGATACAAATTTATATTATGCCAATTTTCGGTTGTTTAAAGTCAAATAAACATAATATTTCCCCCCGTTTCCACAACGCGAAACTTTCTGACACATTTTCTGACTCATTTTTAAACAAAAAAAGTAGGATACTTGCAGGCACTTGGAGTGATTTGTGATCTAATGGTTTTCCCTTTTCCGATAAAGGAATTACTTATTAAGTTACAAGCGGTTACCGTCTCATGACGTGAGTTTTTCTGATCATTTCCCGCGCTGTCACTTCTGGAAATTCGTTTTAAAACGCGCAATTTCACACCATTTTCTGAAAGATCTTCTGCCTTTAACCGAAAAAGGAAAAAACTTTTCGATTACATAGTTTCTGAATAAGAGTACCTGTCAATTTTATGTGTTTGCGAACAAAAATGAATTGAAAAAAAAAATGTTATAAAGTAGTTCAGGGGCGAAACTAGCTTTTTTTTTCACGGGGGGGGGGCACACATGGATTTTGGCGCCCCCCCCCCGTTCTCCTTCATCCACAAAGTAAATTTACAGACTTATTTTAAAATTAAAAATATGTAATCCTAAAAGACGTAATATTGAACTATGTAATCAGTTTTATCAAATATTTATTCAATAAAACCTGTTAAACCGGAATCGAAAGGAACTGCTTTATACAGATTTCCGTCTTAGCATGTATAATTGTTGATATTCTTTATGTTGTGACCATGTAACTTTTTCATTTAAGACAAGATTCCGTTATAGCCATATTTCATTTTTACATATTTTACTGCAGTTATAGAATTACATTAAAATTGAGCACACGTTTAAAGTCATAGTGATATGAAAAACCTGGATTTTCTGTAGGTATAACAATGAATTCCAATACCGTAAAATATATTTGTGTGCTATCTATAGCCAGTTTCATAGAACTATCACCAAGGGTCTGTTCAGACTTTTATCACAGGGTCCTGTTTTTGTGAAATTGTGAACAGCTTTTTATATTTGTGAAAAATCTAATCATAATTTTGTGAATTTGAAATGATCGTTATATTCAGGTTCTTGTTTATGCATTTTTAAGAAGATATCTATGTTAATAAAAAAAAGTTCCGCTCTGTGTGTGTGTCCGTGTGTCGTGTGTGTATCTGTGTTTGTGTCTGTGTGTGTGTCTGTTGGCGATGGCTAGCAAAATCTAGCCCACCTAGAAGTCTGTAAATTTAGGTGTGGATAGTCCAAGGTCTGGCCATGTGCACCTGAACCTCAGAATTTTAATATTTTGATAATTACACGAGATATTAATTAGATTCTCATTAACCATCGCTTCTAAAATGACATCTTTTAAGTCAAAATGGCAAAAGAAACGAAGAGGTGCATTGGATTTGCCAGCGGAAATGAACGAATTCGAAATTATTTTACTAATTAGCGAATTTTAAGAAAACTAATTGAGACATCAATTTGAAAATTTCTGAGCATATGTAAAAAAATATTCTGCATGTGACTATGTGATTTTTGAAAAATTTGGTCGGTAATTTTTCTTAATTTATGCAAATAAACTGCCAAAAATCTGCCGGCGCCAGTGAAAACGATCCGATAAAGTTTCAGACAGGGATCTGCTTTCGTTAAAAACTGAACTACAAAGAGATCTGTTTCTCTGGCCGATCCCTCCATTTAGTTTGCGAAAATGAAAGGATTGCCAATTTTTACTAATGAACAAAAAATTAGGTAACTAATTAAGATATAGATTTGAAATTGAGGTCGGGAAGGGGTGTCATCTGCCGGCTATTTTAGCGTAGCGTCTTCGTTATGTTCTAATTATCAGAAAAAAATCATTCTTTTTTTTAATGATCGCGTTAATGTAGGTGACAGTGGTTCTCTTGAACAAATTATTCATTATATTTGCGGGTATGGGGAGGGAGGGGGTTAACGCCTTTCTGTGAGATTGTAATTATCTCGGGCCCGGGCAACGCCGGGCGGGTTAGCTAGTATGGATATAAAATACATATATTTTCTTTATATATGTAAAAGTGACAGGTCAAATTTTACTTTTAAATGATTAATTTGGGAAATGTTTGGTTTAAAGATGGAGAAATTTTGTGAAAAACCTATTTTTAAGACAAAGATTTTTGTAAAGGGTCCTGTTTTAGGGAAAATAATTTTGTGAAGGGTCCTTTTTTCAAAATGAAAAATTTTGTGAAGAGTCCTTTAAAGGACACATTTTTTCCGTAAACAGATCCCTGATCACTTATACCACTCTTCCTATTAATAGACTGATATGTCTATATACATTCCTGAACCTAACGCTAATTTTCAAAACTATAACTGTGGTTTAGAACAAAAACAAACAAACAAGAAAAAGTATTTTATTTTGTGAATTTTCCACACCTTAGTGTTTAGTGTCCCGGGCAGTCGCCTCCTCTAACGCTGGATCTGGATGTAAAAAAATAATTGTAGTTAAAAAAATATATATGTTTAAAATTGCGTGTTTTCCATCTCTTAGTTCCCGACCACACCAATATTTTTATCTATTTGTCAATTTTAATACACCTGGCTCAGTTTTTCTTTTAAACTTTCCAGCTGCAAAATATTTTTACCCAAACTTCATATATATATGTATATATCCTTCTGTTCTAGCACCCGGGGCACATCCCCCCTCTGCCCCTCCCCTTAGTTTCGGCCCTGAAGTAGTCAGTTTGAATTTAAGAACAGCGTTAATGGACTTTAAAAATTTTTGAAAAGCACGTAAGATCCTCCCGATACACATTAGTGTACAGCGACACAGTGATTAAAACTCACTTTCCTAGACAGACAGCATGCAAATTGAAGAAAATAAATTACCATAAGCTGAAGTCAACTTGTAACTTCATCTTTTTTTGCATACTTATTACTTCCAAAGCTTAATATTTTTCTACTTTTGGGTGGCCAAGCTACTTACTGTCAAAGTATGCCGGCTTTTCCTTAGACAGGGCCGCCATCGAAATATAAGCACCTGTCATCTTTCGATTGTTCTCCTATTACTCTGATGGTAGTTTTTCGGTCTCCTTCAAATCGAAGGTTTTCGATAATGCCATTCCTCATCTATAAGAAGACGGAACCTCTTAACCATCACGAAACTCTTATTCTCATTCTTTGATACAATCTTCATTTATTTGAAAGTTGAAAATTGTGTGACGTTCAAAAAAGCAGAATAGAAGATATTGCGAACTTAACATCAATAAGTCAAAAATGTTTGCGGTCATTAAGAAATGAAAAAAAAGGTGTAAAAATATATATTTTTTAAAAACACTCTTTTACAACCTCTACAACGAGAACTCTAATTTAAAGATTGCATTTTATATGCAAGACATAGTAAGAAAAAAATGTTATTAAAATTATTTAAAATAAAATTCAGCTAGTCCCTTAAAAATAAATCACTATGAAATAAGAAACAAAAATCCATCTGCTTATCCATCTTGTTACGTGCAATATGTTTTATCCGAGATTTTCTCAATTCAAGCAAAAAATCTCCTGGAAAATCTCGTTTTGTATGAAATTTTATATGAAAAGAAATGACTAATGATAAAAGTAAAAAAAAAAAAAAAAAAAAATCTTGAAATATTCCTTGTTAAGGTTGAAAATATGCTACTTTATATATAATTATTAAAAGAATCTTTACTGAATATCGGAGCAACATTTCAGAACTGTTGTTTTAAGTCTAATGTGTTTTTCGATTTGGACTTGATAATACTAGATAAAGCTTCAGCTTGCACAAATCTTTGAACCAATTGTACCTTTAGGACACGTGCGAAGAGGGAAAAAATGGGCCGTAATCTATACATATAGATTAACTGAATTACATCGGTACACCATTGTCCTGAGATAGATACACGCGTGGAATAATTTTTACGGTAACAAAAAAGTCTTAATTTTAATATTTTTCCTTTTCAGTGACCAGATGGTATATACTGACATATCACTCACACAGACAATGCCGACATCATTTTACAAGTACCTGTCATCTTTCTGTTGTTCTCGAATTTCGTCTATTGTGGCTTCTCGTACATTTGAAAATCGACGGCTTTCCGATATTTTCATCTGACGTCCAAAACAGTTTTCATCTTAAGAATCTGAAAGCCCTTAACGTCATGGTCCGTCTGATGCATCCCTAAAGGCTGTAAAAATAAAGAGCTTCGCGTGAGGTCTTCAAGATGAGACGAGTGGAGTGAAGTATATGAAAAGTATAAAATCGTCACTATATAAGCAACTCCTACGGTGATGTGTAAACGGAAAAAAAGATGTGGGTATATGATAGTAAAACACTTGACAGAAAATACCGTCTGGTGGTGTCATTAACATTTTAAAGAATACATTTAGAAAATAAAATGTATTTCATATGATTTATTACAGTAATGAAAACAGTTGTAGTGGAAACTTTATTTTTATTTTTTTTTCTAAAAAAAAAAGAAAGAAAAAAAAAGAAAAAAGAAAAAAAAGAAAAATTGAATAAAGGGAAAAGAATGAGTGGTATAAGAAATTTAATGAAAGTTTATTATTATTTTTTTTTTTTCTGCTTAAGGCTGTTATCAAAAAATATATTTTCCCGTTCAACAACGAGAAACTTTCTGACAAGTAACTCAACTTTAATCATGAAAGAATGATACTTGCAATCGTGATTTATTAAAGTGATTTGTAACCGAACGCAGTTTTTTTCATTTTCCGATAAATGTTACATACGATACACATACGATTATTAAACTATTGTTGTACCAGGAAGGCCGTTTTTCCCTTTCCTATGCACTGTCGCATCCGAAAATTCGGTTCAAAACGACAACATTGACAGCATTTTCTGAAAATAATTCTGCTCTTACCAGAAAACGCAAAAAAAACAGTTCGATTACATATAATTTATTCTGAATAAACAAAACTGTCTATTTGATACGTTTGCGAATAAATATGAACTAAAAGTGAGTCAGAAAGTAGTCAGTTTGGATTTAAAAACAGCCTTAAGGCTGCTATTAAAGCTGAATTTCTTACTTTAAGACAGACTGAAGACGTCATTTTCTTTAGTAAAGACGGAAAATTATTAATCAGAGACTAAGAAATTGAATTATTTCTCAGTGTTTGTTTGCATTTTATCAAACATAATGATGGGTTCGAAGTAGTTTTACTATTCAAGCTTTTTAATTATCACAAAATTTATTTACACACTTATAAATTTTAGATATGGGACATTCGAAGAGATGTAGATATATAGACAGCTATTTACATATTTACAAAATTATAGATTAATTTTACCTTCAATTCGGATCCTCGTACTATACACAATAAAAGATGATGATAAAATATATCTTCTATCTTCACTTTATTCAATTCTCGTCACTCTTTTTCCGGAAAAATAGACGGAATTCTTAAATTACATTCATAGCTACTGATAACAAAACATTCTTTTTAACTACTCAATAAAAGCCGATGCCACCTTTTATTTCCTAAAATTTTAACCACAGTAAAAAGAAGGGAAAAGTATAACAACTACGTTGCTATAGCAACGAGCCGCGTTTAACAAATAAAATAACATATAAAATAAACAATTTTATCGGCATTAGCCAAAAGTCGTCTGCATAAATAAAAATATTAATTTACCGATTCCTAACAGTGTTTTTCTACTGAAACAACAAATATTTCAGAAAAGCCTTCAAAGTTGACCTTTTGAACCGATTTCTGAAATAAAGTATTGATGGAATGGTGGTCATTGAAGAGTCTATAACTCAAGTTGCGTGGGATTTATAAGAAAATTTAAAATGCTATTCGATTCTCAGTTGAATGTTAACAGTAGAAATTTTCAGTCAAATGGGAATGAAAATGAGATTACAAATACCTCAAAGATTCATTCGCTTTTTGAGTGGAAAAAAATAAAAGTTTCAGAACATCCTTAACATAAAGATCACATTAGACTCTTTTGTAAAATAGATATTATTTTCGTTTACGTTTTGCTTCTAATCCATATTTTAAAGGCTTTTATAAACTGCCATATAAAAATTATATTTTGGTTTAAAAGTTAAATTATATATTGTTAAGTTATGTATTGTTAAGTTATATGCTGTGAAGTTATATATTGTTGCATTGGCTGTACAACCTTATCTCTAATTAAGGTGGTTGGCTCTCAAAGTCCCTGCTCAACAATGCAAAATTTTCTGACTCATTTTTAAACGTAAAGGTATAAAATTGGCAGGTCTGATTATTGAAACAATTTGGAATCAAATTGCATTTTCTTTTTTATAAATAAATTACTTATTGAGTTATAAGCGATTCTTCTAACGTACGTAACGATCAGTTTTTCTGTTTTCTCGGACTGCGTGTCCGGGATTTGGTTCAAAATGCCAACTTTCACAGTATTTTCTGAAAGATCTTTCACCTTCACCAAAAAATGAAAAATGCTATTCGATTACATAGTTTTTGAATAAGAACACTTGCGAATTTCATGCATTTCCGAGTAAAAATGAATTCTGAAAGTAGCTCTTTTGGATTTGAAAACATTCTTAACCAATTTGCATCACACGGTAAAGTGGGACATGCGTCCTAATCACCAAATTTTGAATTTATACGCAAATGAAAATATTTCAGAAAGTGTAAAAAATAGTTCTTGAATTATTTCTAAACAGCAGAAAATTTAAAACAACTTAAGCACCATGCATAAATTAGGAAGAATTTTTCTATAATTTCGTAAGGTTTCTATAGCATTTCGTATAGTTTACGAAACCTTCATTTTTTGCTACGTGGACATTAAATATGTAAATAACCAAGCTGGTTTAGGTAAAATAATTCGATTTATTCCTCGAATATTTAACAACCCCAAAGCATTGATCACAATTCACATGTCAATATTCCCGAAAATTGCATAATAAAATAAGAACATGGAAAATAGCAGAGACTCAAATTTTATCACCTAAAGGTGCAAGCAATTTGCTATCAACAGCTCTTACAGAGCTTTTATAACAGCAGCATTTTTTGTTAATCTTTTTATACGAGTTGGTCTTCGAATATGCTAATGATCTTAATTAATCACGGAAACAGCCGTCAGCTGTCGCGATACTGATGGATGCGGCATTGGATGCCGCATTCGGTGTCGGTCGCCGTAACATCCATAATCGGGGCACCGTTCATTTCGCTTTGACTTTGAGATATTGCGGCTTCCGGCACCACATCCACAGCTGTTACGACAGCTGACGGCTGTTTTCGTAGATTAATTAAGTAAGGCCAATTAGATATTTGACGATAAGCTTGTATAAAATGGTTAGCTAAAAATGTCGCTGCCTCCCGGGCTAATACTCTATGATGAATTTTTAAAAAAATCACTGAAATCTGCAATAACGTTTTCTGCTGAATGAGCTTAACGCTCTTAGCTTCTAGAAATTATTTTTATATCCTTGCTTTGACAAGGATAATTTAAGCACATCAGATAATTTGGGCCATTCTTTTTAATTAGGTTCCAACGTATCGTAGAGTCTTAATAGTTGGAATTTTTCAGATAAAAGTTTGGTGTCATCAAAATTCCTAAGTCACCACCCAATATTGTTCCTAAAGTTGTTATGTTCATCTGTAATTCGGAATTCTATATACTGGCCAAGACTGTATTCTTGCTAAGACGGTATACTCATTGTTTTCGTATATTTGTAAAATTACTTTTACAACACTAATAATACGTGCGCAAGTAAGGTATTTTTAACACTTTCCAACAAAATTGAAAAGTGTTTATGAATTCGGTTTGTCTGTCTACGTTCGGTTTGTGTAACTCGCGTAAATATATTCCGATTTTCATGGAATTGTTATATGTTATTGAGGTTTACTATGGCATGTTCGGTATTGAAAATGAAGTGTATCGTATTTTTAGTTCTTTTACAGGGGCACTCAAAATAATTCCATTCCCTTGCGGGAAATATGGGGAAAAGTCGTTTGCGGTGTATTTTAATGATGTTACCCTATTTCAAACATTTTGAAATTAATATATATGACTGAAGTACACTGCAAGAGACTTACTTTAGAATATGGTGAGCAAAGTATCGTTCATTTACAAGGACACACAAAAGAATTCCGTTACATTACGGTCTATGGGGGGATATCGTTTTCGGTGTACTTTAATTATGTTACCTTTTTTCAAACATATTGAAATTAATATACATCACTAAGGTGCAATAGAAGATACTTATTATTGAATATGGTGAACTTAGCATTCTTCATTCATTTACAGGGGCACACAAAAGAATTCTGATACAGTACTGTATACTGACAATAATTGCTGTAAGTGCGTTTTCAGTTATTGTAAGCGTTTTGAAATTTAACTATTTTTTACCTATAGCTTGGTGTGTATAACTTCTATAGATCCTATACAGGTCAGCACAAAAGATCTCTAGTACATGTCCTTTTATTGACAGGAAATGTTGATTCAATTCAATAATTCAATGCGATTTTCAATTGTGCTACGAGTTTCCTAACTGAATTAAAATTAATTTTAGCATACTGTGTAATATATATACAAATACATAGATCACATACAGGGCTGCACAAAAGACTATTGTTGGTCATTTCTGAAATTATTTACTTAGTCATCATATTTCACCTTTTTAAGCGGTGAAAAGTTTTTTAAAGTATTCTGAATGTGTTGGAAAGTGTTAACATAATCTATGCTTGACGCATGATTTTTCTTTTCCTGTTGGAATTATGTATTAAAAATAAAATGACTTGCAGTTTAAAAACGCACAACACCAACTTCATACCATTCCAAGCAGTAACTGCTTGTAGTCAATGTCTTGTGCTTCGTATTTAGCAAATAAATTTCATATATTATATAACTTTTCCTGTGATACATCATATTTTGATTTATGTCACTTTTATAGAACAAATAATATTAGAAGTCACTTCAATTTGTTATATTAATATACACTGATTCATTATTAGGTGCATTCGTAATTATATAAATACGTAGCACCTATAGTCGCGTCTGATCCGTCCGTCTGTCCGCATATAACAGCGCAAAAACTACCCAACCAAATGGTTTGAAATTTAATATATATAATCGTTGCAAAATTGTGTAGAGCCATTTCAAATTTTATGAAAATCGAATCAAAACTTAAAAAGATATTAATAAAAATATTTATTAAGTAATTTGATTTTTTTTTAAATCGGTACTTCCTTGTTATAGCAGCTTCTGAGGATTAATAGTCAATATATATTGTCAAGTTATCTGACATGTATAACGTTATAGTCATATATGACATTTTATAATCTCTATGACCAAGTTATAGTCATATATGAGGTATTTCTATAACCTCTAGGACCAAATTATAGTCACGTTATTCACTCTATTAAATCCTATCATACGTAATTAATTCAATGATATCCCATGATTGGTAATGATTCTAGGTTGCCTTGGTGATTACGTCCTATTTAAGATGGAGTCTTATTATTTCCGTATTACTGAATTTAAAAACTGAATTTGCATACTAAAATTGTTTAATTACAGCAATCCTATAATCTACCGACAGTTTCTCGGATAGATGTTTCCGGAGAAATAGATACTAAATGAAAAAAAGTCTAAATATGGATTTCAATTTCTGAAATTGTCTAAGCTAGGCTTAAATTCCCCATTTGAATTTTCAGTCAATGTCAACAAAAGATAAAATGTTGCCAACTTAAAATGTACTTATTTTATTACGGAAATTAATCATAGCATAATAACAGGCGATATAATTCATTTCACTGAAATAATAACAGTACGAACGCACCTCATCTGTCACGTTTGACGTACCATTTCAAACTTGTTTGTACTTGAAAAGATGCAGAAATGAGAAATTGTGGAACAATATTTTTTTGTTGAGAAACTTTTATTTTCATAGTTCAGGATTAACTGATGGAAGCATCATCACAGTTAAAAATACTTCTTTCTCTACTCGATCATCTGAGACATCTTGTCATGATTAATGAGGTGGAACGTGTCTTTTCCAACCTAAAAATATGGTTCGTGTGTTGACATGTGCACTTTAGAAGAAACATTGCGGGGCTGAAGTGGTGAAATGTTTTGCCACAATTTCATTTACGCGCAAGATTGCAAATTGCTTGTGATCTTCACTGCAAAAAATAATTGTTGATTTTACAGTATAAAACTGGCACCCCAGCTGCCAGTATTATACCGTAAAATTAACAGTATTAAACAGTAAAATAAACAGTAATACGCTGCCGCGCAAGCAGTAATACGCTACCGCGCAATCAACAATTATTTTTTGCAGTGTTGCTTCGCCTCCTCTCCATCCAAGAAAATAAAATATTCCATAAAAATGTTTTTCACTGGGACATCTTACGTAAGTGTTAATACACTTATGTTCTGATGAAACATTCCTTCCATATGCTGCTCAAGAATACAAAAATATAAGGCTTTTTACACTCTCTTTTTAACACTTTCTTTCCAGCATAGTTGTTAATACTTTCCAACATAGTTGAAAAGTGTTTATGAATTCGGTTCGTCTGGCCATCCGTCTGTCTATAAATGATATGCAAACTATTTTCAATAATAAAAATGTTATAGTAAACATAAATGACATAGATACATTTAGAGCATAATCAAGCATATTTACGAAAGATTGAGCGCGGAAAGATAAACAGTCTAAGAAATGGTGTCATAAACACTTTTTAACACTTTCCAACAAAACAACTTTAGTTCCCTTTTTAGTGTTTAATTCTTATAAATCATTTGAGAAGAATAAATTCCATTTTATTTTATTTTTTAAAAACTTGAAAGAACAAAATAGTTAATTAAAAATACAATAAATTACAATACCTTGTAATTTTATATATCTTTTAATTGCTAAAAGGCGTAAAATAAAAAATTGTAAACAGTATAATGTAAGGAAAGTACATTATCGGGACTTTCCCATAAGTCGCCTCAGTTGAAAGATTTAGGATGGCAAATTTATGACCAGAGACTCGCTGGCGACAATTTTAAGCCATAAAAGTCAAATAAGAAGAACTTTGATTTAAGTTGGTCTGGGAGATAATATCAAAGAACACACACATCGTTCCGAGAAAAAAAACAACACGCTACAGCAACAGCTGATGCATAGCCATTGGTTGGGGTTGGTAAGGAGGAGGTGAAACTGACCCTCTGTTATGCAAATTTCAGTTAAAACGGGAGATCAACTACCCAATGAAAGAAAAGAAGGATGGGCTTAAAGCACTGTCATGCAAATTTTGGGCAGAACAAAGTACGGCCCACCGTGGTCATGAAAAAGCAGTTGTGAAAAAGAATGAAAACAGAACATGACATCGATATCAGAAGCGAAAGTGAGAGGTGAAATAAAATGACGCGATGAATTTTGTGCGGTCCGAAAGAGGAAAATATATGTAAGTGGCAATTCTGATGGTAAGAAAGCAGCGAACCCGAACAACATATATGGAGAGTGGTGAAGTTGCGCTAAGTTTTGTGAAATGAACATTTTCAATAAGTGCAGCACTATTTAGTTAGCGGAAAGTGTGCTCTGATACAAAGAGAAACCTTCTTCAATCAATGTGTATAGGTAAATATGACTCTGACCTAAGTAATTCCCCAGTTTGTTTGATTTTATCAAAATATTATAAGAGAAGCTGGTAGTGTGACCTTAGTCACAAATGGAAGTCAGTATTTTAATTGTAAACAAATAATGTTGTCAAAGATCAATTTAAATATAAATACAAACAAATATAAGTATCCTTTGCAAGGATCAAAGTGTTAATGCCAATATTATAGGAGAAATTTTGTTAGGAAATTAAATCAGATGTGTTCTGATAAATCTTTTTTTTTTTTCTTGAAATAACTGTAAATATTGTAAATAAATAATAGTGTTAATTATTTGGAGTCTTCTCATTTAAATTATCTAGTATGTGTTTGTTTATTTAGATTTCCATTTTAAAAGTCAGCTAGGGGCAAGAATGATCATTCTCAAAAAGGGTAATGGGCTACTACGAAATTACACAACGCGATGGGGGAACATATCCAAAATTTAATCTCTAAGGATTCCTTTTATTATTATTATCTTGGTAAATTAATTTATTCTATTAGCCAACCCCAGAGAAACCTTTATGTATTTAATTCTAAGCTGTAATTTTGATCAACTTGTCCCAGCAAAAGGGTTATGTTGGAATGGGCAGCAATTAGAAGGGAAATTAAAGAATAAAAAAATCTTAAATAAATAATATAACTGAGCCATGCATATTTCTCTTCAACATCTGCAATTCCAATATAATTCACTGGTGCCGTCCAGTTCTTAATTATTGTTAATTGAGTTTTCAATTTTAATGATTAAAAATTGCAACTGGGTTATTGTCAAACATTAAGTTAAATACCTTTAATGTATTCTAAAATACAGGCTCATGTTAAAAGTAATCAATTTCAAATTTTATATTCAAATTGTGGAAATTTACAATCTAGATAGTATATTGCAAAATAATAATTATGAAACTGTTAATTAGAATAATTTCAACTCTTTTATTTTAATGATAAGTTATTGGAAGATTAAATGGAGATTTTCTATTTTGATGGTTTGTTTGACTTCCTCTAAAAGGCTCCACTACCAGCAAGTCGGTGATTTCGTAAATATCAGTATTCAACTTAGAAAAATCAGTATATTCGTAATTGTATGTATATTTTATGTTACTCTTATATGAACTTTGCATTTGATCTTTAACAGTATACTGAAACATTGTGCTAAGAAAGTAAATCATAAAAAAAAAAAAAAAAAAAAAAAAAAAAATCAAATGATAGCGTAAAACGATATGAATAATAAAAAAAATAAAAAGATAAGGATTTATGTAGCAGATAAAATAGTGTATTAGTAGATTGTTAATGCATATATATTTTGATACTGTATACTTTATTGTATAATGCATTTATATTTTGATATCTTTGAAATTTTGCAAATGTTTACACTTGGCTTAATAATATTTTTAGGGGTAAGAATTTCCATGCATTTTTAAAGTTAGATTTAGAATTCAGTATCTAAATAAATTTTAATTATCAAAAAGCTGAATGCCAAAAAAGAATCGTAGAAATCATAGAAATAGCTTGAACTCGAGTTTTTCTGGCGTATTAACGCGAGGGCATATAAAAAAGTTAAATAAAGAAAAGCAAATTGATTCGAGTAACACGATGGCAGATCCATCAGTGGACACAATAATTTCTCTAATCCCGAATTTCGATGGGAAAAAGTTAAGTGATTGCGAGTATTTTCTCAGACAATTTGAGGACTTAACTAAACAAATATTAAAAGACGATGCGAAGCTTACAATTTTGAAAGCAAAATTGTCGGGTACTGCGAGAGAGAAACTCTCACAAAATAAATCGCTTATAGAAGAGAAAAACTATAACGAATTCAAAAAGAAATTGTTAGATTTATTTAAAATCAAGAAATCATTTACGCAGGTACAGACTGAATTTTTCAATCTGAAACAGAAACCGGGACAAGACTTAACAAGTTTTATTAGCGAATTCAAAAACGCAGCGTCTCTTTATATAGAGAAAAGCCATACAGAAGTTGATCCGAACGGAAACGGGAAATTTTTGGACTTAGTAAGATTGACACGATTTTTGGATGCGATTAGACCGGATTTAAGTATGGATTTAAGGAAAACCTTTCCCGATAATTTTGAGGATGCTTGCAAAACAGCAATTAAATTAGAAGAGGCGTACAATAATATAGGGGCAGAACAGGTAAATACTATAACAGCTAACAATGAATCGCAACTTTTTGAGAAGTTATTGAAATTAAATGTAGAAACGGCGGAGCAGATTAATAATTTATCAAAAGAAATAAATAACATAAAATTGGGAACAATCGGAAAAAGAGAGGAAGTCGAAAAATTTTGTAATATCTGCAAGAAGGGGTCACACAATGAGGATAGTTGTTGGTATAATAAAGCTAATAAAAACAACAACCAGAATTATAGGCATAGATTTGTAAACAATAGGGGTAATTACAGAGCAAATTACAAGAATTATAACCAGTATGAAAGACACGATTCTCACAATGCATTTCCGGAGGGTAATATTTACTATAATCATGTACCAAATGCTCAACCTTTTCCACCCCCACCACAACAACATTACAACACGCCGTATACTTATTATCAACCTGACTTTAATAATTATGATGCACAGGGGTATTACACTCAACAGAGAGGAAATTATAGAGGTGCACAGAGGAATAACTATCGCAATAAATATACGGACTCTAGGGAAAACAGAGAAAATCATACGAACAGTAACAAGGATAGTAATCAAAGGGGTAAATTTCAGAGGGGCAATTATAAAAGATACAAGCAGAACAAAGATAAGGATGCGGAAAACTAAATACGAGACTTGTAAATACAGATAAAGAAGACCCGAGCAAGTCTCACGATAGCGGGCATACTTTAAGGGATAAAACTATTGCAAGTGTACAGAACGATACAAATGAACTTCCTCTAATTAAATTTAAAATTAAAGATATTGTAATTAACAGCCTTTGTGACTCAGGCGCACAAGTGAGCTTGATCTCACCGCTTTTGTTTGAAAATTTAAAACAAGCAAATATAAAATTTAAATATTTGGGAAATCAAATTAAGATTCAAACACTTACAAATTCACTGATTACATTCAAACAGTGCATTAGAATGTCATTTAAATTACAGGACACTTTTGTAAAAGGAACTTTTTATGTTACAAATAAAGATTTTGGCCGCAAATATCAATTATTACTAGGGTACGATTTCTTAAAAGAAAATCAAATGGTTCTAGATTTTGAAGAGAAGTATCTTAAATTCAAAGGAAGAAAAATGGCATTAAACATCAAAGATTCGGAGGACACTGGGGAAGTAAATACATTAATTACAGAACAAAACACAAGGACTAAAAAATACAGAAAACCTACAAAGGGGAAAATGTTTGCAAAAACGGTAGGCCATAATATTATAAACCCAGGGGAGGAAAAATTTGTAAAATTAGAATGCCCCATAAAATTAAAGGAAAATCAAACATTTATCCTAGAACCAATACAGCACAAAAATAAAATTTTCTATGAAAGATCTATCCATGACACCCCAAATAACAGAAAAATAAATATTTTAATTAAAAATATTACTAATAACAAGATACATTTAGAAACAGGTATGAACATCGGGCAAATTTTCACTAATTTGGAATACAAACAAGATAAATCTATAGACAATATTGAGCAAGGGAGAATTTTTGAGGTCAATGCATTAAATTTGGAAGATGTACATAAATTAAGAGAGGCAGAGATAAATGAGGAAGATTTTGATCTTAATCATTTACCATCGGATGTACAGGATTCGTTTAAACAAATTCTTTTAAAACATGTACACGCTTTTTCGAAATCCTATCAAACTTTAGGTCAATGCTCACTGGTGACACCAAAGTTTACACTTAACCACGACTATCCTATTCAAACAAAACCCTATAAAGTGCCACAAGCAGTGAAGCAATATGCAAAGACAGAGATAAGAAAATTATTAGAAGCGAAAATCATCGAGGAATCGGACTCTAATTACGCATTTCCTGTCATTTTTGTAAGAAAAAAAGCTGATAGCAAAAACAATCCTAAATTTCGAATGGCGGTAGATTACCGGCTGCTAAATCAGATTTTAGAGCCATATTCCTATCCGATTCCAGATATTAAAGAAATTTTACAGAATATTAGTGGGAAGAAGTACTATATAGTATTGGACTTACACAGTGCTTTCTTCCAAATTAATTTACGACCTGAAGATAGCCAAAAACTATCGTTTATCACAGAAAATGGTAAATTTCGACCTCTGAGACTTGCGTTCGGAACTCGAAATTCGAGCGCCTATTTCGCTGAACTGATAAATAAGGTATTGGGTCATTTTAACAAGCATCAGGTAGCCTACTTTATTGATGATGTTTTAATAGGGGCTGACACTATATCAGAATTATTAAGAATTTTGGAAGAAGTGTTACAGGCGCTAATCCAACATAATCTAACAATTGAGCCATCCAAGATGCAAATATGTAAAGAAAAAATAGAATTTCTTGGTTTTCAAATTCACAAGCACGGCTATTCACCATCCACAAGGAATATAGATAAAATTAAAAGTTTAGTAAGACCTAAAACAAAAAAAGGAGTAAGGTCACTCTTAGGTTTGGCTAACTACTTTAGAACACTTATTCCAAAATATGCGGAAATAGTAAACCCATTAGTTAATCTTACTAAAGATAAAATTAAATTTAAATGGGATGAAAATACTGAAATGGCCTTTAAGAAAATCCAAGATGAAATTATAAACAACCCAACATTACATCCTCCTGATTACACCAAACAATTTACTTTAATCACAGACGGCTCAAAAATTGCAATTTCAGCGGTACTGGCGCAGGAAATTGAAGGAAAATTACAACCTATTGAATTTTTTGGGAGAAAATTACGGGAACCGGAAAAGAATTACCCGAGCTTGAAATTCGAATTATTAGCGGTTCATGAAGCGGTGTTACACTTCAGAACTATGTTGGAAGGCAGACACTTCAAGATTCTCACCGATTCCAAGGCTCTCACGGAAAATTTACATCTAGAGAATCAGTCCGATTTGGTTAAAAGATGGGTGATAAATCTCAGCGATTTCTCTTATGAATTCGATCACATTAAAGGGGACACCAACCCAGCGGACTATATTTCGCGAAATATAAATAATATTATTACGGATACAAATTTACACAATAATTTATTTTCCGTTAATCCCGCATTATCTAATGAGAATATTAAACAACATCAATATTCAGACGAGAAATTAAGCAAAATAATTCAGAAAATAGAACAAGGTAAAGAAAACAGAAATACCAAAAGGTATACTTTAAATGAAGAGAAGATGCTAATTTTAAAACCGGGGAAACAGAAAACAGAACTAATTATAGCGCCGGATGCTTTAAAGATTGCTTTGATGGAAGAAGTGCACAAACCGCATTTTGGTTTTGACAAAACCTATGAAGCCATGAAAAGTAGAATATTTTGGCACGGGATGTATACAGATATTCGAACTTATTGTGCCAATTGTGTACCATGTAACACCGCAAAGCCACATAAAAAAATGAAAGTTCCTATTCAAAAAATGGTTAAGGACCATGAGATAGGGAGTGTATTACATGCGGATATCGTCGGAAAGCTTCCACTTACACTTCGCAAGAATAAATTTATTCTCACGATTATGGATTCTACTTCAAGATTCCTAGAAGCCATACCTATTCGCAATGTCGAGTCCCAGACTATTCTCAATGTCTTTAATAAATACTTCAGTTATTTTGGATTGCCAAAACAGTTAAAATTAGATAATGGGCCATATTTTAGGGGAGCGGTATTCAAAGAGTACATGCGTGCTCTAAACATTGAAATTCGCTTCAGTTCAGTTTACAGAGCCCAAGGAAATGGACTGATAGAAGTCGTGAATCGAATACTGAAAGGATCACTGACAGCCATGGCACAAAGTTCCTTACAATGGGACATTCGCCTAGAGTTTTTCAAACTCCAATACAATATGGCGAGGCACAGAGCGACGGGATTTTCACCCGCCTTCCTTTTTTTTGGAAGAAATTTACGCACTCCTTTTACTGCACACATGCCAACAGAACAAATTCACACTCAGACATATGTCAAAAACCGAATGGACCACATGCAGGAGGTTAGACTGCAAGCGTTGGCACAGCAGGAGAAAATGATGGCTGAATATGTGACAGAGGAAGACCTTGATAAAATAAAAACACTTGAACTAGGACAACAAGTTTACCTTAAGTCCATTAACCCTACTGTTTTACAAAAAAAATTTGAAGGCCCATTTAAGGTGGTTCGAAAAGTGCGAAATAACAATTACATTTTACAAGATGTAACGGAAGAAAGTAAAGGAACTATAAAAAGACACATTGACAGACTCTGGGCACCAAAGCATGCTGACAGGTGCAAAACAGAGGAGTCAAGCTCATCGGAGGAAGAATAGTGGGAATAAAATACCATTAAAAAGGGGTAGTAAGATGTTACGGTTACAGAAAGACTTATAGCTTAAACAGTTTATGTAAAAAAATTTTTAGTTGCGGTTTGCAGAATTCTACTAACTGTCAAATTTAAATATTCTCTAAACAGCGATGGCATACTCAACTAGGGTTGAAAAAAAAAATAAAAATAAATAAATAAATAAGTACAATAAAATAACATAAAATAAGATATCCCTGGCACATTTTTCAAATTTTGATAAGAAATAATTTCATAGTAAAAGCGACCCAAGGTATCACAAACAATAATAAAAAAAAAAAAAAAGAAAATCACATAATCAATTGAATAAATATTTGGATAAAGACAAATAAGCAAGTAAAAAATAAGCAATCCCTAGGCTAGGTTACGCAGGGCAATAAAATATCTGAGGCGGTGTGAAAGATTTTGGTGACGTACCAGGTAGGCGCGGAGTGGGGATTTGTTTATCAACAAACATCCCCAGTTGCCATGTCAACAAGCATTGCTGACAACTTCGCGGAAGGAAGGGTCAGTCAAGATAAAAATAAATAAATAAAAATAGATAAATGAGGGTATCACTTACTCTGATGTTGTCTTCTTCGCGAGGGTGCACTCTTTGGGTGTGTGTCTATTCCTTGGGGGATAATCCAGGCGTCCCTGACACACACCAATTTTTTCCATATTACACGAAAATAAATAAATAAATAAATAACATTCACAAACACACACCGGGGGGCAGTTTTCCATATGCATCCCCCGGTCTTTTCCTGTTGACACTGATACATTTTTCCTCCAGGGGCGTGAAACGGTAGCAGTTGGTTCCTAGCTCATCCGCTTGGTCAGGTTGGCAGGGGCCACATCATAAAAAGGAAAAAAAAACGAAATCAGTAAACAGATAAACAAATATCGAACATTCGTTTTTTCATGGTATCATTTTGTTTTAATTTCGTGTTTATTTTGGAAAATTTAGATAACGATTTTAAACTCTTAGAGAACGATAAAATAATAATAATAATAATAATAATAATAATAAGACGAAAGGAAATAATTCAGTTAATTAATTAAGTGATAATGATAATAATGACAGAATTTATTTTCTTGTTTCTATAAATTAAGGCTCACTTTTCAAAAGACTGCATGAAATTGGGAAATGAATCGGTCAAAAGATCATTTCATTCACATTTGCATGGTAAAGCCAGGCCGTTTAATTAAAAAAAAAAAAAAAAAAAAAAAAAAAAAAAAAAAAAAAAATTAATTAATTAATTAAGTTACATTATTTTTTTTTAGTTTAACTAAACAATTTGGATTTAACATTTAAGCTCATTAACTAATTCGTTAAGCTGAGTTTAAAAAAAAAAATAAAAATAAAAATTAATAATAATGAATAATAAGGTATATATACATATAATTCCAGCTGTGTAAAATTTTTTAATTACTAGGATGCTAATTGCATATTAAGTTCCAACACTAATTGGAAATTTTTGCGGGCAAAAGTTTCTTAACTGCAGTAATTGGTGGCGGGCAATTAATATGTAATTAAAAACAATAATAATAAATCAATAAATAAGTAAAAATTTTTTTTTTCCATTTAAGTTAGGTTAAATGTTCTAAGATGTTATTTATTAATAAGTAGATCGGTAGTAAAAAAAAAAAAAAAAAAAAAAAAAGGAAAGAAATAAGAATACGAAAAAAAATAATAAGAATAATAATATTAATAATTATTATAATGATTAATAAATAAATAAATAAATTTTATCGGTTTTAACATATTTAAACATTTTTTTTTTTTAAATAAGCATTTGGAGATAATCTTAAAAGTTGTCAATGATTCAGAGGCTTTTAAGTACTATGCATTTCAACGTGGGCTGCTCATCTAAAGGGGAAACGAAATTGATAAGATTCCCATATGCATATTTATGAAATTAATTTGATAACGGATTTTACGAAATAAATGTATGGCATTCCGGTAGTGGACATATACCATTTAATAATCATTTAGCGTGGAGATGACTTAGTTCACACGATCTTGTACGTTTGAAGTCATTTTTTTTTCCCTCCTTCTCGCTAAGTGTTTGTAATTATAAGGCCGTGATTAGATGATAATAAACTTTCAAGGATATTTGTTTTATATAAAGATGGTAATTTGGTAACATATTTAACGGGAAATGGATTTTTGTCTTAATATTAAATTGCATGAAAGACCACGTGCATGTTATTTGGTTGATCTCAATTTACGGGTCAAGACGAAGGGTAGTTTAAACAATTGGCTTATAGTCATAATTAAGCTTTTAATATATATCAAAAAATTTATATATATAGATATAAATATCATTAAATAAATAAATAATGAGAAAAATAACTCGTAAACTTACATCATAATTCACAGCCATACTCCATGTGACGGGCCAAATCAGCAAGGTACATCTGGGGTGAGTTGAGGTGTTATGCATACCGAAGGATCGCAAACGCTATTCACCTGCAGGGTTGAAAAAAAAAAAAAAAGGGTGCGTTCAGGTGGCGTGTTAGAAACGCATTATCCCAGGTAAAGAAGCATTTAGGTGTTGAACCGGTCGTGGTATGGGATTAGGCCAGCATTTTCAGGTGTACGAGGAAGGAGTGAATCACCCGTTCAGTAGGGCTACATGATTGACAGAAACGGGGTGAGTGTTTGACCTGAGGTCACCCAGCTTTCCGATTCTTATCATTGAGTAGAAGTTTTTTTTTTTTCTTCTTTCTGTCGGGCAGAAAAAAATGAACAGTGACAGAACGGGGAGTTATTATTTTCAACAGGTTAGAAGTAACATGAGAATTTTTACGCTTAGGCGTTTAAAAAAAAAAAAAAAAAAAAAAAAAAAAAGAAAAAGAAAAGGAAATAGAGAAATAAATAAAAAAAAAATAAAATACGAAAGAAGGGAAAATTATTAAAGAAAAATTTCATTTTTTTTTTCTTTTTATTCATTCTTTGTTGTTTAATAATTCGAAAGAATTGTATGTATATAATAAAATTACAACAATCATATGAATGGACAATACAAATGGTAACTGAATTAATCCATAAAATTGGGTCAAGTAGTAGATGAATATCATAAAGTTACAACATCATGAATGTGTCATGTTTTCAGATTGCTAGGACTGTTTTTGTGTCCATCTAAAATATTTGTCTGTTTGCATTTATTACTTAGATATAGTGCTGAATTCATTCCTTAATATGTGTAAATATTGTAAAGTGGAAGACATGCCATTTCATCGAACTCAGAAGAGTATTGCTATATATATATATATATATATATGTATGTATAGATATACATTTGTTCCTTTTGGTTTGTTTTGGCCTAATTTTGGTTTCAATTTTAGTAGCACTAGATATAATTAAATAATTTGAAAAAAAAAAAAAAAAAAAAAATCTGAGAATGTGGAGGTACAGTTTTATATTGGATTAAACTCTTTGCTCTATATAAATATGTATATACATATACATATTTTGAATGTATACTCATTATCATAATTTTTCTCTCAGGTATCTTACATATTCAGTTATGTATGTGTAATTGTAAGATTTTGCCTGAATTGGGTTTTATATATTGTATGATGCATGTATTGTGTTAAAAATAATTATCAAGAATCATTGTAAAGTTGAATACTGATCCTTACATATCACAGTGTATTATATCTTTTTGTTTTGTATGGTCTGTTTGGCTATTTAGATATTTTGAATTTGGTGAGTGCTCTATCTTAGACACACCGGTTATATTTAACCACAAAATTTAAAATTTTTGTACTAATGATAATATTTTATCTCTAAATTGTTTGGGAATACTTAGGAAATGTGTACATATATGAACTGTTCTTTATTAAAGTCACACAAGTAATTTACAAATGAACATTTTCCTCTGCATGAACTTTAGTCTACAATATGATTCTGTATAGATGAACGTGGACTGATATCATCTATGTGATCTATAGATTATCTGCAATGGTGATGGACTTCTTGGGTATGCAATGCTAAAGAAAACTGGACGTTTTCTTTCTTTTAGTACGGGGGGAAAGATAATGTAAGGAAAGTACATTATCGGGACTTTCCCATAAGTCGCCTCAGTTGAAAGATTTAGGATGGCAAATTTATGACCAGAGACTCGCTGGCGACAATTTTAAGCCATAAAAGTCAAATAAGAAGAACTTTGATTTAAGTTGGTCTGGGAGATAATATCAAAGAACACACACATCGTTCCGAGAAAAAAAACAACACGCTACAGCAACAGCTGATGCATAGCCATTGGTTGGGGTTGGTAAGGAGGAGGTGAAACTGACCCTCTGTTATGCAAATTTCAGTTAAAACGGGAGATCAACTACCCAATGAAAGAAAAGAAGGATGGGCTTAAAGCACTGTCATGCAAATTTTGGGCAGAACAAAGTACGGCCTACCGTGGTCATGAAAAAGCAGTTGTGAAAAAGAATGAAAACAGAACATGACATCGATATCAGAAGCGAAAGTGAGAGGTGAAATAAAATGACGCGATGAATTTTGTGCGGTCCGAAAGAGGAAAATATATGTAAGTGGCAATTCTGATGGTAAGAAAGCAGCGAACCCGAACAACATATATGGAGAGTGGTGAAGTTGCGCTAAGTTTTGTGAAATGAACATTTTCAATAAGTGCAGCACTATTTAGTTAGCGGAAAGTGTGCTCTGATACAAAGAGAAACCTTCTTCAATCAATGTGTATAGGTAAATATGACTCTGACCTAAGTAATTCCCCAGTTTGTTTGATTTTATCAAAATATTATAAGAGAAGCTGGTAGTGTGACCTTAGTCACAAATGGAAGTCAGTATTTTAATTGTAAACAAATAATGTTGTCAAAGATCAATTTAAATATAAATACAAACAAATATAAGTATCCTTTGCAAGGATCAAAGTGTTAATGCCAATATTATAGGAGAAATTTTGTTAGGAAATTAAATCAGATGTGTTCTGATAAATCTTTTTTTTTTTTCTTGAAATAACTGTAAATATTGTAAATAAATAATAGTGTTAATTATTTGGAGTCTTCTCATTTAAATTATCTAGTATGTGTTTGTTTATTTAGATTTCCATTTTAAAAGTCAGCTAGGGGCAAGAATGATCATTCTCAAAAAGGGTAATGGGCTACTACGAAATTACACAACGCGATGGGGGAACATATCCAAAATTTAATCTCTAAGGATTCCTTTTATTATTATTATCTTGGTAAATTAATTTATTCTATTAGCCAACCCCAGAGAAACCTTTATGTATTTAATTCTAAGCTGTAATTTTGATCAACTTGTCCCAGCAAAAGGGTTATGTTGGAATGGGCAGCAATTAGAAGGGAAATTAAAGAATAAAAAAATCTTAAATAAATAATATAACTGAGCCATGCATATTTCTCTTCAACACAGTAAAAGAAGTTTTATTAGACTGTTGACATGTTTCAGCTCAATCTGAGCCATTATCAAAACAAATAAGAATATTCTATAATTGCACGGTCTATGAATTCTATAGCTTCATAGACCGTGCAATTATAGAATATACTTATTTGTTTTGATGATGGCTCAGATTAAGTTTAAACATGTCAACAGTCCAATAAGCCTACTTTACTGTTTATTATCTTTTTTATTTTACGCCTTTTAACAACTAAAAGAAGTAAATTGTTAATTAAATTTGAAAATCCAGTAATGGGCAACTTTTCTCCCTAGTCCCCTCCATTGCAGGCACCCATGTCATGATATCCGGCTCCGGATATAATACTTCATTTTCTGTCAGTAAGAGACCTCAAATGCTTTTAATTTGTCGGAAGAGACAGTTACACTGCTTCTGAACGCAATAACGAATGCGTGAAAACATCAAAATGTCGTGTGCATCAAAATGTGCGTGTGTCAATGCGCGAGCCTGGGTCTATATGCGTGTGTGTATAATCACGATGTCATTAAAGACCCACCAAGTCCTCACGAAATTTCTCGAAAGTTAATGTTTTCGGTCGTGGTTCTGAATATGGACAATAAAACATAACATTGTGAAATCCCACAATGTTACGGTCTATTCAAAAATATAAATTGAGTTTACACAACCTATGACACTGCTGTTGTAATGCTCCAGGCCTTGAATGAAATCTCGGCACCCTCTCTTGTCCTCTCGACTGACCCATCCCTTCCTGTGCAATGCTTGACCGCTTCGTTTCGCATCTTGGCCGTGTTTAAAAGGGGCGTTGCTCAGTCCATGCGTACGTATTGTCCCATTCAAAAAATGTTTCTACGATCACAAGAAAATTCTTCAATGAGAGCAGGTGGATGGCGTGCGAGAGATACTGAAGCGTATCTTGAGACAGACAGGTGTGTTGTCTTTCAAGGTGCTTTAAGAATGAATTTTTGATACGCAAGATGATAATGATGATCTACCCTGAAAACAGTTATATAATAAAGCAGGAAAAACCTTCGAGTAGGTTTAATTTTTAAACTACATTGATATGTTAAAATAGATAATGAAATCTCATCACTTCATTCATATAGTTTTCATATTAATATGAATCATGTTCTAATCATAGAGATTATGTAGGGGAAGATCGGGTGGGTAGCCCCGGAGATTTGGATAAATTGCAAATAAAAAACAAATGTATGAAATTTCTGTCTTTATTTTATACTTAAAATTACGAACTTCTTTAATGATTTTAATTAAACATTGCTAATAATATCGAATTATTTAACGAAATATACTGAAAATAGTTTGGCTTTATTTTTTGGCGTCGCAAGAAACGGCGGGTAGCCCCGGACATATTAATCAATGGTGTCCCAACCGTTCTTTGGCCTTACAAACATCACAATTATAATAAAAATCCGATGCATCTATATAAACACAATCTTCATGGGCCCAGTCTTTGCATTCCTGGCACTGAATTCAGTCTTCTTCAAATGTTTCTCCGCATATGATGCATTCTGCCTCGTTTTTTCGCAAATTTATTGACGAGAACAAAACACTCACTCACGACTAGCTTACTCGGCGTCCACGTCGCAATTAAACTGTATTTGTTTCGACTCTAGAGGGCGTTCATTTACAATAACTCTTTATTTACGAAACGCTTTGAATTTCTTAGAAATTGAAATGTCCGCGGTTACCCGACTTTCCCCTAATGAAATTGAGAAAAGATAATTTGAAGCAGATAAATGAAGAAATTTAACCCCCACACAAATATTTTTTGTTTAACAAATTTTGAAAATGGTTTCATATTGAAACTACTTCAAAGCTAAAGCACAGACTCCAGAATTATAGTTATTTACCAAAGATCATTAGAAGTGCAAGAGCAGAAGTGCAAGCATGCTACGTCTTTTCATTTCTGGATCTTGTATTATACTGTACAAATGTATTATTATTATTGTTATTTTATTTATTTATTTATTTTGCATGCGATCGCAAGCCATTGGATGGCGACCTGAATGGATGATACTACATCTGGAACTGCACTAGACCATAAATTTTTGAATCTAACAAAAAATTAAATAAAATAAAAATGACGTAAATTACATGAATTTTTAAAAAATCTGTTTTTGTCGAAAGTTTTAGCATCTGATTACTCCATCTGTTTCAAACTGCCAACTGGAAAAAGGAAAAAATAATTACTTGTCTTTGATCGCTGAGGATTTTGACTTATTAAAGTAATATTCGCTTAATATGGGTTATTTGCCTTTATTAAACATTTCTACGTTTATTATTTTTAAAAAATTGTGAAGAAATCATATTTTGAAAATCAAAATACCCAATTAATGTTTGAAAAAGTCATAAATTAGACCAAAGTTAATGTGTCAACGTTCGAGCATTTGAATCTCGGTATTGGTGCCGAATTTCATTTATGCGAGTTCCTATACATTTTGTAGCGACTTAAGGGTAAATAAAGTGGCATCGACGAGTCGATCAATGTTTGCTAACTTATAAAATAATAACAAACAACTTATTGAAAATAAGTAAAGTCTTTGGTTTTCACTATTTCAGATGTTCTCAGAGATCTGGGTTACAAAAGGACATTTTATACAATCGTAAATGAGAAAATTCCGTTGGACAAATGTTCATAAGATGATTAACCGAACAATCAGTTAACAGGAGAGCTTAGAGCTCCTCGATAAATTAGCGTTCAGCATCGGGACAAGCTGTAAAATAACAGAGTCAGTCAGCAAGACCGCTCCAAAAATTGCTCCCCGTTCAGTCCCATTGTTTTAGGATTTGGTCATTTTAAACTGTCTTCCTGGTTAGTTTTTAGTCCGACGACCAAACTTTGTTCCTAAGTAGGTAGGGTGCTATCTACTAACTACCTTTGAAGCGATCATGGGATGTTCAACCTCTCACTTATTTGTATGGGATCTCTTTACTGCATACCTCTGCAGCCATCATAAGCCTGGCTTGCGTGTCACATCTTTAGTGGGCCTTCTCCTTTATTAAGCCACTATTCAGCTGTTCACGTGGTAACTTGGCAGGTCCACACTCCGATTTCTCTCTTTTAGAGAAAGGCACAAGGTGCTAAATTGTACAGGATAAGCTGATATAGTATTGAGTCTTCAGGAAGACAGTAAAGCCCTGTATCGGTTCGGGTAATATGCGTTTAGCTAAATTCCACCTAACCCCTTGTTAGTATTGAGATGGGCTGACACTAATTTATTTTAATGTGGCTCGGGTTGACTCTTAATTGTTTCGAGTTCGAGTTGGGTTTTGAGACTTGGGGTTCAATATGTACATATGATTTTTCACCTGTAACTAAAGAAAAAACAAAAAAACACTTAGCTTTGATTAGAAAACGGTACCATTTTTATAATTCGAATTTTTTAGATGCATCATAAAAGTATTACATTATAAAATTAAATTATTAAAACGTATAAATATATAATTTAGGTTTATGTCTGTGCCTGTTTTTTTCGTCTGTACTTAGAAAAAAAAATTCGTATTGCGATAATTTAAATCTTATTGCTTATGATAAGCTATAGCTTCAGTGCACTTTAACAAGTCTAAAAATGCACTCCTTTAAAGTCGTTATGCCTTTACAAATTTAACAAAATTTTATAAATGTCGATATCGTACTTAAAAATACTATTTGATTAAAATTATTTCTGCAAGAACTTTACACTTTTTCTGAAAGCGTTAAAGATGCTAAGAATAATTATTACTTAACTAAAATGTTTTCCCCCCTTTTTTATTACAATTAAATGGTATTATGCAATTTTCTAACTTTCTGAAATAACTTCATAAAGATTAATATTGATCATACATTTTGACTTACATTGAAGTGGGTGTTTGAAATGCATTGTCAAACACCCACTATGCATAATCAACGGCTATTTCCAAAATTAATTATTAATTATATTCATACGCATGTATCTTAAAAAAATGTTTTGAATGTTTTATTAAGATAAATGATTTAGGGAAAATGGGTTTAACTTCCGTTAATTCGTACATAATTTTTGAAATTCTCATCATTTATTCATTGTTGTTTCTATTCGAGAATATCAAAATTACTTTTCTCATCGTGTTGGCACCAGGGCCGTAACTAGTCGAGAAAATCAGTGGGGGCTTTGAAATTTTTTCATTGGGCTGATTCACAGCTTGGCTTTTCCCCTCTATTTTAATGATATATAAATATAGACAGAAGCTTAAAGCAAGGCCCCACTGTCATAAAACTTTAAGTTTTAAAATTCTTAAATGTAGTAAATGTTGTTATTCGTATTAAAAAATTATGAAGTTTCTAGGAGGGGGTCAGCCCACTCTGCCCACGTCTGGTTGCGTCCCTGATTGACACTATAGCTTTGTTAATAGATTTATTTGTTTGAATAAGGAACGCAAACAGGTTAACAGGTTCATCTCAGTGAATGTTCCAGGTCAATTGCGTCGTGCAACTTATTAAATTGGACGCAGTGAAGTGTATATTCCAAGTTGCCCTCGTATATCAACATGACAAGCACCTGTCACTTTCAAAGAGACTGGCCAAAGCATCATTCACACAGCGGTCAAGAGGCAAGCCACAAGTTTTCATGAATGGAGAAACATTCCGAAAGTAAGAACAATGCAACATTGGACCACCCTCTTTCATTTTGTTACCTTCAAGGTGTGGAACAAGAAGTCATGCGTTGAGTTAAGGATGAGTGAGCAGGGATGATGGAGAAACGACTTGGAATCTATTAATAAACTCTTCAGAGAAGTCCCTCGGATAATTACTGTGTTTTTTTGCAGCGGTTAACTAATAAAAGACACTTCAATGGACGAGCTGTTATCAAAATGATAAGACACTTTGGTGTGAAGTTTCAACATCGATACATGTGTACTCATTTTTTTTTATTTTATGTATCGTAATTATTGTTTTATTTTTTATAATGTAAGGCAGCTTATGAAATCGAAAATGTCAATTTAACGCGTAGCATTCTAAGAATTTCGACAGAACTTGGATCTGAAAATATATGTAATTATATATGATATTCTTCTTTTTGCTGTTCATGTTGTATTAAGTTATTTTTTTATTTATTTTTCTATATATATACAGACACATGATATTTGAGCACTGAGATCATAAAATGAAGTCGGTTTAGTGACAGAAGACATATTTTTCATTTTTCATTGTGATTGGTTTATTTTTGAAGCCTCATGGAAAGAATCTTTAAAAGTTCTAACTCATATATTCCAAATCAAGTGAAGAAATTAAAATGCTCTATCTGAATTAGCTACCTGCAAACAGTTCGGAATATTTTTTGTCTGGAGATGAATATATATATCAATTTGCAATACTTTGGTTCTCTAGAATAAAGGTTTTTTTTCATTAACTTTCTTTATATAGCAGTGGTTTCCAACTTTTTTGGGCATGCTCCACATATCCACCGCTAAAATTATGATGATATTTTAAGTCCGTATAATCTGATGAAATTTTGGAGTGCAGAAATTCACTAAGAAATGGCATTTGCTTTGCCCTTAGATAATGTAATGCCTTTATTTGCATATCCGAAGCTATCCGACCAATTTTGCTTGGACAAAGTTAAATAAGCTAGCTTTTTATTCATTCCCTATAAAAAATTTAAAAAAAAAATCGGGCATGTCATGAAGTTAAGAGTGTGAAATAATTTTGAGTACAAGTATATCTTAAATAATCAAAATATTTTTCTGTGTATTTTTTTAATTATTTTTTTTTATTTTACGTTAATAAATTTACAATTTGTTAAAGCACTGATTAATTTGATATTTCTTACAGTCAGTAAAACATCCTCTGCGGACAAGAACAGAAAAAGAAAAAAAAGAAAAGAGAGAGCGAGAACATAATGAAAATGATTCTACACAAATTATATTGCCAATTGATCTGCGAACTAGAACAAAAAAAAAAAAAAAAAAAAAAAAAAGTAAGTAAGAAAGAGAGAAAGAAAGAGAGAGAGAAAAAATAATGAAAATGATTCTACACAAATGATATTGCCAATTGATTTGCGGACTAGAACAGAAAAGAAAGAGAGCGAGAGAGAGAAAATAATGAAAATGATTCTACACAAATGATATTGCCAATTGCAAAATGATACTGCCAATTGATCTACGGACTAGAACAGAAAAAAAAGAAAGAAAAAAGAGCGTCACATTTAAGTGTCTAACATCAAGTTTTACTTTTATTAAAGCCATATTTGAGATACTATAAATTTTCTGCAAGAACGTGTAATGAATACAACACAGCTGTAGAAAACAAAATTCATTTCCTATCTTATATACCATCGATAGAAACGAAATTCCTAAATTGTCCCTCATATCATAGTGGGAAAGTGTTGAAAATCCAATTTCACTTAACAGGATATTATGTTACACGAATAATAGAATAAAGATATATTAAATAATTTGCTTGTGAAAGATATTCAGTGGTTTGGAAAGGAACACATAATATAATCCCCTAATTACTTCAGAAAGTTGAATTATGGAGTTGATAAAACATCATGGCCTGGTGAATATTTTATTAAATTGTTTATGTTCCAATATTTAATGGAACTGTCAACGAAAAATAGTGCAAATACTGTAAATGGAATGGTTGTAAATATTGTATGAAACTGTGGAATATGTAGTCTCCATACAAACATGTAATTACTTTTGTTGTATTTAAATGTAACTTTTTATTATGAGAAAAAAAAAAAAAAATTGAAATAAGATAAAGATAAATTTGTTGTGTTGGTTTCTGTAAAAAATCTCTCTTTTTTTTTTAACAAATAAGTAATCAGTTATTCCAGTTTAAAAATATCTGTATTTATTTTAAAATGTTGCGAAGAAACACCCACATATTAATTGGTGACCCAATATTAGTTTTTATAAATAAAATTGTCTTGGCTGAAGAACAAGACGCTTCTGTTTCAAAGTCAAGTACTGTTATATATTGTAATTATTAATATTGTGTGGCAACATATCATTTATGACTGATAGATGGCAACACTGTGTGTTGTTGATCTCTGATGTTGTATGATTTGCTAGCTGAAGCTAAGCAGCATCTTGAAGTTATGTTATGTTAAATAAATAAATGTTTAATAAAGTAAGTGTTACTTTAAAAATAAAACATGGTGTAGTCTAAAGTTAAACGAACCGTGGATAATTGAAGAAAGTAAAGTAAAGCATGGCAAATGAATATTGTCGACCACCGGTAGGCTTAAGCCTAGAAGGCAACGTGGCTGAGAACTGGAGAAAGTTCAAACAAATTTTCACTATTTATATGAAAGCTTCGGGTCAAGGTGAAAAGAAATCTGACGTGAGAGTTTCCATACTACTGAATGCAGTGGGTGAAGAAGCCATAGAACTTTTCAACACATTCGAACTGTCAGATGATGACAGAAATAATTATGACACAGTCTTAGAAGCCTTTGAAAGGCATCTCAGTCCGAAAACAAATGTTGTTGTCGAACGATTTGTGTTCAGTAACCGCGTTCAAGACAGCCATGAAAGTTTTGATACATTTTTTACTGACTTAAAAAAGTTAGTGAGGTCATGTGAGTTTGGTGTACAAACTGACAGTGTTGTGAGAGATGGGATTGTTCTCGGAATCACCGACACCGGATTGCAAGAAAGATTATTACGTGAAGGTGGTGATTTGTCTCTAGCTAGAGCTGCAGAAATCTGTAAGGCTGCAGAACTTGGGAAAAAACAAGCCCAGGCTGTACAAACTAAAAATGTAGATGCCGTTGCCAAGAAACAATCACCCTCTTACATAAAAAATCGGTTGTCTTCCTTCAAGAAATCTGGAGGTGAGAGTGCTTCACAGTATAGTACTCATCACAAAATACTCAGAATACTGTTTATTTATGTAAAAAGTGTAACAGGAAACACAAACGATCAGATTGCCTAGCTTTTGGCAAGCAGTGTTTTAAATGTCACCAAATTAATAATTTTTCTTCCGTGTGTAAAATGCGTTACATTCAAGATGTAACTTATAGTGAAAATAAAGAGGAAGAACAGTATTTTTCTTGTTCTGATTTCCATAATGATTTTTTATCGACTCTGTAAGTATTCTTGAGGTAGGTAAAGTGACTGTAACAAATGAATGGACTAAGAATGTATATATATGTGGTCATACTATTAATTTCAAATTAGATACTGGTGCACAAATTAGTATTTTACGGTTACATGTTTTTTCTGTTTTAAATAATAGACTTAAACTTGGTGATACAAATATAATATTGGAAGCTTATGGTGGCTCTAAAATTAAACCTACAGGTATAATTAATTTAATGTGTAATGTTGATAATAAGCAGGCTAATGTGAATTTTGTTATTATTGATAATATTCAAGCAAAGCCTATACTTGGGTTAGAAGCGTGTGTTAAACTAAATCTTTTAAAATGTGTTGATAATGTATCTATAAATATGAATGTAACTAAGTTTATTGAGAATAATACGGAAGTATTTACAGGGGTCGGGAAATTTAAAGGGAAGTATGCTATTAAAATGGAAAAAAATTCCATACCTATTGCTCGACCGCCTAGACGGATCCCAGTTAGCTTACGTCCTAAATTACAAGAAAAACTAGAAAAGCTAGAAAATCAGGGAATTATTGCCAAAGTTGATAGTCCACAGGGTTGGGTGAGTAATTTAGTTGTGGTAGAAAAACCTGATAGCTCAATCAGGCTCTGTTTAGACCCCCAAGATCTAAATAAAGCAATAATTAGAGATCATGTTCTAATACCTAAGGTTGAGGAGCTTGTTTCCAAATTATGTAACAAAACAGTATTTACAGTACTAGATCTTAAAGATGGTTTTTTTCAAATTGAATTAGATGAGGAAAGCACCGATTTGTGTACTTTTAGTACCCCATTTGGGTGTTATAAATTTTTGAAACTTCCAATGGGATTATCGTGCGCACCTAAAATATTTCAGAAAAGAAATGAGGCAAATTTTGGGGATATTGAAGGGGTTTTAATTTATTTTGATGATCTTCTGATTGCAGCAGATACTCCAGAACAACACGATGAAATTCTGGCTAAAGTCGTTAAAAGAGCTAAAGAGTTGAAAGTAAAATTCAATAAAGGTAAAATACAACTTAAGGTACCTGAAGTTAAATATTTAAGGTATGTGTTTAATTCTAAGGGTATGAAACCTGATCCTGACTATGTCCAAGCAATAATTGATATGCCTGAACCTACAAATAAAACTGAACTTCAAAGGATATTGGGTATGATCAATTATCACAGACAGTTTATACCCCAGGCATCCACAGCATCTGCTCCTTTAAGAGAGCTTCTAAAAAAATGTAACTTGGCATTGGATGCCTGTGCACACAAATGTTCTTACAGCATTAAAGAGTAAAATTGCAAATGCGCTTGTATTAGGAGTATTCAACAGTTCTAAACCTGTAGTGATACAGGCAGATAGTTCGAAAGATGGGTTGGTTGTTGCATGTTGCAAGGTGGGAAGCCAGTTGCATTTGCTTCTCGCAGTTTCACAGATACAGAAAAGGGATATGCTCAAATTGAAAAGGAATTTTTAAGTATTGTCTTTGTTACAACCAAATTTCATTATTTTATTTATGGTAGACAAGTTGAAGTGCTAACTGGTCACAAGCCATTAGTTTCTGTAATGAATAAAAGTGTAGGCAGTGTTGTGTCCCCTAGGTTGCAACGGATGAAAATAAAACTTTTGAAATATCAACTAAATCTTAAATATTCACCTGGTAAGTACATGTATGTAGCTGACTTATTGTCAAGATCATTTATTGTAAAACCCATGAAAGATGATGTGGAAATGACGGAAATGGTTCATAGCTTTGCTAAACATTTGCAAATTAGCGAGTTTAGAAAAAATGAATTTAGGGAGGCAACACTTTCTGATGTTGGTCTTGCACATGTTTTGAAATTTTGTGATGAAGGGTGGCCTACCAATAGTAAAAATATCCCAACTGAAGCTCAGGAATATTTTAAATATAGGGACAATATATATATATATAGAAGAAGGATATTTTAAAATGACAGAGTCATAGTACCAATAAGTTTAAGAGCAGAAATGTTAAAATTACTTCATGGGACTCACTGTGGAATGGAAAAAGGCTAAGGCTAGGGCCAGACAGGTTTTATTTTGGCCGGGGATAACAAAAGATATTGAAGATATAGTTTCCAGATGTAAAATATGTGAGAGATACAGGCCCAGAAACATGTAGGAGCCTTTGATACTTCATGAAATCCCAAACTTACCTTAGGAAAAAATCGGGATAGATATTTGTGAGCATGGGGGCTACAGTTTTCTTGTTATTGGTTGCTATTTATCCAAATGGTTAGACATAATAAAGTTATTTAACAAAACAACAGATGAAATAATACCAAAACTAAAGGCAGTTTTTTCCAATCATGGCATACCTAAAAATATTGTTTGTGATAACATGCCATTTGACAGTGGTAAATTTAATGAATTTTCTAGAAAATGGGGATTTGAACTCTCACACAGTAGTACCAGATATCCAAGATCAAATGGATTTGCAGAAAAAATGGTGGGTATTGCCAAGGGTATTCTTCGTAAATCTGGCACTGAAACGGATAAAATTAATGAAGCATTGCTTGAACATAGAAATTCACCTATCAGTGGAATGAATGTTTCTCCTGCTCAGATACTTATGAGCAGATGTCTTCGAACTAAATTACCTGCAACAGTTTCTATTTTGCAACCAAAAATAATACAATTTAAGGACGCATTAAAGATAAAAAAGGATAAGAGTAAATTTTACTATGACAGGCAGACCAGAGAACGGCCAGATTTTAATGAAGGGGAAAGTGTTCTTTTGAGGGTCAATAATATTTGGGAACCAGCTAAAATTGTAAAAAAAATGTAAGAATCCTAGATCGTATTTAGTTAAAACAGTAAGAGGTAATGTATTAAGGCGAAATTCTTTTCATTTAAGAAAGCGGCAAAATTCATTTCAAGATTTATATGATAATATTGATACTCCAGAGATAACTGACATTCAAAGGGAAAGGGGAAATATTGTACATCCAAATGATTTGCAGAGTCAGAGTACAGGAAATAGTAGCAGTGGATAATGTAACAAGAAGAGGTCGTCTTGTAAGACAACCTTATCGTTTCAGAGATTATGTTGTATAATGTTAAAGGGGAGGTTTTATATATTATGCTATTTTATTTATATTGTAATTTGTGGTGGAGGTGTTATATATTGTAATTATTAATATTGTGTGGCAATATATCATTTATGACTGATAGATGGCAATACTGTGTGTTGTTGATCTCTGATGTTGTATGATTTGCTAGCTGAAGCTAAGCAGCATCTTGAAGTTATGTTATCCTTCTATATTAAAAAAAAAGTAATCTGGAACTGAGCCAAAAGCGAAATGGACCAATCAAATTCTGCGTAGATATTCAGGGTTATTCTCATCGCTTTTTTACTAGGGACTTTTTTGAGGAGCTATTACTTTTTTTCTAGCCATCCTACGGATTCGAAAATCATACCACCAGACGCGAAATATAACAAACTTTCAGAAATTAAAAAAATTATCACGGTCGGACAGTAAAAACTCAAAAAATCCTTAAAAATCGAGTAAAAAATCTTTTATTGAAAAAGTCATTTTTTTATATTGTTGCCAATTTCTAAATAAGCTCAAAGAATTATGTTTTATCTCAAATAAAAAATGTATTTGCGCGAGACTATTAAAAACAATAATGAAAGTTTAAAATAATAATTAAATGATCACGTGTTGAAAGCAGGAAATAAAGAAATTACACTCTAAATAAGAAAGAGTGACTATTCACTCCGGAGGAGTGGATATTCACTCTATCGCAGAGTCAAAATTTGCCTAACCTCTTTAGAGTGACTATTCACTCTAGGCAAAAGTGAAATTGTTCACTCTCTGAAAGAGTGAATACTCACTCCCGAGAAGTGAATAGTCACTCTAAACAGGGGTGGATACTCACTCTTTCAGAGGAGTGACTATCCACTCTTGCAAAAAGAGTGGGTTTTTTCACCCTGATAGGAGTGAATAGTCACTCTTTCATAGGAGTGGCTATCCACTCTTTCATAGGAGTGACTATTCACTCTTGCAAAAGGAGTGGGTTTCTCACTCCTGACAGGAGTGAATAGCCACTCTTTCATAGGAGTGAATGTTCACTTTTTATGGAGTGAATTAAATTTTTTTTATGTTTCTTTTTGGGGCATTTTAAAAGAATCATATATTTTAGAGCATGCAATGAAAATAGACACAAGCGTGGTAAAGATTGGAATAAAATACTTTATTGGCAATATTTATTTAATTCATAGTTTGTAACAGTAATTGAACTCTTAAGGAAAAATTCAATTAGAGTTACATAATGAATTAAATTAGATTACTGACAGAAATAAACTAAAACATTTTATTCCAAGCTTATCACTATTGTGTTTTCTTTCATTGCATGCCTTATAAAGATATGATAGTTTTAAAATGACCATAAGGGCAAGTAATTAACCAAAATCTTAATCAGTTAATATTATTTCTTTCCTTTTCAAATACCCATTAAGTTATACTTACACTGTAAACTGAAATGTCTGAAATTCAGACACTTAAGTGTCTGAGACGGATGGTTAAAAAAAGAGACACTTTAAAGTGTCTTAAAAATTTAAGACACTTAAATGTGTCTGAATTTCAGACACTTGAAATGTCTGAATTGTGGCCGGTTCAGGCCGGTGTGTCGATTCAGTTACTTCTGTTTTGAGTAAAGTGAAAATTTTTCTATGTTGGAAAAGCAAATTTCGCCATTAAATATTCAAAGACAAGCAATCTACACTGCTAAAAATTTGCAACAAACTGTCCAGTCATTTGACCGTCTTTATAGAAAACGGTTATATAACCGTAATTTAACTATATTCTCACCATAATATGGGCAATAATATGGTGAGAATAGAGTTAAATTACGGTTATGTAACTGTTTTCTGTAAAAACGGTCAAATGACTGGACAGTTTGCTGCAAATTTTTAAAAGTGTAGGAAGAGATTTCGGAAGTTTGATTTAACCCTTTCAAGTGTGGTGTTTTCACGGCGGAAAAACTTAATTTTAATTCCAAACTGACAAATGGCACCCAGAGTTTTTAAATAAAATTTTGCTGTCATAATATATGTGAAGAAATGCTTTTCACTATTTTTAAATAAATTTGTTCGTAAATTCTGGCGTCACTTACTTATTTTAACATTTTATATAAATAGTAGCAGAAGTACATTGTCCCTGAAAGTGTTAAAACGAAATAAAAGTCGAAGTCATACGAGAAAACGACTTAACCCCGATGAGAAATATTGTTACTACCTCTTTAAGCTCGGTAATCAGTTTTATCCTACAGTAAATGCATAAATCAATGCAGCTGGAAAGCATTTGAAAACTCCGGACAGAAGTAGATTTAGTGGTAAGTTCTGTTGCTGAAGAATTTAAAAATTGTTGTAATTGCCGTTTGTTTGTTAACGATAGAATAACCGGCTTACGCTTTCTTGTGGACAGTGGAGCGCATTATCAATTATTTCTGTTTCAACCAAGCATAAACTCATGCACCACAAATTTGACGTCTTCATTAGACCTGAACTTCTGGCCTCCGAGCGGATCCTTTAATGGACCAAAGATGTGAAAATCTGATGGTGCCAAATTTCGCAAGTACGGCAGATGTGGGAGGCACTTGAAGCGGTCAATAATGTCGTATCGTCGTTGAATTTCTTGCATCATTCGTACACTTGGTGCTGTGACAAACAGGCGTCCCCATACTTAGTCTGCATTCTTCTATGGATATCAACCACATTCAAGAATTCACTCCAGGAAAATCGAATAACTGTACTCTGTTTCCTCTTTGGTGCAACTGCGTAGTGGTGTCGACATTTTTAATCAGCTGCTGTGCACCTCCAACCCTACCTACCAGCACTGCGTCGTATTACCAGTTCGGGAAGACTTCACGGACAGTGTCTGCCAATTTCCAGCCACCTAGAACGAAAAACATAATTTTCATGACACTTTTGCGGTTTTCATTTGATCTCTGCTCGTATATAAAAGATGCTGCTAAAAATTAAGCCATACTCCATGAATATTTAAAAGGGGACAAAAAGAAAGGTAAAAGAAAAATTCCGTGGACTGATCAAGCAAAAAGAAAAATGAGGAATAATGTAAAAAACTTCTAGCAAATGCTACTTTATTGAGTTATCCTAATCCTGACTCTTCATTAGCTCACTTCTGCAATACTTCTGACTTCGCTATTGGCTCAGTGTTGCAACTATTTGAAGCATGGAGCTTCTGTAACAGAAGATGAGCACACAGAGCATTTAAAATTAGCTTGTTCAAGTTTAGAGTAGTATGCTCTTCGTAAAAACATTGCAAAATCCGTTTTAGGAGTTAACCAGTTAGAATTTTTGGAATACATGATTACTCCTGAACTTTCAAAACTCTTTCCTGAAAAAGTAAAAGTCATCCTGAATTATAAATTAGTAGAAACCATCCACAAATTGCGTACTTTCCTTGGTCTACTTAATTTTTCAAAAGGTATATAAAATATGCTGCTAAAATTCACGCAATAATCCCAATCATCCACGAATATTTAAAAAGGGCTAAAAAGAAAGCTATAAGGACAATTCCGTAGGCTGATGAAGTAAAAGAAAAAATTAACAATGTAAAAAAAATCGAAAATCTTTTATGGGTTATCCTAATAATGACTTTCCATTAGCTGTCTTTGGTGATATTTCTGACTTCGCCATTAGTTCCGTGTTTCAACAATTTGAATCAGGCAGCTTGAACTGGGAATGTACCTTTCTGTGCAACAATTTAAATATATTCTAGGAAGAAGACAATTCATAATTTAAATGGTTCATAAAATATAACATTCGTCTTTCAAAAGAAAAAAAACAGAAAAAAACCCTACGTCTAGGCGTAATTTGCAATATATATCACTGTTTTCATAGGATATTCGTCACATTAGCGGAAAAGGCAATATAGTTGCAGATTCATTATCCAGGATAGAATCCATATATGCAACATATTATGACAAAATTTCTGATGCGCAGATTAACAATGAAGAGCTTGACATGTTATATTTAAAACCATCTTTCTGTATTCTGGTAAACTTGTTTTGTGGGACATTTCAATTTCAAAAATTCGTTCATTTATACCTAAATTCTGAATTTGCCAGTTACGGAGAAACGAATTAAAGATTCTCTGTCGTTCAGATTGGCATCATACCACTTACACCTTCAGAAGGGAAAGAAATACCGCCTTACCTGTATTAACCGTTTCACATGTTCGATGGAAGTTATTCCTCTAGAAAATGTGACGGTCGCAACTGTTGCTCGAGCATTTTATAACCAATATATTTCCATATCGTGTAATCACTGATCAAAAACGTCAGTTTAGATCCGAACTTTTCAACAATTAAAGTTTATTTGTGGTTTTAAAATAATCATAACCACAACCTTTCATCCACAGTGTAATGAAAAGATTGAAAGACACCATCGCACTTTAAAAGGAGCAGTTAGAGCACACAATTAGATTAAATGGACACAGACACTACCAACTGTACTATTAGGATTGCGATCAGCTTTGCGTAGAGATGCAAATTTTCCCATTGTGTAAATGATCTATGACAAATCTATCAGACTAACGGAAGAATTTTCCGAAAACTATCTTGGATACAGAAACGCTTACTAAAAAGCTGTAGAAACAAATGGAGCGATTAAAACCTTTGAAAATTTGCCGACAATCTTCTAATTTTTTTAAAAATCCATAAAGACTTGCACATCTCTTCCTATGTTTTCATACGCATTGAACGAGTTGAAAGAGAAACACTCGAAGCTGCTTTTGATGAAAACTTTCCAGTTACCAAAAGTTATGAAAAATATTATACAGTAAAAATCAAAGGTAAAGATATGAATATTTCTATAAATAGACTGAAACCTGCATATTTGTAGATGACTGATGTGAGGCCCCACCAGTGGCTGAGAGGTTCTGCTCTCGAAGCTGGTAGACGGGAGGTGCTGGGTTCGATCCCATTCGCGCCCGTCGGCCTAATCGTTCGGAGTTTTCGTGGTTTTCTTCGAGCCGTGGATTTATCCATGCGTAAATACGGGTTAGGTTCCCTTAGAAAGACCCCCACGAAGGGCACTCCCCCCGGGCCTATATCCCAAGTGTAGATAATTGGCCGTCAATAATCAACCCAACCCAACTGATGTGAACATTTCTGATCATGAGGTACCAGATAAACCACTCTGCCATCTCTGCCTGATAACAAACTGCCTGTGGAACCATCAACTTTAATGAACTATTATATTTGCCTGACAAAAGACAGAAAGCCAAAGAAAAACAACACGTTCTGTTAAATATATAAGATTCAAAAAATGTTACAGAGACTGAATATAGACACTATTGCTATTTTATATCATTCCTATTTAATTTATGTTGTCATTGTATTTTGTATATAGTATATGTTAATTGCATATTTTTTATTTTATCCATATTATATTTATATCGCAACTATGTTACTGTGAAGGAAATAATGTTGCCTCCCTATACATGTACGTAATTACTTTTGTTGCATTTCAATTTATCTTATCGTTATGGCAACACAGAAAACAAAATCTTTGAAATAAGAAAAAAATAATTTGTTGTGTTGGTTGCTGTTGAAAATGTGTCTTATTTTTAACAAATAACTAATTAACTATTCCAATTTAAAACATCTGCATTTATTCTAAAATGTGGTAAAGAAACACCCACGAATATCGTGAATTGCTAATAATTCAAATACACTTCATTAAATATTCAAACAGTGACTATTTTATGGAGTAAAAAGAAACAAATAATATAAACCAACTAACAAGATCACCCGACTTTGCCCATGTTAACCACGGGGGCCTTCCGGGTAAAATAAATGAAAATGCAATAATGCGGTGATCCCAATAACAGAGCTCTGTGCATTCGCGTCTATCAATTGATAAAAAGACAATCAGAAAAAAATGACGTTTCTTTGACGCAGTCATAATAAAATCCCTTACCTTTATAAATGAGAATGCAGGGGTTTTTTGGCGTATGTAACAAAATAACATGCGATTTCTCTTTCAAAACGAAAAAAAAAAATGCAAAAATCTCAATCAAATGGCGTATTATTTAATGAAATTCTATTTTGTATGGCATTATTTTTAAATGGTCACTTGCATTTCCATTCATGAAAACTAAAGCTACAATGATTGCATGAAAATGACGTTCTTTTCAAGACGCTTTCAGTCCTGACCTCCTTTCTGAAGTTTTGTTTGAAACGAGAACAAACTGACTCTAAAAAAAGGATTGCTCCGTTTCATTTCCTATTTAATATAAATCGTGGAAAATGTTACCGCTGCATCTAAAATATTAAAAGACTGAGCTAAAAGGTATAGCTGTAGTATAGAAACGGAATGGAATTAAAACACAGCAACGCTTTATTTGTAATCCGTTTAACGTCACACTGAAAGCGTCTCCTAGAAAGTGACGTCATATTTAGAAGATAATTTTTCATTTTTTTCTACCGTATAGTTTTCTTGTAATTGAAATGTCTGTATTATAGTATATATTTTAACTATAAATACATTTATGAAGGTATTAAGCCATTTTAACCCACTTATAAACTTTTAAAATTTTATATACGAAAAACGCGCATTATTCGCCCAAAATTACACCAATTTCGGATGCGAAAATATACAGAGCGAGTCTAAATTTTTATTGGCTTATAAAAATATTGCCCATACCCGTTTTTTTGTGGCAACAGGAAAGCAAAACTCCATTCGGAAAAAAAAAAAAAAAAAAAAAAAAAAAAGAAAAAAAGATTCGTATAAAGATAAATTATATCAGGTGATTAAAAAAAAGGATAAATAATGGTCTGAGAAATTTTTAAAGTAGCCAGTTTTACTTTTGTTCTAAAACGTATGTATAGGGTAAATGTACCAATAGTCGGCCACTTAACTGTTTTTTTGTATATAAACCATAACATAGAATTTTTATAAAACGACACAACATTTTTAACAGAGATAGATGTTAAAATATACGTTTCTTATTATGTTTCAGCAATTATTTAAAAAAAACACGGCAATAGTTTTTTTTTTAGACAAAGTTAAGTTAAAAAAGGGCAAGTTCTCCAATAGTCGGCCACTTTAAAGCTAATGTTCGGCCATCACTGCACCAATAGTCGGCCACTTCAGAATTTTGTCACTTTCTTCTATCTTTACAAGAAGAAAGTATTGGATTCATGAAAATTTTCGACTTCTGGTTTTCGACGGATTTATACGTTTTAGAAGGTCCTGAACACGATTTGACTGTTTTTAGAAAATGTCTGTCTGTGACTCTGTCTGTCTGTCTGTCTGTATGTGACAACAATTTTGTGGGCGCTCTATCTCAAGAACTAATACTCGGAATTTAATAAAACTTTATATTCAGTTAGTCCCTGATATAAATTGATGCTGATTAGTTTTTGGTAAATATCGCCCGGCAGGTGGCGCTGCTATGCGGCATTTTTCGCGATTTCCGCAATAGCTCTATCTCAAGAACTAATGCTCGGAATTTGATAAAACTTTAGATTCAGTTAGTCCCTGATATAAATTGATGCTGATTAGTTTTTGGTAAAAATCGCCCGGCAGGTGGCGCTGCTATGCGGCATTTTTCGCGATTTCCGCAATAGCTCTATCTTAAGAACTAATGCTCGGAATTTAATAAAACTTTAGATTCAGTTAGTCCCTGATATAAATTGATGCTGATTAGTTGTTGGTAAAAATCGCCCGGCAGGTGGCGCTGCTATGCAGCATTTTTCGCGATTTCCGCAATAGCTCTATCTCAAGATCTAATTCTCGGAATTTAATAAAACTTTATATTCAGTGAGTCCCTGATATAAATCGGTGCTGATTAGTTTTTGGTAAATATCGCCCGGCAGGTGGCGCTGCTATGCGGCATTTTTCGCGATTTCCGCAATAGCTCTATCTCAAGAACTAATGGTCGGAATTTGATAAAACTTTAGATTTAGTTAGTCCCTGATATAAATTGGTGCTGATTAGTTTTTGGTAAAAATCGCCCAGCAGGTGGCGCTGCTATGTAGCATTTTTCGCGATTTCCGCAATAGCTCTATCTCAAGATCTCATTCTCGGAATTTAATAAAACTTTATATTCAGTTAGACCTTGATATAAATGGTGCTGATTAGTTTTTGGTAAATATCGCCCGGCAGGTGGCGCTGCTATGTGGCCTTTTTCGCGATTTCCGCAATAGCTCTATCTCAAGAACTAATGCTCGGAATTTAATAAAACTTTAGATTCAGTTAGTCCCTGATATAAATTGGTACTGATTAGTTTTTGATAAAAATCGCCCGGCAGGTGGCGCTGCTATGCAGCATTTTTCGCGATTTCCGCAATAGCTCTATCTCAAGATCTAATTCTCGGAATTTAATAAAACTTTAGATTCAGTTAGTCCCTGATATAAATTGGTGCTGATTAGTTTTTGGTAAAAATCGCCCGGCAGGTGGCGTTACTATGCAGCATTTTTCGCGATTTCCGCAATAGCTCTATATCAAGATCTAATCCTCGGAATTTAATAAAACTTTATATTCAGTTAGTCCGTGATATAAGTTGGTGCTGATTAGTTTTTGGTAAAAATCGCCCAGCAAGTGGCGCTGTTATGCAGCATTTTTCGAGATTTCCGCAATAGCTCTATCTCACGAACTAATACTCGGAATTTAGTAAAACCTTATATTCAGTTAGTCTCTGATGTAAATTGGTTCTGATTAGTTTTTGGTACAAATCGACCAGCAGGTGGCGGTGCTATGGAGCATTTTGCAGGATTTACACGATTTTAGCGATAGTCATATATCAAGAAATAATGCACAGAATTTAATAAAACTTGAGCTTCAGTTAGACCTTGATATAAATTGGTGCTGATTCATTTTAGTGTATGCGAAACCTGTGTGAGATAGAAGAAAGTTTTGGGATTGACACATCCAACAACTTTTACCTGGAAAACGACGCTAACAAATTTTACTGAATTTTGCATTCTACCATTTTCGGTTATAAGAAGGTGATTGAGCTATCTCACATGTTCGAGAAAATTAAATTAGTGTGTCATTTAGGGTCACTGTGGGTAAAGCTAATTTTATTTTATCTGCTAAATGGCTTTAACGATTTTGACTAAGTTTTGTAATCCTACATTTTTGGGATACAATAAGACCATTGGACTGGGTCGCATGTTCGAGAAAATTTCATTAGTAGGTCATATGATATGGGGGTCACTATGGGTTAAATAAATTTTATCTAAAAAACGGCTCTAACGATTTTGACTAAATTTTGCATCCTACCGTTTTGGGGTACGAAAAGACCATTGGTTGGGTCACATGTTTGAGAAAATTCGATTAGTGGGTCATTTTAGGGTCACTACGGGTCAAACTAATTTTATCTAAAAACGACAAACGATTTTGACTAAATTTTGTATCCTACCGATTTGGTGTACGAAAAGACTAATGGGCTGGGTCACAAGTTAAGGGTCACATGTTAAGGTCCAAGGTAATTTTATCTTATCTAATAAATGTCTTTAACGATTTTGACTACGTTTTGTGTCCTAACTTTTTGGGATACAAGAAAACCATTTGGCTGGGTCACATGTTCGAGAAAATTCGATTAGTGGGTCATTTGGCGGTCACTATGGGTCAAACAAATTGCATTTAAAAACGGTTTAAGCGATTTTGACTAAATTTTGTATGCTACAGTCGACTGCAAAAAAAAAAGAAAAATAATAATAATAAATAAAAATAAATAAACGCTGGTACCCCTTCTGGTCGCGCTCAAATTGAAGTTAGATTATAGTGGGTTTTGAATCGAATTATGCATTTTGAATCCCGCAGTGGAAAAGCGAAGGGAGGGGCAGTCCCAACTGCCGCAATCCAATCTAGTTGTTTTAACACTTTTCAACAGAATTGAAAAGCAAATAATGGGGGTACCAACTGCCGCATCTAATCGAGTTGCTTTTAACACTTTTCAACATAGTTGAAAAGCAAATATGCATACATTCGTGCATCAGCGAAGGGGCGATCCCAATTGCCGCATCACGGCATTCCGATCTAGTTGTTTTAACACTTTTAAGCATTTTGAGCATGAAATATATTTAGTATGTAGTTTATTAGTATACGAGTTCATTTTGAACCCCGCAGTGGAAAAGCGTAGGGAGGGGCGGTCCCAACTGCCGCATTCCAATCTAGTTGTTTTAACACTTTTCAACAGAATTGAAAAGCAAATAATGGGGGTACCAACTGCCGCATCTAATCGAGTTGCTTTTAACACTTTTCAACATAGTTGAAAAGCAAATATGCATACATTCGTGCATCAGCGAAGGGGTGGTCCCAACTGCTGCATCACGTCATTCCGATCTAGTTGTTTTAACACTTTTATGCATTTTGAACATGAAATATATTTAGTATGTAGTTATTAGTATACGAGTTCATTTGGAACCCCGCAGTGGAAAAGCGTAGGGAGGGGCGGTCCCAACTGCCGCATTCCAATCTAGTTGTTTTAATACTTTTCAACAGACTTGAAAAGCAAATAATGAGGGTACCAACTGCCGCATCTAATCTAGTTTAAGAAAAAGCTACTGTGTACGAGCATTTGCGACTTTAAAGTAACCCCGATATCGAATATCAGTTTTCTATCCCTATTAATTCTAAATAAATCATAATTTAGAATGATAAACAACAATTACTGATAATTTCAATTTTTTAAATTTCGAATTTTATAGAAACCATTCTTTGCGAGAGCTTACATCTTAAAAGAAACCCCCATGCAAAATTTGAAGTTTCAAAGCCACAGAAATTGCAATTTAAAAAAAAATTTAGTTGCTTTTAAATTTCTAATTTTTTAGAAACTGTTCGGCTACGGTCAGACCACTTACGTATGGAAAAGGTTATCTATGTCTAATTTCAAGTTTCTACTCTAAACTTTATTAAAAAAAACATAATTCAGAACATTTTCCTCTCATTTCAGCATTCTAAATTTCCAAATTTTTAGAAGCATTTCTGAGCCGGTTGTTTATGTCTTAAAATTGACCACCATGCCAAATTTTAAGTTTCCAGCAACAAAATTATCACAGATTTTGAAACTAGAACGTTTATTTGGTTCTGTACCCTTTGAAATTCCGTTTTTTTAAGAAACTATTTCGTACCAGCGTTTACATATTAAAAATGACAGAATTAGGAAATTTTTAATTTCTCTCCCTAGTAATTCCATATAAATCGTAATTTAGAATGTTTTTAGAATATTCACTGTTTTTTTCATTTTCTAAAATTCCCCCTTTTTTTAATTGCCTTGATCCAGAATTTACCTCTTAAAAGTAACAGACATGTTAAATTTCAAGTATATATTCCTAACAATTCTACATGAATTGTAATTTAGAACTTTTTCCACTCATTTCACACTTTTAAATTTCGAATTTTTTAGAAAACAAAAACCATGCCAGCTTTCAAGAGGGCAAAAAGGGCACGTTTGGAATGTTTTTTGCTCATCCATCTACTTATGAAGAGTGGCCCTGACGTAAAATATAGTCTATGTCGGAGCAGAAACTGCCACCTTTACTTTTGAAATTATTTCGGTAGTTCTAGTAGTTTCCCGTACAAACAAACAAACAAGCACGTAAAAAAAGATTTTTTTTATATAAAATTATTTTAGATGTAGAGATAAAGTTATATCTATCAAACAACAAAAAAAAAGTGGCACTCCGGGAGTGGCGACCGAAGTGAAAACTTGAACAATTACGTGTGTATTTTTTGAATCGTCAGGAAATGTTTTATTGTGCAGGAAATACTTTTAAATCAAGTGTTTTTTTATTCATTATTATAAACTACTACTACAAAAATTATATTACAATTTTCATTTAATGCGCTATTGTACATGAAAAATCATGCATATTATTTTACATACAAAAATTTCGGGAACCAGACTTCAGTCGCACTATACCGCTCACATTTTTCTGCGTTATTATACCGCTTACTATACCGCTTCTATACCACTTACTATACAGCTTACTATACCGCTTACTATAACGCTTACTATACCGCTTACATTTTTCTGCGCTTACTATACCGCTTACTATACTGCTTAAATTTTTCTGCGCTTCCTATACCTTACTATACCTCTTACATTTTTCTACGTTTACTATGCCGCTAACTATACCACTTACATTTTTCTGCGTTTACTATACCGCTTACTATACCACTTACATTTTTTCTGTGTTACTATACCGCTTACTATACAGCATACTATACCGCTTACTATGCCGCTTACATTTTTCTGCGTTACTATACCGCGTACTATACCGCTTACATTTTTCTGCGCTTACTATACCGCTTACTATACCACTTACATTTTTCTGCGTTTACTATACCGCTTACATTTTTTCTGTTTTACTATACCGCTTACATTTTTCTGCGCTTACTATACCGCTTCTACAGCATTTACTATACAGCTTACTATACCGCTTACTATAACGCTTACATTTTTCTGCGTTACTATACCGCGTACTATACCGCTTACAATTTTCTGCGCTTACTATACCGCTTACTATACCGCTTCTATACCACTTACTATACAGCTTACTATACCGCTTACTATAACGCTTACTATACCGCTTACATTTTTCTGCGCTTACTATACCGCTTACTATACTGCTTACATTTTTCTGCGCTTCCTATACCTTACTATACCTCTTACACTTTTCTACGTTTACTATACCGCTAACTATACCACTTACATTTTTCTGCGTTTACTATACCGCTTACTATACCACTTACATTTTTTCTGTGTTACTATACCGCTTACTATACAGCTTACTATACCGCTTACTATGCCGCTTACATTTTTCTGCGTTACTATACCGCGTACTATACCGCTTACATTTTTCTGCGCTTACTATACCGCTTACTATACTACTTACATTTTTCTGCGTTTACTATACCGCTTACGTTTTTTCTGTTTTCTTATACCGCTTACATTTTTCTGCGCTTACTATACCGCTTCTACAGCATTTACTATACAGCTTACTATACCGCTTACTACAACGCTTACTATACCACTTACATTTTTCTGCGTTACTATACCGCGTACTATACCGCTTACAATTTTCTGCGCTTACTATACCGCTTACTATACCGCTTCTATACCACTTACTATACAGCTTACTATACCGCTTACTATAACGCTTACTATACCGCTTACATTTTTCTGCGCTTACTATACCGCTTACTATACTGCTTACATTTTTCTGCGCTTCCTATACCTTACTATACCTCTTACATTTTTCTACGTTTACTATACCGCTAACTATACCACTTACTTTTTTCTGCGTTTATTATACCGCTTACTATGCCGCTTACATTTTTCTGTGTTACTATACCGCGTACTATACCGCTTACATTTTTCTGCGCTTACTATACCGCTTACTATACCACTTACATTTTTCTGCGTTTACTATACCGCTTACATTTTTTCTGTTTTACTATACCGCTTACATTTTTCTGCGCTTACTGTACCGCTTCTACAGCATTTACTATACAGCTTACTATACCGCTTACTATAACGATTACTATACCGTTTACATTTTTCTGCGTTACTATACCGCGTACTATACCGATTACAATTTTCTGCGCTTACTATACCGCTTCTATACCACTTACTATACAGCTTACTATACAGATTACTATACCGCTTACTATAACGCTTACTATACCGCTTACATTTTTCTGCGCTTACTATACCGCTTACTATACTGCTTACATTTTTCTGCGCTTTCTATACCTTACTATACCTCTTACATTTTTCTACGTTTACTATACCGCTAACTATACCAATTACATTTTTCTGCGTTTACTATACCGCTTACTATACCACTTACATTTTTTCTGTGTTAGTATACCGCTTACTATACAGCTTACTATACCGCTTTCTATGCCGCTTACATTTTTCTGCGTTACTATACCGCGTACTATACCGCTTACATTTTTCTGAGCTTACTATACCGCTTACTATACCACTTACATTTTTCTGCGTTTACTATACCGCTTACATTTTTTCTGTTTTACTATACCGCTTACATTTTTCTGCGCTTACTATACCGCTTCTACAGCATTTACTATACAGCTTACTATACCGCTTACTATAACGCTTACTATACCGCTTACATTTTTCTGCGTTACTATACCGCGTACTATAACGCTTACAATTTTCTGCGCTTACTATACCGCTTACTATACTGCTTACATTTTTCTGCGCTTCCTCTACCTTAGTATACCGCTTACATTTTCTACGTTATTATACCACTTACATATTTCTGCTTTACTATACCGCTTACTTTGTCGCGTACTATACCGCTTACATTTTTCTGCGTTACTATACCGCGTACTATACCGCTTACATTTTTCTGCGTTACTATACCGTGTACTATACCGCTTACATTTTTCTGCGCTTACTATACCGCTTACATTTTTCTGCGTTTACTATACCGCTTCCTATACCACTTGCATTTTTTTGCGTTTACTCTACCGCTTACTATACCGCTTACATTTTTTCTGTGTTACTATACCGCTTACATTTTTCTGCGCTTAACATACCGCTTCTATACCGCTTACTATACAGCTTACTATACCGCTTACATTTTTCTGTGCTTACTATACCACTTACATATTTCTGCGCTTACTATAACGCTTACTATACCGCGGTGCAATAGCGCACAGGCAAGCTTTCGCCGCGCCCGTCCCGCCCTAGATCATACCTAACTATACACAATACATGCACATACTTATATACAGAGGTGTCGGTTACAGTAACAGTGTCGCGAGTTCAATGGTTTTTTTCCTATCTCAAAAAATGCCCAACGCGCCTAAAGAAGTTTTCACTTCAATAAACTCAAAAAAGTACAATAAGTTATGTATTCATTATTCAGCTCCTGGTGGCCGACTTTTGGATATGTAAGTAAAATTAATACCCAATGGTCGGCCACATTAAAATTAATTAAAAGCAACAAATTTATTTACTTTTTGTAATCAAAAACATTAGTTTATTTACCCTGCTAATATTCTAGCCTTATAATTTTAGAAAAAAAATAAAAAATTAATTAATACTTGCCTTTTAAAATAATTGCCATCTGTTAACAAAAAAATAGGGAAAATGGCGATTTGACCTCAATCTTGAAAAAAAATGGCTGATTACAAATTCAATAAAAGTACCCATAATTCTTTGGTGATGGTTTATGACTTATGAAAGATGGTTGCATGTAACCAAATTGTAATATTTCATTTAGAACCAAAAATAAGCTATGCGTAAGGCATTTTATCTCAATGTGGCCGACTATTGGGGGGTGGCCGACTATTGGTACATTTACCCTATATCGTTTCGTGCAAATCAGTTAAAAATTTTAGATTTTTATAAGGGGCATACACCTACATAATGATTATATATATAATAGATAATTGCATCAGAAAGATATTTTATGGAATCAATAAGAGCCCATAATATCGTATAATATGAACTTTTACCTTTATGAAAGTACTAATTGAGATATTAAAGATTCCATACAAGGAATATCTAATCAATGCAAACCATCACTAGTAAACAAAATTCATTTTTCATGCTAATACTATGAAATTCCTAAATTGTCACTCGTATCATAGTGAGAAAGTGTTGAAAATTGCATTACACCTGACAGGATATTATATTACAGTGGTAATAGGATAAGGATATCATATTAAATAAATTGCTTGAGTTAAGATATTTTATGGACTGGAAAGGAACTCATAATAAAGTTAGCTCGAAGGCCTAAGTTGTGATAAATCTGCCTTTGAACCTGGGCATTTTTCAGATTAACCGGTTACGTACTACTTCATTTTCGGTGAACTTTAACGACCACCCTCTGAGCTGACAGGACTTCTGGAGGAAGGTATTATTCAACCCTTCTCGGACATCTCTTCCGTGGAGAGAAGTGATTCATCTTCATGATTTTGGTACAAAAGTGACGACAGGCGCGATTTATAGTTCCTATCAGGATGCACACTTATTGCAAAAAGCCTAGATGCTCAGATAAAAGTCACTTATGAATCGCGTACAAAGTAACGGAAAGTTTCCTTAATTTTGTCCATGCATCTTCTTCGTAGCATAATAAATTTATTGATGGTGACATTCACGTAGTATCCGGGTAATAAGGGAGTGAAAGCCTTTCCGGAAGACTAAGTCATTATAGTCAAGGAAAAGTAGCACTGAATGTGCTCAAACTGGGTAAACAATAGCCACAACAGCTATGGAAAACTGTCAGGATATTACAAAATAATCACATGAGGAATATAAATCATGCACTGTGCGTCAGAAGGTTATAAAGTGTTAGCTGACTTTTTTTGTCATAAGCTAAATTTCAGGATATAACTTTTAAGATGGGCGTTTCCAGCTCATGTGAGAGTGAATGAATTCTTCCAGTACAATTATTTCAGAACCTTTTTATTTTTGAAGCCATTCTTTCTTTCCCCGTGCCCTTTTGTCTATATCCTTTACTGCATTAAAATCAAAACATGCTGATCTAAATCACACACTCACATGTTTAATTTCATCCAAAAAATGTTAAGAAATTTCCCTTTTTCCAATTGAATTTCCAAAATGATAAACAGTTTTTCTTTTTTTTTCTTTTTTATTATTTACTTATGAGAATAGTTTATCTATAATGAAATATTTCAATGTAAATACTAGTTGTTTGATTTAACCAAGACATAAATTCAACTAACAATTTAAAAAATGCATATTTATTCGTAAACATACAAATAATAATAATAATAATAATAATAATAATAATAATAATAATAATAATAATAATAATAATAATAATAATAGTCAGTTATTTCGAATCAGAACCGAAACGTTTGAATTGTTTCATTAAACTGCAGACAAAATTTTTCCATTTTTAAATATTTGAATACAAAAATTTTATTTAAGGTGCATTTTTTTAATTTCCTTTAGGTAAGCCTCAATAACGTATATCAATTACATAGCAGTCCGAGTATATTTACGCGAGCTAGAGCTCGAACAGACGGACAGACAGATCCAACAATTCATAAATACGTTTCAACTATTTTAGAAAGCGTTAAAAAAAATAGAAACATTGGATATTAAAGAATTCCCAATTTTACGGGAAAAAATATCTTATCCAGAGGGGCTACTTTCAGACAAATTTTTTAATGCATTTTTGTTCGGAAACGCATGAAATGAGCAGATGTGGTTATTCAGAATCTTTGAAATCGAAACACGTTTTCGATTTTTTGGTAAAGGCAGAAGATCAATCAGAAAACACTGTCAAAGTTAGCATTTTGAACGGAATTCTTGATGTTTCAGCGCGAGAAAGGAATAAAATGTGTCGTCACATAGCATGAATTGCTTATAACTCGATAAGCAAATTTATATATCAAAAAAAGGAAAACTCATTTCGATTCCAAATCGCTTCCACAGTTAATCCGGTCAAATGTATGCCTTTGCGTTTAAAAATGAGTCAGAAAATGTGGCAGTAAGTTTCGCATTGTTGAGCAGGTCATTTGAGAACCACCTTAAAGAATCAGAAACTTTTTCATCAAAATCAGATACAATTCTTTTCCCTTTCCAGATATGATAGAAAAATTTTGCCTGAAAACTCGTGAAAAATTGATGTATGTCAATAAACAGTCAAATTTAGGTGAAAATTTCAGCCCGTTTTTCCATTTCCTACTCAGCGACAGCTAATAAAAACTTATATATACAAGAGTTGGTGAAATTCGTTTTCCCCCAAGCTTGCATATTTTTTTATTTTAGACGATGCCATTTAAATAGTCGCAGAATTGCGTTCTTTTATTTAATTTGTGATTGGAATGCATTTATTTTTCTAGAATTCTCACTCAAAATTATAATTGATTTCAAAATTAGAAGGAAAAAATGTTTTGTTCAAATATTGTTTTCGCCAATGTATGTTTAAGTTAGAGGTATAAGGATTTACAAAACATTAAAATAAATATGGTAACACTGTAAAAAAAAGTCAAATGTTTCTTAATCTAGGAAAATAAATATAACTATGAACGAAAATATACAATAACCTCTTCCGAGTTACCCACGAATCCGAAAAGTGTATGTTATCTTTAGAAACCCCACAAACCATAACATTTAGCAAGCCACCTTTATCGAGACCACAAGCAATACATTTTCGAGATTAAAAGAAGCACTTATAAAAAGTGTTTCTTTTCTTGCCACTGATTTTCAGAAACTTTTCCGAGTCATTTTCAGAGAGTATTAATCAGTTTTCTAAAGCTGGAATATCGGTTTCTAAGATGCTATTAATTCCCACAACATTTTCAGCATTTCAGCTGCATAATAATCGAATTTATACATGCAAGAGTAACAAAATAATATTAATTTTAATGTTGATATTAATGCTGTTAATTTATCATGTTTGTCTGCAAAAGCATGTTCATTGAATTTTAAAATGTTTACTTGAGAATGATTAACATAAAAAAAAACATATATTCTGAGTTTAGAAAACTGATTAATAGATTATAGACAACTCCTAGGAAAGATTTCCGAAAATCAGTGGCAAAAAAAAAAAAAAAAAAAATGTTTTTATAGACGCTTTTTTAAATTTCGAAAATTGGTTTCTGGGTTTTCTAAAGATAAAGAGCACTTTTTGGAATCGTTAGAAACTTGAAAGAAGTAATTGTATATTTTCGTTCGTGGTTAAATTATATTTTCCTAAATTAAACATTTTCCGCTTTTTACAGTGCACCTATGAATTCGCCCATTACTTAAAAAAAAAAAAAAAAAAAAAAAAAAAAACTTGTTTTTAATTTTCTTACTGCTTTTCACGTTTTTCTAATTATTCCACACGGGGCGAATGAAGGCGCCATTTTGATATTGATATATATTTATGTTAGGAGTATACGAATATATATAAAAATATTTTAAAAAATTGTACTCTATTCGCTCATACTTGAAAAAAAAAGGTCGTTTATTACAAGATAAATCAAGCGTATTATATTATATTTTTATATATATTTGCGTTTTATAGATTTTTATAAATTTATTTTATAAATTTTTATAAGTTTACATAAAATTATATATAAGTTATATAATTATATTTAAGTAATATAAATAAATTATATTTCTGTAGGATCAATAAATAAATTATTTTAATGCAATATCAATTTATATCAAGTCTGTTCACAAATCCAAACTGGCTACTTTCTGACACATTTTTTAATCCATTTTTGGTCGCAAATACATGACATTGACAGGTGGTTTTATTCAGATACTACGTAATCGAACAGTTTTCTACATTTTTGGGGAAAAACAGAAAATCTTTCAGAAAAAGCTGTCAAAGTTGGCGTTTTGAAATGAATTTTTGCACGCGATAGAACAGAAAGGAAAAAAAGCTCCCTTATGACACAGTAACCTATTATACAATATAATTCATTTATCGAAAAATGAAAAAAAAATATATCACAAATCACTTTAATAATCATGCCTGCAAGTGCCATTCTTTTACGTTTTAAAATGAGTCAGAAAATATGTCAGAAAGTTCTGCGTTGTTCAGCGACGAAAAATATCCCCCCCCCCCCCCCTCCCTCTCATTCTTGGCCTCATTTTTAAACGTAAAACCATAAAACTCGTAGGCATGACTATTGAAGTGATTTGGTTTCGAATGAATATTTTTTCATTTTTCGATAAATGAACTGCATCTTGAGTTATAAGTGATTATTATGTCATGACATTTTTTTTTTTTTTTTTTTTTTTTTTTTTTTTTTTTTTTTTTTTTATTGTTTCGTTCATCTCACGAAACCCTATTACTCCCGCTCCGTTGTCTGTCCGTTACAGAGCCATTCTTAGAAACCATGTAACTTATAGGCATGAAAATTTGTGTACTTATAGCCAAATACCTGCTATGAAGCTCAAAATATTAAAATTTGAAAAAATCGTATTATTTTAACATAGAGAGATAAAAAACCGAAATTCTACAAGCCTTTACCTATTAAATTTAAGCATTTTTCGTTATGGCAGTTGCCAACAATTAAAAATCCACAATAAAATTCTTTCTACAATAATTAATTTTCTATTGAAAGATTTCCACGTGAAAAATGAAAATGAAATAAAAAGTTTTACCAATTGAAAAAAAAAATTAACATGACGTCATATTGGTAATAAAACGGAAATTTTCAAAGATTTCTCAATAATACACGGAGTATGAGTATGTGTAAATACAGAAAGCAGCTTAATATGATGTCATTAGAGAATTAAAAAGAAAATTAATCTGACGTCATATTGAAAGTTTAGCGGACTTTTACAAATGTTTGAGAATAATATAAAAATATAGTATCGGTATGAATAATAGAGAAAGCGAGTAGATATGACGTCAGCAAATGATTAAAACGTCATATGAGCTTGAGGAACGTATTGAATCATCATAAAAACACGATTATGGAAATATTGGCATATTTTAAAATTTTGAAGGTCTCTATGCAACATGTTTAGTTTTTAAATTGATTTTTTTTTTTTTATATCGCATTTAGTCCACATGATAGATATTATTAGGACAGAGTATAATAGCGGGCTTCGCCCGCTATGAGGCCGGTTCAAATTTTCGAAAAAACGAGAAAAATAGACCAGTAAATTTTTACTTTATAAAAAACATTATATTTATTTTTTTTTATTTATTTATTTTTTCTTAACCATTGAGAAAATGGTTGTTGCTTTCGATCGAGAATGGACCAAATGATGTTCGCATTTTACTATTTTAACCGTTTTTAACGAAATTCTGTAAGTTTAGAAGAATTTTTTAAGCGTTTTTAACGAACTTCTGTAAATTTAAAAGAAATTTTCTTTGAATAGGCAATAGAAATGCATAAAATCGTTACAAAAATGTTAAAGTTACAAAAAGGATAGATGCAAATTATCAGATATGAAAAACAAAGTAGAAATTTGGTACTTTCATGGTTATATATAGCAGCTCCCAAGGATGAAATATTTTTGTTTCTGTTTTCATTAATATATTGTAAATTTGGTACTTTCATGTTATAGCGCCCCCTCCCCCCCTCAAGGATGAATCGCCAAGCGATCAAGTTTTATCGACAAATTATAAAGCATGTATGACATTATAATAATATATGATATATATATATAACATTTCTTGATGTATGTAATTATATATATATATATTAATTAAATTTATTTGGATTTATTAAAGAAAGGATAAAGTGTTTTGAAAGGAATATTAAACGAAATCCTTTGTGCGATCTTCGATCACACTTATACCCACTTGTTTCATTTTCCGCAATGTCGCGGATTCGGTTCAAAACACCAACTTTGACAACATTTTCTGAAAGATCCTCTGCTGTCATCGAAAACTGAAAATACTGTTTCTGACTTAGTTTCTGAATAAGATCACTTGTTAAGTTCACGCGTTTGTGAACAAAGATGAATTCGCAAATGTATCAGAAAATAGCCAGTTTGTATTTGAGAACAGTCTTATGTAATCTTTAATACCCATTATATATTAATATTATATACTTTTAGTTTTTTAAATAATTTTAATTGCGTATTGTTAGTGTAATGATTGTATTGTGATAGTCTTTTGACTGTCATGCACTGTAAAAAAAAATTCTGGAAAAAACAGAAATTGTACTGGCAATCGAGACGCCAGTACTATTTCAGTATTTTAACAGAAAAGAAAATTCCGTAAATTCCAGGAAATTTTCCGTGATTTCTGAAATATCCGTTTTTAAATTTCCGTTTTTTAACAGATATCTTCCGTATTTTTTAGATATTTTTATAGCGTTAAAATAAATTTTATAGGACCAAAACATATATATAAATTTCTCAAGGAACATCTTATAACATTTTTTTTTCTTTCATTTTGTGTGAGCTAAAAAGTAGTAAAAAACTAACTTTTGCCATGAAGGGGATCGAACGCGGAATCTTCTGTGTGGTAAACTGGTGGGCTGTACCATTACGACAAGACCGGACACTTCGTTCCCTCAAATGTTGCTATTTATTTTAGACACTTTTAATGATGCAATAGTAGAGTTCAGAGAGTTTCATAGTTAGATGGATTTTTTCAATATTTTATTTTCATAATTTTTAATATCTTGCTTTATTATTTGATGCTTTATAACAGATAAATTTTAACTTTTTATGTATTTTATGCGTAAAACATTGTATTAAGACTAATGATTGCTTCTTTTTGCAATAGTACATATACTTTTTAAAATTATTTGTCTGTTGATCTATTTATCAATTCCAGTAAAAACAAAAATTATCTTAAGTAGACGTATTTATTACATGCTATTAAAGTAAATTTTCTTTATCTCTTATTTTAAAAACTTATGTGAATAAACAATTTTATAATAAATTAAATTATTATATTTAATCTTTGCTGAGAGCTTTTGTGTACGATTCTGTTAAACTGAATAATTAAAAAAAATCAAAACAAAAAAATAGATTTTTAGAGAAAATTTTGAAATTAATGACCTTAGGATAGGTAAGTTTAAAATAGTTTGGACTTGATAATTTAGTTTAAATTAATTTAGTTTAATTTATAAAATTATAAACTAACGAAATAAATTATAAACTTCATTTTTATAAAAGTAAACAAAAAGTTATTAATTATTTTTTTATAAATTTAAAGAAAAAAATATGAACTTCGTAAAATTATATTTTACAAAATAATAAATTTTAGTTTAATTCACAAATTTATAAGACAAATCAGCTTAGTTTAACACCTACATACCGATAATTTGCAAAAATATTATTTTATGAAACCTTAAAAATATTTTTAAAAAAAATAGATTTTTAGCGAAAATTTTAAAATTAATGACCTTAGGATAGGTATGTTTAAATTTGTATTTATTAATTTAGTCTAAATTAATTTAGTTTAATTTATAAAATTATAAACTAACTAAATATATTATAAGTTTTATAAAATTATAAACTTAATTTTTATAAAAGTAAAGAAAAAATCATTAATTATTTTTATAAATTTAAAGAAAAAAATATAAACTTTCTAAAATTATAATTTATAAAATAATAAATTTTAGTTTAATTCACAAATTTATAAGACAAATCAGTTTTGTTCAATACCAATAATTTGCAATGATATTATTTTACGAAACCTTTAATAACCTAATATTGCCTGACGTTAATAAAATTAAAATAAAATTTTAAAATGTCAGTGAAAAAATTCATAATTTGAAGTACTATAAAGAAAAAAAAAGTAGATTAAAAAAAATATTTTTCTATAATTTATATAAATAAAGTAAATTTCTAAAGATTTCACTAAAAAATAAAAAATATCATTATTATTTTCACAAAAAATTACCGTCCAGACACGGGCCCGGTTAGAATGAGCTCCAGGATTGGCCCGAGTCTAATGACAGAAAATATGCCCACGGGTAGGACCGGTCCAGGCCGGGATCCTAGAAGACCCTGGACCCTAGTAAATACAACAATCTTAATTCCCATTTGAAACAAGGCGATATCTGTATGCAAACCTCTGAACGTTATTTACGGAAATGGAGAAATACGGACATTGTACTGTTTTGAAAAAAAATCCATCAAATTTACGGAAACTTTCTGCATATCTACGGATTTGAAATTTCCTTTATGAACTAATGTCATTTACGGAAATTGTACTGTTGTTTTGGAAAAATGAAACTTCTCCGTAAAATTTTACGAAAAATCTGTTATATTTTCGCGGATTTCTTTTAGAGTGTGGCATTCAAATATATGTACCAAAAATACTTTCCGTGGCTCCATACCACACGAATACCTATGTGCCATTAATATTTTCATTGAAGACAACCAACTGCTGTGAAACGAGATTATTGATAATTTATTACCAACTATATTTGAAAAAAGAACCCCGTGCTCCCAAGCATGTTTAGTAATCTTAGATTGGCGTTCAACTTGTAAATATAACTAAAATTTGACATTTTTTATTTAAAAAAATATATATAATTAACACTTTGTATAAAATTAACAAACATTGCCGTGATTGTGATTTCTAAACCGACTCCATAAACACTGACAACGTGTTTGTAAATGTCTACAAAAAAAAAAAAGCCACTTCATCGCAATCTATGGCAGTCAACATAAATGTAACTGGGGCCAATTTTCTAGTCTTATCGATCCATAGTCCTTTCTGCATAAAGTGTATAAACTGAACACCACCGTACCCAAGTTCTGAGGAACTTTTAATGAGCACCACCAGGATGAGTCCTGTGTGCTCTACGGGAAGCGGGGGGAACCGCAACCTGTGCAACACCCCCATTTTCCCAAGAAATTGACGACATCTTCGCTGTGACAGCATACGACGCAGAGTGAAGTATTTGATACAAAATCCTGGCTAAAAAGGTAGAAATTAAAATTTGCTCAACAATTGTGAAACGTATATTTTATAATAGCTAATTAACTGGTGCATCGATCTATGTGTGTTTCAGGAGTATGAGTCATATCCGGCGGCTCCTATCCTCAGTTGAATTGAAAGTTCCTTTGTGAGAAGACGTTCTTTTTTGTTATGTTTCAGCTTTGTTATTGAGTTTAAATGTATATTTTGATATGTGTATTTAAATAATTTTACTTTTCCTATAGTAATTTTAAAAAAGTGAAAATGTGTTAATATTAAACCTTTTTAGATCTAATTTGTTGAAATATATTATCTATTATATTCAAAGCTTTTTTAATCTGTGTCGGGGTTTGACGGACCATTTTTGAATTATAATCGTATTGGTTATAGTTCGGAAGGCAACGATTTTTTTAAAAATGTTCTGCATATTGTTGCCATTTTTAGATATCAATTTTTTTGGGGGAGGACTGCAAATCTATTAAAAACACTCAAAAGCCAGCAAGGGCCTGGAGCCAATGCTCCGAGACATGAAAATCTACAGAAGTTCTATGGACAGAGATTGTCACTAGCCTGAATAAAGTGTATATCACAATCACACAGTACGTTTACTTTTACCAATACATATATAAGTTTTTCGTATTTTAATTTAGATTACAAATATATATATATATATTTTCAGGTAGTTGTTGATAATATTGATAATATTATATTTAATTTAACGGAACAGGTCTGGTACTCACTCCGTGAAATGCATTTGAAATCTTTCTCCCTATCATTTTTCTGACAGAAATCGTATTTCTTCTTTTCAAGCCAGGAGGGGCGATAAACCTACCAAATGAAACTAGTTGGCGACTAACATTTTCCCCTCCATGTTTTCTCTTATATTTCATGGATTCGGGGTGCTTCACAAAGTGAAAGTTTTTTTGCAGGTCTTCTATGGTTGAAATCATTTAACCTGTATTATTATTATTATTTTTACAATCATGACTGATAAATTACGGTATGACACACGGTAAATTCTTATTACAAATACTATGTTGAATATCACTGTTTTATTGTGTATTTCAATTTTAATAAAGAAAAACTATACGGAACAGTTCGAAAATTTTAAAAGCGTTTAGTTGTTAAATGTTTTATGCTGAATAAAATTACAAGTAATATATCGGTAAAATTGTTATACTTGCTGTTTTAGATAATTACAATTGAATTACTAATAGCTTACTTAAAAATACTTTTATTGTCTGTTATAGCTTTAATCAGGAATGAAATCAGTCAAAAAGAAAGAAAAAAGGAGAAAAACATATCTGGTTATTTTAATTCTCTTTATATTGTTAAAGTAGCTAAATCAGGCTACTTATTTTAAAAAACAATAATCAACAAATATCATTCATAATAAATTATTTTAAAGAAATGGTGGATGTTGCAATTTCTTTTTTTATTTAAAATCTCTATAAGGACTCTATGACTGACATGAAACATTTCCAGCGTGAATATAACATTTTGAAATAAAGTATTAAAAATATCTGGACAAAAAAAGGCTTATTTCATAAGCATAATGCATAAGAAATAAATTTTTACAAATGTTCCAGGTAATTTCTGAATGATTAAAAATCTTGGATTATTTTAAGGCAGTTCCAAAAAAAAAAAAAAATAATAATAATAATAAATAAAAAATATTTTTCCTCGTTTAACAACGTGAAACTTTCTGTTACATTTTCTGACTCATTTTTTAACATAAAAGCCTGATACTTGCAGACATGATTATTAAAGTGATTTGTAATCGAGCGTTTTTTTATTTTCCGATAAATTAATTACATCTTGAGTTATAAGCGATTATTGTCTCAGGATGGCAGTTTTCGTTCCTGTGTTGTCGCGTTCCGAAGGTTCAAAACACTCATTTTTGACAGCATTTTCTGAAAAAATTTCTCAGTTTTCTGATAAATGGAAACCAATCGTTCGATTACATATTTTTTTAATAAGAGCACTTGCCAACTTGATACTTTTGTTGCGTACAATTTTTTTTATACATATAAATTACATTAGTTAAAACTGGCTACTTTTAGAAGTATTCTTAAATTCAATTTAATTAATAAAAACGGATAAAATTGGCAGTTTTTTTTATTATTAAACTATGAAATCGAACAACATTTTGCATTTTTCGAAAAAGACGCAGGATTTTTCAGAAACTGCTATCAAAATTGGTGCTTTGAACCAATTTTAGAGACGCGGAAGCCTGAGAAACGATGTCAGAATACAGCAATCGCCTACAAGTCAACATGTAATATATTTATCGAAAACTTCTATAAGAAGATATTTACTAAAAGGATAAGTAAAATTAAAGAAATTATGGAACATTTTTAAAAGTTTAAAGATCGTCTTTAAAATTGAGAAAATAATACTTTTTTTTTCAGGAACATTTTACAATACATTGTGGGGGAAAATATAAAGCATGTACAGAATCATTTAATGTAATTAAATATTTTGTTCTTTTAACCAAGAAAACATTTCAGCATCTCTTCTTGAGGTGTATTTATATTATTCGGGACTTCAAAATGGTCATACAATGTGTGGATATCACTAATTTCCAATAGAATTTTCGACATATTTAACAGAAGATTTCTGCGATCAAAATTAGGAATTCATATCCCCCGTCCCCTCTGAGTTTACCATTTATTAATTTTTTAAAATGTGGTACTGTAATTGAAATTGTTTCTTATCTAAGCATAATGTCACAGTATCTGTAAGGTGTAAATGTATTTGTAAGGTATGCGTCTTGTAAGGTGCTAGTTAAAAAAATTAAACAATATAATATATTTAATAACAATATAATATAATATATTTAACTAAACAAATATCTTTAAACGAAAATTAATTCTTAATTAATAGTGTGCATATTAAAGATTTTATGGATTTATTTCAACTAATTTCCCTATATCTTCGGTTATGAAAATTTTAATGTCATAATTCAATGTTCATGATAAATTTGCTTTATGCATATGTTACACTCAGATTCTCAAGAAAACAGTTCAGTTATAAGAGGAAATAAGATAACCATTGCATGCTGAAATGTAATAATATATTTTTTCCATCGTGATTGTTCAAATGACAAGTTTTGAGCTGTTTATAACATAAATGTTATGCATCATTCTGTCACACATTTATTTAACTTCCCTAAAATTTCACAATGGTAGGGTCCCTTTTCATTTCCCATGTATTCGACCCTCTTATCTTATTTTGGTCAGGGGAATCTCTCTGTGTTTTCCAAGAAACGGGAGAAGATCTATTCATACCACTATACTGTATTGGTATTGTTGTACCAGGACCAGCGCCTTTATAATGAAGTCCAGTAGGGCGAGTTTTGTTCTGCTTATGAAAGTATTTTTGCGTAATTACAAAAAAAAAAAAAAAAAAAAAAAAGCATTTTAAAAAAATGCTGTGCTTATGGGCATTTCCATGAAAAAGTGGACATGAGGGTTGAAATTTCAAATGTCTTTTATTACTACAAATAATATATCAAATTAAAGGTAACAATATGACGCATATGAAATTACAGAGAACTAATCTCTAAAAATATTTTTTTTTATAATTTATCTAGGCTCAAAGTTGGAAAAATTTGAAAAACTTTCAGCCTGTAAAATAGGGTATTTTCATTCTGCCAGAAGCAATATTTAAAACAGCAGCATTTTCCATATATGTGCATATATTACTATTTGTGACCTTTGTGTAGCTTTTGAAATACTTAATTTTTCAAAAAAATTTAAAAGTCCCGATTTTTAATACAAATACATTTACCCTGTCTCTCTGTCACACCCGTCACAAAAAAGATGCTTAAGTTATTATACAAAATGCATTTTTCCATGAAAATACATGGAACTTTCGGAAAGTCTAACTATTGAAGTCTGAATAACTGCAAAACGTTAAAAATTCATTAAATTTTTATTTTGTGTGAAATTTTAGGGTGACGGGTGTGACAAAATCCTTGTGACGGGTTGGCAAAATTCTTGTGACGGGTATGATAACATTTTAAATTGTTTTGAAATATATTTAAATATTGTTTTAATGAAGTGTAAGGCTAAATCATTCTTGTTCCTGAACATATTAAGGCCAATTTGCCAAAAAAGAGAAGATAAATCATGAAATATATATTTGAATTATTTTAGCGAATTGTGAGTTGGTAGCAACTTACTTACTTTTAAGTTAATTCTGCTTTGGATTTTTTTAAATGTGCTCAGGAGATTGGTGCAATAAAGGCATTGCATGTCTCAGCAGTGAAAACACTAGAAACTAAACAAATACTGACAGAAAATGGGAAGGCATCAAGTCTTATCACCACTTTAAAGTAAGTAGTGATAGTACTATCCTTTTGATGGGAAAGACTGCCAAATCAACACTGAGGGAAGTGGCAGTCACTGCTAATTGTGATCCCCCCCCCCCCCAGAAAGATTTTGAAAATATCAGATTTAATCAGGATACTTAATTGAACCATGCGCAGCAATAATATGGCGTAGTCTCTGAACGAAATTACCAGAAACCTTTGTAACATCAAACAAATATGCATGGATGTCAACACACCCGTCACAACTGCATTAATGGATTATCATTATAAGAATATATTATATTTTTAAATATTGAAAGCTATTGAAGTTATATATTTGTTATATTATCCAAGCATATGCATGGAAAAACATAATTAAAATACTTTTCAGGGATTTATTAGCTAACTTATTTCCCAAAATATAGATATAAACTCTTAAAATTTTGTCTGGATATTGGTGATTATCTTTTGGTTTCCCTGTCCAGTAGCAAAAAGCGTAATAGCTTGTACTATGCTAATGTCGTGAATATCAACTTACGTAAGGAAGAAATAAGCTTAAAATACATGCAAGCCAGTGGGCCACACTGGATTTGGCCAGAGGAAGATGACATCTCAATAAAAAAAAAATTATGCTATTGTAAAAAAAGTAGCCCCCCCCCCCCCCCCATCACTTATAACGAGTAGGGGGCACTACCAATTTTAAACTAACTGCATAAATATGTTAGTTTTATTAAATTTCTTTTGTATATTTACTATTGTTGAGTTTACTCTCTATACTGATCACTGTATTTTTTTTTTTTTTTGGTAAACAACTTTCAAATTGTGCACTTTGCACAATGTCACACCCGTCACTTCTTTGTCACACCCGTCACAGCAGGAAAAAAATTCTTATACATTAAAATAATTAAAATTTATTATGAAAATTACGTATTAAGTTTAATTTGAATCTCTTTCATTAGAAAAAAATTGTTTTAATAATAAATATTCACAGGAATTTTAACAAATGTGTGTGCAAGTAAAAACTCTTGTCCCGAGAGAGTCACACCCGTCAAAGTTTAAAATTTTTGTTTTTTAAATATTGAAAGCTATTGAAGTTACATATTTGGTCAATTATCCAAGCATATACAGGGAAAAACATAGTTAAAATACTTTTCAGGTATTTATTAGCTAATTTATTTCCCAAAATATAGATATAAACTCTTAAAATTTTGTCTGGATGTCACACCCGTCACAATGGAATGGCCCTTATGTTGTTATAAACAAAAGCGAGTTAATTCTCTTCCTAGCTTAAAGCTTTTTCCTTGAGTGTATAATTCTTTTATATCAACTGATAAAAAAAGAAAAAAAGTTAACTTCATTAAATCATCTAAAATAATTAAAATTGAGCTAAATTTTCAAAATGGTTATATCCCCATCTCCATTTAATGGCACTGGTGAGTTCAGGAAAATGACAAGTTTAATTCTTATGAATTGTACTACAGTGTAATTTAACAAAATGCATAAAGATTGCTTGTGTCACAAATTATTTGTGACACATACAAATTTTCAAAGAAAATCTGTACCAACTTTACTTTATCTCGATGGTCAACACTGTTAATTGATTTAAGGTGGTTCTCAAATAACTCGCTTAACAATGCGAAACTTTCCGACACGTTTCTGACTAAACACGAAGGCATAAAATTTACAGGCCTAACTATTGAAGACTCTTGAAATCGAAATGAATTTTCCGTTTTTGATAAATAAATTAATTATCGAGTTATAAGCGATTCGTGTCACGTGATGACACGTTTGTCCCCTTTGTCGTGCTGTGGCGTCGGAAATTCTGTTCAAAACGCCAACTTTGACTATATTTTCTGAAAATCTTCTGTCTTTACCAAAAATTGGAAAACGTCTTTCGATTATAAAGCTTCTGAATAAGAACACCTGATAATTTCGTGCGTTTACGAACAAAAATGAATTACAAAATATATCATAAAGTAGCCAGTTTGGATTTCAGATCAGCCTTAAAAATAAATAAATAACACGAATACACTTCTAATTTTAACTCATTTTCTTTTTTCTTATATTGTATTAATTTAACTACAATATTTGGTTAATTATATATATATATCTATATATTATATATATATATATATATATATATATATATATATTCCATAATGACATGTCTCTCTATTTTCCAGTCTGTGTAAAATGTAAAAACATCGCGGTTGTATAAATGGAACATATAATATTTGAATTGGCGTGCGCAAATCATTTTTTATCAAACGATATCAAAAATTTTGATGCATATTTCTCTATGGTGGTGGTATTCACTATGCAATCAGTGAGTTGCAGAGTTACCACTTTTTCGTCCATCTCATAAATTTTGTCATTAAGGCTGTTGATCAGTCAACTCTCTATATATCCTTTCGCTAATGTTAAACCAATGGGCGTAAGGTGCATTCATATATTTCAAATATCTCCTCAGGAAATTAATTATTTTTAACTTCTGTTTTTTGTGTATAATCCTTAAAGAATCTCTCTCTTTCTCTCGCTCTCCCCCCTTCTCTCCAATCCTCTCTCTCTCTCTTTTTCTTTTTTTTCTTTAGCTGTCAAAATATTTCTAAAACATATACTTAATTTTATTTGAAGTATTAAAATTTTACACACTGCTCGTCAGCTTTTAACATATAAAATAATAAATTAAGCATTTTTTAAAGAAATATTTTGACATCTAAGAAACAAAATACATCCTTTAAGAAAAATTAAGTTAAAAGTATTAATTTCCTGAGGTGATATTTTAAAAATATGAATATATACGCCTATAAGTTTAACATTAGCGAAGGGAATTGGACAGGTTGTCGAACAGTTGATATCGGTTAACCCTTTCCGGCACAGGCAGAGTTTGTTCGTAAAATGAGAAATTACTGACTGACACCGGAATTTACAAGCGACTTTTTTCGAAAATAAGAACTCCTTATTTTAAGCTTTCATTGTAGAAACAAAATTTTATTAAAATATTCTTGGTGTCGTATGCAAGTTTGGAATTAAAATTAGGTGTGCCCGTAGTGGGACCATAGACTTGAGATAAGATAGACCGATACTCCCCATTCAGCGGGGACGGGAAAAGTGAGGCAGACATGTGTCACGTGTGTTAGGGGAATTAGTTAGGGAATAGGTTTCCAAATTGGCGATTTTTCGTTTTATTGGCGTTACTCATAATTCATACTAAAAGTAATTCTCATGAAAAAAAATTTCTCTTATTTTGTAATATTTATTTTCATTTGAATATATGCTTCCATCCTCAGTTTTGTCAGGAGCTTAGAAAAGTTGGATTGAATTTTATCGAAGTCCGGTTGGCTGTGTGACAAACATAAACTTGTATTTTGTTACATTCAAACTGAGAAGAAAATTTCTACTAAAGACAAAAATCAAACTTAGAAAACTTAAATAATATTAAAATTGAATAAAATAGAATATTTTATGGCTTCTTGAAATTAAGATCCTTCTCAAATCCGAACTAGGTACTTTCTGACACATTATTTAAATCATTGCTTTTCGCAAACGTATCACACTGACAGGTGTTCTTATTAAGAAACTATGTAATCGAACCGTTTCTTCCGTTTTTTTTTAATGTAAAGGTAGAATATTTTTCAGAAAATGCTGTCGAAGTTGTCGTTTTGAACCGAATTTCCAGACGCAACAGCGCAGGATAGGGGAAAAAACCTGCCGCCATGAGAAAGCAATCGCTCATAACTCAAGTTATAATTCATTTATCGGAAAATGATAAAACTGTTCGATTACAAATCAGTTCAATAATCATGTCTGCAAGTATCATGCTTTCATGTTTAAAAATGAGTCAGGAAATGTGTCAGAAAGTTTCGCGTTGTTGAGAGATGAAAAATATTTTTTTTTAAATCCATTTTTCTTATTTTATTACTCCTTTTTTATTTTTTTTGCCAGCCCTTTCCACGACTCATTGAATACTAAATATTTAAAGCCACACGAAAAAAGAAAAAAAAATGAACACTTTTGTTATTTGAAACATTTTGTTTTGAAGAATATGTATAAATATACAATAATCATACATAGATGACAGTTACAACTTGTACAGATATAACTTGAGTTATGGGCGATTGCTTTCTCAGGGCGGCAGGTTTTTTTCCCTGTCCTGCGCTGTTGCGTCTGGAAATTCGGTTCAAACCATGTTAAAAAAGTAAACGCGTTCCTATTTTTATTACCATTGTTATTTTAAGCACTGTTTAATGTAGAAATAGGTGAAAATAGTTCTGTCAAAAAAGTTTTATAAGATCAAAAATCTATGAATAGCAAATTAACGTTCTTTTATAGATGCATACATTAGACTAGATTGCGGTGTGCAGTGTCCAATCATTTTTTTAATTTGTCTAATATTTTAAGATTTTTTTTTCAATTTTTTATACAAAATTTCATTTTCTGGATAGAAATTCATTTCATATTTCGAAAAAGTTTTTAATTTATTGCTGTCAGATTTTTAAAAAGCGCAAATAATAATTCCAAATATTTTTCAATTCAAAAATATATTTACGTAAATATAAAACGAGTAGGAAAACTTCAAAATATTTCCATTATTACGCGTGAAGAGCATTTGATGATAAACATTGTGTTATATCTAAAACAATATATTTAAAAAAATATTTCTGATAGTATCTAAAATAAAACTGTTCTTCTAGACATTATCGTAAAAGTCCAAGAGGCAGCGATATTTTTTACTAAACCATTTTGGACACAGTCATATAAATAAAACAAGAAAACGTTCTATAATAAATATGCCAAATGCTATTTTTCTTCTTTTATTTAAAACCCTTATTTTTCAAAAAAAGGATGGAGTAGGTAGTGTCATCTAATTCATATGATCAGAGAAGTGCCTTGGCACTTTCTCTGTCACGCCAACAACAACAATACTGCTAATGAAAATTTTAAATTTACGTTAATATTAAAAAAAAAAAATCATCATTAGCCTAAGCATTAATTGTCCTGGTATTCTTTGTGTATAACTTTTTTTTTCTCTTTGGAATAAGAAAATTGTCGTTTGGTGCAAAAAATTGCGATAATTTATAACATTAACTATATATTGAAACTATTTCCCCAATTTCTTAAATTCTTACAAAATGTTTCTTTTTTATAATGATAATTTCTCGAAAAACTTATCAAAAAACAAATTTTAAATACTCATTTTTAAAATTAAATACGCATTTAAAAATTATTTATACCTGAACATTACGAATAATTTAAGAAACACTTACAGTAGTCAGAAATATAAATGCATTGCATGGGGAAAGAAAATTACAATCTGCCGTAAAAGAATGTCGCCAAGATAGAAAACCGGAGCTTTTCATTTTAAAATAAATAATAATAATAATAAAATGATTTAAAACTTATATAAATTACATCTAATAAAAGCACATACATTATTGTAAAATATTTTGTTTAAGAAACTAATATGTTTCATTTACGGGGCAAAATACCAATCATTATCAAATAATGACACTGCTTCAAGTATGAATTATTATTATTATTTAAAAGAAAACAAGCTTTTAAAATAAATCTAAGACTCTTGTATGAAAGTTTATGCTTCCTTTTTTGACACATCTTGATTTACATCCATATGCTCTGCAATTTGTCACCATTATTATTTACAAAATAAGAAACAAAACTGTCTGTGTGTTTATTTCGGAAGCAACCCCATGTAAATCCAATGGACGGAAGACGCGGGCAAACGCGTGTGGGAGAAAGAAGTCCATATGTCATGTGACTTTATGTGTGCTTCAGAAAAAGGTTGCCATAGCCCTCTCCAGTTTATTTCATCTCGATGAGTGGGACCACTTTGCCGGAAAGGGTTAAGGGGCTTCCGAGTTGCGATCAACTTTACGCCCAGTCTTTTTGTGAGTAACCTGTCTTGTAAATATTGAGCCGTTGGGAAAAGTTAAATGTAGTATTAACTACATAAGAAAGAACAATTAAAAATAGAAGAAAAATTAAACAATGGTAATAAAAAAGTAAAGCAAAAGTTATTAAGGATAGAGTCTAATAAATGGAAAAAAGTAAAATGGTATGGCTGAAGTTAAAATTAACTACTGAAAAAAGTGGAAAAAGTGTAAAATAGGGTTCAGAACATGTTCAAAAACAGCACTTAAATGCCAGGTGGAAAAGGCAGGCAAAGCAAGGCTTTAACAAAAAAGGCACTTAAAAAGGGCAAACATTTTTTTTTTGGTATAGCTTAGGAATAAGTTATATATATATATATATATATATATATATACAGGGCTTGACAAATGCGGTCGCCAGGTCGCCACTGGCTACTAAGTTTTTTAATCTGACAACCAAGTTATTTAATCTTTGAAAATGAGCACAAATGACATTTTTTCTCTTCCCCACCCCTATTCGTAAGCAGCAAGCTGTGATCTTCCTCATCTCTCGTACTTTTAATGGAAAAACTAAATTTAAAAGGCATTTTCCAACTCATGAACAGAAAACACCATTCTTTTCAGCTATAGCCAGCTAGTATATTATATCACGTAATTAGAATGTGGGGAGAGAGAGGATGCTTCAATAAAACAGTAAGAAGTAGTGTCAATCCAGCCTCTGTGGCATCTAAAATTGAATACAATGCTAAAAAAGTTTCAAATCTAATTTTTGTGCTTATATAAGTTGTCAACATAACATAAGTGATTATAAGTTTTATAAGTTTCTTTAGAAAACATAGTTTATATTACCTTTCTAAATTATGTATTATTCTAAACTATGTAACTAATAATTCTAAACTATACTTGTTATTATTTTTTCTCAATTAATTCATAAAATACTCGTGTTTTTTTATCAATGATGGGGAAGAGGATGGGGGTAAATAATTTTTATTGGCAACTAGTATTTCTTTTTGGCTACCATATTTTTTCAAATTTGTAAAGCCCTGTATATATATATATATAATTATAATATCTTTGAATTTCAAAAAAACATATCAAGTTCTTGTAACAATCTAATTAAATCTCCAAAGAGATAATTAATAATAATGTGTAGACAGGATACCACATAGTTAATAAATTAACAAGTGCAATCATAATTTTACCATAGCTTGTTCTTCAATGGTAATTGGCCAAAAATACTGAAAATATGAAGAAAGAATATTTAAAAGGAGAGAGAGAGAAAATTATAATATATATATATATATATATATATATATATATATATATATATATATATATATATATATATATATATATATATATATATATATTTGTAGGATTTCAGTTTGAACACTTCACGTAAATGATCATCAAATGAACTGACACTGAACTGACACTCTATTATTATCCATGGCTTTAATGCGCGAGTTGTAAAATAGTTTGGATCACGAGATTGGGCTAAGAGCCAGTCTTCTCATTTTTGTTATGAAGCAAGATGTATAAAATGGATTGTAGGCCTAGTTGGATTATTGTAAGATAAATTGGTTATATAGTTTTAACTAAAAGTGTATTAGTTGAAATTAAAGTTCATATTTTGTTGTTCATTGATTACTGGTTCAGTAAAGTGACTATTTACATATAATCTCCTTACATATATATATATATATATAATAAACCATAAAATGTTAATAATTTGGAGTTGATATCAAGTAAATACAAATGGATTAAGAAATGAAATATGAACTAAATATAATGGAAAATTGGATAACAAGAGATTTAAATTAGAATTGGATATGAAAAAACACGTGTAGATATAATTTTCAACCTGGATGTACCCACACGTGTTTTAAAAAATAATTCAGTATTTCATAATTATACTGGCATATATGCTAAGATCAGTACAATCATCCAGGTAAAATATCATACATATTATTTCTCCTGTCAACATCCCTTTTTCTCAGAAAATACGAAACGCAGAACGACGAAGGAGACAGCATATGAAAGGATTTTGAACAGGCTTCTGACATAGCATACTTATCATATATATTATTTCTCCTGTCAACATCCCTTTTTCTCAGAAAATACGAAACGCAGAACGACGAAGGAGACAGCATATGAAAGGATTTTGAGCAAGCTTCTGACATAGCACTCTTAACATTTCATTAAAACATGTTTTTGATTAAAAATTGCTGTTAAATAAAAATTAAATCGGCATTGTTTTCATAAAAGAAATGAAAGGTTTTACTCTAATTAGTGTTGCCACCAAAATAAAATACTGCATTATCAGACGACGTCATCCTATAATGCAATTGAAATACGATTGTTAATTTATTTTTTGCGCGTACTTTTTGAAAAAATATCGAGCTTTTAATCGGGTTTTTATTTAATTTTTATGCATGCGTCACTTATTGTTTATTTGTTTACTTTATTTAATCATGGCTGTGTGTATGCGTACTGTATCGGAGCACCAGTAGATTACGTAATTTAAGGATTATTTTCCATTTAGAAAAACAGTTCATTAGCATTCACAAAAATTATAAGCATTTATTTTTTAATATTTCATTAAGCTGTTAATAAGCCAGCAAAGTCTGACGTCACTTAAATGGCTGCTGGACCACAAAGTTTAATTCCATGTTTAAGCTCCCATAGGCTTGCAAAAAAGTGGTGTACCAAATACTGATTTATGTATTTAAGACATTTATGGAACAGTTTTGAAAAATCTGAGGAAATGCTTTGGTACTTCTCTATTATCCCGTCGACCACTTTTCATAACAAAAAACTATCGCCAAACTGTAACGCCAAATAATCGGGAGAACGTTGCCATTGGAATATCAAAATAATAAATAAACAAAATATACGAATTTAAGGACACAATTGTTATTTTAATTAATGAAATAACGATACTTCTCTATTATCCCGTCGACCACTTTTCATAACAAAAAACTATCGCCAAACTGTAACGCCAAATAATCGGGAGAACGTTGCCATTGGAATATCAAAATAATAAATAAACAAAATATACGAATTTAAGGACACAATTGTTATTTTAATTAATGAAATAACGATACTTCTCTATTATCCCGTCGACCACTTTTCATAACAAAAATTCATTTTTTTGTTTATCAACGAAGTCGTTCAACTAAAACTACTCTAACGTTTTATCCACACGGCGAATCGTCATGGCATTTTTTCTACTACCTTTTAAAGGTTAGTATTTACTAAAAAAACATCGGTTCGGCGATTGCAACGCCATCTGTGTGCCAGACCGGGAACTTATCAGCCCATGTGTTATATACTATAAGACGATGTTATCAAACCATAAGATGAAGATTAAACATGTACAGAGTGATTATAAAAAAAACTATCCCGATATATGAGCCCCTAACTATCATTCCGTTCACAGAAACTAAATGAAATTTTGGTTTAAAGTATTTTGAGGTATGCGCTGAAAAATCATATGAAAGACAAAAGTTAAAAGGGTTGAGAGACGCAGGAGGCTCACGCCCCCGTCTCTCCATGATTTCAAGTAAAAGTTCAAGAAAAGTATAACTAAAAGTAAATATGAGCTTAAATGAAATTTTAGATTGTGGTATTTCTATGATAGAAAAGCTTTAGTCTTATAATGGAAATTACTGAAAATTAATTAATATAAAATCGCTAATTGTATATAAAACTCATGAAAAAACATGGTAGAATCATTGGAATTGCGTAAAAATTACTAAAGCTAAGAATTTTTGTTTATCGAAGAAATCCTTATTTTTATATGTAAATTAGTGATTCCCTCAGTTTGTGGGGATGGGTTTTTACCTCCCCTCTTAAATGCTATATTTTAGGAATGAAAAAAAAAAGAAAAAACCGGTGCGTTTACATTGTATATATAAGCGGTTAAATCAAGTCTAAATAATATAAAAATTATGATATGTGCAGTCTAAACAGAATTAAATCAAGCATATACAATAAAAATTAGGTAATTGGTTTCTAAACCCCTATTATTGCATGGAAAAAATCAATTAATTCGTTAAAAGTCACTCAAATTTTGAATATTGTTTATGTATTTTGGTTCAAAAACTAAAATATAAGTGTACTTTTCCTTTTACAGCAAGAATAACTAATATGATAGTTGAAAAATTCTTTTGAAATCAGTATATTCGTTTGCTTCATTATTATACTCATTAAGGTGCCCATTGTTCAGAAACTGTAATATAAGTTTAAATTTCCTCTTGTAAGTTGATATCCTCATCTTATTGTTGAATAATTCTTAAGAAATCAGCACTTTTCATTAAAAATCAATATTTTCTTTTGTTTAATTATTGATACTCGTTAAGGTGTTTGGCATTCAAAATTAATATATATGTTTAATCTTCATCTTATGGTTTGATAACCTTGTCTTATAGTATAAAATTTCTTATAAAATCAGCATTTTTTCTTGAAATTGATATTTTCTTTTGCTTAATTATTATTCTCATTAAAGTGTCCGTTTTTCAGGACATGTAATATAAGTTTAGATTCCATCTTAAATTATGATATCCCCCATCTTATAGTTGAATAATTCTCAAGAAATCGGTTTTTCCCCCTTAAAAATGGATATTTTGCATTGTTTTGTCTAATTATTAGTACTCATTAATGTCATGATTGTTCAAAAAGTAAAATATTTGTTTAATCCTCATCTTATAGTTGAAAGATTCTTAAGAAATAAACTGAGCTGCGCCGCCAGATGCCTTAGTGTCACCCGTTGGCGTCTCAACCGCCGTACTCATGTACTGAGGGACATATAACAGGAACGTTCAGGGTCTGCTCCCCGTATGCGCTATGGCGGTTGGTGCACTGCCATCTGCGCATCACACCAATTCTACTGAGTGGTGACAGTAAAGGTCGTTATGATACGTGGAGGTTCCCATAATCAGATGAGACCTCCAAGAAGACACTTGATGAAATGCCAGAAGACACCCGACGGCTTCGTCGCCGGAACCCCATAAGAGGAACCGGTCCTAGGTCATATGCCGAACTCTCCCGACGACCCTTGCTTTTCCACGGCGTCTGAACGTCGTGTTCTAGGAAGGGATAAAACAACTAGTTCTTTTGCCGTGGTTTTCGAATCAGCTTTTTTCGTTAAACATTGATATTTTTCGTTGTTTCACTTAATTAGTAATACTCCATAAGATGTTCGTCATTCAAAATTAGTATATAAATTTAATATTCATCTTATAGTATGGTAATCTCGTCCATTTAACCGCATCTTAGAGTTCTTATTTTCACCCCTCACCTTCGCATTCAGGGGCAGTGCACGGTGCGTCCGTGAACTCACCGGCTGTCCTCGAACTCTCGTTTCCCTACTGCTCGAATAAAATTGACAGACATTTTTATTAAACTATAAAATGAAAAGCAGTTTCTATTTTTCAATGACAACAAAAAATCTTTCAGAAACTACTGTCGAAATTGGAGCTTTTAACAAACGCTACGGACGCGAAAGCCTGAGAATCGACGTCATACGATAGAATTCGCCCATAACGCAAGATGTAATATGTAGATCGAAAAATGGGAAACGTTATTCTATTCCGATTGACTCATCCATGCTTTAGCTTATAAAATAATGGGCGTAAATGTGTCAGAAAGTTTCAATTTGTTCGACGGGGGATTTAAAAAAAAAAATTTTAGGTCCAGTAATAAATAAGTTTGAAAGATATTGCATTAAGCTGTTAAAATGTTTTAAAAATCTTTCTATAAACGAATTTTATCAAAAAGGGGCTTTTGTCCGTTATGGTTCTTCAGAGCCGTAGCAATGATGGTACAGTCGGTGCACCAAGCGCCTTCAATTACATTAAGTGCTAATCGACTTCATCGGCTCCATCACTTATCATTACTGATGCGCCGCGCTCCGATCACTCATAGAAAATTTAACAATGTATTTTCACAAGGTTCCAAATAGAGTTACTGCTGTGCTGGGATTATTGTATGCCCGCATCGGTCCAGCCACACCCCTATATAACGGTGCAGTTCATAAGGGCAATCCGGTGAGAGAACGGCTCTGTTTTAAACCTAACGAGATTAATTACAAACCCAGCTATTCGACCTCTCTTTGGAATTAACTTATTGGGGATTGTTACGGGTATCTATGATAATTTATATATTGTGTTAGAGGTCTGAACCTGGCCCTAGAGCGGCCTGCGTTCGGACCAATTTTCATTGAAGAGACTCGTGCAGACCTAGTACTTACTTTTTTCTGCAGCTCGGACCGGGCTTAGTCATCACTTTTTCCGACCTGGGTCTAACTTATTTTTTCAGACTCGGGCCGGGATGGGTCTGCACTTTAGACCTGACCTGGACTTTCTTCTTAGTGGTCTGCACGGGCCGAAATTTTCTAAGCCCGTTCCGACCCAGTCCGTATAAAAATCATTGACCTGGTATGGCCCGTGCCAAAATCAATAAAAAGAGACCCGTCGCATCAATTTCTACAAAAAATGCCCAGATTTTTAAATGGTGTTTATTCGAAAATTAAAATTATCTTTTAATAATAGTGTATACATTTCTGGGGAAGAAAATTAAAGTACGGTAACATCTATGAATTAGAACCTGCCTTAAACGGAAAAAATGGCTTGATCCGTACAAAATGAATACAATAATTCGTGCGAAAAGTGCATAATACATATACAACACATGATGTACCTGCTAAGAATCAAAGCTATCTATAACGGATTTTTGTTGTTTTACTGAATTTCTATTGTATGTAATTGTCTAAGTCAATTTTTTTAATTGGTGTTTATGTACGTAATTCTCTAAATGGTCATTAATATTATTGATATTGAGTGTTACATGCATTTCGAACATAATTTGAAAATAACAATTATTATTATTATTATTATTATTATTATTATTATTATTATTGCTCTTTTAAACATGAAAATAGTTTAACACCTCTTATTGAAGCATATTTCCATGATTCGAGACTGCAAAATGGCCATACGCTGTTAATATATTTTCTTAATACATATTTATCTTTGTGCTAACATGGATTCATTCTGACCGAATTCAATTCAAGCTACCTTATTATTGTTCTTTTTTAAAGTAGACTTTGATTATTATAAAATCTGATGAAATATTATTTATTATGTTTATTTCATTTATAATATTATTTATATTTTATCATGAAATCTATATGACACATGTCAGTTAAATATGAAATATTTATAAAAATAATTAATCTTATATTCTTTATGGAAAACCGTAACATATACATATATACTGCTGATTTTCTCTTCAAAAATAAGTGGTAGGGAAGGGCAAAATTGCTAGGTTAAATATAAATGTTATGTTTTGCAACATCAATATTTATCTATTATAGCAAATCTCATAAAGTAATCTTGCGAAAAAACATAGTCCCCCCTTCCCTTCCCCAAAATTGAGATTATTCTTTGCAGAATTAAAAAAAAAAAAAAAAAAAAAAAAAAAAAAAAAAAAAAAACATATAATGGGAAAAAAATAAAGAAAAACATTTGACAAGTTGAAAATTATTCAAACATGGATTTAAAAGGTTTTTATGTTTAATGACATGCCTATCTACCTCTGTCAAATTTTAAGAAATCGTAGTTGTATATATGGAATATGTATATATTTTTAACGGACTTTGTAATAATCTCTTCCCTGCCTCGAAAACACCCCTACTCTTAAAAAAATAAAACATTTATATATTTTTTCCCCACTAAAATCTAGTACTGATGGCTAAAAATAGAAAAATAATGCATTATATTTTTTTCGTTAGTGCTTTTACCTCTACCCTCAGTCCCTCTCATTATCAGATGATGAAAAAAGTTCATTAAAAAGCATACTTTAATTTCATAAATGTTTACAGTCATCGAAAACAATGTTTCAAAAAATGTTTAATAAAAGTAAAACAACACGCAAACTTCTCAGAAATACATAAATTAATACATAAAACTTAATGATTTGATGATACAAATTATTGTTTTACTCTATTTATATTTTTATTTACTTATTATTTATTATTTTATAAGAATTCTAACTGAACTGTTTTAATAATATAAAAGAAAAGTAAAATAGCTAGAAAACTTTCACTTTATTTTTATTTATTTTTTTATTTTGCTGTTTTCACTCTTGTTTAATATTATAATAGCGAAAGTATTTTTAATTAAACATTCAACATTAAATATTCAGCATGAAACATTCAACATCTAAACGCTTTTAAAATGCTAGATCTGTTCAATATATTTTTTATTTATTATAATTGAAATACACAATAAAACAATGATATTCTACGTTAAAATTTATATAAACAAGTTGGAAATTGTACTTCAAACGTGACAAATGAGATGCGTTCGTACTATAGCAAGTTATATAAATATTCAGATCTTGATAATTTTTAATTCTGTGAAATGCATTATACCGTCTGCAGATTAAATTCTGCAATTAAATAAGTATATTGGTCGCTTGACGATTCAACCTCGAAAGCTCCTATAAAAAGAAGTGCCGATTTTTTTTTAAATTCAAATTTCTTAATAAATATTTTTATTAATATCTTCTAAAGTTTTAATTCGATTTTCATAAAATTTGAAATGTCTCGACAAAATTCTGCAAAGTATCATTTTTAAACGCTGGCAATACATTTCAAATTCCATCACCACGTGTTGTTTATTTATTTTACTATTACCAATTCATAAATGCGACCGCCAAACAAATTCCCTACCGCTGTATTATTTTTAAACGCTCACAATACATTTCAAATTCCATCACTACGTGTTGTTTATTTATTAAGTACAACCCCCAAACAAATCTCCCTACCGCTCTCTGGTTAAGGTGTGGGGTTAAAATAAGTTTGTTTACGCATATCGCATTCGCCAAGTAGGGAGTGCCAAGCACATCTTGGAAAAGAGGAGTGTATTGCAGGAAAGAAAACAATGAAAACCCGAGCCCCGAGCGGAGTGAGTACGAGACCTGTTCCAATTTAACTATAGAGGGAGCTATTGATTGTATATTAATTTTACTTTCAGGAATTAAAATTGGATGGAGTAATATATATTCACGGATATAATTTTGTTATAAGTGTATTAAAACCAGAATTATTTTGTGTGTTTTTGAATCATTTTGTGTTTGGGTGTCATCGATGGGGTTGTGTTTTAAAAAAAAGTGTGCTCTCAACTTGTCTTTCAACTCATTTCTCTCAACTCGACTTAGTCAACATGTATGATGCATTGCCATGTGGATGTGAATATTATGTAGAAGTTGTGTCATTTTAAGGATTCTGTATAATTATTGTGAGTAAAATATTTTATCTACACTTTACGCGTTCATATTTCCAATTTTATTATTTCAAAACTGTTATCTCGTGGTAATTTCGTGAGGTGTTAAATACAGTTTTTGGGATAATCGATGTGAGTGAAATATATTGTATATTCTTAATGGTTTTTTATTTCCTATTTAAATATTTCCAAATTTTAATATTTCCAATTGTTGTCTGGTAAAAATTCAGTGTACCTGGATGATTCTACTGATCTTAGCATTATGCCAGTAGAATTATGAAACACTGAATTATTATTTAAAACACATGTGGGTGCATCCAGGCTGATGAGTACATGTGCATGTGTTTTTTCATATCCAATTCATATTTAATTCTCATGTGGTCCAATTTTCTATTGTATATGGTTCATATTTAATTTATTAATCCATTTGTATTTACTTAATTACAACTCCAATTTATATATTTTTCCCCCTTTCTCTCTATTTCTTTTTTCTTTTTTCAATATTCTTTAGGTATGAGTAAAATTTGGCCAATTACCATTGAAGCACAAGCTATGGTAATATTATGTTTGCACATGTTAATTATTAGCTATGTGGTATTCTGTATACACAATATCATTAATTATCTCTTTGGAGATTTAAGTAGAATGATAATAGAACTTGATATGTTTTTTGAAATTCATAGATATTATAATTATATATATATATATATATATATATATATATATATAAACACTGTTTATTTGTTTAAAATCTATAAGTTACAATTTGTGAAATTTTATGCATGAATAGATAAAAATACTACATGATTTTGACTCTAGTAGCGTGTTTTGATTTAAGAAGAGGTATATACGCTTTACGGTGTTTTGAATTTCAGCGTGGACTTTTTTTTTCTTTTGTTAATCTTTTGATGTATTTTTCCTGTATTTATTCATGCGACAATCTGAATCCATTAAGCTTTAGATATTTCTTGAGGAATGATTGGGGTATCAAATTACATCTCACGGGCTCTTAAATAAACATAAGCCTTCTCACATTACAACAAGTTTTCAGCCTGAAGCAGAAAGAATAGTGATATGATTTTTCCCCCTCTTATAAAATCACTGTACAAAAAATAATATGATGCACGGAGGTACGGGTTGCGTTCGTAACGTGAAGAAAATATAAAAATTATATTATTGGAAAATATTTGTTGTTATATTGTAATTTATTCTATAGTATTTCATGATTTCATACCAATAAATCAGATATATGCAAATGCAGATATACTAATAAAACTAAAAAGGCAAGAAAGCTACAATTTATATTAAAAAGAAAAAACATGTATAGGATTAACGCTGACGTCATATTGATGGTAGCAACAACCGACCAATAAATTTCTATTTTGCTTTTTTTTTAACTTCTAAACATCGCACAATTTATATTTTTGCACCGTCGACTGGAGAGAAAAAAAGATTCTTTTAAATGCAATTTATTTGAAAACTGTATCTCATGTTACAGATTTTTTACGGTTTTTAATCATTTTCCAGCATGATGTTATTTTAAATCTATCTCTATAGCGTGCAGCACGGTTATGAAAGATTAACCCATTTACACTTGGAACAGTAATACGCTACCGCGCATGCGCGGTAGCGTATTACTGCTTGCGCGGCAGCGTATTACTGCTTATTTTACTGTTTAATACTGTTAATTTTACGGTATAATACTGGCAGCTGGGGTGCCAGTTTTATACTGTAAAATCAACAGTTATTTTTTGCAGTGTAGTTCACACACAACACAAACGAAATGTAACTACACAACACAAACAAAATGTTGAACAATAGCTCAACATTTGTGTCTAGCTAATATTACATAAGGAAATTAAAACATCACCAATTACAAATCTAAAAAATAATACAAATAATTTACAAATTCAGCAGATGTGTAATTGAACTACCCGCTTAAACACTGAAATAATCTGAATTAAAAAAGTCCTTCCGGCCTGTACCGGGAGGAAAAGGTAGCTTTCCTTTATCTTCGTTTTAAAATTTTAGCTAATGTTACACGAAAACAGCAAGCTAAAATGCAAAGAAACGTTTACAAAAGATTCGTTAATACTGAATTTGAATAAGAAATTCGCCAAGTTATTGAGCAATAGCCAAATTGGCTTCATTTATGAAGACTTATTTTGGTCGCTAAATTTGGCATATTTCGCCAAATGTCGCCAATTTTGGCGAGAATTTGGCGCTAACGGATATGAATATATAGTTTTATGCGTATGATTGGGAAAATTATTACAACAATGAAAGAAAATAATTTGCGAGTAATCGCGGTAATGTGCTGTTTTGTTTCAAAATGTCAGCCACCCTAGAATTTCAAACTGCTCTATGTCAGCCATTGTTTAAGATAGAGGTAAACCAAAAAATGCTCTGGAATCCTTGTATCAAGGCCTAACACGCAATTAAAAAATAAATTTGAATTATTATTTTTTTGTATATTTATTTTAGTTTTCCTCGGTCGAGACATTAGTGACCTTAATACACACAATTAGTTTCATCAAAATGATTCATAAATACGGGCGTTATCGTATGACATAGGTCAGATATATATATATATATATATATATATATATATATATATATGGATATCTATATATATAAATCAACATTTGAGCGGAGGGTGGTTTTGGGGTCTGGGGGTCATGATCGGGGAAAATATATCGAAATTTTCCGGAACTGCTTTCCTCCGAACGGCTGCAATAGGTAGCTTTATACTTTTTTGTATTGAAAGCTACCTAAAAGTTGCTGTAAGTAGCAAAATCTTTGGCAATTTTTTCGGTTATTAACTCTTGGCATGTAGTTGATTTCGAAAATATTGCTTTTGATAAATTGTAAAACATTATTTGAACATGTAATTTATATTTTTCATATAAAAATGCTTTTTGATGTTTCCAACAAAAGTGTTTTCTTTTAGTAGGTAATCTACAAAACATATACAAAAAGTAAAAAATCTATTACAATTTTCATCTATGTTCTGTACATCGAGCAGCATGTTTTGTAATTCTTAATTAACCCATTTTCGGCCAAAGGTGCGTAAACGCACCATTTCAATAAATATATTTTTATTAACACTGTGACGTTTATTTTTCACAATTTTTATTTTTCTGCTATATTTAAGGGTTCTGGAGACATCTATAAAATATTAGTAATTCAATTGAAGCAATCACTTTCTGTTGAGAAATTTTCAAAATACGCTGATTTTTTACTTGAAACGGTTATTGACAAATTCGACTTTTCGAAAATGTATAATTATTCCACTTGAGATTAATCATATGTTTTTATAATGGAGTAAAGTTGCAAGTTCTGTAAATAAAATAAAAATAAAACAAATGCCATAAGAAAACTTAAATTTTTTTATTTAAATTTAATGGTAAATTATTAATGGTAAATTAATAATGGTAACGTCAAATTAAATAAAATATTATTTTTCATGCATGAAACTTTTTTGGCGTCTTAATGAATGTAATTTAAGCAAATTTCAATGCAAGTAATACCACATTTTATAAAATTTCTTTGCTTGGCCTAAAATGGGTTAAAATAAATCCGATCTCCTGTAAACCCATTCGTGCAAACCGCAATTTTTTAGCATCATTTGTTTCTTTTTAATGATTTTTTAAAGTTTTAACACATTTATGGCGCACTCGGAATATGTCTTGTCTCCATTTCAAAACTTTCGTGTCCCCTTAAAACAAATCGTATCTTGCTTACCTCTTATGTTTAGTTAATAAGTGTGTCTTATAATACCACACTTCTACACACGACTGTGACGCATTTATGGTGATTGAATATCAAAAATTTTATAATTCAGAGCCTCAAAAAAAGTTATTGCATGTTTACATGTAAGATATCATTTCATACAAAATCGAGGACATTCTACACTTTTGTAATTAACTTTATTTTTAACACTTTCCAATATAGTTGAAAAGTGTTTATGAATTCGGTTTGTCTGTCTGTCTGTCGTCTGTCCGTGCTCTAAGCTATAACTCTCATAAATATACTCGGATTGCCTTGAAATATGTTATCTTGATATATGTTATTGGGGCTTACTATGGCATGTTTAGTATTGAAAATGAAGTGTGTAGCATTTATGGTTCTTTTACAGGGACGCTCAAAAGAATTTCGTCATATTACGATCTATGAAGGAAAATCTCTTGCGGCGTATTTTAATAATGTTTTACTATTTAAAACATATTCAAAGTGATACATATCACTGAGGTGCACTACAGGGCGTTTACTGTAGAATATGATATCGGGATTTTGAAAAGTTTATATGAAGATGGAAAAACAAGTGGTGTAGGATTTCTGATTCATAAAAGGTGGAAGAATCACATCGTAGAATATGATAGTGCATCAGATAGAGTTGCAAGGTTAGTTATACAAGTGTCAAAAAGATACAAACTGCAAATTACCCAAGTTTATGCACCAACAATTAGCTATACTGATGAAGAAATTGAGGATTTCTATGAAGAAGAAGCTTCAATGCATCAAAAAGGAAAATGCTACATAAAATTAATAATGGGAGACTGGAATGCTAGAATTGGGGAAAAAAAGAAAGGTGAGTTCTCAGTAGGAATTCATGGATATGGGGTGCGTAATGAAAGAGGAAACAGATTGATTGAATTTGCAGAATGTGAACAGATGTATATCATGAATTCATTTTTCAAGAAAAAGCCACAAAGAAAATGGACATGGCGTAGTGCAAATGGCTCAACAAGTGAAATCGACTACATCTTGACAAACAAAAAGCATCTTATTCAGGATTGCAGCGTTCTCAATAACTTCAATACAGGAAGCGATCACAGGTTAGTTAGATGCAAACTGCTTTTAAATACTAAAGTGGAAAGAATGAAGCTTTTGCAATGCTCAAAGAAATCAATCGATATTATAAATCTCCAGAAACATAAAGAAGAATTTAATTTAGAACTTAAAAATCGTTTTCAAGTACTTCAATCAATCTTAGAAGAAGAACAAGATGTTACAGTAGTGAACAAGAAAATAACAAATACTCTACAAGAAATTGCAAGGACGATAGCTGGTGAAGCACAAGTAAAGCAAACAAAGAAAATAACAGAAGAAACAAGAAGACTGATGAAGAAACGCAGAGAATTTAAAATGAAGAAAAACTATCCTAAATCAAGAGTTGAATATGCAGAATTATGTAAAACGGTAAGAAAATGTGTTACAGAAGATATCAGAAAATTTAACTGTGATCTTGTCAAAAAAGTTCTAGAAGATAACAAAAGTTTAAAATCAGCTAAGCGCAAACTGTGTGTTGGAAGAAAAGGTATTTTTGCACTGAAGACAGCAGATGGAACAATCACCAAAATCAATAATGAAATAGTACACATTGTCGAAAAATTCTATAACGATCTATATAAATGTGAAGATCAAAGGGAAATCAACCTACGTGATCCACTAGTAAACATAACAGAAACTGAAGAGATAATCCCAGTGATGACAGATGAAGTTGTACAAGCCATTAGAGGCATGAAAAAAGGTAAATGCCCTGGCGAAGATGGAATTACAATTGATCTTATCAAAGAAGCAGGAGAAGAATTTGCAAAAATGCTAGCCTTACTGTTTTCCAAATGTCTCGAGAAATCAGATGTACCAGAAGATTGGAATAATGCTGTGATGGTGTTACTTTATAAGAAAGGAGAAAAGGAAAACATTAAAAACTACCGTCCAATCAGCTTACTGTCAGTGATTTATAAAATTTTCACCAAAGTTTTAACGACAAGACTTGAATCAGCTCTGGACTCAGCTCAACCTAGAGAACAAGCAGGATTTCGAAGTGGATTTAGCACAATGGATCATATTCAAACAGTAAGGGAAGTTATAGGAAAACATAAAGAATATAATTTACCTCTCTGCCTTGCCTTTATTGATTATGAAAAAGCATTTGATTCGGTCTACACATCTGCAGTAATTACTTCTCTGGAGAACATTGGTATAGACAAACCTTATATCAATATCATAAAGAAGATCTACAAGAAAGCAACAGCCACCATCCGTTTGGACAAAGGAAAAGCGAAGATCAAGCTTGAAAGAGGAGTAAGACAAGGAGACACCATTTCGCCTAAGCTTTTTACTGCTGTCTTAGAGAGTATTTTCAAGAAGTTGGATTGGGAAAACAAAGGGATTAGAATAAATGGGGAATATTTAAGCCATCTCCGGTTTGCTGATGACATTTTAATTTTCAGTAATAGCCCTGAAGAATTGCAAAATATGCTAAAAGATTTGGCAGAAGCTAGCATTAATGTGGGATTAAAAATAAATTTGGAAAAGACTAAGGTGATGTTCAATTCATTTGCATCAAAAAAGAAAATCGTCTACAACAACACTGAGATTAAAGATGTTGAAAGTTATGTGTACCTTGGACAAGAAATATCTTCAGACAACAGTATCATGAATGAAATCAATAGAAGAATAAGAAATGGATGGAGTGCTTTTGGGAAGAACAATATTATTCTGAAAAGTAACATGCCTCTTTGTTTGAAAAGAAAGGTGTTTAACCAATGTGTTTTGCCTGCACTAACTTATGGAGCAGAAACTTGGACACTAACAAAACGGATGGTACAAAGATTACAAACAACACAGCGAAGTATGGAAAGATGTATGCTAGGCATAACCAGAAGAGACCGAAAGAGAATAACGTGGATAAGAAGTCAGACGAAAGTTTTTGACATTATCGAGAGAATTAAATGGCTAAAATGGAAATGGGCTGGGCACATTGCAAGAAGACAAGACAATAGATGGAGCACAAACACCCTACAGTGGTATCCCAGAGATGTAAAACGACCAAGAAGACGACCTCAAGTAAGATGGAGTGACGAAATCAGAAAAGTGGCCGGTGTTAATTGGATGACTAAAGCACTAGACAGGCAACAATGGAAAAATCTGGGGGAGACCTACATCCAGCAGTGGATTGAAAACGGTTGATGATGATGATGATGATATCCTTATAAAATGATTTAAAGTGGTTCTCAAAAAAAAAAAAAAAAAAAAAATTGTCCGCTCAGTAACGCGAGACTTTCTCACACAATTTTAAACATAAAAGCATGAATGATACTTGCAGACCTGATTTTTAAAGTAATTTGTAATCCAAAAGTTTTTTTTTTTTTTTTTCATTTTTTGATAACTTAAATATATTTGATAACTGCTATAACGAAAAATGTTTAAATTTAATAGGAAAAGGATGTTAGAATTTTGGTTTTTTATCTCTCTATATTAAAATAATACGATTTTTTCAAATTTTAATATTTTGAGCTTCATACTAGGTATTCAGCTATAAGTACACAAATTTTCATGCCTGTAAGTTGCATAGTTTCTGAGAGCCGGCTGTGTGGCGGTCAGACAACGAAGCAGGAGTAATAGAGTTTCGTGAGATGAACGAAACCCTAAAAAGGGAACTCATGCTTTTTATTTGTTCCCCTGAACTCCCTGTGGAAGTCAATTTTTAGGTCTGTTTTCCCTTTACTTTCGTATGTTTAAAATGTATATTTAACGGGGGAAAGTTTTCAGCAGGTAAGCCCCCCCCTCCCCCTTTCTCAAAAATGGACGTGAGACGAATATACTAAATTGAACTAACAAGTTCTAGATACGTTCTACGTGTACATTAAAGAGTACAGCGACCCTATTAATATTTTGATTCTCATCTGTAAGAGATGTCTATCGCAATTACATCAAACAATTCATTATTTCCTGTTCCAATCACCTTTTTTCACACCGGAGAAATTAAAAAGATAAATCATTTCCACGGTAAGAGGGGAGGTTTGGGGGAGAGAAGAAAACTCATCATCATTCAAAGAGTCCTCTCGGAAGATTCAAACACATCCCTATCCTGTGGTACGCTTGACCGCTCGTTCGGAGAGAGAAGTTTGCGTATCCCTTTCCATTCAAGAATTTTTTTCCCGCAGGTCTTCCATGAGTGTAGGAGGAGCGTGAAATCTCGAATACGACAGATGGTAGGTGGATGAATGAGAAAAATTATTCCGAGATTTGAGAAATTTTCTTCCATTTGTACTTTGATATCCCCATTGAAACAATGAAGTGCTAGAAAACGTATGAAGAAAATATACTCCTTGGCTTTTCATTAAACATAGAATGTGGGACAATTTTTCTTTTTTTTTACACTGCAATAAAAAAAGGTGTTGATTTTACAGTATAATACTGGTATCCCAGCTGCCAGTATTATACCGTAAAATTAACAGTAATAAACAGTAACATAAGCAGTAATACACCACCGCGCACATCACAATTGCCTGCCCTCGCAAAGGAAAATGGGTTGGGTTGGGTTGGGTTGATTATTGACGGCCAATTATCTACACTAGGGATATAGGCCCGGGGGGAGTGCCCTTCGTGGGGGTCTTTCTAAGGGAACCTAATCCGTATTTACGCATGGATAAATCCACGGCTCGAAGAAAACCACGAAAACTCCGAACGATTAGGCCGACGGGCGCGATTGGGACAAAGGAAAATGGCGTAACCATACAGACAGTACTCTATACAGACGCTACACTTAGTTTTGACTTCGAAATTGTGCATTCATTTAGTAATTTGTGTATAAAAAGTATTTAAGCATAATGCCCTTACCTCAAAATAAGGATTGTACAGCTACAAGTAATCATCGAAATGGGATTCACGCTATACACTGGTTAAAGTAATCTCATTGCGCACCTATGCTGTGCGTCTGATTCTTATCTATGGATAATTGCAAGAAATACAATGGGCGCGGCATCTATTCCGGTTGCGGCGACTCTCCCGGGATAACGCTACAGTTTAATTTATAATTAATTCCTCACCAAATTTATTTAAACATATCTCTGTGACTTTTTATGATAAAATGCTAAAATTTTGTACATGACCTTATTAGTGCATGGGGCACATTTACTTTTTGGGATTTTTTTTTTTTTTCGTACGGGACCGTATAAAAATTTTAATTTTGTATTTATTGAAATTGAATCTCATGAAAATTTTAATCGATTTCATGAAATTCTGTACCTTTTTTTTACGTAACTTTGTAATTTATAATATATGTCTGTGGTCAATATTTAAGGAATAAAAGCCGGTGTCAATGTTTTTGGGACACCCTGTATTTACGAAAGTTAGAGTATGGACATATGGCAGACTTTCGTGGACCAGTTACACTTTTTGTGCACAATTCCATGGATCGGTACCTTCTTCGTGGCAATTTTGAAACAATTCGTGTCCTTTAGATATTGTCATTTCGGAATTGCTTATTCAATCTGAGCCGAATTTCAATAGTTCCGACATTATCATTTGATGAAAGTTTTAAAATTATATTTTATTTTATTATACGCACTTGGTTCTTTGGGTTTATTCGTAATGCTTTTTATTAATGACTTGAGGGTCCATGGGTAAAAATTTTATTTTATTTATTTATAAGCATTTGTTAATGAATTTTTTCCCTGGAATGTGTCTTTCTATGAATATTTTTCAAATAAAAAGTTCTTTAAAACTTTGAAATGTTTTTAATTAAAAAAAACTTCAATTAAAAAAATTTTAAATTTTAAACTTATTTAATTTTAAACTTATTTAATTTTAGATGTAACTCAAGAACTATTTCCGATTTGCACGATTTCATAACTTAATTCACAATGTAAAAAAAAAAAAAAAAAAAAAAAAAAAATCTTCAAAAAAAGCAAAACGGAAATTATACTGGCAATCGGCAGTACTATTTCCGTGTATTTTAACGGGGGAAAAATTCAGTAAATTCCAGAAAATTTTTCATAATCTCTAAAATATCCGTTTCTAAAATTTTCGTTTTATAACAGATATCTTCGGTATTTTTTAGAAATATTTAAGTCGTTAAAATAAACTTTAAAGGACTAAAAAAAAAAAGTAACTTCTCAAGGATAACCTTGTAACATATTTCTGTTTTTCTCTCTTCTGAGTGAGTTTTCAGTAAATAACCAACCACCCTTGCCACGAGGAGAATCGAACCCGGAATCTTCCGTTTACTAAACTGGCTGTCTCTACGACTACGCTATGACTAAACACGCGTTTTAGACACGCCGCAAATGTTGTTACGTATTTTAGTCGCTTTTATGATGGTTTCATCGGTAGATTTTTTTTTTCAGAGTTCCGATGTTTTTAATATTTTCTTTTGATAATTTTCAATATTTTGCTTTGTTATTTGATGATTTATAATAGATAAATTTTAACTTATTATATATTATATGCGTAAAACATTGTATTAAGAGTCATTGTATGATTGCATATTTTTGCAATAGTATCAACATTTTCTTTTTTCGAACATATACTTTTTAAAATTATTTGTGGGATTATCTAATTATCAATTCCAATAAAAACAACAATTATCTTAAGCAAGCAGACGTATTTATTACATGCTATTAAAATATTCTTTATATCTTATTTTAATAAACTTAAGTAAATAAAAATTTTTATTATAAATTAAATTATTATATGTGAGCTATGCTGAGAGTTTTTGTGTACGGTTTTGTTAAACTGAATAGTTTTAAAAATATTTTTTAAAAAAATAGATTTTTAGAGGGAATTTTAAAATTAATGACCTTGGTATAGGTAAGTAAACTAATGAAATAAATTATAAACATTACAGAACTATAAACTTCATTTTTATAAAAGTAAAGAAAAAATTATTAACTATTTTTACAAATTTAAGGAAACAACTATAAATTTTGTAAAATTATAATTTATAAAGTAATAAACTTTAGCTTAATTCATAAATTTATAAGCCAAATCAATTTAATTTAATACCATTTTACATAGCGATAATTTGCAGAGATATTATGTTATGAAACCTTTAAATAACCCAATATTGCCTCACGTTAGAAAAGATGAAATAAAATTTTAAAAAAAATAATGAAAAATAAAACTTATAATTTGAAGCGCTATCAAGGAAAAATAAAGTAGATTTAAAAAATATATTTTCTGTAACTAATTTTTCTGTAAATAAATTTCTAAATATTTTATTAAAATATATAAACAGTACTAGTATTTTGACAAACAATTACCTTCCAGACATGGCCTCGGTTAGAATAGGCCAGCGGGTTGAGCTGGACTAGGCCTGGATACTTGAAGAACTCTAGTAAATACAACAATCTTAATTCCATTTCAAACAAGGCGATTTCTGTACGCAAACCTCTAAACGTCATTTACGGAAACTGCACTGTTTTGGAAGAAATACGGACATTGTACTGTTTTGAAAGAAATTCGGAAAATATCCATTAAATTTACGGAAAACTTTCTGCATATTTATGGATTTGAAATCTCCTTTACGGAACTAATGTTATTTACGGAAAGTCTACTGTTGTTTTGAAAATCTCTTGTATTTACACGCTTTTTTTTTTTTTTTTTTTTTTTTTTTTTACTGTTTGTGTGCAGAAAAGGTTTTTTGTTGATTTGTATTTAGGATTTATAAAAGTATTACTTACAAAATTTATAATAAATTTAAAAATTAAAAAAGAGGATTTTCGAGAGTAATTTTATTTTTCAAAGGTTATATTTTCAAAATTTTTACATGAAATTAAAAACCCCAAAGACTATTTATTAAAAACATAACATAAAACTCTGTTCAAAATTTCACATACATATCTTGCAAAGAAGTTTAGATATATCCTTTTAAACGTGACAGATTATAAAAAAAATCCATTCTGAAATAAATGGACTTGAAATTTTAGTTACGGGCGTGGTAGGACTGATAGTACAATACAAAAATTGTTATATCTGTTGATATAATCATCATAGAAATACGCTTTTTGCTTTATTTAATTTAGGTATATTATTACGAAAAAATTATAATTTAACAAATTACAATAAACATTGGGATCCAAAAGCTTAAAAAAAAAAAACGGTACTTTTGTATTATAGCGGCCCTCACAATTATGATTATGCCAAGTTTGCAGTTATGATTTCTCCAAGATCATCGCAAAGCTTATATATAGGTCGCTTGGCGATTCATCCTTGGGGGGGTCGCCATAACACGAAAGTACCCAATTTACAATATATTAATGAAAACAGAAACAAAAATGTTGTATATATCTACCCTATATATATAAAATCCTAATGAAACGAATTTGTGAAACGATTTTATGAAACGATTTTATGAAACGACTGATTAAACGACTGATTATGTTTCAGGGCTATTTTTAATAAAATATTAAACGCTTGATAATGAAATTAATACCAATTGTCCATAAAAATCCGCGGATGTCAAAACTGGTAACAGAATTTTAAAATTGGAATTAGTTTTCGAGATATTAATTTTTTTCTAATTTTAATGACATTTCTGTAATGATGGCAACTAATTACTCAGTTTTTTTGTGACAAAAAAGGGAAAAACATTGAAAAGGATCCCGATAGGGATTATTAGTTTCTTTTTATTCGTCATTTTCAAATTGAAATTGAATTTATCTTTTATTTCAATCGATAATGAAGACAAGATTGTGATTAAATTATGTTTTTCAGGAAAATTTGAAAAAAAAAAAAAACACATTTCTATTGTCAGGATTCAATCGTCTGTCAGCATTTAATTTAATTTATAAACTGAAAATATTTTGAATAAATTCGTCCAAATGACGTCATTTATGTAAACGCAAATGAAAGGGGGGGGGGAAAGGAATTAATAGTAATTATTATTTATTGATATCATTTTGTTATTTTTTTGTAAAATTTAATTAAACGAATTTATAAAATCACTAATTCGGATATTTGAAACGAATATATAAAATAATAATTGCCCAACTGAACGGAAGAAGAATAAAATATCCTGCTTGGTTTTCTATCCTGCTTAGTTTTTTCCGCCAAGCTTTTTAAAAAAGCGTCAAGACCCCTATAATAGAAAAGCACCAAAAGTTCATTGGGTTTGTTTTCATAACTTTTGGCAACAAATCTATGTATATTAACGAATCTATCCCTTTTTGAAGCTCGAATTACGCCAAACCTAAAAGCAAAGGATCCTATACCGGAAAAGTACCCGAATTTCTTATGGACAATATTCAAGTGACATAACATGGTGTAAAATTATCGCGGATAGCAAATTTGTTTAAATATCTCATCAATTGATGCCGAATAAATGCAGGCATGCATGTACAAAATATTTAATTAATTTTGTATGATAAATAATTATTAAAAAATTTGTATATACATATTAATTAAAATAAATAATTTACATATTTAAAATAACATGAAAATATGCATGATGGTGCACTAAAATAGAGAGAAAATTAAAACCTGTTACTGAAAATGTCTATAATATGGTACTTTTCAATACCGTGGTTCTTAATGTTATTCACAAGCAGATGGAATTTTTCTCATCCTTAAACGCAAAGGAAGAATAGAATACAGATCGTTGTTATAAAAGTCAGAGAGGTAGCCGCAATTTAAACCTAACCATTTTATACAAGCTGGTTTTCAAGTTGTAATTGATTTTACTTATCAATCCTGAAAACAGTCGTCATTTGTCGCAACAGCTGTGTATGAGGCCATGATAATAAAAAAATGCCCCATTAAAACGTTAAAAGCATGGCAACCCAATTACAGATTTACCAAAATTTTTAAAATAAAGCACGCTGTCATGTTTTTAGAGGCCTCGAAGTCTGAGCGGGGGTTGGCGAGCTTAGCTCGCAGGGGGTAGGCCCCCTAGTATCATATATTATTATAATGTCATACATGCTTTATAATTTGGCGATAAATCTTGGTCGCTTACCGATTCATCCTTGGGGGCCGCTATAACACGAAAGTACTAAATTTACAATATATTAAGGAAAACAGAAACAAAAAGTTTGTAAGGCAATTTCTCATCCGACGTCAATTTTTGAATTCGGCTTTTTTTCATATCTGAGAATTTGCATCTATCCTTTTTGTAACTTTTACCAATTTTGTAACGATTTTATGCATTTAAATTGCCCATTCAAAGAAAAATTCTTCTAAAGTTACAGAATTTCGTTAAAAATGCTTAAAAAATAAAGTGACGACGTGAAGAGGTCCATTCTCGACCAAAAACAACAACCATTTTCCCAATGCTTAAAAAAAGATTTTTTTTTTTTTTTTAAGATTTTTTTTTTTTTTTTTTAAAGATTTTTTTTTTTTTCTTTAGAATTTTGACCCCCGAACTCCCTTAAAGTGGTTCTCAAATGACATGCTCATCAACGCAAAAATTTCTGACACATCGAAAAGAGTTTTTCATTTTTTAATAAATATATTGCCTATCGAGTTCTAAGCGATTCTCGTTACGGACGATACGTTTATCGAGCTTTTCGGGAAGCTGCGTCGGGAATTCGGTTCAAAACGCCGACTTTTCTGAAAGATCTTCTGCCTGTACCAAAAATTAGAAAAGGTGTTTCAATTATACATAGTTTCTGAATAAGAACACCTGCAAATTTCATGCATTTGCGAACAAAAATGAATTTAAAAATGTGTCAGAAAGTAGCCTGTTTGGGTTTGAGAACAGCCTTAATAAATGAACATATGAAGAATAAAACGATTACAAACAAGTTTTCAGACCATAAACAAGTCTTTCTGAAAGACACGTTTTCAGAAAAACCCTCCCTGATTATAAGATGTCATTTTCGTCTCAATTAGAAAATCGGTAAATTAGTCGCTAATGTCAAGTTTGTACCGACACGACGGATGTCCAACACTCGTTAGCTAACTCTGCCTGTAAAATAGGTTTCACCACAACATGTGTAGCAAAGTGGTGAAACAGTACTGGAAGTTTCGGGACAATAATGATATTACAGACAGTCTGCCAAGTATGCTTGCCGCCTATCGTTCACTTTCACGGTTGGAAAATAAAATCGATGTATTTTTATTATTTATATTTTTTACGGTGAAAATACTTTTGCTGTATTGTATATAAGAAAAATAATTCTGAAAAAAAGTAAGTAAAAAAGAATTTATCGGAAATTTTTGTGGATATTTTTGTGGATATTTTTGTGGAAAAAAGAAAAAAGAAAATAAACTATAGTAGAATAATAAATGTATCAATTTTTTATTTATTTATTTATTTATTTATTTATTTTTAATCATGCTTTTATTTGTTTATTTAAACGTAGAAATACGGTGAATTTAAAATTCATGCTTTATAAATGAAAATGTACCTTCATTACATGACATAGCATTCCTATGCAAAAACCATATATTAAAGCTGTTCTCAAATCCAGAATAACTATTTTCTGACATATTTTTTAAATTTATTTTTGTTCGAAAACGCATGAAATTGGAAGGTGTTTTTATTCAGAAGCTTTGTAATCAAAAGGCGTTTTCCACTATTTGGTAAGTGCAGAAGATGTTTCAGAAAATGCTGTCTGCCAAAGTCGCTGTTTTGAACCAAATTTTCGGACGCGACAGCACGGGAAATGAGAAAACTTGTCGTTACGTGACAACAATGACTCACAACTCGATAAGTAATTCATTTATCAAAAAATGGAAAATACCATTCGATTCCAAATCGCTTCAATAGTCAGGCTTGCTAAGTGCCATGCTTTTGCGTTTAAAAATGAGTCCGTTAATGTGCCAGGAAGTTTCACGTTGTAGAGTGGGGAGAAATATTTTTCTGAGAACTGACTTTAAAAGGTTAAAAAAAGTGCATTGTTATAAAAATGTTTGTAATTTTTTATCAGTTTCTTTTAAAATATGGAAACAAGAAAAGAGAAAGCATTTGAACATTTATGGACTTTTACAGTACACTGCAAAAAATAATTGTTGATTTTACAGTATAAAACTGGCATCCCAGCTGCCAGTATTATACCGTAAAATTAACAGTATTAAACAGTAAAATAAGCAGTAATACGCTGCCGTGCAAGCAGTAATACGCTACCGCGCACGTAGCGTATTACTGCTTGCACGGCAGCGTATTACTGCTTATTTTACTGTTTAATACTGTTAATTTTACGGTATAATACTGGCAGCTGGGATGCCAGTTTTATACTGTAAAATCAACAATTATTTTTTGCAGTGTATGAGTTGAATAAAGCTAATTCCAAGACAATACAATTAACTCTTAAGGATTATGATGAATAAAAACACTTTACTATTTGCTGGTAATAAGAAAAAAACTTTTGTAGAAATTTGCATTTTTAATATTCATTACACTAAGCGACGTGTGAAAGTAAAGGAAAACATTCCAAGTTTTTTTCTGCTGTCGCTCAACACTGGATTGTACATGCGGGTGACACCTTGACGTTAATTTAATAAGACTCTTTTAAAATTCAATTTAAATTATTTTTGGGTTGTCTTCTAAAGTATATTTACACATACAAACAATACTTTTAATTTTTCAATACACTGTTAAATATATTACTTTCACTGAACCTATATTATGTATTGAAATGTATTTAATTCAATAGACTGATTCATGTTTTGTGCCACGGTATCCAAAATCATAAGTAAAATTTATGTAAATTGCGTCATAGTATCCAAACAAAGGAAAATGTATGCAATTGGATACTATGACGCAAAATAATCATTTACATAAATTTTACTTATGATTTTGGATACCGTGGCTGGGTTTATGGGTTGGGTTGATTTATGACGGCCAATTATCAACACGAGGGATATAGGTCCTAGGGGGAGTGCCCTCCGTGGAGGTCTTTTTAAGGGGTCCTAACCCGTATTTACGGCAAGGTTCGAAGAAAACCACGGAAAACTCCGAACGGTTAGGTCGACGAGCGCGACAGGGGTTTGAACCCAGCACCTCCCGTCTACCAGCTTTGAGAGCAGAACCTCTCAGCCACTGGTGGGGCCATGCGGGTAATGGTGATTTACCCTTATCCACATGGCCGCCAAGATCACCGGATCTTAGGCCATGTCTTTTTATTTTTTCGTGGAATTACATCAAAGATCTTGTTTATGAATCATCATTGCCGAAAACATTCAAAGAACATAAAGAACGCATCTGTGTGGCATTAAGAACCGTTGTCAGTATAAATCTGAAAAAATGTGTGGAACGAACTTCGTTATAGATTAAATGTTTGTCGTATTACAAAGCGTTCTGATATCGAACATTTGTAAGTAAAAGAAAATTTGGAAACTTTTTCTTTATTTTCATACATCACTTATTATAATATGTGTAATAGTTTTCAAAATATAATTTTTTTAAATACGATCATTTATTTATGCTAACACTGTTCGTAAGAAAGCAAGAAAAATATTTTTCGAGAACCTTCTTAATTAAAAAAGATCTGTTGCAATCTTCATTGCCACCTGTTATATTAATTTAAATCACTGGGATGTCATCGTTCGCTCGGCCAATTTCAGGTGTCACCTTGTGGATTCAACGCCTACGCTTTCTCTCTGGTCAGAAGCGAAGGAACAATACACAATACACCTCAATAATACACCATACATACCCTTAAAAAATGGTGTATTCAATTACTGGCAAACGCTTATATTTTGTGACTTATTGTCTCGACGGGCAGAAGCTGTAAAGGTATTTCCTGTTATATTTGAGCGTCCGGACGAAATACTATCACTTCTACTACTCTTCCATTCATAGGATGTTGATGAAAATTTCAGTGAATGAAAGACATACTTCACCGGTGAAGAGTGATAGAATGGAATGAATCAGTTCACCGCTATGCTGGATGATATTCAAATGTAGGGATTCACTAAAGAATTGAGCCATCTCGTTAGCAGGTTAGCGGGGAAAGGTATTGTTTGAAGGGTGTGCGAATAAAAAACGCAAACGGTTGAAATTGTTAAAAAAGAGGTTGCATTTCCCGCTATTGTCAAGGCGTCGGAAATCAAAATTAGGGGAAAATGAAAAGCAATGGCTAAATTGCTGATTATTTCAGGTGGCAGTGGGAACGTTTATAAAAAAAAAAAAAATCTCTAGTAACCTGCTGGAGTATAATTATATACGCTGTAAATGGATACAGGGTTACCTTTAAGTTGTCTGTCAGTGAATTACATTAAACTAGTTTAATCCGATAACATCTGCACTAATTCTGAGTGAAGTATGAATTAGATTTAGTCATCTAAATAAAAGAAAAATAGCGGTCTAGTGGTAAAACTAAAAATTGTAGTTCTACAAAATTTCTTGTATATGAAATTTTAATATTTTTAATTATCCATACGTAGGGTTACCATATGTCCCACATAGAATTTCGGTTTCGAGGGTTTGCGCCGGTGTCTCACCGTCTCAAGTGGGACGCGTATTTGCGCCTGTTTCTAAAGAGCTATCTCGGATCGTACTGCCCCCACTATAATTCCGATTTCAGGAGGTTGTCCAGAGTCTCACCACCTCAGGCGGGACGCGCATTTGCCCGGTTTTCATAGAACTATCTCGGATCGTACTGTACAATACGAGATAGTTCTGTGGAAACCGGAACAAATACGCGTCCCACCTGAGGCGTTGAAACACTGGGACAACCCATTGAAACTGGAATTGTATGTGGGACATATGATCAAACTACGTATGGATAATTAAACAGACAGACAAACTTCTTTCTTTATTATTGTAGATTCGTAAAGCATAATGAATCTGCAATAATAAGGAAAGAAGTTTGTCTGCCTGTGCGTGTGTGTAATGATGTATTCGCCCCGTAATCACAGTATTACCAGCACGACGCATGTCATCAACGGTCCAGCAAGTTGTGCACCATGACACAGTAAGAAGCTTATAATAGCCCCCGGCACTGTTTGTCCGTCCTTGTGTTAAAAAAAAATTATAAAAAGAAGGGAGAGAAGACAGATGAGAAAGAAGAAGAACTGGAAGGAAAGAGGTGATAAGTATAAAGGATAAGTATGGAAAGTAGACCGTGTACGTTAATGGGAGCTGGTGCACGTTAAATCTGTTCGTGGCTCTAATGTCCTCCAAGTTCTATATAAGCGCTACCTCTGGGGGTGCCAATCCAGATGCAGGTCTCTCATCTGGAATTGGTTCAAAATTAGGAGACTAGTTTCACAGTTATATGGATCATGTCAGCTATATAGAAATAAAAAGCTGCAAAACCGGGCTCTTGGGCCAAACCAACAACAACAACAACAACCCATTATGGTTTAGTCAGTTAACGGCAGTAGTACATATTTTAAATTACAAATTGTTAATTATTTAACAAACTTTCATGGGCCCAATGGACGGGTAGCCAAGTCAATTAGCACAATAAAAGTAAATTAATTTCAATAATGTAGTTAAAGTGTAATTCAGAATAAGTTCAGTTTAAAATGTAACATTCTTCTCTTCCAGGTTCCCCTTGCAGTTCCTCGTGCTGCCGGTTGGGACGAGCCAATGGCCGGCCCCAACTGGTAGCACAAGGGTTTTTTTTTTTTTAGCAGCAGTTTTTTTATTCATTTTATTTTTGACTGTTCGCCTCTTTATTAGGTGCAATTGGACATTGTCCGCAAAAGCTACCGGACCCGCTCTAATGGGACAGCCCACGGAGCCAGTTTTTACCAGGTGGGGTACGGTAGAAAGGTGCAGTCCCATCAACCGCCGCAGCGTTTTCGTCTGCCTTGCAACTCGGCCCAAAAATTTTCCCCGATGGTACGACTTACCTATTGGCTAATTATATTTTCATTTCAGTCGTTTCATTATCTAGTTAATTTCTTTATTTAGTTTCCCTCAAAATTCTCTCCCCTTTTTCAAGCTAAGTTCAGTACCAACGTTTCGGCACTAAATTGTCCAGCCCCATTTCAACTGTCATGACGAGTACGTGGTGTGCGGCGTCAGATCTCAGAACATTTAAATTTAGGAGTGAACAACACAGAAAAATCCGGACTCAGTTGATTGGCCGAACTGGGTACTTGTCTTTGTGGACCGCCCCAATAGGGCGATCAGGCGAATTTCGCCCCAATGACCAGGCACTCAAACCCGTCAAACTGGGTCGAATCCCGCTAGGTAGGGGCCTGGTCAGTGGTCTCCAAGTAATGATGTATTCTGATGAGACCGCTGCACGCAGAACTGCAAACTTTGGGAGAAATATACCTCTGTATCTGAAGTAATGCACCTTATAGCCAACTTTGGATTTTTATTTTCATTTTTTTCTTTTATGCGATTTTTAACGTTTTTTCGTGTTTTGAGGCGATATTTCTACATTAGTAAAAAGAATCCGGTTTCGATCTTTTAGCCCAATATAGTAAATTTTGTTCTCTTTTCAATAAAGTTAATTCGAAATTCGTACAAATTTTTGAATTTTTCACGAATTTTTAAGCGATTTTTAGCGTTTTGCTTCGAGTACTTGACATTGGAAAAGGAATTCTGGGTGAAACATTTAGTCTAATATAATAAATTTTGCCTTTTTTAAAATGTCGAAATTTTTGAAATTTTAAAGAATTTTAATTCGCTTTTTGGCAATTTTTATTGATTTTTCACGTCCCACAGCGATTTTTTTTACATACGTAAAAGAATTTCTTTTACAATGTTTTAGCCCACTATAGTAAATTTGGTCCTCTGTGATTTTTCAATTTTTGACGATTTTTAATGTGATTTTCGACGCGATTTTTAGCGTTTTTTCACGTTTCACGTAGATTTTTTTGACACTCATGAAAAGACTTCTGTTTCAAATATTTAGCCTTAATATAGTAAATTTTGTTTGCAGCTATTTTTGAAAGTTTAGCATTTTTATGCGCTACGCTGCGATTTTTTAATATTCCTAAAAAGAATTCGGTTTCGAATATTTGCCTAATATAGTAAATTTTGACCTCCTCGGTTTTTGATTTTTTTCGAGATTCTTAATGTGATTTTCAATGCTATTTGTAACTTTTTTTTCGCATTTCGCGGCGATTTTTTTAGATTTGTAAGAAAATTCGATGTCAAACTTTTAACCTAATATAAATTTTAACCTCCAATTTTTTTTTTTTTTTTTTTTTTTTTTTTTTTGCTATTTTTATGGCGATTTTCAAAGTTATTTTTAGCATTTTTTTTGCATTCAACGTCAATTTTTGACATTCGTAAAAGGAATTCAGTTTCAAACATTTAGCTTAACATAGTACACTTTGTCATGCAATTTTCAATATGATTTTTAGCGCTTTTTTGCGTTTCGCGTCGATTTTTTTTTATTTGTGAAAGAATTCCGATTACAATCCACTTTAGTAAACTTTGTCCTGTGTGATTTTTCATGTGATTTTCAACAGGGTTCGCACAGCGATTTTTGATGTTTTCGCCAATTTTTTATGAGTTTTATCGCGTTTCGCGGCGATTTTACCGACATTCTTAAAAGAAATCCTGTTTTATAATTTATTAGGCTAATATCGTTATTTATGTCCTCTGCAAATTTTAAAAGAAATTTTAGCAATTTTTAATGCGACCTTTAGCGTTATTTTTGTGATTTGCTGCAATGTTTCCACATTAGTAAAAGTAATCCGGTTTCAATCTTCTTGCTCAATATATAGTAAATTTTGTTTTCTTTTCAATATAGTTTAATCAAAATTCATGCAGTGATTTTTTTTTTAATTTTTGCGATTTTTTATTGCAATTTTTTGAGTTTTTGTGCATTTTGTGCTATTTTTTGACGGGTCCAGGCAACGCCGAATGAGTCAGCTAGTTATCCAATAAAGAGAAAAAAGAATTGGCAGAAAATTCAAATCCATATTATTCTCAAGTTGTTAATTGATGTTTTTTCCATTCTCTAAAAACATCTATACAAATTGAAGTACATGGCGTTGTTAATACAAATGGAAGAATATCTATATAGATGGATAAGATGTTTTTCTTCTCTTGCAGAAATATAAATTATTAAATTGCATGTCTGTTAAACTAAGTAGAAAACTATCAAATTTTGAAGTACTGTTTCGTAAAAAGTATGCATATTAGTTATTATTATTCAATTTATTACTCTTTATAAGTTTTTCTTTAAAAATCAATGTTATTAAATACATCAGTATACTTTTGTATAGTGAGTTCTTAGAAATTTGCGGTTTTCGTTGACTTCTGCTAGCCCATAGTGTAATAGCTTGATAAGTGCACTTTTTTTTTTTTTTTTTTTTTTTGTGTGTGTGTGTGGGGGGGGGGGGGGGAATTATACAGATAACGCAGATGTAACTGTTAATGTCTATTTTAAATATTCTCTGCCTCTTAATAAATTCCATTGTCAATGAAAATTTATTTATCATATTTCAAAGAGCACTTATTTGGATTCACTGCAATATTAAACGTTTTATAGGTGTCTTCTTACAAAAAGCGAGATTTCGAATAATTTTGTTTGATGAAATTTTCCTAGAACAGGAATAATCATCAGTACTAAGACGAAAATATTTCGATGTTTAGCTACAATTTCTTTGATTTAACTATTTTAAGGATAAAACTAAACTAAACAATCCCAAAACTTTTGCAAATATTTTTGTGCTAAACTCAACACGTCTTTAAACCTATAAATATTCAATAAATAAACAATGAAATAACGTTCTTCTCTTTTTACACCGCCTCCTCTTTTCCCCCTTCCCTTTCTGAATATTCCAAGTAGTTTTGTCGAAGGTTTAGAGCAGGTTGTCTCGTTTTCAGAATAGAAAATTATGGTAAACTTATACGTATAGTGAAAATGTTCTCCATTTAAAAAAAAAAAAAAAAAAAAAAAAAAATATTAATGAAAATGTTATTGTCTTAAAGTAAAAAAATTCTTATGTTATGGTAGAGAGACAAAAATCACGGAACTTAAAGTAGAGAACAATTTTATTATAAGAATTTTCATGAGATGCAGAGATAGAGTACATTTTCGTGGTTTCCAAACCAGAAGTCTCGGACCCCGATGATATCGATGAAATAAAAATGCGAATTGCTTTACATAAAAACTATATTTGTTAAGAACATTTCATAAATATTTGCTTCGGAACCGAGAGTTATTTGCTAGCAATAACTTTTGACGGAACACAGCTCCAACTGCAGTAAGATAAACTTGTGTATGATTAAAATAGCATCTACATGTCAATTGTTAATAGGTGACGTCGTCTGCTATAAAAGTTTTGACTTCAAACTTGAACTTGTGGGAGTGAGTCCCACTGAATATATATTTGTTTTCTTACCATTGACCAGGCCTCTATCTGAAGTTTGGAATGTACCTGGACACGGGCCGAAATTCGCCTGATCGCTGCATGGCGGTGATCAACCTGACAAGCACCTTGTCGACAATGCTGCAGCCTTCTTTAGTGACTCACTTTAGTTTTCGGCGTTTGCTGGTTTTGGGTTGCTATTTAACTTTGTTAATTTGATAAAAAATTAATAAAAAAATTAAAAAATGAGAAGAGAAAAAGGGGAGGGGGGTACCTCATTCTTGCACAACACTCGTATGAACTGGCTTTATCACCTGGTACTCTTACTGAAAAGCCTAGGGGGAAACCTGCAAAAAAATAGTTAATACATAAGGTTAGTGCATTGGCTAGTACACTTTACTAATTAATAACCTATAAATTAAGATTAATTAGCCTGGATGTAATAATAAACTACTCGGACATTAAATAATAAATGGATACTTTAAGAGGAAGGGTTACTTTGTTTGACATATAAATCATTTAAAAATTAAATTACATTACAATACATGTGTCCGGCTTTCATTGACAGCTACAATTTAGAACTATTGTTATGTGATATCTTTTGGTGTGCTTATATATTCTGTGTACTGTAAGCTTTAAACTAACATTCCTTGCTTATCTGGAATCTTAATCCGAGTAGGTGAGCGACATGATATGAGTTGAAGAAATGTTTAGTACAGTGGAAGGAGTTTTTCTACTGTCATTCAAAGTTCATAAATAAGACAGACAAAGAGCTTCACGTTCTTTTAAGGGGTCAAACCCGTGCGGACAGAGAAACCAACCCCGTTTACGGATGGTGGTCTCGTGGGAACAGCAGAGAGAGTTTAGTTAGTTTTAACGCGGTGAGTGGGACGTGTATGTTGTTCCAGAGGGAGTTCTGGTACGCGTGCGTTGAGGTAGGTCTCTTGGAGTGGAGAGATAATGTGTTTGTGAGATTAATAGCAATCTCTGGTAACTCTGGATTAATTAACGTAGCATGAGAGAGGTATAGAATAGCTTAACAGTACACAGAACGTATTTTCTGTTGAACCAGATCAGCTATATCCGCGTTTTTAAGTGTAAATATTGTCTTGTTATGTGTAAAGATTGTGTAAATAAATTGTTCGTTTAAGTTTAATTGAAAGAGTTCGTCTTTTTCTCAATATACCTCTCATAAGGTGACTTATATCACGTAGTCATATCGGTGGTGGCAGCATACTAAAAGTACAGGATTATTCTTCAAAGTTGTGTGGACTTAGAGGGAAGCCAACAACAGGCAAACTTACATACTAGCAGTCTTGCATACTTGAATTCATACATACATTCATGTGGTCCATACATAATACATCATATATGCATACAGAAACACATCACTGAGATTCATTTTTATGATAATAATAATAAAAACAATGTAAGACTTAAATACTAAATTTTAGTTAACTAATTGGCCTAATACGGTTAGTATAATGATATAAAAGAAACTAAATAACTAATATATGAATAATATTAGAGATGTGTTAACAGAAATGTTCTACGGTGTGGAATGAATAGAGATAAAGTGGACAAAAATCGGTACGAAATGCCAACATGTGCGTGCACTGATGCCGCAGATGGGATGGAGCTGATTTTGACAAAAATACCTAAGTGTCACCGAATATTTTTATTACAGCTGGAAATTTTAGCTTTTTTTTTCAGAAAAAAATTTGATTATAGTCTAGTTATCGAGGGAACATTATACTTAAACTATTTTGCATGTTTGTCAATTAAGACATCAGGATTTTTTAATAGCAGGGAATTAAAACTTTCTTCTCGATCACTGTCATTTTTTTCCCAAAGATATTGAGACATGAGCAAATGATATTTATCACTCAGAGTGAATTGTTCGCTTTGATGCAGCTAGAAATGTCATTAAGCGTATCATTAGTTTATTAGTCACATCATTAGTCCATACATTTTGAAAGAAAACAGCAGGTGCAATTACACGTCACTCGATTACATCTATTAATGTTCATTTGCTTGCTGGAAAAATCATGGTATTCAAACCGAATAATCCATCGTGAAAACAATAAACTTGATGTAATAGTGTGTCAGGAATACCAATTAACAGTCATTATATTATCAACGGTGTTGGAAAGGACTTATAATAGATTTTTGTTTTGTAGTATTTTTTATCATAATATTCCAGGACTTATTTATAATTCTTTATCAACTCATTGACATGGACAGCTTTAATACATCCGGATTAAAAATAATTTTCTCAAGAACAAGGTATGATTATTAAAACTAGCAGCGCAGAAAGAAACTTTATTTGATTAGAATAGATAAGTGACATTAAAACGATCTTACGATAATGTGTTAGGAACAGTGTTGAAACATCGAGAGAAAGACGTTCGAATCGATGACAACGATAGCGTCATCTTGTAATGCAATTCAGTCAATTTTTACATCGATATCGCAGACTTCTAGCCGATTATGATTTGACTATCTTTATAAGACAGTGGTAACATACAGGTGGTAAAATTAGATTGGTCGAGAGCATTTTGCGGTTGAAACAGAAATGGCGATATTATAAGATCTTTCATTATCGCCAAGCTATACTGTAACTCTCTATACCAGCCAAACTCAAAAAGTTTTTTAATTCGCGGGCCGCAAACATATGTTTTCTATGGTAGATGGACCACAACACACAAATATAACAATGTCAGAGAAAAGTTATATAATCACAGAGGTAATTAAAGCAGTAGGATAACAAAAGTAGCATAACAAAACAATATGAGATATTACTATAAACAGTACAATATAGTAAACTGTACAATATAAACTATACAATAAATATAAAAGTATAATCCAGAATTTCCATGTTTTAAAATAAAAATAACGGGAGCTTTTTTTAAAAAACCAAGAAACCAGATTGTTTCTTTAATTATGTTTCAGCTGATAACGAAAAATTTTTAATAATCACAAAATAATCAATTATTACATTAAACATAAATGTCAATAACTTAAGTTTTTAACGTAAAGTTAGTCAACATAATAAAAATTTCTAGTAGAACATTACACTAGATGTCTTTAGCAAAATTTTAAAGAAAGGAAAGTTTAAAAAAATACTCTCATTAATACCCATCAAGTTTTAAAGATGATGTATTCGATCTTAACATGCAGTTCTGCATTTAGAGTAGAGAAAAAATACATATCTGGTTTACAATTTCATTCGTCAATAGAAACATACTTGGGGATAAAATAGATAAAAATTAAAAAATGCATTATAAAAATCAAGAAATCTTTAATTTTTTTTATATAAATATTAATTAAATATGAATGAATGATAGCGTGTCTCGGGTAGAACATAAAATGACGGTGGGTCGCATGTTTTCCGCAGATCACAGGTTGAGTATGGTAGCTCTATATACTGTAACCATTATATGAAAATTGCATGCTATCTACATAATCTAAAGTCGCATGCCTCATCAGTCAGACCTGATATTCCCATTTCCAATGTTAATCCATTTTAAAATACATTCATATGGTTGAGTATGGTATTCACAGGTTGAGTATGGTAGCTCTATATACTGTAACCATTATATGAAAATTGCATGCTATCTACATAATCTAAAGTCGCATGCCTCATCAGTCAGACCTGATATTCCCATTTCCAATGTTAATCCATCTTAAAATACATTCGTATTTTTGAAATTTCTCATGAGAAAAAACTTTAGAAATATTTTAAAAACAAGCTTCTCCTACAATTGACACTTTTTTTTTTCATTCTTTGCTGTACAAGTGCTCTATAAGTGCAAAGGACCAGATTTCCAAAAAGTTAATCAGTTTAAAATGAAATAAATAAAATGTCGTGGTATAAAATGAGCTGCGCCACCCGTCAGGCACATCAACTGCCATTCCCAAGTTATGAGAAACTTTTGGCGAGCACGACCAGGAGAGTTCCTGTATGCTCTACGACCGGTGGATGTGCCACCACCTGCTAACCACCCCCCATTTTTCTAAGTGAAAGGACGACATAGGTCGCTGCGATTTGCGGTGGCTCCCACCCTCTCGGGAAGCCGCCATATTTACATTTGGGGACGAGCGGGAGTCCCCCAACAGCTTCGGAGATGGACACCCAAAAGGGAGCTAGGTCCTAAGCCGTAAGTCAGGTTTACCCGACCCGCACTTGCTTTACCAAAGCTCGAGGAATGTGAAAAGCGACAAAGATAGTCACTGTTCCCTCTCGTATTGGATGAAAATGTCGTGATATATGTGAGATACAGTAAAAAGGACTATTTACTTAACACTTTAATTAGAAAATAAATGAATTATTTATATTACTGAAGATACTATCCTTAATTTTATGAAATGAATCTTGAGAGTGAGATCTCAAATTCGTTCAACTAATATTAAACCTATGGACGTTGTATATGCATTCGTATTTTTAAAATATCTCATCATGAAATCAATAATTTTAAATTTTTCGGTTTACTCTTTTTAAAGGATGTTTTTCTTTTTTAGCTGACCAAATATTTCTAAAATATATGCTTAATTTAATATTTATGCGTTAAAATCTTAGCAAACCTGGTGAGCTGTCAGTAAAATTTTAACGCTTCAAATAAAATTAATTGTATATTTTAAGAATATTTTGATGACTACAAAAAAAGAGACATCATTTAAGAAAAATGTATAAAAGAAAGAAGTAAGCATATTAATTTCCTGATGATGGTATTTTAAAAATACGAATGAATTCCATGCCCTTAGGTTTAACATTAGCGAGGGAAATTTGAGATCTCACTGATTAATAAAAATAGTGAGTCAATTGAAAAGTATATGTTGAAATTTTAACTTTTTGATCCTGCTGATACACTGATAAAAACGCAAAATAAAAAATAATAAAAACATGAAAATAAATATTGCCACTTTGGATCATTTAAAGAAAAATGGTTGCGCTTAAAAAAAAAAAAAAAAAAAAAAAAAAAAAAAAAAAAAAAAAAAAATCTTAGCAAACCTGGTGAGCTGTCAGTAAAATTTTAACGCTTCAAATAAAAACAATATTCAATATTATGTTCAAATATTTTTAACTATCGAATATTTACGACGCTTCGTCAGAATATACTACCGATGTCTAAATTCATTTTAAGCAAAAAATTGGAAAAACTGATATTTTCGTAAAATGAGAGGTATCGAGTTCCCGTAAAGGATGTTTCTTTGCTTTTCGCTTGGTAAAATTTCACTAAAATATATATTTAATATTATTTTAAGTGTTGAAATTTTATTCACCAGCTTAACAATTTCATTAAGATTTTAACACTTGAAATAGAAAATTAAGTATATATTTTAGTAATATTTTGCCAAACGAAAAACCAAGAAATATCCTTTAAAATATTATATAGAAGACAAGGTGGAAATTGTACGTTAAGCCTGACAAATGAGGTGCGTTCTTACTATAACTAGTTTTACAATGTAAAAAAATCATCGTTATTTTTTCAATGAAATGAATTATATCGTCTGTTATGAGCGAATGAGTATGCCTTGCCTTTTCTATTTTTACGTATGCCACGTTTACAGATGCGAATTTTTTTTTCGAAGCCAGACAGCGCTGCAAAATTCACCAAGTAGATCTTGCTTTGTGAATGATTACCTCCATGGTTTAATATTTCTATGATTCACAATGAACGAATCTCTTGTGTTTATTTACTTTAATGGATTGAGATGTTAGGCTGTTTTTTTTAACGATCTTTCTAAAAATGTCACTTTTATGCAATTTTATTTAAAAAAAAATAATTTGGAATAAAAATGGCTGCCTGGCATATGAAAAAAGAAGTGGTTAGCCCGTATTTGTTTTCCTCAGTCATATGACTTTGCGCTTTTATTATATAGATTAGGTATGATAGGATTTAATAGAATGAAGAAAACTTTTATTAATATCTTTTTAAGTTTTGATTCAATTTTCATAAAATTTTAAATGACTCGACAAAATTCTGCAACGATTTATATAGATTAAAGTTCAAACCATTCGGTTGGGTAGTTTTTGCGCTGTTATATGCGGACGGATGGACAGACGACTATAGGTGCTTTCGTATTTATATAATTACGAACGCACCTAAAAATAGAAGTTAAAATTTTTATTTTTCTCATGAGAAATTTGAATATGGATCCATTCTAAACCCGTCGGAGAGAAGAATTTGTGGTCTGACGGGATAAAACAATTTTTATTATATTAATCTAATAAATCCTTATTATATATTCAAAATTTCGAAATTGGGAAATGATTTCATCTGTTAATATACAAAGATTTTTAATACTGTCGACTTTTCCTTTGCCCACTCGTTATTGTGCATCAAATCCAAACTGGCTACTCTGACACACTTTTGAATGCATTTTTGTTCTCAAACGCATCAAATTGGCAAGTTCTCTTATTCAGAAACTATGTCATTGAACAGTTTTTCCTAATTTTTGGTACAAGCAGAAGATGTTTCAGAACATTCTATCAAAGTTGACGTTTTGAACTAAATTTCTGTACGTGACAGCGCTGGAAAGGTAAAAAATTGCCGTCCTGTGAAAATAATCGCTTAGCTCAATTTTTAATTCATTTATCGAAAAATGAAAAAAAAAAAAACGTTCGATTAGAAATCACTTCAGTAATCATGTCTGCAAGTATCATGATTCCCTGAATGTGCCAAGAAGTATAGCATTGTTAAATGAAAAAAAAAATTTTTTTTTTTTTTGAGAAAAGCTTTAACGTGAACTTTGGAAAATTATTAAATAGCTTATGCCCCAAATTAAAGTAATAATAATTTTTAAAAAAAGGCCAATTATTTTATTTTCAAAATATAGTATTTTTTGTTCTCCAACATAGTCTATATTTTATGCCGGTACAATAACTAAGTTATTTACAGCTTCATTAGATAGAAAGGATCATTCCTGGTTTTGGTTTATTTCAGCTTAAACTAAACAATAGGTTAAGGAATGAAAAGGCAAAAATGCTTATATCTGTGTTCAAATTTTTCAATTAAATAAATATATATATATATATATTGCATTTAAAATGCTGTTGTATAAAATATGATATTTTCGAAATACCTGATACTGAATCCTATATCTGTTTTTGTAATGGGTGAAAATTTTTTTAACTTTTCAAAAATTATTTGTTTTCGCATTTAGAATATTGTTTTAATAAGTTTTAATGCTAAGTGCAACATGTTTTAGTTTCTAATTTACATTAAGTCGGAAAATATTTATAATCAGCAGTAAGACGACTATTTTAAAATTATCGGATATGTATATAAAATATAAGGATGTGTATCAAAATATTGGATATTTTGTTATATTTTCGAAAATGTCATTCTTCTTACGAAAGCTGGACAGGTCTAGAAACTTGACATTTGAATTGGCTTTAACTTTTAAGACAGTGTAACAATTTCATTAAATCTCTCACAGTCTGCTAATTAGGCAGAGTAATCAAAGATAGAAGTTCCCAAGAGTTGGAAAACTTTTCTCACGCTTAGCTGTGGTGTGACAAGAATGTCGTTTGCTACAATAGGAAAAGATGAGCTTCGATCAATCTTGTGAAACTGAAATTGCTAGACAGCAAATATTTCTCTGATCTGACCGTCTATATGTGGGGTCTCAGATCGTGGAAAAATTTCCGGCGAGAACATTTAAAAGTTCTGTAAGACCTCCCTAAAAAAGGCTTTATCCAATGATGTAAACTAAAACTTTTTTGATTGGTGATCGGAGAATCTTTTGTTCGAGCAAGCGGACCGGAGAAAAGAATCGAGGGGAAATTAGTTAGAGTTTCGGCAGGAGAACGAGTGTTGGTGGAAAACACTCTTCTCAGGACGGATTCCCTTCTTAGTAGGGAAGGACAGGTTTGCTGACAGATTTTTGAATGAGAGAGTGCGATCTCTCTGAAGTCAACGCAACAGCCTTGGATTTGATCTTTCGGGGAGAGTGAAAAGTAGCTCTAGTTAAGACTTTAAGATTTTAAAACTACTGTAAAAGACTGGATTATTTGGTGATTTGCTATAAATTACAAGTCGAGCGAACTCAGCTAAAAAAAATTGTTGTAAATAATTTTTACCTCTAGAAATTTCAAGAACGCTTTTTAATAAAATTTGTTCTGAAATATTTAATGAAGGTGATCCATTGTGAAACGGTTCCACGCTACCCCATTTCAAAAACACACAACATCATGGAGTCTTTACAGCTGGTGGCAAGCGAGTCGGATATTTCGACAAAAATTTATTAGCATTAGTGAAGAGAGTCCAGACAGTAGCAGTGACGCCCGCCCGCATCTAAGCGCGCAAGATCTGACGCCAGTTCAGGAGAGGAAAACAGAGAACAAGCCCGAAGCAAGCCCTTGCATTGTCACGACAGACCGCAATTCCGTCCTGGAAGCAAGCCCGTGTTTACAGAGAACAAGCCCGAAGCAAGCCCTTGCATTGTCACGACAGACCGCAGTTCCGTCCTGGAAGCAAGCCCGTGTTTACAGAGAACAAGTCCGAAGCAAGCCCTTTCTAGGAAACATCAGGAGCCGACAAACCGAGATAACCTGTGAAATCCACGACGTCTAGGCCAGACCCGAAACCGGCGACAGATGATGCAGACAAAGACTGTAGAAAAGGTAAGCTCAATTCATTTTTGAGTGGCTCTCATTTTGTTTATATATTCTTTAGTGAGGAAAATTCATTTCTGAGAAATTTTTTATGTGAATATGGATATATGATAAATTATGATAAATTTTTAAATCTAATAACTTTTAACATATTTGGAAAAATATATGTATATTTGTTATCAGCATAAAATTTGATAGTGTGAATTTTCTTTTGGCAGTAAAATAATATAAGGATTGTCAGGCTAAATGTGTATATATATAATTTTTTTTTCTCGAAAAAAAAAAAGAGATAAAAAGTTTGATTTTTCAAATAAGTCGATTGTCTAGTTATTCATGATTGAAAGATTTCAAAGGTGTACTTTTTTATATTATTAGTGAAACAATAGATGTTGTTGATAATCAAATATTTTGAATATGTGATGTTAGGAAAATTTTTTAGCAGTTGCAAAAAGTGGTCATTTTGTTACCTGCGGGGTCAGAAATATCAAGTATTGGTTGAATTATGAGCACAGAATTTCAAATTTCTAAATTTGTTTTAAATTTGGATGACCTACACCAAAACGTGTCAGTGTATTGAAAATTTTACAATATTGAAAATTTATTTTTATATGTATACTATTTTTATTATTCCTCAAATTGAATTGTATTTAAAATTGTTAGTATTATGTGGGTAGTAGCAGAAAATTTTCCATAAAGTGTTAGAATCCCTGTTACATAAGTTAGCGAGCGAAACTATCATTTTCATCTTTATATTGTATTTACATAAAATTTTAAAATGCAAGAAGTAACTGATCTGAAACAGTGCAGGAAAATTGATTTGCAGAATTTAGCGGAAGAATTGGGAGTGGAAATAGGGAAAAATGACAGGATACCGGTAATTATCCAAAAAATCGAAGCTGCCGATGATTACGATAAAGATTTTGCATTCACGCAAGCTGCGTATATCATAAAAGATCGAGAAGAGAAGATAGCCGCGGATAAAGAAAGGGAAAAAGAGAATAAAGAAAGGGAAAAGGCTGAAATACAAAGGGAATATGAGGAAAAACAAAGGGAATATGAGGAAAAACAAAGGGAATATGAGAGGGAGAAAGAAGAAAGAGAAAGAGAGGAAAAACAAAAAGAACGCGAATTTACGTTGGAACAACTTAGATTGACGCAAGATGCAAATAGACGTAGTTCAACTAACAGTGCCGGGTCGGAACGCCCACCTAAACTGCCGCTCCGAACAATAATGCATCGATTTGATCCGGAACGCTCTGACATAACTTTGTTTTTAAACTTGTTCGAACGACAGGCGACCAAAGCGGAAATAGAGACAGGTGACTTAGTGACGCATTTGTTAGCTTTAGTGCCGGTCGAAATTGCAGAGTTAATTTTAAGGGAACCGCAAGATCAGACGGATAACTTTGAATACGTCAAAAAGTTTTTGCTTGAACGATTCCGTATGAGTCCAGAAGCGTATCGTCAAAAATTAATGAAACATCCACGCAATCCAGATGCCCCATGGAAGGACATTATTTTCGAGATCAACAGTTATTTAGAGGGTTGGTTAAATGGGTTAGATGTTACGGATTTCAGTAGTCTGAAAAATTTATCGATAACTGACCAGATCAAGCTCCGTGCTTCTAGTGAAATGAAAGAGCATTTCATTGATTCGTGGGCAAACTACAAAGACCCGTCAGTTTTGGCAAAATGTCTGGACGAATACGAAGCAGTGAAAGGGATTTCAGATAAAAAAGAGAATGCGAGATCTTTTTATGATAGGAAATCTGAAGAAACGAAACTCGAGGGAAATTCTGGAGAAGAAAAAAATTCCGACAAAAAAATAAATTGGCGAGACAAGGAAATTAAAGACAGGGAACGTATCTTTGAACGAAAGAGGCGTTGCCATACGAATGGAAGCGAATTTCACCTAATGGCACGTTGTCCGAAAAGACAAAGGGATATTACGGAAGTAAAATCTTTCGAGAGCATAAATCACTTAGGCGATATAAGCGAAGACAAAAGCTTGTTCCGACCTTTTTTGAGTGAAAACAAAATAAATGGGAAGAAGGCGTGTGTACTTAGAGATTCAGGTAGCTCGTATTGTGTTTGCCCATGGAATTTGGTAAATAAGAGCAAATTAGGCAATGAATATGTTTGGCTTAAACAGACATTTGATAAATATCCAAAACGATTTAGAGTGGCACGTATAAAAATGGAAATAAAAGGTCTCGGATATGTAAATACGAAAGCGGCAATCCTGCCTAGACACTCTAAAATTAAACACTATATCTTAGGTAATAAGACGCAGGCTTTAATAAATGAAAAGATAAAGCGAAAGCAAAAATCGCAAACTAATTCCAGTTTTGAGAACCCGGGGATTGAGATAAACCCTTTAACAGATCCACAAGGGCAGGAAGAAATTCTTTCGTCATTCCCCCCCCCCCCCCCGAAATGAAGAACCACCGTTCTCAGTGTATTGGGGAAAAAGAAACCCTTTTGAAAAGGTCAAGGAAAGTAGATGAGTTGGTTTTCGACCGGCAGGGTAATTCGAAAAATAAACGCGAAAATATGGAAGTGAGTGTTGACAGGAAGGATTATCATTCGAAAGTTAATCTGGAGGAAGTGAGCGGATTCACAAAGAGTTTTCTAAAATCCTTCGAAATTCTGTTGAAAGAGAGTAGGGACAGTGGAAATTCACGCCTTTGTGACACTCTTGTTAAAGAAATTGAACGGTTGTGTAAAACGTATTGTTCGGCAAACACAAGTAAAGAAATTCAGTAGTAAGTTTTTGAGTAAAATCCAATCTTTTGTACATATTTGATTATTTTTAGTTTTATTGTTATTTTGGCATGTGTAGTAAAAAAGTATCTTTCAAAAAAAAAAAAAAAAAGTCTCTAAAGCTAGATGTTCAAGCAATGGTAAACAGTATATAAGATTGGATCACTTATGTATATTGTGAGGTTAAATTGTAATGTTATTTGAGCCACTCAGATATGTTGAGCTAACCCTTTTTTTTTGCAGATTTTCCGCGTTTTAACCCGGAAAATGTTTTGATGGTGGGGGTGTTGTAACAATTTCATTAAATCTCTCACAGTCTGCTAATTAGGCAGAGTAATCAAAGATAGAAGTTCCCAAGAGTTGGAAAACTTTTCTCACGCTTAGCTGTGGTGTGACAAGAATGTCGTTTGCTACAATAGGAAAAGATGAGCTTCGATCAATCTTGTGAAACAAATTGCTAGACAGCAAATATTTCTCTGATCTGACCGTCTATATGTGGGGTCTCAGATCGTGGGAAAATTTCCGGCGAGAACATTTAAAAGTTCTGTAAGACCTCCCTAAAAAAGGCTTTATCCAATGATGTAAACTAAAACTTTTTTGATTGGTGATCGGAGAATCTTCTGTTCGAGCAAGCGGACCGGAGAAGAGAATCGAGGGGAAATTAGTTAGAGTTTCGGCAGGAGAACGAGTGTTGGTGGAAAACACTCTTCTCAGGACGGATTCCCTTCTTAGTAGGGAAGGACAGGTTTGCTGACAGATTTTTGAATGAGAGAGTGCGATCTCTCTGAAGTCAACGCAACAGCCTTGGATTTGATCTTTCGGGGAGAGTGAAAAGTAGCTCTAGTTAAGACTTTAAGATTTTAAAACTACTGTAAAAGACTGGATTATTTGGTGATTTGCTATAAATTACAAGTCGAGCGAACTCAGCTAAAAAAAATTGTTGTAAATAATTTTTACCTCTAGAAATTTCAAGAACGCTTTTTAATAAAATTTGTTCTGAAATATTTAATGAAGGTGATCCATTGTGAAACGGTTCCACGCTACCCCATTTCAAAAACACACAACATGATGGAGTCTTTACAACAGTTGTAAAAGGGTGCATCAACCTTAAACGTAAATTGCAATTTCTGTGACACTTTTGGGGATAAGAACTTTAATTTGATCTGGTAGTAACTTTTAAGATATAAATGTTCCCAAAGAACAGTTTCTAAAAATTTCGAGATTTGAAAGGGTGAAATAAGCGGAAAATGTTTTAAAAACCTTCTATATTACGATTAATTTGGAACTGTTAAGACTAGAAAATTTAAACTTGACATGACTGTTACACAGACGTAAAGACTCGGAACAGAACAATTGTTAACTAGTTGCTGGGGACCACCCCACCGTAATACTTACCCATCATGGATATGCATAATATAAAATATGAAAATAAAACATGTGTAAACTATTTATAAAATGCATTGCAATTCGAATAAAATCCTGGCTGGATGACGTCATAAACTTTAAATGATCTATTACTGAATTGTGTAAAAGAAACATCCTTATAACTCCAAAATTGATAATCATTTTAACTAACGGTTTACTGCGTCAAATTAAGCGTTTCATTTCCAATTAAAATATATCTTTGAATTGAAATTTGAATGAAATACAGGGTCATGAAAAATCGAAGAGTGTGGAAAATAGGATTCCAAATAACTCGGCAACTAATTATCCGATCAACTTCATTCTTTATGCAAAATTTATGTTTTTTTATTGTCTTTTATATTCACTCCTTAAAATAAACAATTTCGAAAATTTTTATGTAACTTTCATCAGAGCGAATATTTCGAGAGTCCGAAAAAAATAGTTCCGGATAATCGAGGTTACTGAAATTCAATAAACTTCTTTCCATTATTACGTTCTAAGTACATACCAAATTTCAAGTCTCTATCTCAATTTGTTCGGGAGATAGAGCGTTTACAGACACACACAGACAGACGGACGGCAATTTTTTTTTTCTAAAAATATGATTTTCGGAATCTCCAGAGTCTGAAACGTGTAAATCCGTCAATTTTGTTTTCGATTTTTAAAACGATTACAAGACTTACCCTATACTACGTATGATGGGTAAGTAAAAAATTCGAAATATAAAGGGGTTCAGGAACAAAAAAAGTTCTAAATTTGCGATTTTCACGATATTGCTGGGGCTAAAAACAAGAAATTTCGCATGATGGTTACTTTTAAGATATGTAAATGCTCTCTAAGAACAGTTTTTTTTTTTTAAATTCGAAATTTTAAAAGTGTGAAATTATCGTCAAACGGTTTTAAAAAGTTCTAAATTGCGATTTCTTTGGCATTTGTATGGCTAGAAACTTGAAATGTATAATAAAACTGGATTTCTTTTCTTCCCAAATAATCAAAAGATCTCATTCAATTCAAATGGAACACAACGGATTGCCACCATCAACTAGGTTTTTTTTTTCTTTTTTTTTTAAAGAAATCTGAGTTGAACTAAGACCACTATCTCCTTCAGAGAAAGTCTAGGTCTCCACCCTTTCCTATCCGAAACTTCCAGGAAATCTCCCCACATTTTCAAACTTTTCTGAACGTGGCTTTGAATTCATTATAAATATTTGAAACTGCTAATCTTCGTGCATTTCCGTTTTTAGAGAGATTTTTATCATCAACCAATCAAAAGCTTCTTTCTGTGTGGTGCTTTATATTTCGCAGTCATTATGCCTGGCCCGAGGGCTGCCAAGATTGCGTCATGATAACACCCCATGTTACAGTAATTTACGTCTATTAATGGATGCAAACGAACTCTAAATTTGCTCTTTGCTGTATCAGTTATGATGCGGTTGGTTTGTGTGTAAGTGGAAGAATCATCACTTTTATCAACTACCCACAGGGAGAGATTGTTTCAGTGGGGGTAAATATTAAAATATGCCTGGAAAATGTGCTTTGATTTATATCTTCATTGTTTCTCAGAAACTAATGCGAGTATCCTCACTGCAAAAAATAATTGTTGATTTTACAGTATAAAACTGGCACCCCAGCTGCCAGTATTATACCGTAAAATTAACAGTATTAAACAGTAAAATAAGCAGTAATACGCTGCCGCGCAGGCAGTAATACGCTACCGCGCATGCGCGGCTGCGTCAACCTGTTTTGAACGGTGAATAAAGAAGAAAATAGAATTAAGAAGAAACAAGAAACCAGTTTACCTCTGAAGCGCACAGGGGAAGGAACAGCTCACGCTATTGGCCTACTGCTCACAACTCTACCGCCAGTAAATGCACCTTCTAATTTCTTCTTAATTCTATGCTTATTTCCCTTTCCCGGAGCGAGCACAAGCCTTGATCTCCATTCTTCCACGTGCTTTGTTGAGAGCGGAATGAACAAAAGGGAATTGGGAAATGTAAGAGAATTGATTCACGTTTACGGGACACGGTTCAAACCCACACAATGAGAACTCCATTCGTCATTCTCCATACTACGGATGAGAAGAAAAACTTTATCTTTCTTTGAAATGCCTGCTTTTCCTTCAGATTCCGTTGAAGATTTTCGTTGAAGAGAAACGGACAAAAAAAAATCCCTGACGGCTCGGCCTACAGGCACAGGTAGATTTCGAAGACGCAGAACGTGGGGTGCCTGTTTGTCGGGAATTGCGGAAGAAATGACCTTTTTGCGATGATGCTGCAGTTGGAACCACCTACTTCGAAACGAAACTTGTTTGCAGGCGGAGCCAGCAAGGATTTTTTTTTTTTTTTTTTTTTTTTGCTATAAGAGTTGGTCTTATAAAAAACATGTCAATATAAAAGTTTTAGATAATATTAAGAGGATTTATAATATATTTAAGCGGATTTGAAATATTGGGAATTGACGAAGTTATGAATTTTTTTCTTCTAAAACCCCCCTTCCCTCCCCCCTTAAGGCAATTTTTAATTATATCAAAAATCTGTCATACATAAGTTTTTGGCCCTGTTCCTAGAAGTAATAATAACTTCAAACGGATTCTATACGTATAATAATAAAGAAATTATGAGGATTTTTCTGTTTTCACAAAAAGCCCCCCCCCCCCCCCTTGGTTCGATTTTGCCCATTAACGAACTTGACCGAGATTTTATGATCCTTGATTTTATGTATCAGTTTCGAAAAGATGCGGGAGTTGGAACCGCCTACTTCGAAAAATAACTTGTTTGCAGGCGGAGCCGGCAGGGATTTGTTTTGTTTTTAATTTTTTTTTGCTATAACGGTTGGTCCTATAAAAAACTTGTCAATATAAAAGTTTTAGATAATACTAAGAGGATTAATAATGAATTTACGCGGATTTGATATCTTCTGAAATGACGAAGCTATGATTTTTTTTCTTCTAACCCCCCCCCCCTTTTTCCCCCCCTTGGGGCCATTTTTAATTATATCAAAAATCTGTCATACATACATTTTCGGCCCTTTTCCTAGAAGTAATAATAACTTTAAACGGATTCGATACGTATAATAATAAAGAAATTATGAGGATTTTTCTGTTTTCACAAAAAGCCCCCCCATTTCCCCCCCCTTGGTTCGATTTTGCCCATTAACGAACTTGACCGAGATTTTATGATCCTTGATTTTATGTATCAGTTTCGAAAAGATGCGGGAGTTGGAACCGCCTACTTCGAAAAATAACTTGTTTGCAGGCGGAGCCGGCAGGGATTTGTTTAGTTTTTAATTTTTTTTTTGCTATAACGGTTGGTCCTATAAAAAACTTGTCAATATAAAAGTTTTAGATAATACTAAGTGGATTAATAATAAATTTACGCGGATTTGATATCTTCTGAATTGACGAAGCTATGATTTTTTTTCTTCTAAAACCCCCCTTTTTTCCCCCCCTTGGGGCCATTTTTAATTATATCAAAAATCTGTCATACATACATTTTCGGCCCTTTTCCTAGAAGTAATAATAACTTTAAACGGATTCGATACGTATAATAATAAAGAAATTATGAGGATATTTCTGTTTTCACAAAAAGCCCCCCCATTTCCCCCCCCTGGTTCGATTTTGCCCATTAACGAACTTGACCGAGATTTTATGACCCTTGATTTTATGTATCAGTTTGGAAGAGATTTATGCAGAATTTTTCCAGTTATCGTGGTCAGAAAAAAGTGACATAGATAGATAGATAGATAGATAGATAGATAGATAGATAGATAGATATATAAACTTTTGAACTGGGGGTGGTTTTGGTTTTTTGGGAGTCATGATCGGCGTAGATCTGCAAAAATTTTTCAAAATTTCCAACTTAGGTGAGAATGTAATAGGTAGTATTTCTTACGAAATCTACCTAAAAGGCAGACAGACTGAGAGTAATACAAATGAGTCATTTCGTTTCACCGTGCAGCAGTTGATTTTCAAAAAAGCACTAAAGAAACCCAAGCTATTTAAAATATCTTCTAAATTAATTGTAAAAACGAAAACATTTTTTTTTTTCCGGATTGATTTGGGCATGCATATAACTATAAATATTCACTATTTTCGATCCTACATTTCCATATTAATACAAATAAATAAATAAATAAAATAAAATAAAATAAAAAGTGAAAAAATAAACCAATAATCACAGCTTTTAAAAATACTTTGATGCAGATTCTGCAGGATTCTAAATGAAATTTTCTTACTAAATAGAAATAAGTGGAAATGGGAAGGAAAGGGAGGGAGGCATAATATGACCATTGCGTTGAAAGCTAAGTTTTTTTTAAAGATTTCACAGGAAGGTTTTGTTTTTTTATTTAAATCCGAGTTTTGAGACGATTTTCAGAGACCGGATCCGAAGATTGTGTGACGCCCAATCCTAAGTTCGTTTAATTCGAGGTCCATTTGGAATAAACCGAACAAGCGCAGCGTAGCAGACGAAACTCCGCTAGTCGTTTTTAGGGTTTGGTTAATCTCACGAAACCCTATTAGTGTTGCTTCGTTGTCTGTCCGTCACAGAGCCGGTTCTCAGAAACTGTATAACTTACAGACAAAAAGTTTATGTACTTGTAGCTGAATACCTACTATGAAGCTCCAAATCATAAAATTTGTAAAAATCGTATTATTTTAATATAGAAAGATAAAAAACCAAAAATCTAACAGCCATTTCCTATTAAATTTAAACATTTTTCGTTACAGCAGTTGCCAACAATTAAAAATCCACAATAAAATTCTTTCTACAATAATTAATCTTCTATTGAAAGATTTCCACGTGAAAAATGAAAATGAAATAAAAAGTTTCACCAATTGAAAAAAAAAAAAAAGATTAATATCACGTCATATTGATAATAAAACGAAATTTTCAAACATTTCTCAATAATACAAGGAGTATGCGTATGTATAAATACAAAAAACAACTTAATATGACGTCATTAGAGAATTAAAAAGAAGATTATTCTGACGTCATATTGGAAGCTTAACGGACTTTTTCAAATGTTTGAGAATAATACAAAGAGAGTATCAATATGAGTAATAGAGAAAGCAAGCAGATATGACGTCAGCAAGTGATTATAACGTCATATGAGTTTGAGGAACGTATTGAATCATGATAAAAACCCAATAATGAAAATATTGGTCTATTTTAACATTTTGAAAGTTTACATGTTTAATATAACCTGTGTAATTTTGAAAGTGATTTTTTTTTAATATTGCATTTGGTCCACATGTCAGATATTATTATTACAGAGTATAATAGCAGGCTTTGCCCGCTATCGAGCCGGTTCAGATATTGGAAAAAACTAGAAAAATAGACCGGTCAATTTTTACTTTATAAAAAACATGACCTTTCTTTTTTCTTTTTGGAAAATGAAATTTATTTGGATTTATTAAAGAATTGATAAAGTGTATTGAAACGAATATTAAACGAAACCCTTTGTGCTATCTTCGATCACACTTACCCACTTGTTTTAAGATGCTACCAATTTAAAATTAAACATTTTCAGATATGGGTAACTGAATTTATACATGAGATACTAACAAAATAATATTAATTTTAATTTTAATATTAATGCTGTTAATTTATCATGTTTGTTGAACACAAAAATGTTTATTTGAGAATTAATAGCATTCGAAAATCTTATATTAGGGTTTAGAAAACGGATTAATACAGTATAAAAAACTACTCGGAAAAGTTTTCGAAAATAAGTGGCAGCAAAAGAAACTTTGTCTTTTCTTTAAATCTCGAAAATGAATTAGTTTGTGTGGTTTCTAAAGGCAAAAAAACGCTTCTCATAAACGTGGGTAACTCGGAAGAGGGAGCGCCGCCAGAATTATTAGTGGACTCCGAAACAGCTGCCCAAGAGATATAGTGTTGTATGAATCCGATCTTCCTCCCCTTTCAAGAAGAAGAGAACATTGCCTTGCAAAGTACTATAATAAGATCTACAGCTATCATGACCAACATCGTACTTCTGCTTACCTCCATTCTTGGCAAATTAATCGCCGATTTAAGCGACACAGCCCTTTTTCTTATGCGAAAGAGATGGGCCTACCTTCCAATAATGTGGAACCCCACTCCTTAAGGCCTCCATTGCAGCTTGGGTTGGATCCTAGCCGTATACATTTTCACACGGACCTTTTAACCAACGTGTGCAAAAAACTTGAGAACCCGGCATTTACTAGACAAATTGGACTGGAAACTATTCATTGCATTCCACTTTCGGCCCTGAAAATGTTTACAGATGGCAGTAGGGGTGTGGGAGGTATTTCTGGCAGTAGTGTTCACATTGAGACACCGGATCGTACATTCGACATAAAGACAGGAAATGCTAATTTTTGCTCGGTTTTTAGATCTGAGCTTTTGGCTATTTATAAAGGCCTTTGTTTTATTGATTTGACACCAGGACTTAGGTACAAGGACATTTGGATTTTAACTGATAGTCGTGCCTCTATACAGCATCTTATTAATTGGACAAACGTGGGAGACAGAACGAGTCTGAACATCATAGAACTATTGAATTGCTGATCTGCAAGACACTCCATACACTTTCAGTGGATCCCGTCAACATGTTGGGCTGAGAGGAAACGAAATAGCCGACGGCTTGGCCAAGTCTGCCTCAGCCGAAGATCACTAGGAAGATAGAATATTAACCTATAGTGAAATAGCTTCGATTAAGAAACAAGAAATAAATTCACTTTGGAGAGTACCTCCTATTCATTCATGGTACTTTATTAAAACACCAGGATGGTCTCTCCAACTTAATCTTTGTAGGAAACAACAGACGGCACTCTCACGCTTTATGAGTGGTCACTTAAGAGGACTATCTTTCCATCAGGGCCAGAAAACATTTTCTGAGTGTCATCGGTGCCCGGGAGTCCAGGCCTCTCCTCTGCATACTATCAAATGCCTAAATTTTACCCGCTGTGAAATCTTGGAAAATCCAGCGCTCTTTCATGATTTTCTGGAAGTCTTTGGTTTTGTGGAGATGGTTCAACAACTCGGAAGAGGTTATTGTAAATTTGGGTTCATGGTTATGTTATATTTTCTTAGATTAAGAAACATTTGTCTTTTTTACTTACCACCATACGTAGTATAGGGTAAGTCTTGTAATCGTTTTGAAAATCGAAAAAAAAATCTTGACGGATTTACACGTTTCAGACACTCGAGATTCCAAAAACATATTTTTAGGAAAAAAAAATTGCCGTCCGTCTGTCTGTCTGTCTGTGTGTGTGTGTGTGTAAACGCTCTATCTCCCGAACAAATTGAGATAGAGACTTGAAATTTGGTATGTACTTAGTATGTAATAATGGGAGGAAGCTTATTGAATTTCAGTAACCTTGATTATCCGAAAATATTTTTTTCGCACTCTCGAAATATTCGTTCTGATAAAAGGTATATAAAATTTTTCGAAATTGTTTATTTTAAGGAATGAATATAAAAGACAATAAAAAAACATAAATTTTGCATAAAGAATGAAGTTGATCGGATAATTAGTTGCCGAGATATATGTAATCCTATTTTACACACTCTTACTTTCCACACTAGTTTGCACATGTTTTATTTTCATATTTTATATTATGCATATCCATGATGGGTAAGTGTTACGATGGCCCGCAACGACTAGTTTCACAGTGTAGAGCAAAATAACATAAAACTGATTCAGATTAGTAATATAGTACTAAAATTCTAGAAATATACCCTAAAAAAACATTAGTCACATTTTTATGACCATCCCATTCTTATTTATTTTTTCAGTACACTGCAAAAAATAATGTTGATTTTACAGTATAAAACTGGCACCCCAGCTGCCAGTATTATACCGTAAAATTAACAGTATTAAACCGTAAAATAAGCAGTAATACGCTGCCGTGCAAGCAGTAATACGCTACCGCGCATGCGCGGTAGCATATGCGTATTTACGGTATAATACTGGCAGCTGGGGTGCCAGTTTTATACTGTAAAATCGACAATTATTTTTTGCAGTGTAGACAGACTTCTAAAAATACGCTATGAAATTTTTTTATCGTATTTTTATAACCATCACATTCTTATTTAAATTTTTAGTTTTATAGTAGCCAAATTTCTAAGGATGCCATGAAAAAATATTTATCACATTTTTATGACCATCACATTCTTATTTAATTTTTTTAGTAATACAGCAGCTAAACTTCTAAAAATATGCCATGAAAAAATATTTATGATATTTTTATAACCATCTCATTCTTATTTATTATTTTAGTAATTTAGCAGCCAAACTTTTAAAAATACGCCATAAAAAAAATGTTTATCACATTTTTATAGCCATCTCAGTCTTATTTAATTTTTTAGTAATATAGTAGCAAACTTCTAAAAATATACCATGAAAAAACCTTTATCACCATCCCGTTCTTACATAATTTTTTAGTAATATAGTAACCAAACTTCTAAAAATATGCCATGAAAAAATATTTATCTCATTTTTATGACGATCCCATTCTTATTTAATTTTTTAGTAATATAGCAGCCAAACTTCTAAAAATATACCATGAAAAAACCTTTATCACCATCCCGTTCTTATTTAATTTTTTAGTAATATAGCAGCCAAACTTCTAAAAAATGAAAACATGAAAAAACCTTTATCACCATCCCGTTCTTATTTAATTTTTTAGTAATATAGTAACCAAACTTCTAAAAATATGCCATGAAAAAATATTTATCATATTTTTATGACCATCCCATTCTTATTTAATTTTTTAGTAATATAGCAGCCAAACTTCTAAAAAATGAAAACATGAAAAAACCTTTATCACCATCCCGTTCTTATTTAATTTTTTAGTAATATAGTAACCAAACTTCTAAAAATATGCCATGAAAAAATATTTATCATATTTTTATGACCATCCCATTCTTATTTAATTTTTTAGTAATATAGCAGCCAAACTTCTAAAAAATGAAAACATGAAAAAACCTTTATCACCATCCCGTTCTTATTTAATTTTTTAGTAATATAGTAACCAAACTTCTAAAAATATGCCATGAAAAAATATTTATCATATTTTTATGACCATCCCATTCTTAATTTTTTAGTAACATAGCAGCCAAACTTCTAAAAATATGCCGTGGAAAAAAAAATCACATTTTTATGACCATTCCATTCATATTTAATTTTTTAGTGATATAGTAACGAGACTTCTAAAAATATGCAATGAAAAAATATTTATCACATTTTTATGACCATCACACTCTTATTTCATTTTTATTAAAAGGTTTTTAGAGCAATGAGTTTTCAGTAGAATTTTTTAATGTCACGTGAAACTTTATTTCTGTGTCAATCAAAACAATAAAAAATAATAATGGTGAATAAGAGGACAGTTATATTTCTGTCTATGACTATTTCGTTATTTAATGATATGTACAAACAAAGATCAAGGTCACCTATCATTGTTTTTGAAATCTGATAGCATTTTAGAATCAAGTGCATTAATCCTTCACCATTGCCCGAGGTGCTATACGACTCTGAATTTATAAACAAGTTCATAACGATCTTCGAATAGATTTCCAGGAACATTAAAGAATATCCTGTTGAAACATATTCGGACAACGCGGATTGGTCGTTTCTCGGTAGCTTACGTCATTGAGAATGGCCTCCCCTTTGAAACCCACCCTTTTTTTTTTCGGAAGATTTCAACTTCCTGGAAATGAATTCATGTTTTCTAAATTTTCGAAGAGCAGTTTTGAATTCATTAAAAGCCATTTAAAACTTGCATTGAATTTCACTTCCCTTTGAGGGAGATTCTTATCTCGTCAAAACAACCCCCACACACGCACTTTCATTTGGAGGGTGTCAATTATTTATCATACTCTCCCTGTTGATGTACCAACCAACCTCTGATACAGAGCTTCATGATATCAGATGTACCGTAATTTACAGTAGTTAGTGGATGCAAACAAAGCCTAGGATGCTATGGTTGGATAGGGTTAAAAAGCTGATTCGTATTTAAATTGCCGTATTAAATAGCTGTGAGAGGATGTTCCAGGAATATCCCTAGAGGATGTGCTTTAGTTATCATGGAAAAGGGAGGTGCCAGAACTGGAAATTTAAATTTAGTTTCTCGAACACGCGCTGCAGCGAATTAGCGCTCTTGAATATGATGGAGAGGCTTTTCAACACTTCATGCCTGAACTATTTGACGGTTTGAGTGGTTATTGCAAACAATCCTGTAGAAGTACATAATGGAAGATACGTGTTGTTCGTGTTTAAAAACAACGGGAATATATACACTTTATCGCCACCTGTGAAACGGTGTGTATCTTTTCTCTGCGTAATTATTATGGATATGGTCGTAATGAAGTAATTTCATGGAAGTGTAAAATGTGCAATGAATAAAAATAGTTTAATTTTCAGAAAAAAAAGAGTTAGATAACGATTCACTTCAAGGATTTCTTTCATAAATTTTCTGAATGAAATCGGATTTTGCGTTTTTCATCACTTCCTGTGCATTTAAGTTTCAAAATAATGCTTTATATGTTATAGATTAGCTCAGTATTTTCAACCCTTTCAAATGAGCGACACCGCCTTAATTTTATTAAAAATTCTGTGACATGCCAATATATTTTAACTTACAATTATCAGAATATGTCAGTGGATGCGTGCGGGTATTCATCAGGATCATGTTTAGGCAGGGATACACGGGACAAAGATCCAGGGTCCACAAATTTAGTTAACCCAAATTTGTATATAAAGGTTTTAAAAATTGCATTTGAATATCACGACTTACTAAGTTTCATGTTGCACCATGGTTTGAATACTAATCATGAAACTAGATCATATAATTTCCTTTTTTTTAAAACTCAATAATTTTAGAGTTAACGGTACTGTTCAAACATATCTATGGTATTGGCTCATCTTATCATTTTAGTAACCAAACCAAGTGTAGGACCAAAAATGTATTTACTCAAGCTTCAATCCAGGAGCACATACACTGCAAAAAAAAGTGTTGATTTTACGGCGTAATACTGACATCCCAGCTGCCAGTATTATACCGTAAAGTTAACAGTAATAAGCAGTAAAATAAGCAGTACTGTAAAATCAACATTTTTTTCTTTTTTTACAGTGTACGCACGTAGGGTAATATAACTGAATCCAAAGAGGCTACTTTCAGGCACATTTTCTAATTCAATTTTGTTCGGAAATGCAAGAAATTGGCAGGTCGTTGTTATTAAGAAACTATGTAATCAAAACACATGTTTTCGTTTTTTGTACAAGCAGAATATCTTTCAAAAAGCACTGTCAAAGTCGACGTTTTGAATCGAATTCCCGATACTTCAGCGCGAGACAAGAGAAAATCGTGTCGTCACGTGACACGAATCGCTTAGAACTCGATAAGTAATTTATTTATCATGAAATGGAAAACTCATTTCGATTCCAAATCGCTTCCATAGTCAGACCTGCCAATTTTATGCATTTTCGTTCAAAAACTAATCAGGAAATGTGTCAGAAAGTTTCGCGTTGTTAAGCAGGTTATTTGAGAACCAACCACCTTAAAGAATATGACATACCCTGTTGCGTACGGTTTTTACATTTATCACCACTAGCTAACGAAAAATACTTTTCGACTTATTTTACCGCAGCATTGGTAACAATTATCTACAATTAAATAAGGTGATGATGATTATTTGGAAGTTTTGGTGGAAAAATAAAAACCTTACACACTCTGAGTATTATGCTATACTCTGCGGGTGTGCTTCCAGGTTAATGTTATTATGAAGATATCCTGACCTTTGTACTTGTAGTATTACACATAAATCTGACATTCTGTTACACAAAAACAAGCAAAAAAAAAAAATTACATTTGAGAAAAGGAAGAAGAAGAAAAGAAACAAGAAGAAGAAGAAACAGAAAAGAAACAAGGAGAAGAAGAAGGAAAAGAAAAGAAACAAGAAGGTCCTTAGACTTTTTATCTTCCCGAATATGTTAAATGAAATACATTTTTATGAGCTGTATGCAGCAACTTAGTCTTTGTTTATGATACTGAAATTGTCGGATTATTATTATACATTTTTAAAGTTATACTATATAAAAATGGGAATTATCGAAAAAAAAACGAAAATTTTGGAGAAAAAAAAAAACAGTTTTTTTAAGGGGAGGGGGGAGGGATTGAAAAAGTTTATTTTCATTTTGAAAAATTTGAAATTTCATTTTTGAAAGTCATATATAAATAGCTACTTTCTGGTGTTTTTTCATTCATATCTTTCCATCTTCATGTTAACATTCCATCTTCCATATGAAAACATGAATTTGGAAAATGTACAACTTCTCTCATTAATAATGAAAATTCCTATGTAAAATTTCATCAATTATACCAATTAGTAAAAAAAGTAGGTTGATAACTTATTATAACTGGTTATCATTTGAAAAATTCAAATTTTTACTTTTCTGTGTGCAATTTTTTTTATATCCCTTAAAGCCCCTGTCGCTATCATGCTGGTCTATAGCATTACCTATTTTATCGCTTAAGATGTTTTAATACCCACCGCCACCAGTAATGATGGTGACAGTGCCTTCTAGCTTCATAGTTTAAAATTTTGCTATTAAATATACCACCTCTGTGCATATTTCTAGGTTCTGAAAACATTTGTTTTGGTTACATGCCAATTAATCGAAAACTTTCTTGTGTTTAAAGAGATAATAAGTTAGTAATCACCATAATATTTAAAAATTACAATTCTGTTCTTTGAAAATGAAATATAAAATTTTAACATTCAATAATGATTAAAAGAAGTAATTAATTTTACTAACTTCAACTCCTATCTTACATATTTCAGTTTACAGAAATATCCTTCTAAATCTCTGTAATAATATTAAACGTCCATTAGTATTAAAAGCCAAATTTAATAAATTATATATGAAAAAAAAATAGAGCTGTTATATATAATCAACCTCTTTCTTTTATTTCATCGTGGCTAAAACAATAAATATTCCTTTTCATTTACCAGTTTAGGCATTTATTTATGTATAAAAAGAAACCATAAAACCAGGGTAAAAAATGCTAAGGAGGGTGGGCGCAGATTTCTATAAAAAAAAAAAATAATAATAATAATAATAATAAAACTCACTCCCCCCCCCCCCCCCCAAAAAAAAAAAAAAAAATAAAATAAAAAAAATAAATAGAAATGCCACTACGGAGGTTTTAGACCAGGAGTGTTAAAAAATGTTTAAAATACTTATATTAAAAAGCGATATTTTATGCACTTACACAATCATAGATCATGCACTTACACAATCATAGATCATGCACTTACACAATCATAGATCATGCACTTACACAATCATAGATCATACATTATTCTACATAATTCTACATAATTCTAGGCTATACTTGTATGCCCCTTAAATTAATATACCAATACTTATTTAATATTCATTTAACATCTTATATACTTTTCTCCATCATCATTTTATTTATTTATTTGTCTTTTATATTTATTTAACATCTACATTCACCATTCTATATCTTTTTAATAGCATTAATTACTTTACTATCTTAACTTTTGTTTTATTTCCCTATTATCATTCTTTATTTTTCATATCATTTTATATCTATCTACATTTTTAGTAATGATAATTTAATTTTCATTTATCTTTTTCTTATCTGTTTGATTCATATTTATTTGTACATTATAGTTATTCATTTCAAATCTAGATGGCAGCACTACCTCTTTTACCCTTCATTCTGTCTCGTCTCACTTTAGTATTTCTTGGCATACAGCCTTACATTTTTGCACCCTTTTTGCATCTATGTCAATTATTTCTCTTGTCATTTATTAAGTTTTTTGTCGATTATTCTAGAACTGTAATCAATTTCCTTCTTGATATCTTAATATTTTTCAATTATCTTGGGGTTTTCGATATGTTATAAGGAGCTTAATATTGTCCTTTTTAAGTCTTATGCCGACAATATTGTAATAAATATCACATCTTTAATATGAATTGTGCTTATGAAGCTCCTCTGATGAATCCATAACACATTCATAGTTTTTTATTTTTGTATTTATCACTTTTTTGTGTTTATTATTTTTTTCAATTGTTTTTCCATTTATTTCAACACATGTGATTTCATTTTAATTATAAAATTTGTTCTAAAATTTTGCCTTATAAACAAATTTGCAACAGATTTTAGTTTTTTCTTTGTTTAAATTAAGTTTCTTTAGTTAAGTCTCTTTACACTTCCATATAATTGTGTTACGTTGAATTAGCAATGATTTATTTTTTTAATTTTTACCCAAAAACAAAAATACCAAATGACCAGTGCTTATGTAATAGAGGAAGTTTTTGGAAGCTACAATTTGTAAAATTGTGTGCCAATTGTATTTAGATCGAAATTATTACTATTATTTTTGAAGGATCATTTTCTACATAGAGCTGTATTTGCATTCGTTCTACTGCCCGGAGATCAAAATCGACCATTTCTGCAATTAAAATAAGAATTGCAGAATATTATTATTTCAAATGAATTGTTATTGATATCAACTCATGCACATCTTAGCAATTTTGTAACTATTTACCTTCAAATATTCATGATATGCAAATATATTATATTTTGCAACCCGTTTGGTAGAAACTTAGTATTAAATTGTAATTCAGTTTTTTTTTTTTCTTGTTTCTTTTCTTTTGAAATTGGTAATTATTGTGTAACTGCTTATTAACTATTTCTTTTCTAATATAATTAGTGTCAGTTTATAGAAAATCTTATATCAAGATCTATGTGCAACTTACAATTTCGCTTGCCCCACCCATCAGCGAAATTGGGCAGCGCATGTGATTATTATTGTATATATCGTTATAAATCCAATATAAATCTTCATAGTCCAGGAGTAATGTACCAAAAAAAGGCGTTACCTTGCAAAAGGTCGGGTAGAAGATTTTTTTTTTCTGACTTGTATATAATGAGGCCAGCATGGAAAACCCGAATTATCCAACAAAATTTCTTAAGCGAGAATTTTCTGTAGCCAAAAAACACCAAAATTTTGGAACTTTTTTTGTTGTTTTTTAATTATCTCGAGACCCGTTGTCGTAGCGTATTATTTGTCAGTTACAATGTTAAAGAAGACAAAATTATCTACCAATATGTCATTAAGTATTGTGCCTTTTTCCCTATACCAAAACATTTTTTTTTTTAATATTGTATGCATTATTAAAATTTAATGGTGATACTATTTACTTGAATGTTATTACAAAGCAGCCAATCTTAGTACCAATTTAGTTATGTATCATTCATTTTTAAATACAGTAAAACCTGCTATGACGGAAACATGAAAGACCGAAGATATATTTCGTTTTAGGCAGGTTCCTTTTTATAGGTTTTTCTATATAAGCTTTACGTGTTTTATCTGGTGGTACGCGGAAGTATGAACTTTGATTTAGTGGTACGTTGGTCTAAAAGTTTGGGTACCCCTGCTCTAGAGGAACATGATCCTGATATATACAGTGTGATTCATAAATATCGAAACAATATAGGCTATCTCTTTAAATATTGCTCCTAGGCACATACTTCCAATTGCAAATTTTCATAAAAAAAAAGGTGCAAAATTTGATGAGATAAGTTTCAACTCCATGGGGGGGGGGGGGGGGGTCTATTTGAGAAAATACAAAAATTAAATTTTTATACGGCCCCCGTAGGATAAAATATCCAATTAGGAAATTATTCCTTATCCCGTCCTGAATTAAACAAAAAAAAAAAATACCATCTTTTTATCTGCAAAATTCACAGAGATTTTTAAAATCCAAAATTCGTGACTTACACCACTTACGCATACCTCTGTGAGACGCGATATCAGCTCATTTGCAATGCAAGTTAGGGATCGACCATACATTTACACATTATTAAAAGTCGATCTAAGACAATGCATTAACTTTTAGATATAAAATATTAGCGTATAGATTTTTACGTTAAACTTGCTTGAGAAGTATGCTAGAGGTCTGCATGAGGCCGAGATTGGTCCCATGGTCGTAATCGGCACGGTCCGCTGGCCGGACCGTGCCGGCCCGTGTCTTTATTGATCTTAGGACGTGTCGGGAAGGCAATAAGTTTTATAAAAATAGTAATAGCGATAATGAAACTTCTGTTAACGGAATCATTGGAAATAATATTTTATTAATTACACAGAAATCTTTTCAAAAATCTTTTTTTTTTGTTATACAGTTTCAAAAGTTATGATGTTTTTAAACCTATTTTTCATTTATTCCAAACGACATTGTTTTTTAAATCTTTATTCGAATATAACAGTCTAATAGTTATAAATAATCATTAACGTTGCTATTGCGTATTTTTTTAATAGATGCCAAGCTCTCACTAATCTTCCGTTATAAGTGTGTTTATTTGACCCAGGTTAAATACGTTCGCGCGCGAACCAGAAACTATTTTAAGAACTTCAATTAAATGTAGCAATGATTCGACTTAAAACATTTAAATTAAATAAGTCAAAGATTCATAAAACTATTTCTAGTTTTAAAGGGGTTAACTGGTTCAAATTAATCTACATATTACGGAGGATTAGTGGAAGGTTTGGCAGCTATGTTTCTGTCATGCGAAAACATAGTAATCTAAATTATACTGTAAATATTTCGTATAAATATGCGTGTAGTATTCTTTATAATAATCTTAATTGTATCTTAAGATAAATGGTAATTTTTTGTACAAATTTCAGCTTGTGCAGAAATCTAAAATATGCACAGACACCTGTCTAGATTAAGTGCAACGCCCATGAAAATGGTTTTCTTTCGCATCATATCAATAAACCCGACCTGACACATAAAGTGCATAAAAGAAATTTATATGTCTAATAAACTTAAATTTTGTAAATTTCGCTGTATACCAGATTTGTAAGAGAGACTAGGGTATGCGTTAAACAAATTTAATATCTGTGCCCGAGAGCCAAACTATCGTAATCAGAAATTGAAGTTACAGGAATGAGTTACTTATTCTCCTGGAAGCTTTTAAAAAGCACTTAAACGTTCTATTAGGACCCAATCTTTGTTTAAAACTTTAAATGCATTTTTCATCATCATACGTTTTTTTCAGCATTTCTCATCTTTAAATTTATATAAGTCAATAACCTCTATAAATGGTTCAAACTTGTAATATATCTTTTTCAAATATGTTACTTAAATTTTAATTCGGCAAATTTGAAAAAAAAAATTATTCACTTTTAAAAATATGATTTGTATAAAATAAGTTGCATCTTTTTTTTTTTTAATTGCTATTTTAAATATTTTTTTTAATTAATATTTTTCAAAATGCTGAATGAAAATTAAAACATTTATTTTTGTTTAATTAAAGGAAAAAAATTCAATTCGACAAATAATATTTCGAGTTATAACAATTTTAAATTACTCTGCATTTTTTGATTTTTTTTTTTTTTTTTTTTTTTTTTTTTTTTGTAACAAGTTTTATTATGTGATTCTGTTTACAAATTATATGGCTAATCATCACAATAAATTCAAAATTCTAACTCTATAAATAAATAAATAAAATGTTTACCGGACACCTTTACAGTAACATTGTTTCTTGAATTACACGCATTTCAATTTGTGTCTGATCCCTTGAAACCTCACGAATTATTAAAACGGACATTTCTCCCTGAGTTTTGCAGATATCAAGATGGATTTTTTTTTTTTTTTTGTTGTTTAATTAGGGAATGGATCAGGAAAAATTTCCTTATTGGAAATTTTATCCTATACGGAAGCCGTATAAAAATTTAATTTTTGTATTTTCTCAAATAGACCCCCCCCCCCCCATGAAGTTTCAACTTATCTCATCAAATAACTTATCTCATCAAATTTTGCACCTTTTTTTATGAAACTTTGCAATTGGAAGTATGTGTCTAGGAGAAATATTTAAAGCGATAGCCTATTGTTTCGATATTTATGAATCACACTGTATATCTTCTATCCAGGAAACTGAACACTAATAATCCTACAACAGTCCCATCAAAGAGACAAAAGTATTGTTAAATATCCCGTAAAAATTATTATTATTATTAAAATACATTTTTTCATTTAGCTTATGCAGTCATATTGCGTACCTTACTTTATTGTGTAGGGAAAGTGGACTTGAATGAGATAGGGGATGAATGTAACAACAAAAATGTTTATATGGCCTACAATCATAAATAACTCTGTATTTCATTTGATAGATGGTAGCACTGATATCATTCAACAGATATAGTTTCAAAACAGTACATATTACAGAAGATTAGAATATTCCACAAAGTGTATTTTTCACCAACCAAAGTAAGTTTTTCTGTTTGATCTTTAAAGCATTTAATAGATAAAACCTTAAAATTTTATATATTTTTACACGCTAAAATGTTATAATTTCTTGTTATATTTATATAATAAAAGTGGGAAAATATTGACAATATTTACTAAAACTAATATTTTGAAATTTTTTATGAAAATAGTTATCTCAAATATTTTATTGATAGAATTTTTAAATTTTACAAGAGTTATAAATGCATAATATTAGTTAATGAAATAATATGTTGTCATTTTTATTGTAAATATTTTATAAGGTAAAAATATTTGTTACATAAGATATATTTATTTTTTGAGTCCCTCCTTTTATGTAGAACTACAATCCAATGTTTGATATAATTAAAACAGTAAAACATTAAAACATATGTTATCAATAATCGGTAAATAAAATATACCATTGTACTATAGAATAAAATGTTTAGGAATAAAATGAACAATATGCATGCATTATAAAAATAATTATTAATATTAAACAAGATTTTTTTTTATTGAAGCTATCGTGCCAATAAGTTACTAAATACTGAAATATTATTTTAAACAATACTTTAAAATTAACAATTGTATATACTTAAAGTTATTGTCTAAATATGAAAATTGTCTTAGTCTCCACACTCTCCCCTACTTACTAAATTATATAGATTTATTGAATTTAAAATATGTCTGTTGTGATGAAAATGAAGAAGAGGGTGTGCAAATAATAGATAATTTTCTGCTGTCAGTCTGTGGAAGTTGACATACATCATTACATCCGGAGTAACATTTGAATCATCACATAGGAACAAAATTACGTTTTTCATGGTTTTTAAGGAAGTTGAAAAAATTCTCTTATTTTTGAAATGTCGTACTGCGCTTGCTATTGAGTGTATAAAAAAGTTGTAACTATGAAAGTTGTAGAGAATTTTGTCCTCTTTAACATTGTAACTAACAAATAATACACTACGACAACGGGTCTCGAGATATTTAAAAAACATCAATAAAATTCCCAAAATTTTGATGGTTTTTGGCCACAGAAAATTCTCCCTTAAGAAATTTTGTTGGATAATTCGGTTTTTCCATGCTGACCTTATTATATACAAATCAAAAAAATAATATCTTCTACCCGACCTTTTGCAAGGTAACATGTACTATCATGACTATCATGGACAAAACGGATACCAACCGCTTACCTCCTCTCTCGAGTGTTCTGGTGGTTTATGCATGATGTATCAGAACGCAAATATTTCCCATTCACTCTCTATTTCTTCGAATGATTTGAAAATTCAATGCCGAAAACTGTATTTTAAGTATTTTCCCTATTTTCTCCCATTTATATCTCCCTCTATTAGTTTCGTTTCCAAGATCTCACCGTTCTGGCGTGGTCGGCTAGGAAGGTCTTCAGGTCTTCCTTCGCCCCGTTGCTTCCTGAGTCCGGTTCTGTTTTGTATTTGTTTATATTTGTATAACTAGTTTAAAGATGAGCCTGCTTTCTTCGCGGGGTTGGTCGGGCCCAGCCTCTTGGTTAGGGTCCTTGGATAGTGAATATCCCCGCTGAGCGGGGCTTGTAGACCTTTAGCCACTTGGTAGGCCACCTCGCTCAGCTGAACCTGATTTTTTTCAATTTGTAAAATTGAATATATATAAAACACATAATACGAAAAACATAATAAACATAATAAAACATAAAACAAATTCATACAAATTGAATGAACTTGAATGATGAACCTGTTCGATGGGCGACAGAAATGTTTTTTTTTCCCTCTCGTGGACTTTTTGCTCCTATACCTCACGGTTGGCTGTCCACGAGAGGGCGATTTCTGTAAATTTCTATATATATGTGTGATTTGCTATCGCATGTACAAACTTTGAGGCATGCTACACCTCACTAAAACAAAGATTTTTTGTATAGGAAAACTGGGTCACTATCCACGTATTCAATCATAAATACAGGGAGTCTCACTGCAAATCAAACTAGTATTTTTGTTCACAAGTTTAACGGTAATGAAGATATCTTAACGATATATTCAACAGACTTACACTGTTAAAAATTTGCGTTTATTGACAGGTTGTCTTCCGTGAATTTTGATCAGAAAGTTTCCGTTTTGTTAAAAAAATGGAATCTATCCCGTATATCTGTTGTTACCCAGCTAGAAAAAGTTTGCAAAAAAAAAATGCACAAAATCCGAGCGTATTTGGCACCTCAACTTATGCATAAAAACTGCAAACTCAATTGTGCACAAAAAGTACATAAACTGTATTCCTAAATTGTACACTCTTTAGACTTTTAAGATTACATAGTTTCAAATATGGAATTACTAATGTAAAAATCTATCATCCAATGGGATTGCAGTATTTTTGATCGCCACACATGCGCTTCAGCTCCTTCGCGTCTCTATCGCGCCATTTATGGACTACAAAGACGGAACATTCCTCAAAAAACGGAAACATTCCGGCAACTCTGCTGCCAGTCCTTTTTCCGTAAATTGACGGAATTTTTTTTTTTACAGTATACTGTTAAAATTAATCTGAAATTCACGGGTATTTTTTTCCTGAATTTCACAGAAAAAGTCCCTTTTCAGGACAAAGGGTCATTTTCAGTTAAAAGCAGAAATTTTCCTCATATTTCCTGAAAACAACGGAACGGACGGAGAAAAAAGCAGCCAACGGAGATATTCCGTTATCTGCTGCATGTTTATTTTCAATGTTTCAAAAACTGACATGTTGCTGCACAGAAAAACTAAAAATTCAATAAATTAAAATTTCAAGTTTATTTAAAACAACAACAAGAAAATAGTGCTTTCGAATTTATAAAAGCAAAAATTAATTTTTTCCATTCTTTTAATATTATTTGCAATACATTTTTTAAAGTTATAAAAAAGTATTCGCACTTAAAATATATTCTAAACAAACAGATTAATATACATATAAAATAGCTAAATTAAGTGAAAAAAAATCGATTCTATTTAAAAAAGGCAACAAACAAAAATAATGCTTTCGAATTAAACTCATTCCTTTAAAATTATTCGCAATTTATTTTTTAAAGTTATAAAAAACACTCACAGTGAAAATATATTCTAAACGAACGCATTTAAAAAACACATAAAAGTTGATTAAAAATCGATTTTCGCAAAAAAGCAAAACAATTTATCGAATTTAATTCAAAATATAATATTTATATTTTACATCTAACAATCAAATTAAGAATATATATAATTCATGTTTTTATCCTCTATTAATACTATAGTTTTCAACCATCATCTCATTTCGAAATATCCTCGCAATTAACTTCAAAATTACCAGTTTTCTAAACCCCAAATTGTTTAAGTCCCAAGCTGCGATTTGAAGATTATCGTTTATGGACATCGTTTCCATTAGTATCATCGTTTCCTACTCTTACTCTAGCAATGACCCGCTGGTCTTACGCTAAGAACTCGGCTCAAGCCACTAACGTCCCCGTTCAATCCTCAGGTCTGGCAGAAAATGTTCTTGCATTATATTAAATACTCCCGTAATAATCAATAGATGGCAGCACAAATAGAGATGACATTTTTTAAAACCGAGTTTATTTATAACGGAAACTTACCGATTCTTCAAACGGAGTTTTCCCTTCCTTTATCTTTCAAAACGGAAAAAGTCCGGCAACTTTGCTGCCAGTAGTTTTACCGTGAATTAACGGATTTATTTTTAACAGTGTACTTTACTTTGTGTGAAATGTGATTGATATCATGGTAAGTCCACTGTCATGAGGTCAGGATCCATATGTATCATGAGCTACATTCCAAATTACGAAGCGTCTAGATCAGTGTTTTTTGGATTCAGATCGTAGCCATACTTCTAGGAATTATTTGGACGTCATCAGATTTCATAGAAAGTAAAGTATGTATGTTGAAAATATCGATAAAATACTTTCATTATTGTTAAAGCTAGGAACGAAAACTCTGGTTCGACTTGCATTTATGACCTGTATTTATGACTGAATATGTGGAGTGCGATCCAGCTTTCCTATACAAAAAAAAAAAAAAAAAAAAAAAAAAAAATGTTTCTTTTAGTGAGCTGTAGCACAACCTCTCAAAGTGTGTACACACGGTTAGCGAATCACCCGGTATATAGGATGCGGGTCCGGCCTAGGCATTTTCTTACATTTTTTTAACATTTACACTCTTTATCCATGAAAAATGATTTGAAAACTAATAATATTTTACTAGAACTGCAGAGAAGCCGCCCTAATACAAAGTTGCTCCTAGATCGGGCCTACTGTGCCTATGACTATAGAGCTCACTCTACATGGAGCATATTAGCCATGAACTTCATAGGTTGCCTGCATCACTTGGACTAGATAGAGTCACGGAACAACAATAAATTTATCCGAGGAATTGAATTTCAGTCCGGAAAAATGAGATTATAAATATTAAATTTCGTGTTTTACTAATCATTTTAACCGCTAATTAATCGAAACTGACACACCTCTGCATATTCCACTTTCTAGCCAATATACTAGAATAGTCCTTATATCAAACTCAGCGTGGAAAAAAATCACAGAGATCAAACCATGCAATGAATGATGGAGCATAACCGCGTAATCTTTGCAAAGATCTCGACTGCTATGATGATGATGATGATGAAGATGGAGTGTTCGGGAGGCGGCGTGCCCATCTTTTGTTCGCCTATTAGGAATGATTCTTTGTCGTAAAGTGCGGAGAGGAGCACATGGGGGTGGCTAATAAATGATCATTAAAGTGTATAAAAAGAATATTCACGAAGCCGTAATGCGACTTTTGAAAAGCAGTTCGTTTTATCACCTTGATGAAATGTTGAAAGCACAGGATATGAAATATGTTCTTGCATAGAAATGTGTTCTGGGAATCATTGTGTTTTGATTTATGTTTTGTCTCACAAAAATGTTATCGTGAATAATTGGGTCTTATCAACATTAGGTTTTAAAGACATCGTAAATTAATACATTTGTAAGTAAATGAGACTTTGTTATACTGCAACATTTTCCGTAGGTGGAATTGCCTTTCATATGAATCAAAACGTATTATTTTTCTAATTATTTTTTGTCTCTTATTATAATTTGAAGGTTAAGGTAAAGATTTATTATTGTGCATTTTTAACTCTGGCTCTCTGAAAACACATATTTTATTCAGTCTTGCAGCTTACAACAAAATCATTAAGACAACACTGTCGTCATATGTTTTTAAAGATTACTATGAAAACTAGTCGTTGGGGGCCCACCGTAATACTTACCCATCATCGATATGCATAATATAAAATATGAAAATAAAACATGTGTAAACTACTTACAAAATGCATTGCAATTCGATAAAATCATGGTTTGATGACGTCATAAACTTTAAATGCTCTATTACTGAATTGCATAAAAGAAACATCCTTATAACTCCAAAATTGATAATCATATTAACTAACGGTTAACTGCGTCGGATTAAGCGTCTCATTTCCAATTAAAATATATCTTTGAATTGAAATTTGAATGAAATACATGGTCATAAAAATTTGAAGAGTGTGGAAAATATAATTGCAAATATCACGGCAACTCATTATCCGATCGACTTCATTCTTTATGCAAAATTTAAGTTTTTTTATTGTCTTTTATATTTACTCCTTAAAATAAACAATTTAAAAAAAATTTATATACCTTTTATCAGAACGAATATTTCGAGAGTCCGAAAAAAATAGTTCCGGATAATCAAGGTTACTGAAATTCAATAAGCTTCTTCCCAACATACCAAATTTCAAGTCTCTATCTCAATTTGTTCCGGAGATAGAGCGCTTACAGACACACACACAGACAGACGGACGGCAAATTGTTTTTTCTAAAAATATATTTTTCGGAATCTCCAGTGTCTGAAACGTGTAAATCCGTGAAAAAAAAATGTTTTTCGATTTTCAAAACAATTACCCTAACGACTTAAATTAAACGACTTACCCTATACTACGTATGATGTGTAAGTAAAACGTTGGATTAATTATAAATCAGCTTAGATAAAGTTTTAGTCTAAATTATTAATGGAGAATCAATGTTTAAGAAAACATCTTATAGGAAATTTTGGAAATGTTTACATAAATAATAATGATTGAAAGAAAAAATGCTATTTAATATTTATTAAATATATTTAACTAGAAAATGTTTCAAGGAAATCTAATAAATTTTATCTACAGGCTGACATAGATGCAGTTACTTAATATTTAAATCAGTGACAATAAGAACATGTGAAGTAATACAGACATGATAAGCTAAGACCAGAGCTGGTGCAACCACGCGCGGGGCCCTACGTATATACTGCAATATTGGCTTAAGGGGACGGTGGACGTTAAAATTGAATAATTTTATTTTTCATCATAGGTATATGAAATTTTGTCCATATATAGATTTCACCATAAGTATATATAACACCTTAAGGAAATTTCCTAATCTTAATATAATTTTAAGATTTTTAAAACAAAATTTTAATTTATAAACCAAATTTTAAAATGCTCCTTACGTCTTAATTTATAAGATATTTCCCCGATTTAGCATTTGGATCACTTAAAACTATATTACAAACAAATCTGTGTATCAGTTTTTTAATCCCCCGAATAGTTAATTTTGAGAGATTTTTTCTTAATTCCATTCCGATTTTCATCAAAATTTAGCATTTTAATAAGTTATAAATCAAATTTAATTATCTTAACGAAGTCTAATTATAAAATGCCTACACAGTTTCTTTGTAAACAGTATCAGGATTCGTCCTTATCAATTTCATGAATTTTGAACCAAAATTAAGACGCATGGAGCATTTCAAAAATTTAAAGAACGTGAAAAATCTGTATTGATAAAAAACATGTATAAAGTTTACTAAAGCACGGAAAAATTCATTGTGTACATAATTCAAACGCTTGTAACTATGCGAAAAATTATCGCAGCTGCATGAAGTTTTTCTCAAATGGTTCAGTACAAACTGAAGAATAATAATACACATAAAAATAAATTTAGATTTTTGATCAAATAAAGGTCCACGGTCCCCTTAATAAAAGTTATTTTTAAATTGTATGTATCATAAAATATATAATATAGATAATAAAATGTATGAAAAATACCACTACTTTCATTTTGAATGTACTTTATATACTGTATATATTTTTTAATTTCGCAAAATCTTGAATCCTTTACAATATTTTAAATATTTAATTTTTACGTTCAGAGTTATTTTCAGGATCATCAAATCTTTACTATCATGCCCGACAATTATATCAATTGTGCCTGTAAGAAATAAAGTTAATATCCAACTTTTTCTCAAGAAGAATTATTTTAAAATAAAACCAGCGCAATAATATTATTATTTTATACAGGGTGAAGTTATTTTGAATAGTATAGAGAGGCTCGGTGTCCTTAAGAGGCTACTTCACTCAGAGGAAAACACCCGCTCGCTAATGTTAATCCAATGGGAGAAATATTTTACGATTTCTCGTTCGCATTTCAATATTTTTAAATGATTTTTTTTTCTTGCATTGAATAGCTGAAGTCAATCTCTATGCACGCTCCTTTGTAATTTTTCGATTTTTGTTGCAGTTTTTTTTATTAAGGATACTTTCACTTTCGAAACCGGTTCCAAAAATAAAAGTATCTTAATGAAAAAAAAAAAAAAACCTTGTAAACAAAATCGAAAAAGTACAAAGGAGTGTGCATAGAGATTGACCTCAGCTATTCAATGCAAGAAAAAAAAATCCCTGACGGCTCGGCCTACAGGCACAGGTAGATTTCGAAGATCCAGACTGTGGGGCGCCTGTTTGTTGGGAATTGCGGAAAAAATGACCTTTTTGACATGATACGGCAGTTGGAACTGCCTACTTCGAAACCTAACTTGTTTGCTGGTGAAGCCAGCAGGGATTTTTTTTTTTTTTTTTTTTTTTTTTTTTTTCTATAAGAGTCAATATAAAAGTTTTAGATAATATTAAGAGGATTTATAATAAATTTAAGCGGATTTGAAATCTTGTGAATTGACGAAGTTATGAATTTTTTTCTTCTAAAACACCCCCCCCCCCCCCTTGGGGCCATTTTTAATTATATCAAAAATCTGTCATACATACATTTTCGGCCCTTCTCCTAGAAGTAATAATAACTTTAAACGGATTCGATACGTATCATAATTAATAAATTATGGGGGTTTTTCGACCGAGATTTTATGTATCAGTTTCGAAGAGATTTGTGCAGAATTATTGCAGTTATCGGTCCATAAAAAAGTGACATAGATAGATAGATAGATAGATAGATAGATATATAGATAGATAGATAAAGTTTTGAACTGGGGGTGGTTTTGGGTTCTGGGAGTCATAATCGGCTTAGATCTGCAAAAATTTTTCAAAAATTCCAACTTAGGTGAGAATGTAATAGGTAGTATTTCTTACGAAATCTACCTAAAAATCATTTAAAAATATTGAAATGCGAACGAGATATCGTAAAATATTTCCCCCACAGGATTAACATTAGCAAGCGGGTGTTTTCTCCTGAGTGAAGCAGCCTCTTAACAAGAACCCAATTGACCTTGGGCAATTGCCCTATTTGCCCATGGTTGCGCCGGTCCTGGCTAAGACAGTGTTTCTTTACAAATCGCTGCGACACACAAGAGTGTCGTGAAAGTGTTGTTGGTGTATCACTAATAATCATACGAAACATTAAGTTGTCTTTTATTATGAATTTTAATTTAGCCTACCTTAAAATTCCATTTACTTTCCATCTCTTACTACTAAAAGAGTGAATGTTCTCAAATCCTTTAGTTTTACACTATATAGTTTTTAACTCAGTCAAACTAATTGGTAACGATATCATACAAACTGACATTTTCCAACTAAAAAATACACTTTTTTACTCAATTGGAAAAATGCCACTTACCTTAATCTAAAACAAGTAATATAATTTTTTTTTAAAGTCAATTCCTACTTTTTAATCATAAATATAGAAAATAAACCCGTGCAGCATTAATGTCCCACGTTATCTTTATTGAACATTATTTTATAATCATCGTTGCGGTATTTTATTTCTGTGGCATCACTCATTTGAGATAAATCTTTCATTTCATTTATGAAAACAATGGGAGGAATTTTTTTCTCCCATTTAAAACTAAAATTAATTAGTTAAATTTAATTAATGAATTAATATTTGAAAAAACTGTATTAACATAAAGTGTCATCCACTACAAGTTTAATCAAGTTGGAAATTGTACGTCAAACGTGACAAATGAGGTGCGTTCGTACTATAGCTAGTTATTTAAATATTCAGATCTTGATGATTTTTAATTCTGTAAAATGAATTACTATATCGTCTGCAGATTAATTTCTGTCATAAAATAAGTATCTCGGTCGCTTGACGATTAAACCTCGGAAGCTCCTATAACAAGAAAGCACTGATTTTTTAAAAAAAAATTCAAATTTCTTAATAAATATTTTTATTAATATCTCCTAAAGTTTTGATTCGATTTTTATAAAATTTGAAATGACTCGACAAAATTCTGCAAAGATAATATATCTTAAATTTCAAACCATTCCGTTGGGTAGTTTTTGCGTTGTTATATGCGGACGGACGGACAGTCAGACAGACGGACGGACTAAACGACAATAGGTGCTACGTATTTATATAATTACGAACGCACCTAAAAATGTATTTGAACTTGAGTGGATGAATAGAAAATATTTTATTAACGATTGAAAATTTGAACAGGATATATATAGAGAGAGTGTGAGCTAAGAGTATAGGAATTTAATAATCATAGTTTTCCGTTACCTGCGATATATGCTGTTAAACTTTTCAAATGGCAGACTAGATGCCAAAATTGTTGTCTGACTGAATTTATGCCTTACCCATTCTCGGTACATTTTACATAGTTCAAATTACACAAGCTTATGATTCAACCAGTGCACCAAATGTTGGAACGAGTTTTCATCATTTTATGACGGAAGCTTTTATGCACTATGTTTAGGCGAGATTTTGAAACAAATCTTTAGCAGTGCAGACTAGAGGTCTGCACGGGCACGGGCCTGGCCCGAAGCCCGAGCCCTGTCCGTGGGCCGATTTTCATTTAGAAGGCTCGGGCCGGGCCTAGTCTTCACTCTTTCCGGGCCCGGGCTTTACTTTATTTTGTAAGCTCGGGATGGCCGAGCCTGGTCTAACACTACTACTGGGACGGGCCTGGTCTTTACTTCTTCCGGGTCGGACCGAGCTTGAGCCTTTCTTTATTCTGAACATTTGTTTAAAAAAAATCTTTAGAAATTTACTTTGGTTTAAAAAACTACAGAGATATATTTTTGTAATGTACGTTTTTTTCTTTGTATAATTTTACGATTTCTTTCTCTCTCTCTCTCTCTCTTTTTTTTTTTTTTTAATTCATTCTAAACTAAATTGATTGTCTTACTAAATATTTATTAGAATATAATTGTCTAAGTTAATTTTTTTAAATCAGTGTTTATGTACGTTAATTGTCTAAATAGTCACTAAATTGTTGTTATTTTGTATTTCGAACATAACCTGAAAATAAAATCTATGTATAGTAATTGTAATACTAGAATAATGTTGCTTCAAAAATATCAGCATGTTTTTCAGAAATTCAGTCGGTTCGGGCAGGAGTAATTAAGTTTTTGTACCAGTCGGGCACGGGACGAACTTTTAGCTTCCATATCGGGATGGGCTCGGGCTTTTAGCTTTAAACTGGGCTTTTATAATGTTAGCTTTTATACTTTTTACCTTTTACACCGGTCAAGGCTCGGCCCGAAATTTTAGCTTTACTCGTATATCGATCTGGGCCAGTATTTAGTTTTTTACGGGCTGGACCTGGCCAGCAGTTTTTTTTTGTCGGGCCCGTCGGGCTGGGGCGGAACTTTTAGCTTTTATACCGGGCCGGGCCGGACTTGGACCATACTTTTAACTTTTATACCGGGCCGGGTCAATAATCTGTTTTCACGAGCCGGGCCGAATTTTCAGATTTTATACTGGGCCGGGTCGGGCCAATCACTTGTTTTATACGGGCCGGGCAGGGCTCAGGCCAATCACTCTTTTTGCACGGGCCGGGCTGGACTCGGGCCTAATTTTTAACTTTTATACCGGTCCAATAATTTTTTTGTACGGATCGGGCCGGGAAATTCCGACCCGTGCAGATCTCTGGTGCAGACTATCTGGATTCTTGTGCGTGTATGGACAAATGCAATGCATTATTGCGGCTAAAAGTAAAGTTTTAGTTTTAGAATAGATTTGAAACATTGTTAAAGATCCAATCCTAAAAGAACACTTTCCACCTGGATGTTCCATTCTTATTGTCTGATCCAACTTTCAGACAATAGCTCAAGGAAGAGTGATTACTTGATCCTAGTTATCTAGGGTTAAATCTGTTACACTATTGCAAAAACTTTAGTAAGGGGCTAGTTCTATTCTAGATTAAACCTCGTGGCCTTGATAACGAGTGTGTTATACACAAATGTCTGACAGTTAAAAGTTAATACCAGGAACGTGCTTTATTATAAAGATAGGATGTCACGATAAGGCTTGCATATTAATCTTTGTAATTTTGTTAAAATACACAGTAAATGATAGGTAAAACAAATTATTTCACTAGTGAAGTAAAGGTTGGAGAGAAGGGGGGATATTGGGGGAAAAAATATAAAAAAACCATCCCCAGAGCATTTAAAAACTAATAAGGTGCACACAAAAACATCACTTGTGTTAAGATAAAAATATGATGTGTAAAAACCAAAGTAAACAAACACATAAAAAGCATAATTTTTTTACAATTCAACTGTTTCAAGGCTTTATAATAGAATCCTCTATTTTAGCACAAAAATAATAAAGAAAAAGTTAGGAGCAATAGCAGCAAAGTAGTATATATGTTAGTGTTATATGTCTTTTCTTTTTTATTTCTCTGAAAATTGAAGGAGTTGCTCTGTTAGGAAATCTTTAAACATATAAATGCTACAATTATTATGGTTGTTTGCGCTTTTCATTTCGTCAGTTTTTATGTCACGTATGTATTTACTAAACACCAACTAGTGAACATAGTGTAACACAGCTAAATTGCTCATTTTATGAATAAAAATGGTTCTGAAACCCTCCCATCAAATGAGGATTCTGGCTGCGCCTCTGATAATTTACACGTCTTTTGATAAATAGATGCAACTTTCAACAAATATTTTACTTCATTATTTACTATTTAAATACTACGTTTTACAGAAAAAAGTATAAATCTACATACAGCCAGAGCAAAATATAGGGAGGAGCAAGATTTACTATTTAAATACTACGTTTTACAGAAAAAAGTATAAATCTACATACAGCCAGAGCAAAATATAGGGAGGAGCAAGATTTACTATTTAAATACTACGTTTTACAGAAAAAAGTATAAATCTACATACAGCCAGAGTAAAATATAGGGAGGAGCAAGATTTACTATTTAAATACTACGTTTTACAGAAAAAAGTATAAATCTACATACAGCCAGAGTAAAATATAGGGAGGAGCAAGATTTACTATTTAAATACTACGTTTTACAGAAAAAAGTATAAATCTACATACAGCCAGAGTAAAATATAGGGAGGAGCAAGATTTACTATTTAAATACTACGTTTTACAGAAAAAAGTATAAATCTACATACAGCCAGAGTAAAATATAGGGAGGAGCAAGATTTACTATTTAAATACTACGTTTTACAGAAAAAAGTATAAATCTACATACAGCCAGAGTAAAATATAGGGAGGAGCAAGATTTACTATTTAAATACTACGTTTTACAGAAAAAAGTATAAATCTACATACAGCCAGAGTAAAATATAGGGAGGAGCAAGATTTACTATTTAAATACTACGTTTTACAGAAAAAAGTATAAATCTACATACAGCCAGAGTAAAATATAGGGAGGAGCAAGATTTACTATTTAAATACTACGTTTTACAGAAAAAAGTATAAATCTACATACAGCCAGAGTAAAATATAGGGAGGAGCAAGATTTACTATTTAAATACTACGTTTTACAGAAAAAAGTATAAATCTACATACAGCCAGAGTAAAATATAGGGAGGAGCAAGATTTACTATTTAAATACTACGTTTTACAGAAAAAAGTATAAATCTACATACAGCCAGAGTAAAATATAGGGAGGAGCAAGATTTACTATTTAAATACTACGTTTTACAGAAAAAAGTATAAATCTACATACAGCCAGAGTAAAATATAGGGAGGAGCAAGATTTTTTAAGAGATGTGTTTATAGTCGACTGCCAATGCCGTTTTTTTTTCGTTTTTTATGGAGAATATAAAAATAGATGAGCTAAACTAAGATTATTATTTTTTTAATCGATATATCCAGTGCAAGACGATTTTAAAACCTGTCAACGTAACAATTAAAAAAATTACAAAAATTTAACAATTAAGGTGGATCTTAAATGATTTGCTCAACAACGTAAAACTTTCTGACACAATTTCAGACTCATTTTTAAATGCACAGGCATAAAATTAGCAAGCCTGACTATGAAAGCGATTTGGAATCGAAATGAGTTTTCCATTTTTTGATAAATAGATTACTTATTGAGTTATAAGTGACTCAAGTCACGTGACAACACGTTTTCCCCATTCTTGCGTTGGAAAACGCCATTCGCTTATATAGTTTCTGACTAAGAACATCTGCCAATTTCATGCGTTTCCGAACAACGCTCAATTCATAAGTGTGTCAGAAAGTAGTTCCTTTGGATTTGAAAACAGCTGTAAAAAATGTTAAAAATCCAAAAATTAGGCTTCTCCCGATTTTTTTTTCAAAATAAAGAATTGAAAAGGTGTCTTATTTATTTCGTTAAAGAAGCAGACACCTACCATACCCCCCCCCCCCCCCCCCACAAACACAAACACCCGTTTAAGATAATTTGTAAGCATATGAACGTATGAAGAAAAACAGAACTAAATATTGTATTCCAGGGGGGACGATAAATCCTTAATTCTTTTCTTTTATAGTGTTTAATTACTGTAAATTGCATAAAAATTATAAATTTCGTTTTTTTTTTTTTTTTTTTTTTTTTAATTATCACAAAAGAAGAAAATTTAGTTAATTAAATTTGAAAATCCAGGAAGGTGAAATTGCCGTCTTCTGCCCCCGCCTCCTGTTGCGGGCGTCCATGAATCTGCATTATGTTAAGTTTTGAAATAAATATAAACTAAAAACAGTTGAAAAAAAAAAACACTCTTTTATATACGCATTCAATTTTTATCTTGAAAATCACACCTAATTTCATGACTGCAATTCGTGATTTTTGCCAAAAAAGTTTCTGTTAAAATACGTGAATATGACATAGGCACCAAACCCGAAAATTCACGGCTTTTACACTGAAAAAAAAAAAGTGTTGATTTTACAGTATAATACTGGCATCCCAGCTGCCAGTGTTCTACCGTAAAATTAACAGTAATAAACAGTAAAATAAGCACTAATACTCTGCCGCGCATGCGCGATATATTTATTGGTATAGTTATTGTTTTTGAGAGTCGTCAAAAAAAAAAGAAAGAAAGAAAGAAAAAAGAAAGAAAAGAAAAAAAGAAAGAAAAGAAAAGAAAGAGAAAAAAGAAAGAAGGAAAAAAGAAAGAAAAGAAAAGAAAAAAAAAAGAAAGAAAAAAAAGAAAGAAAAGAAAAGAAAGAGAAAAAAAGAAAGAAAGAAAAAAAGAGAAAAAAAGAAAGAAAGAAAAAAAAGAAAAATAATAACAAGGATGTGCAAATATGAAGGGGCATGTCTCCGCAAAATGGTGTCACCCACTGCCTTTCATCCCTGCCGGGATTCGAACCCGGGACCTTTGGATTAGAAGTCCAACGCGCTATCCACTGCGCTACAGGGACTACGTCTTTTAATAGATACTTTTCATTGGAACCGAAAGAGTAACATCCCGGATGAAACAAGGAACAGTATTGTGTGTCGTCGAAACCATAGACATAGAAACAAGATAATGTTTCTTATTCAGAGTCAAGATCAAGATAACAGCTTTTCCAAAAATAAGTAGATTATTTTATCTCTTCGTTTATAACACATTCATCGGCATTCGTCAAAACACCAGAAATATACAGCAAAATAAAATAAATGCAATAAATAAAACTAAAAGTATAATCTGCGGTATATTTAGATAATTTTTCTTAAAATAGAAAAAATATCGGCTAAGCTTTGAGATTAGTCTGCTGCCCGCCATCTTGTTTGTTTGTGTAAATGTTTTGTTTCTCATTTCCAAAATAATTTTCATCCATATTTACTTATTATAAACACATTATTTAATTTATTTATATTTAATAATAAAAGTTAAAATGTTTTGATTTAACTTGATTATGTTAGAAACAAAACAAATGTTTTGATTTATCACCCACGATCAGCCATCTATTTTTTTAAATCAAATCATATTTTTAAACGATTTTTTTTTTTTTTTTTTTTTTTTTTTTTTTTGCATAAGATAGCTGAGGTCGATCCTTAATATGGCTATTTTTTTTTTACTTTTTCGATTTCATTTGCAAATTTTTTTAATAAAAGTCCTTTCATTTTCATTATAAAAACTTACTGTAAAAATTAACCATTGAAACAGAAGAAACTGACCATATACAATGAAATTACTATACCATATAGCAGTGTCAAATTACAAATTATAATATATAGTCCTAATATATGTAGTATTATTTATTCAAATGGGGAAAAAAAAAAAAAAGGAAACAAGAGTATAAACACATATGGAGGCTTATAATGTAATTCACTTTTTCAAGGGCAGGGAAACCACATTATAAGCAAAGAATGATTGTTTTCTGTAAATGACACCAGCTTAATGCCAAAAATTGTGCCAAATCTCTGCCCGAACAATCAGTGGAACAAGATTGAAAAACAAGAATACCTTTGAAAATGGAATATTGTAAATCATACTAACAATTTGAATAAGAGGGGAGAAAATAAAGAAATAAACCTACAAGTTTGTAAGTAATGAATAATTTTATTGTTCCTGAAGTAATAAGTATCTTTATGTTACCCATTGTGCGTAGAAACTGTAAAATGTATGCTTGCGTTACTTATTATGTGTATAAATTGTTCAAGTACATATTTGTGTTGATTTGTTCCCTTTTTTCAAAATTTTGTGGATTATCCGCGAAATCAATTATCCGCGATAGTCGCGCCACTCAATTCCGCGGATAATCGAGAGTTTACTGTACTTCTCGAGTTACAAGCAATTGCACGTGACTGACACGTTTTTTTCGTGTTTCTCGGACTGCCGCGTCGGGAACTATATCCATAACGCCAACTTTGACAGTCTTTTCTGGAAGATCTTCGGCCTTTACCAAAAAATGGAACACGTGTTTCGATTATATAGTTTCTGGATTAAAAACCTGCAAATTTCATACATTTACGAACAAAAATGAATTAAAAAACGTGTCAGAAAGTAGCCTGATTGAATTTAAGTGGAAGTGTAATGACAGTGTAGAAAACAACATATGATCTTTGTTGAAGTATTTATCAGAATACATCTCAAAAGAACAGTGAACTTTTGTGGAAATAATAAAAAAAGATAGGAAATAAAATAAAATAAAATAAACTGTGTAAAGACATTCTAATTATTTCACTAATACATAAACATCAATCTTAAAAGATTTATATTTTAATTAAATTCTGTAAATACCCTTATTATCTATATAAGGTTTCAATTCTTGTGGAATTTCCAACCAGTCTGTACTTTCCTCCCGTTATTTACTTTGTTTCTTTTTCAAATAGGTTAATTACTCTGCCTATTATGTCTCTGATTAGATAAATGAGGCAAACCAATACGAAGAACGAAAAACTAGTTTATTTCAGCATTAAGATAACGGCCACGCCGCTTTAATCAAAACAATGATTAAATAACAATAGTGAACACTATAAACCGAGAATTTATGTTCTTTCTCTCAACTTTTTTTACTTATTTTATCTACTTTATGTGTTCCAAGTTCGTTCATAATTTTAAAATTCGCAAAAATAGAAGGAATCGGTATAATTGAGTGCGGTTTGCGTGAAACGTATTGATATAAATAATAAAAGAATATTTATATATATAATTAAAAAAAAAAACTGTTACACTCTTTATTTTTTTATTTATATTTTCCACTTTTTGTGTTAAAAATATTTCGTTGTTGCAGTTTCACAGCCAGTTGGAATATTTCGGCATGCGTAGTTTGGCGCATCATTAATTTCATTGATTTTGTAACTCGTAAACAGTTGTAGCAATAAAGATTATTTGGCGATTTATCACCTGCTGTCGACTAATAGAAAAAGGACTTAAAATCTATATATTTAAAGCTAAAAGAGCATTTTTTTTCAGATTCCACAAAAAAAATTTTCCACACAAAATGGTCTCATTGCGCATGCTTCAACTTTATTCTGAAGGCTTCTTCCCTCAGAAACGGGAAACCTGTTTAGCCCTTACCTGCATTAGCTTTAGGGGATTGAAAAGAGTTGATTGAAAACGGATGGAGTCGTAATATGGACATTGCGTTGAAAGCTAAAGCTTTGTTTCGTTTTTTAAGAGCTTCTGCTTTCACTACTAAATATGCATATTTTTTCGCAAAATTCTGAAGAGGGCTTGGATACAGTTATATTTATAACCGATTGAAATTTCAGAGAATTCGGAAGATGAAAACTATTTTTGTATTGCTATGTTAAAAGAGCCGACGCGAAAACAAACAAAGAAACAAAAAAGCGAGAAGAAAGCGTTTCTTTTACAACTAGATAACATTATTTTTTCACGAAATTTTTACACGGGCTATAAAATCGTTTTATTTATAACCAATAAAAACTTCAAAGAGTTCGAACAAAAATAATTTTTTATTTTAAAACTATGAAACGACCCTACGTGAAAAAACAAGAAAAAGAGCAATAACTAAATATCAATATTTTTTCACGAATTTTTCATTTTAAAATATAATTTTATACATAACAGGGTTATAAAGATATAAAATAATAAAAACTTGATTTTTTTTATGAAAATATATTATCACGGGCCCGGGCAACGCCGGTGGGTGAATTAATTTATTAATTTATAATTAAATTCTAAAATTCATAAGTTATCAATTCACAATTAAACATTTTCAGCTGCGTAACTGAATGTATACATGCAAGAGTAACAAAATATTATTAATGTTAATGTTAATGCTGTTAGTTCATCATGTTTGTCTGTTAAACATATTTTTTGAACATGAAAATGTTTACTTGATAATGGATATCATCCGAAAATTCTATATTCTATAGGTTGAAACAACTGATTAATACACTATAAAAACTATTCGGAAACATTTTCGAAAATCAGTGGCAGCAATAGAAACATTGTTTTTTATAAATGCTTATTTAAATCTCGAAAAAAGAAATTTTTTCCGGGGTTTCTAATGATAAAGAACGCTTTTCGCGAATCTGGTAACTCAGGGTAACTCAGTAGAGGTTATTGTATATTTTCGTTTGTGGTACAATTATATTTTTTAGATTGAAAAACATTTGTCTTTTTTTACAGCATGGTTATTGCAATAACTCTGATATAATAAGCAAATGCTGTGGTCCTTTCGCTTTCGTTATAATGCAAATCTGCGTCTTTCGTTATAATGCAAATCTTTCGTCAGAATGCAAATTTTCTTTTCTTATGGTTGCTTTTGTAGCAAGAATTTTGAGGTGCGCATGACCATGGCTTTACAAATATTTGATAAAATCTGATAGCCAGCAAAAAATTCTAGTCACCAGTAAAAAGTATTTGCAGCCCCCCCCCCCCCCCCTCCTTTCCAACCACATCATTAAATTAAAAAAGAAAAAGTGTTTTATGAATTAATTGAGAAAAAATAATAACAAGCATAGTTTAGAATAGCACCGGAATATTTTAATTAGATTATTGAATTTAATTTTTAATGCGACATTTAGCGTTTTTTCGCGTTTCGCTGCTATTTTTTAACAGTGGTAAAAGGAACCCGATTTCAGTCTTTTAGCCCAATATATTCAAATGTTGATTTTTTGATAATAGTTTTATTAATTAGTTTGAATGAGTAATTTTTCACGTAAATACTTTTTTAATTATTGATGGATACGCCGATAACTCAGTTATTATTTAACACTACAAAAGAAAAACACACAATCTCTCAATACAATAACTCACTAGTGGACTGTAACTCATTTAATTTCTCACAACACTAAATAAAAAGCCGAGATTAACACAACTTCTCTGATCGGCCTCACGAATCCAACTCACAATCACAAGTTTTTTTTTTTTTTTTTTTTTTTTTTTTTTTTTTTTTTTAAACATTTTACATAGACGGCGCTTCTAGCGGCAACATACCGCCGGGCCTTGAATGTTGCTAACATTCAATAATATAAATGCAATATAATTCAAACACAATCTCTAAATGAAAAATACAATCTCAAAAAAACACAATTTCTTCTCAAAAATACTACACTAAATAAAATACTAAATTTACAAATATAAACACAAGAATGTAATACACTGCAGGAAAAGTATATAGTTTAATAAAACAAATGTATGAATTTAAGTAGTTAATAAACCATCATTCACATATGGCAAAACAACAATTTTTGTGACTGGCCTTTTATATGTGCCATTTTTATCTTTCAAGGTGACAAATCTTATATAATATAGTCTTGGCCTGGATGAATTTTAATAATTCGGGCCAAATGCCACTGTAAAGGGCAATAATTATCAGAATTTTTTACAAATACTAAATCTCCCTCTTTTATCTTTACCTGTTTACTTCTACCTAGAAGTTTTTTACTTCAAAGGGACCACAGTAGTCCAATCCAGTACGTATAAATGCTCTGGCCATTGTTACTCTAGAAGCTGGCAAATCAGCCATTTGTTGCTCTGAATTCTTAGAATTTACCTTTTTACGAGTCATACAATTGAAAAGGATTTTACGAACTATATTTCTAGCAGATAAGATCCAAAATTTGTTTCGGATGAGAGAAAGAGTTGTCTCAGCACCTGCATGGAAATACAAATTATGAAAATATTTAATAACACAAAAAGTAAAATTATGGTTTGAAGGAATAATCATTGGATATTTTTTATGCTCGGATAAGTTGCTGCTTCTCAGTCTACCACCAACTCGGATTACACCACTATCATCTAAAAACGGGCACAAGTTTGTCAGTTTACTACTGTTAGGGATTGCAGTACCCTTTTTTAAATACTGCATTGCATTTCCTTCACGAATGAAGTCCTCTGGATGTTTTTTTATAATACAAAATAAGGACTGAGAGAGTTCACTGCTGGTTAAAGTTCCACCTTTGGGATACAAGGGATTTCTACAGTTATGGATGAATCTATTACACCATGCTACTACTCTTTGCAGTTTTATGATTGAAGAACTGTTATTAATTATGTCTAAAGGCTCAACAGTGTTAACTAAGGTATATACTTGAGTTACTGATGGTGCTTTCAATTCACGGATAAACAACTCACTGGTTTCAACAGAAATAATATCAGGAGTCTCCACCATCTCAGGCTGTTGTAGGAATGATGGACCGAACAACCATAAATCACATTGCTGGATCTTGATGGGATCTAGGCCTCTAGAAATGAGATCTGCAGGATTTTGCTTGGAAGGTACATAATTCCACTGATCAATCAAAGTTAAACTTTGTATAATCGATACTCTATTTGCGACAAATGTCTTTAGATCATTCGACTCCTTTTTTAACCATGCAAGTACAATACACTGTAAAAAAAATCTGTAAATTTTACAGAAAAAAACAATTTTTTTTACAGAAAAAAACTGTTTTTTAAAAAAACAGTTTTTTTCTGTAAAAAAAATGGTTTTTCTCTGTAAAAATTACAAATATTTTTATATTCCATATTTTTTACAGGAAAAAACTGTTTTTTTCTGTAAAAAATACGGATTTTGTAATTTTTACAGAAAAAATCCATTATTTTTTAGAGGGAAGAAAGCTGTTTAAAAGAAAAAACAGTTTTTTTCTGTTTTTATTATTATTATTATTTCTAACCGATGCAAAGAATACTGAACTGTAACCGCATTTTGATTTTCACTGTTTGCCTGTCAATGTCATTTAAACACCCGCCAAAAAAGGGGAAATTTTTATAAAGTTGAGAATTTTCATTATTTACAGGGTAAATGGGGATTAGGATAAGGGGGTTCATTTATAGACTAGCAGAAAATGTGAAATAAAATGCTGAAATTTGGTGGGGGGGGGGGGGGGGGCACAGTTTTGACATTTTACTAGGGGAAATTTTAGTTGCTTTTTTTTCTTCAAGGAGGGGGGGGGGGGTAGGCGAAGGCTGGTGAAAAAGATAATACTATATATACATTATTTCAATTCGCTAAATTCACAGCGATATATATATATATATATATATATATATATTTATATATATTACAAAGTATGTTATTGTTGTTTTCAATAGTTAATTTTCACCAAGAATGACCTTTGGAGGGGGGGGGGGCGTAAGTGGGGCAAGAAAATTAAACAATTATACATAGAGAGATTTTTAAAAGATTGAAATAAAGAACAAAGTGGAAAGCTTTCTCCATTATTATTATTATTATTATTATTTTTTTTTTTGTGGCTTTTTTAGGATAAGGGGGGAGGCAGAGTTGAGATTGGGATAATTGAAATATATAAGATAAAACTCTGAAATTTAGCACAAGAACGCACAATTTTGATATTTGGCAGAAGAAATTTTAATTTCTTGAAGAAAAGGAGCTTCTGGCGGGGGGGGGGGGGGATTAAAATGGTAATACAATGGATATTTTTTCAACTCGCTACATGGATTGGATATATATTTAAAAATTAAAACACATGTGAAAAACAAAGGATAAGACAATATAAAATCCAATGGAATGGACACTGCTGGAATTATACTTGATAGGATGAAAAAGCAAAAAAATGGAAAACTATGAATACCTTATAGAATCTTCAGAAGGGATTTATAAGAGTATTCATAGAAAGTATATATGCCACCAATGGCCTTTAGGAAAAGGGTGGGGGGGGTCAAGAAATTTAAAAAATGCAAAGTAACATACAGAGATTTTAAATAGGGATGAAATAAAGACGACCAAAGCAGAAACTTTTAAAAAGATAATATTTTTCACTGTCTAACCTTTTTAGAGTGTGTGTGTGTGTGTCTGGGGGGGACGGCTCCAACAGAAAAGAAAAATAATCTATAAAATATTCAGGTTTGATCAACGAACACCCAATTATGATACTTTACTGGCAGAATTTTAAAAAAAATGCTTTATTTCTTCAAAGGATGATGAGCCAGCAGGGAGAACTGGCTAAAAAGAAAATACAATCTATAGATTATCTCAAAGCGGTACATAAATAACTTGCATATAAGAAAAGCTGCCCCCCTTACTCTATAAAGAACAGATAATGAAAGAGCTTAATTTTTTTTTTTAATTTCTAATCTGTTCGTCTTTATTTTATACCCTTTAAAATATCTGTATGTAATTGTTGTGGGAATACGTATTTTTTCCCCTTGAGCCCTTCCCCCCTCCCTCCACAAAAGCCATTCTTGATAAAATAATAATAAAATAATATATCAATCATCGTATCATCCTCTATATTAAAACGAAAAGCTAAGATCAATGTTTTTCAGTGCAAAAAAAGACACAAATGCGCATGCATAATATTAAATGTAGAACATATCCAGCTTTAGAGCAAAGCAGCGTGAGGTCGGGATGGCTGAGCGGTCTAAGGCACCTGTTTTAATCTGTGGTTCTAACCTGTTGACATCGCGGGTTCGATGCTAGCTCGGGGCAGACTTTTTTTTGTTACTTTAATGGCGATAAGATAATTAATTTCAATAATTTATTATTTTACTTCAAGAGATGTTATATAATTTGTAATTTTTTTTTTATTCGAATGCTTTATAATTAAGTAAATTTTAACATCCAACAATATTTTTTTTTAATTACCAATTTTATGTTTAAATTAAAAGATTGTGCATGTAATTATCGATTAAATAAATTGAACTGATCTACAATTTTTGTTATATTTGGTATGACCATTAACAAGATTCCATATATATACTAAGATATATACAAAGAAAAGTATTTTATTATTTTTTATATAAAAAAAAGGGTGAGGAAATAAAAGGAGAGAAATATATTCAAACAGGAATTCTGAAAGAAAAATGACGTTGATATCCATGATTAAATTGAATAAAATTAAATAATGTATAAAAATGTAAAATAAAATTCAAATAATTAAATAATATGTATTATAAATCGTTAGCTGCAAACAACAAATTTTAAGTTCGTGGTTTTAGAGTAAGACTCATAAAAAAGAATAAATAAATAATAATAGTCAAAAATAAATAAAGGTTGCGTGATTTAAAAATATTCAGAAAATACTCAGTATTGTTATTATTTTTTTTTTTATTGCGACTGTGGTAAGTAAAATTTAACACCTGACAATACTTTACTAATTTACAATTAAGACAATACTTTACAATAATTACTAATTTGATATTAAAAATATTAAAATTAAAAGATTTTGCATGTGTTATCGATAAAATAAATTGACCTAAACTTTTATCTTTTTTTTTTTTTTTTTTTTGTCTGACCATTACCAAGAAGATATGTTTATATACTAAGAAAAGTATGTGATTATTCTCCGTAATAAAAGAAAAGAAGAGAAAAAAGAAAGAAGGGAAATATTCATATAAAAACTATAAAAGAAATCACCGTTTAAAGACAGGCTGGTAAAAATAAAAGTAATGAAAAAATTTAAAAGTCGCATAATTAAAAAAGATTAGAAAATAGTAAATATTGATAGGTTAAAAAAAAGTTTAGACAATAGAAAATTTCCATTAATATTTTTAGTTAAATTCCTGCTAAAAAGCAAGCATAATAGGTTATAAATTACAAGCTTAAAATTTTTTCACTTCATTAGTTGAGTAGTTTGAACTGACAGCACCATCTATCGCTTTATAATTATAGGAATCGCTTACACAGTATAACAATTCATCAAGTTTTCAATACTTAATTAAGTTAAATCAACTACAGTAGAATCTCGTTACAACGAACCTCGATTTAACGAATTTTTCAATTTAACGAATGTAATTTGGATTGTAAAAAATAGTCATATTATGCTATTTCAGTATAAAAATATTTTCACTTTAACGAATATTTCATTATAGCGAATTTAATCAGTGGTCTCCAGAGATTCATTGTAACGAGATTTTACTGTAATTAAAAATTAAAACATATTACTAATGCAATTTTTAAGTTCTTTACCGTCAAATCTTGACGGGTACTATCTAGTATATATTAAAGTACAAGCTTAAAAATTTAAGTACGAATTATTCAGCGCAAACATGAACAAAACTGCATATAAGTAAAATCAAATATAGAACCTATTCAATTTTCGAGATTAACAGACCGAGGTCACGATAGCCCAGTCGTTTAAAGCGTCGGTTTACGAACTGGTTATCTCCATAGAAAATGGGTTCTATTCCTGCTGCTGCTAGAATGATTTCTGGAATATATTTTGTTATAATTAGTCATATTTTATTTCAGGGGGAGAAGTACTTTTTTTATTATTATTCGAATGCTTAATAATTAGTAAAATATAACATAAAAGAATATTTTTACAAATATCTAATTTTGTATTAAAATATTTAAATTTTAAAATTTTGCATGTGATTATCGATTAAATAAATTGAAATGGTCTACAATTTTTGTTATATTTTGTATGACCGTTATCAAGAATGTAAAGAAAAATATGTGGATTTTTTTCCCCATAAAAAAGGAAAAAGAAGAGAAAAGAAAATAGAAAGAAGGAAAATATTCATCTAAGAATTATAAAAGAAACTATCTTAATAATGTATGAAAATATAAAATTAAATTCAAGCAATTAAAAATATGTATAGCTGGATGCAGCAAATTTTAAGTTCGGTGTTTTAGAGCGAGTCTGATAAAAATAAAATTAGTGGTAAATTTTAAAGGCCGCGTAATTAAAAAAATTAAAAAATACTAAAGATTGATATTTTTCAAAAAAAATGAGGTTTGTAGTATGTACAAACAAATGCCCTGTCTATTCAATTAATATTATTAGTTAAACTACTGATCTTAAAATTCTTTCACTTCATTTATTGAGTAGGTTCGACTGACAGTGCCATCTATCGCCTTATATTTTTAGGAATTGCTTAGACACTATAGCAATTCATAACGTTTTCAATGCTTAATTAATTAAAAAGCAACTAATTAAAAATTCAAATATATTTCAAATGGAACTAAATAGCTGTTTATTATCAAACCTTCACGAGTACTATCATGACGAGTACACACATACACACACAAATGTATATATGAACTATCCATCTAGAGAGTTGAAAACAATCTATAGATTAATTTTTTTTCAACTGCACGCGTCCGCCCTACCTCGCCCTCAAAAAGCTTTCCTATTTGGAAGAAATAAAGCATTTAAAACTTTCCTTAGCCAAATGCAAAAATTGTATTTTTGGGGCCAAATCTCAATCTCATATTTTTCTATTACCCCTCTTAACTCTGACCCTGCCTTACTCTGCAAAAGCCGTATAATGAATTTTTATAAGTTACCTTTTATAAGTTTCCAATTTGTTCGCCTACGAAGCGACGGGCCTAGCTTGGGGTCCGGACTTGCTCCGGCCCCTCTCGATCTGTTGAGTGGGGTTCAATAGCAGCGTCTGGAATCGGTTAAAAGCCCTGTCATGTCCAATATTGGATGAGTACAGTACTAAATAGTCTTATTTCACCCCCATTCAAGTCTTTATATGTATTTTTTTATTTATTGCCTCCCTCACAAATCTTGGTGAAAGTTTCAAAATATATATATATATATATAGATCAGTTTCAACTGACGTCACACCCTAGCAACCACCTAAGCAACTAGCTTTGTTTTTTGTTTGCCCATCAAAAATGGTGGATTGTGATTGGTTGACTCGTAATTCAGGCTACAAATCCACGATTATGATTGGTTGATAACTTTTGGTGGGCTGGTGATCACGTGGTTGAAACTGATCTATAAGCAGCCCACAGTTCTCTCAGCTACCTAGATAAGAAAGCCGTGACACGCGTCACGAAAACGTCATACCAAGCAGGCACGAGGCTAAAGAAAAAGAAAGGCTACCGCGGTGCTTTACGCATATCTTTTTTTACAGACCGCGGGAGTCACGTGATGCTCGAATGCACCAATGCAGGTGTACGAAAATAGCATCACGTCACTCTAGCGGTCTGTAAAAAAAGATAAGTGGAATGCACCGTGGTAGCCTTTCTTTTTCGTTAGCCTCGAAGCAGGCAAAACAAAGTTTAAAAAATCGAACTTGCATGTTGCGATTTCATTGGCTCATAGAATTAATAATTATTTTTTACGACTAATAGTTAATAATTCCACGAGCCATCGAAATCGAAACTTGCAAGTTGTCAGGGCTACACTACACTGTTAAAAATATCGTTAAAACTATCTGTCCAGAAACAAGTTTTAGAAACTTCTTGCTTTAGAGCACTTAACACTTTTTGCATCAACTTAGATAATAGGACTACGGCAGAAAGTTATAGGCGAGGGATAGTAATATGCTTTAGAGGAGCCACTATAGATTTACTAGTGAGCAGTTTGATAGCAGAATCACCATAAGAATTAATAGATTTTACATAAACGACCGCACCATAAGCAAGTTCAGAAGCATCTGAAAAACCATGCAATTCCACACAATTAGATTGTTCTACAAATACAAATCTTGAGATATTGATCATATTTACAGTTTTTAAGGAAGTAAGAAAATTAGTCCATTCGATATTTTCTTTCACTGGAAGATAATCACACCAATCTATTTTCAGCAACCATAATTTTTGGAGGAAAACCTTGGCCTTCGTAATTATTGGACCTATCGAACCCAACGGGTCAAATATTCTGGCAATTTGCGATAATACTGAGCGTTTGGTATACCTTTCACTTTGCTCTATAATTAAATTAAATCCAAAACAATCTGTTTGCGGCTTCCACAATATTCCTAAAGTTTTTATCTCATTGGAAAATGAATATTCAGATATTGCATTATTACACAAAGAGAAGAATTATTTACTGACCATTTGTGAAGATCCATGCTTCCCTTCTTTAACAAAGATATCAGTTGTTGTTGGATCTCTTTAGCTGTGTCTAGATCATCAGCACCTGTCAAAATATCATCCATATATTCGTCTTGAAATAATACATTTGCAGCTAAAGAAAATTCCTTTCCTTCATCTCTAGCTAGCTGGGTAAGGGTTCTTGTTGCTAAAAAAGGGGCACTCGTTGTGCCATAAGTCACCGTACATAATTTATACAACTTAACTGGTTCATGTACCTCAGGTTTAAACAAGATTCTCAGTAAATCTCTTTGACTCGGATGTATCAATATCATATGGTACATTTTTTTAATATCTGCTACAAAAACAAATTTGTGCTTTCGAAATCGCAACATTATACTAAATAACTCATCTTGGATTGTTCCTCCGTTATACTGCAAAATATTTAAAGATTTTCCGGTAGAAGTTAAGGAGCTAGCGTTAAAGACAACTCTTAATGGTGTGCTACTTGATTCAGCACGGAACACGCAATGATGGGGTATGTAATAAGTGATATCAGGTTCTTCAGATTCTATCACCTCTTCCATATGACCCATACTTAAATATTCTTGCATAAAGACTTTATAAAGATCATTAAATTTAGGTTCTCTAACTAAGCGATTCCATAATGAATTTAAAACTTTCATAGCCTTTTTCTTTGATTCACCAAGACAAGATGGGTCTTCCTTAAATGGCATTTTTACCATGTATTGCCCTGTTGCAATTCTGGAATAATTTTTCAGAAAATGTTCTTCACAAATTTCTGATTCCTTAATTTCCAGAAACTTCAGACTCTCTCTCTATGTTTTCTATTTCCCAAAAATCTCTAATTACCCTTTCTAACTCCAAATTATCTGTTATCAACCCACAATGTATATTACTTTCACCCTTAGCCGGAAGGCTTCCGCTAACAATATAACCGAAAACACTGTTTTGTAACACTATTCTGTATTTAATGGTTGGAGGTAAATTTGACCTGGCCTTAAAAATTCATAGAAATTTTCTGCACCCAAAAGCAAATCAATAGAGCCTGGCACATTAAACTTTTCATCAGCTAATTTGATGTTATTTAACGATGGAATACAAGTCTCAAGCGGTCTAGAAGGCGTAAATTCCGTAATTTTCGGAACGATTAAAAAATCTAATTTTAAATAAAAATCTTTATCTCTATTCGAAATAGTTGTGTTAACTCTAGATCTAACATTAAGGGACAAATTATTTATTCCTGAAATACAAATATTAGTCTTTTCTCTTTTCAAATTTAGTTTTAACCTTTTACTCATAAAATTAGAGTTTGCACCGACATCTAATAAACCACGTGCTTCATGAAAATTACCAAATTTCATCGTTTATTAAACAAACAAATGTGCTAAGTAACACAGCTTTTAACTCGTTAGACCAATTACATATCGTTGAAAATAAATTGCTTTGGTTATTAGCTTGGAAAGGCTGGGATACTGGAGCCGAAGCATCCAAATCAGATTTATTACCGACTTCGTTTTTAGAACTCATTTCCTGTGAAATTATCTCTGGATTTTCAACTTTATTTATTTTTTGTTCACGCGGAAAATACAGAGTGACATGGTGCCTTCTCTTGCAAATAATACAAGAGAATTTAGATTTACAATCAATCACTTTATGATTCATAAGACAGTTAAAACAAAGATTTTTGGATTTTACAAGCTCAACTCTATTACCCACTGACATGTTTTTATAAACAGGACATTTATGCAAAGGATGATTTTCACTACATGATAAAATACATTTAGAATTTTTTACGTCAGTTATAAAAACTTTAGAAACATTTCGATAATATGTATTTTTATTACTCGCTCTAGAATTGTCAACCACGGGTTTTCCCTTTGACGTATAATATAAATCAATTTCCCGAGATAATTCAATGGGAGAAAACCACGATTCTGCTTGTCTAACATTTATAAAATACATGACATCTTTATCAAGAGTTTGACAAATCTTATCAGAAACTATTAACTGTTTTAAAGTTTCGAAATCTGTCACATTTCTCAATTTTAAATAATAATCCCAACTCGTTGTTAATCGGGATGCAAATTGTACATATGTTTCATTAGGATGACGTTGTGCTTTCCTAAAATGTTCTAAACAAGTCTGGGGGGTTGGCTCAAATTCTCTAAGTACTATAGCCTTTACTTTTGAATAATCTTCTAATTCCCCATCTTTAATGTATGTAATAACGTTTGTTGCCCTTTCTCCTAATAGATTTAGTAGAATTTCCGATTTATATTTTTCTGGGACATTTTTAGAAATAAAGGCTCTTTCTAACGATGAAAAAAAATAACTCCAACCTTCTGGTCTAGATGGAATTTTAATCGTTAACGTTCGTACACTTTTAATCAGAGAGTCTAAAGATTCTATACTATCTTTTTTTTTCGAGATCACTTAAATTATGATTTTTAGTATCTGCACGGGCCTTAGACAACTCAATTTGTAACTTTGCATGTTCAATTTTTAATTTCTCAAGATCTAGTAATTTTGATTCCTCATTTTTTCTTTCCTCAATTAAACTGTCTTCAACCAGTTTATTATCTGCTTTATACTTCGAACTTTCCTTTATTAAATTTATTAAATCATAAATAGTTAATTTGGAATCTGATATATCTATGTCTAATTCAGCAGCAATTCGCTGATAATCTTCCTTTTTTGCACCTTTAAACATTGTATTATAAATACAATTCACAATAAAATAAATAAAACTGACGTACCTTTATTTATTAATAAATCTCCAAATCTGATAATTCCACATTGAAAAGATGCAATCCACTTTTTCTATTTTCAAATTAGTTCAATAATAAAGAATATCAGTTCTTCTCTGCGTAAACACATTCCCAGTTTATTTTTTCGTATTACGAAATTCTCAAGGTTAATCGAAATTAATTTTCTTCTGGAATAAAAAAAAAAAAAAAAAACTTCATCGGAATTCTGAATCCACTTCAGTATAAACAATACGATGATTTAATTTTACTCTTACTCATTCTAATTACTTGATAGAATTCCAAACACCATTTTATCTTCTGCAGACGATTACAAAAAACATACACATAGAAAAATTCCTTTTATTCTTTCTCCGGCGAGAGGAGACGCCGATAACTCAGTTATTATTTAGCACTACAAAAGAAAAACACACAATCTCTCAATAAAATAACTCACTAGTGGACTGTAACTCATTTAATTTCTCACAACACTAAATAAAATGGTCGAGAGCCGAAATTTACACAACTTCTCTGATCGGCATCTCGAACCCAACTCACAATCACAAGTTTTTTTTTTTTTTTTTTTTTTTTTTTTTTTTAACATTTTACATAGACGGCGCTTCTAGCGGCAACAATTGATAATCATAAGAAACTGGCTCCTTAAGAGCCTACACTAGTCACGGGAAGAAAGACTCAAGCTAATGTTAAGTCTATGGGAAGGTTCTTTGCAGATTTCTCTCTCGTATTTTAATATTTTTAAATGTTTTTTTTTTTTTTTGCATGTGATAGCTGAGATCGATCTCTAACGTTTTTAGTTTTTACTTTTTTGATTTTGGTTACAGTTTCTTTTTATAAGCGGACATTTTAAATTTTGGAATCGGTTGGAGCGGTTCTGAAAGTGAAAATACCCTTATATAAAAAATAAACTGGAACCAAAATCGAAAAAGTAAAAACTAACAACGTTGGAGATCGACCTCAGCTATCCTAATGCAAAAATAATCATTTAAAAATATTAAAATGCAAGCGAGAAATCTGTAAAGAACCTTCCCATAAACTTTCGAGTTTCTTTGGATGACTATATTTATTGAACGTCCATGCTGTTGTCCATTTTAACCCTTTATGTACTGAATTATGAATTCGTGAAAACTTTATCTTCTAAAGCATTTTTCGTGAATTGTTGAAACTACATTAGAGGATTTCCATAATCATTTAATAAATTTTAGAGGTATTTTAGAATGATTGAAGGATTTAGGAGGATTAATTAAATTTGAATTAATAGTGATTTTGTGCGATTTTTATAACCCCATTCAAATATTTTATTTTAAATATTTTTCTTAGTATTTTGTAGAATTAGAAAATGTACAAATATAATGTTCTTACAATAGAAATATAGAAATATTTCCGAATTGAAAATCCCCCCCCCCTCCCCCTCGACGCCAAGAAAGCTGAAAAGATGCAAAGGCAACAGAAATCATCCTTTGAAAAATATTTTTGTTTTGTGTATCCAATATCGCTTTTGGAAGAAGATAAATTAATGCATCTATAACTCATTCTAAACTGTATTACTACTAATCGATGCATTAAATGAATTTTATAACAAGTTATTTTACTGGTACTTATAAGTACCGTCAGTAGATAAAGGGTTAAAACCAGAGGCACGACACCTTTTCTGTAACTGAATAATTTTCGGAAAAAAAAAATTAACCAATTCCTTTGTGATGAGACCTCTATCTCAAAAATTCAGTTAGTATCTCCAAATATATCCTTAAGATAGCCCCGACTATAAAATGACCCAGAAGCTGCATTTCGCGCCAAATCAGACGCGTGACCTATTTGCAGATTCCGCCGATGCGTTCTGAGACGTAACCATGATTACTGTACACTCCTCTATGCCTGAAATTTCTCATTTTTTTGTTTATCTTCTTCATATTTATCTCCGGCATCTTCTGTTTCTCACCTGCTCCGAACAACGGAATGAGTCATCAATAGAGGAGTGGAGGGGTCATCTGTTCCCCTTCGAAAATTATAGCGCATGTCATGTGGAACCGAGTGCTCTTGTATTCAGCTTAGCGACCTATGGTAAATTTGACCTTACGATACTAAAAATGCCTGTTGCAGATGCAGAAGTAGAAAAAAAATACCAGTAAAGGTAAACTAGCACTATTTAAATCGTTAGTTCTTGCGAGTATATGTATGTGTAAGGGGGAGGGGAGCATAAATATTCGAATACATGCAGTTTCATAGAATTATACAATTATGAAAGAAGTTATGGGTGTGGGTGTGGTAATAGCGGAACTAATGTTACTAAATTTTAGAGGCCCCGAACATGGAGATGATTTTATGAATATTGGAGAAATTTTAGATAAAGTTCCGGGTTATAAGATCCTATTCCAAATTTGATTGCGTAAGTGTATATATGGTACATTACACACATGTGCATGTGTGTGTATGCAGGACTTTTTTCTAAAAAGTATTTAGAGAGATGCTCAGTTTGACACGCGAAAATCACCATTTTAGTGGTCTGTCTTTGAGTGATTCTTGCCCAGAATATTTTAAAAATTTCAAAATTTGAGGTTTTCAACCCTTTTTTTCTACATCATTATGGATGTGATAGGGATTTTCTGCAGGTAAGAAATGCCAGTAGAATAGTCCAGTTTGCTCTCTTAAGGTTTTTCTACGAAGATATACTTTTATTTTCGAAACCGGTTTCGAAAGTGAAAGTACCTTCGCAAAAAAAAAAAAAAAAAAAAAAAAAAAAAAAATCTGGAAAGAAAATCGAAAAAGTAATCAACGGTGGAAATAGAGATTGATCTCTGCTATCCAATGCAAAAAAAAAAAAAAAAAAAAAAAAAAATCGTTGAAAAATATTGAAATGCAAACGAGATATTAGAAAAATAATGCCCATAGGATTAACATTAGCGAGCGGGTGTTTTCAAGTGCGTGAAGTAGACCCTTAACCGTGAAAACGGCGACGTAGAGCATTCCATATATAAAAAGAGAGATATATGGCAGTTTACAGAAAATAACAAAGATGTATTGGGTTGTCCGGAAATTTCGTGCCGGTTGGGAAAATCAAATCGTACCGGAAAATTCTATCATTTAATTATTAGACATTAAATCCGATATCAAATGTCTAATAATTAACGGGCAAGATTTTCCGTTACGAACTGATTTTCCGTTACGAACTGATTTTCGCAACCGGCATGAACTTTTCGGACAGCCCAATATTTTTCAAGTTTTGAAGATGCCATTATCAAAAGTCTGAAATATGCTCTCAACCATGGAATTATCCGTAATTTATTGGAGTTTGCTAGAGCATCTTACAAGGTCCCTGATAATCTGTTTAAAATAGCAAATTTGTTATTTATACCCAACTACTGGCAGAAATCTATAAAAATCACAATTGTTATTATTTTAAAACTAGCTAACCCGCCCGGCGTTGCCTGAGCCCGAGATAATAACAATCTCAGAGCAAGGCGTTAACCACCTCCCTCCCCATACCCGCAAACATAACGAATAATTTGTTCAAGAAAACCACCTTCACCTACTTTAACGCGATCATTAAAAAAAGAATTAAATTTTTCTGATAATTAGAACATAACGGAGACGCTACGCTAAAATAGCCGGCAGATGACAGCCCTTCCCCATCCTCAATTTCAAAACTATATCTTAATTAGTTATCTAAATTTTTGTTCATTAGTAAAAATTGGCAATTATTTCCTTTCATTTTCGCAAACTAAATGGAGGGATCGGCCAGAGAAACAGATCTCTTTGTAGTTCAGTTTTTAATGAAAGCAGATCCCTGTCTGAAACTTTCTCGAATTGTTTTCACTGGCGCCGGCAGATTTTCGGCAGTTTTTTGTATAAATTAAGAAAAATTACCAGCCAAATTTTTCAAATTCAGAATTTTTTTTTAACATATGCTCAGAAATTCTCAAATTGATATCTCAATTAGTTTTCTTAAAATTCGCTAATTAGTAAAATAATTTCGAATTCGTTCATTTCCGCTTGCAAATCCAGAACAGCAGTTCTTTTCTTTAGCCATTTTGATTTAAAAGATGTCATTTTAGATACGATGTTTAATGAGAATCTAATTAATATCTTGGGTAATTATCAAAATATTAAAATTCTGAGACTCAGGTGCACATGGCCAGACCTTGGACTATCCACACCTAAATTTTCAGACTTCTAGGTGGGCTAGATTTTGCTAGCCATCGCAGACAGACAAACACATACACACACAGAGCGAAACTTTCTTTTATTAGTATAGATATCATTGTTTTGTTAATGACAGAAATACATGAGTTTTATTTTCCAATAATTCTGGAAAAGGACTTCAAACAGAAAGTGAGGATAGACAATTCCAAGTCTTCTTTATGTTACTAACACTGACGGTGGAAAAGCTTCAGAATCAGATAGAATATTTCTCCTTATATTCCATCAATAAAAATTCGATTCTCTTTCAAATTGATTTTTAAGGGATTTCAAAATACTTTAAGAAAGTTGTACATACTTGTTTCTCACATAAGCGCAGTTTTGTCTTTTTAATTTGTCAATAAATACATTTTGTACTTTGAGCCCAAGCCCAAAGACTGGTATAACAAGATAGAAATAGAACGTCAAACGTGACAAGTGAGGTCATACTATAACTAGTTTCAGTGAAATGAATTTTGTCGTCTGTTATTATGATATGATTAATTTCCGTAATAAAATAAGTACTTTTTAAGTTGGTAACATTTTATCTTTTGTTGACATTTAGTGAAAATTCCAATGGGAAACTTAAGCCTAGCTTTGAAAATTTCAGAACTTGAAATCCATATTTAGACTCTTTTTTTATATTTAATATCTATTTCTCCGGAAACATATATCCAAAAAACTGTCGGTAAATTATAGTTTTGCTATAATTAAACAATTTTAGTATACAAATTAGGTTTTTAAATTCAATAATACGGAAATAATATGACTCCATCTTAAATAGGACGTAATCACCATGGCAACGTGGAATCATTACCTATCATGGGATATCATTGAATAAATTACGTATGATAGGACTTAATTGAATGAAGAATATGACTATAACTTGGTCATATAGGTTATAGAATGTCATATATGACTTGGTCATTATATGTCAGATAACTTGTCGATACATCTCGGTCGCTTGACGATTAATCCTCGGAAGCTGCTACAACAAAGAAGTCCCAATTTAAAAAAAATTCAAATTGCTTAATAATTTTTTTTATGTCCATTTAAGTTTTGATTCAATATTCACTCAATTTTAAATGACTCGACAAATTTCTGCAACGATTACATATATTAAATTTCAAACTATTCGGTTGGGTACTTTTTGAGCTGTTATAAGCGGATAGACAGACGGGCGGACCAGATGGGCCAGGCGACGACTATAGGCGCTACGTATTTATATGTATAATTACGAACGCACCTAAAAATCGGAACTCGGGCTGAGCCCGTCTCATCTCTAGCCTACATAATTTTTATATTTCTAGCATATCAGCAAGTGATTGAAAAATCGATTAAAAATTCTATCTTTACAAACATGAGTCAAGTTAAGTTAAATATAAGTGTGTAAATATGTTGACAAACGACTAGTTAGAAGATTTATATCAGTTGAAGGAGGCAACTCTAATTCTTATATGATATGAGCTACACGTATCCTAATATTGGCAGACAAAAATTCTTTCATTATAATAATAATAATAATAATAACAACATTACTGTCATTATTATTATCATTATTATTATTATAAAACTTGTTGTTAATATGTCATTTAATAGCCTCCCGAAATTTGATAAATATGGAGGTGCCTCCTTCAAGCAACAAGGCCTTTAATTGATAGAAAACAATAATATACTTGTAATAAAAAAGTTAACTTATTTTGAATATCAATTGTAATATCAGAAATTTTCAGGGTATAGATTACTGAAAATTATTTCAGACGTATATGGCGTAAACTTTAAAGGAACAAACATCCCTTCATGGGAAAAACAACAAACAAAAAAACTTAACAATAAGTCTCGAGAAAGATTATTATTTTTTATGAAAGATCTAACAAGGGGGGGTTGGGATAGAGAAGGGAGATAATTGTGTAACAAGTTCATTTATTTCAAACTTCAAAGACTGTATGAATATAAATAACATTTGAAATATGTTCATAAAAAACATCACCACTACAATTTCTTTTTCATGAAAAACATATTTCTCGCATTGTAAAAAAATCCTCATAGATCAGAACAAACATAGAAACTCCGAATTAACAAGCATCCCTGCATTCAAAAAAATATGAAAGCAAATCGAACACATATTTTTCGAGCATCCCCACCACAGGCTTTAAATCTTCGCAAAGAAAAGAACACTACGGGGGTGGACAGAACACAGAACCGCTCCCCAAAAAAACCTTGTTCTCCCCATCGGAGGTTCTGAGGTCACGGTAATATTTTTATAGATATTTATCGCTGATATACCTTTCTAGTTCAGTCGAGTGCAGAGAAGGCGGGAGTAAATACCTGAGATTATTCTATTTTACCCCCGATAGGTACAGCCCCTGCTATGAATAATTGCTAAAGAAATATATGTTTTGCAAGAATGAAGGTAAAAAAGAAAACATGTAAATAGCGGAGATGCGTAGCAGAAAGTTAGCCAACAACAAATGCCGAGAAAAATAATCTGAATAAGTCATCTGCTTAGATCTGACATCTGGATATGTTGCATAATGCATCCCGACTGAATAATTATCCGGATCTCTAAATTTATTGCATCCATGTAGAAATTTATCTATGATGTCATTTGCTCTAGTTTTTGAAAGGGATTTTTGAAGTGAAAACTTCTTACACAATAGCAGCGAGTTAAAAATAGAAATAAAAATAAATAAAAAAGAAAACAAATTTTTAAAAAATGTAGACTGAATGTTTTACTCTTCTGTTTCCGTATAGGATCTACTGAAGCAATTTTCGATTTTAACATTTCCAACAAAGTAAGCATTTGTGAATTCTGTTTGTCTGTCTGTCTGGCCGCCGGCCCATATTTCCGTCTGCCCGTGCTCTAACTGCCGAAAATATTATACTCGGATTGCCATGTAATTTTTATATGTTTTTAAAGTTAAGTATAGAATGTTCGTTATTGAAAATGAAGTGTGCATAGCAATTATTGTTCGTTTACAGGGACACACAAAAAAATTCCATTACATTATTGTCTATGGGGTAAAACCGTTTATGGTGCATTTTATTGATGTTACGCTAATCCAAACATAATTAGATTGATAAGCATCACTGTGGTGGACTAAAACATAATTTCTCAGGAGTATAGAATAAATAGCATTTGTAGCTTGTTTACAAAGATGCACAAAAGAATTCCATTACATTATTGTCTATGGGGTAAAACCGTTTACGGTTCATTTTATTGATGTTACGCTAATCTAAACATAATTCGATTGATATGCATCACTGTGGTGGACTAAAACCTAATTTCTCAGGAGTATAGAATAAATAGCACTTATAGCTTGTTTACAGAGATGCACAAAAGAATTCCGTTTCATCATTGTTTATAGAGTAAAACCGTTTACCGGTGCATTTTATTGATGTTACGTTATTTCAAACATAATGAGGTTGATATGCATCACTGTGGTGGACTAAAACATAATTTTTCAGAAGTATAGAATCAATAGCATTTATAGCTCGCTTACAGAGATGCACAAAAGAATTCCATTACTTTATGATCTATGGAGGAAAATCGGTCAAGGATCCTTTTATTGTTGTTATGATACTTTTCAAACATAATAAAATTAAAAAAGGAGCACTGGGGTGCACTACAGCATGTTTTCTGTACATTATGGGGTGCGTATAGCATTTATTTTCTATTTACAAAGACGCATAGGAGAATTCGGTTATAGGACTGACTATGATCGAGAATTGCTGGAAGTTCGTTTTCGAGCTGCGGTATAGATTTATAAACTTATCTATTTTTTATGTATTACGTGGAGTATATACTAGATTCTATACATCATACTCATACACAGGACTGCACCACATAATTCACACACATTACCGTACATAGGCAACAATTGCTGAAAATGGATTTTTACTGAGTTATGTGGGGGGTTTTTTTAATGCCTTATTTATATGTCTCCTTTCATTGTATGAAAAAAAATAAAATAAAATTTCCAATAATATTTTGTTAGTGTTGGAAAGTGTTTCAACATCTATGCCGGATGTATAATTTTTCGTTCTTGCTTCAATTATTTAGAGTTTTTTAGCCTCTAAATAAAACAAATAAACGCAATTTTAATAGAACTAGAGCAATAATTCTTAACAACTTTCATACACGAGAAATCTAAAATTATTAAAAAGATAATTCGTTATTAGATAAATCGTTAAAAAATGTCAGTACTCACGTTTTGAAAATCATGGCAAATACGGAAATGCAGCGAGTCAAAAGGGCATGAGGAAAATTGGAAAATTATAAAAAGCATCTGGTTATAACTACAAGTGTTGAGTCGGTTAGATATCATCACCTTCATTAGCTTCCCATGATGGGCCTGAATTTGCCTGTGGCTACTTTTTTAAAGAATTACGATGCAAAAAAGAGGCTCATCCTAGAGTGTGCATTGGGAACTGAAGGATTTACTCTCTGATTGATGACTGGGACATATACATCCCAAGTAGCTTTCATTAAAAAAAGTAAAAAGCTGCCTGTTGCAGCCGTTCGGAAGAAAGCAATTCCGGAAAATTTCTGTATATTTTCACCGATCATAACACCCAGACCCCAAAACCCCCCTCCGTTCACATAAAATATATATATATATTTTATTTATTTATTTATTAATTCATAGTATATTCACTATTTCTCTCATAGATGGCAGCACCATGGTTTGTGTTGCTTTACAAAAATATTCCATGGTAAATCATCTTTAAAACTTATTTTGGCAACATGTAAAGATTTTTTGCAATTCATTGCCCCTGTTTAGAGATGAAATTAGACTGAAATTTAGAGATGTATTCAAATATTCAAATGTACTAGCTTATGTAAGTTGACATAATAAGAATGAAGTGTCTGTCATTCTATATTTGATACAACCCCTCATCTTTTTGCTTCCTTTTGGGAACAGCTAATTTCGAGCTTATTCTATCGACGATTACTATCAGAATTTTCAAGCTATGTTTTTGAGACTTTCATAAAAGTTGGTGTATACATTTAGCTAATATATTATGCATAGTATATTTTGATTGAATTCGCGCATGCGCAGTGAAACAATATTTGGTGAACCTGCTCATTTTTCATACAATTTTTATTATTTTTTAATTCTGATTGCAGGACATTGTGTACAATTTTGTTTGTCACATTTTCTGAAAGTAACTTGTTTTTATATTAAAAACTCTGGAAATTATAAGCAAAAAACTTGGTAAAATTTGGGACTGTTCTTATTAAAACCTGAATTTCTCTTCGAGTATACATGCTATCTTCATAAAAATGAACCCAAATTATTACAATAAGCCACTTAATCATAATCTACAGTTTGAATGCTTTTGCAACATTAGTTTTTACAGGGTTATCCAAAAGATATTCGTTTTTCTTCAATTTGTTGATGGCCCCTTATGGGGTTTCGGGAAAAAATCTTCGCGGAAATATATGACGTCTATCATGTTGTTTACACTCCTGAAGTTTCAGGACAATTCCTCATGTATCTTTCCAGATATTTAACAAAACGTCTAAAATCGCAAGTGACCGGTCATCATTGGAAATATAGTGTATATGGTTACTGATGTGCACCAATATCCTTTTTAATCCAATTGTATTTTGTACTTTATGATAAAATTTCACTGTTTTTATCTCTTTATTAAGGGTAAGGTTTCTTTCCTCTTTAATATTGTTTTTATTATTTGACCTTTAAGATTATTTCACAGGTTTTATTCTTTGTTTATGATGTGGTCGTCCCAAAATCATATTCTTTAGCAATGTTATGGCTAATATGATGATGAAACCACACATTTTATTTGTGGTATTTAGGCATTTGGGACTTGATAATTCTGCCTAAATTCCACAAATTTCATTCATTCATTTTCATTCATTCATTTTAAATTAATTTCTTCTTCTTTTAAATAAGTATATGGTATCTATATTCAGAGTGTTGGGGAACACTATCGTCAATTAATTATTACATACTTCATTCATATTCATTATTACATTATTACATTCATAATTTCATTGTTTATGTTGGTGTTATGATAATGTTTCATTAATGGTTAATGGTTGTATATATATATATATATATATATATATCGTATCTTTGTCATACGATAGCACTTGTATTTATAAACCCGATTAAGATGAAACTAATAGTTGTGTATTAGGCGCACCAATATCTTGACCGTGTTTGTTGCCCCGCTTGGTCAGCCACCTTGTTTTAAAATGGCGGCCAGTAAACAATTTAAAACTAAAACAAATATACCTAAAAAAAAAAAAATCTAAATTCAAATTTATTTTTTGCTTAAGTGTTAGGCCTTGATACAAGGATTCCGGAGCATTTTTTGTTTGAGCAGTTTAATGAACGTGAATTGTCTTGTGGAACATGTCTTTTCAATTACTTTACTTTAATTTTGATTCAGCAAATACGAAAAAAATATTTAATTTTGAAAATATGATTTAAAAAAAAGTTACATAATTTTTTTTTTTTACTTTAAATATATTTATTTATTTTTTTTTTTTTCAAAATTAATATTTAAAAAAGTGTTGCATCATAATTAAAGCTTATATATTTCTGTTTAATTAAAAGAAAAAAAATTGAAATTTGACGAATAATATTTCAACAATTTTAAATTACCCCACTTTTTAATTTTTTTTTTTTTAATTTTATAAAAAAGTTTTATAATTTGATTTTGTTTACAAAAAAAATAAAATAAATGAAAATGTTTTTAAAATGTGGCCTGGACCCCCCCCCCCCCCTAATTGAAAACACACGAAGTTTCTGCCCCCCAAATATTGACAAGTTGGAAATTGTACGTAAACGTGAAAAATGAGGTGCGTTCGTACTATAGCTAGTTATATAAATATTCAGATCTTGATGATTTTTAATTCTGTGAAATGAATTATATCGCTGCAGATTAATTTCTGTCATAAAATAAGTATCTCGGTCGCTTGACGATTAAACCTAGGAACAAGAAAGCAACGATTTTTTTTTATTATTATTATTCAAATTTCTTAATAAATATTTTTATTAATATCTTCTTATTTTCTAGCTAAAGTTTTGATTCGATTTTCATAAAATATGAAATGTCTCGACAAAATTCTGCACCATTCTGCAAATCTTAAATTTCAAACCATTCGGTTGCGTAGTTTTTGCGTTGATATATGCGGACAGATGGGACGGATCAGACGACGACTATAGGTGCTACGTATTTATGTAATTATGAACGCACTTAAAAATGAGAGTTATTTTGTAAACGTGCCCGTGCTCTATTTCAGCCTGAACAGAGGAGGAAAATAGGTGAACGACAGAGCAACTGTAAAGTTGTTTTTAGGTGATAGCAGCTTCAAGTTAAAAATAAATCCCTTTTGATCTCCGAGTAACTGTTTTATCAATTCGACTACAATGTTCGTGGTAACGTGGCCGAGCGGTCTAAGGCGCTGGTTTAAGGCACCAGTCTCTTCGGAGGCGTGGGTTCGAATCCCACCGCTGCCAAAGTGTCACTTTTTGCTTTATAAGAAACCTAATCTAATTTACTACTGTACCGGTACTGACGGCATTTTCAAATTTAATGACTTTTTTTTTTAGATTATGTTTTCTCAATGAAAACGCAATTGTAAAATAAACATTTTTGAATACTCTTTTATATATTTAATTTAACTTAGTTCATGTATCTAAAGATGGAATTTTCTAATAGACTTTTCATTTGCTTCCTGATATGCTAGAATTATAAAAATTACGTGCAGATGTGTTTCCGATGACAGTACAATTTTTTAATATTTTTAGAACTTAATTATAAATAAATATAATTAATTTTAAAGAATTTTTCCATTAGATGTGATAAATTGTCAAACATTCTTTATGGCTACAACTGTATAATATAAGAATTACAACAACAATGGAGTTATTTTACGTCAAACCACGCTGGCTAAAATACGCCAACTGGCTGTGAAACTGCTTCAAAATATTTTAAACAATCTAGAAAATAAAAAATAAATACGAAACTAAGAGTGTGAACTATAGATATTTTTAAAAATTGTTTTTGTCAAATAATAGTTTAATATTAATTAAATTTTGATTACGCGGTGAAAAAACATTTATAAATTCTGCATAGAAAATTTAAATAATGCTCTTTTTTTCTTCCCTGTTTGTTGCCATATCTTAAAAAAGAAATAGGAGGAAAATTATATATTTTTTTAATAAATTCACTAATTCACGGTTTTTACCAAGCGTAAATCAAAGCAATGAATTTTCCATAGTCGGAGCCCACGCCAAATTAACATATTGCAATTGAAATTTTTTGGAACAACGTGATCAGTCATGAAATTAGACGTTATTTTTAAGATAAACATTAAATGCTTATAAAAAAAGCGTTTTTAAAACTATTTTTACTTTTATTTTTAATTTATTATAATTAATTACGTGTACTCGTTTAAGATAATTACATGCCTCGCTTGCATGTAATTAGTCTACCCGTTCATATGTAGATCCTAAAATAACGTTAAAGGTCTTATTTTGTTTTATTATGAAATAACCAGTGGACGCTGTGCGAGGCGAGGAATTAGTGATTATAATCGTAGAAGAATCACATTAATACATTTTTAAAAAGTACAGTTTTTTTTTTTTTTAAAGTTTTAAATGTCTGATTTAGTATACTAGAATACTTATTGCATGTAGTGATAAAAAATATTTTGTGATTGTGGTTCAAAAATTATCCTTTTTGTTTTCTTTTAAGGCTTTTTCATCAGTCAGATCTCAAATTCCCCTCTCTAATGGGCTTGGAATGCATCCATATTTTTCAAACTTCACCTCGGAAAATTAAAAAATTCACTTTCTTTCTTCTGTATGTTCTTCTTAAAGGATGTTTTCTTTCTTTTTTATTTGGAAAAATATTTATAAAATACATAGTTAGTTCTATTTCAAGTGTTAAAATCTTACTCACGTACTAGATTTTAGAACTTAAAATATAAAGTTAAGTAAAGGGTGTTTCATAAGTTCGGTGCGAAAGTAAAACGCGATAAGAAAAAAAAAAAAAAAGATCTATGGGTCGGGGAGACATGCGGTTTGCAGATAAATATTCAGCGTGGTACGGAATTTTGTATGACACACACACACACATGATTTCATATTCCTGACACAACGCATGATTTCGATACAAAAACATTAGAGAATACTGCATACACACTTTTAATACGCAAAAATAATAATGGTGCGTCAGGTTATTGTGATTGAAAATTGCACATGATGACACTATTATTTTCGCGCATTAGAAATGTACATGCAGTATTCTTTAATGTTTTTGTATCCAAAACTTGCGTTGTGTGAGCAATATGGAATTATTCCTTGGAATTATCTGCAGAAGCGTCCTCTATTGTCGGGATTTTGAACTTTTGTGTGAGTGTGTGTGTGTGCGTGTGTGTCATACAAAATCCCGTACCATGCTGCATATTTATCTGCCAACTGCATGTCTCTCCGACCCACAGATCTCTTTTTATCGCATTTTACTTTCGCACCGAACTTTTGAAACACCCGGTATATATTTTTAGAAACATTTTGTCAAATAAAAAAGAAAGAAACATACTTGAAAAAGAGCATACGGAAAGCAGAAAACAAAATTTTTTATTTTCAGAGGAGAAATTTGAAAATACGGATGCATTCTAAGGCCACAGGTTTACATTAAGGGAGGAGGATTTGCGGTTTGACTGATGAAGAGCTTTAAACTACTTTCTCACACATTTCAAAATTCTTTTTCGTTCGGGTTGGGTTGATTATTGACGGCCAATTATCTACACATGGGATATAGGCCCGGGGGGAGTGCCCTTCGTGGGGGTCTTTCTAAGGGAACCTAACCTGTATTTACGCATGGATAAATCCACGGCTCGAAGAAAACCACGAAAACTCCGAACGATTAGGCCGACGGGCGCGATTGGGATCGAACCCAGCACCTCCCGTCTACCAGCTTCGAGAGCACAACCTCTCAGCCACTGGTGGGGCCCTTTTTCGTTCGGAAGCGCATAAAATTGGCAGGCGTTCTTATTCAGAAACTATGTAATCGAATGATGTTTTCCTTTTTATATTTTATTTATTTATTTATTTATTTTGTAAAGGCAGATCTTTCAGAAAACATTGTCAAAGTTGGCGTTTTGAACCGATTTTCCGGTCGTGACAGCACGGGAAAGGAGAAAAATCTGTCGTCACGTGACAACAATTGCTTATAACTTGATAACTAATTTATTTAACAAATAATGGAAAACAGCATTCGATTCCAAATCGTTTTCAACTGTTAGGACTGCAAGTGCTATGCTTTTGCGTTAAAAAATGCGTTCGTAACTGTGTCAGAAAGTTTCGCGTTGTTGAGTAGGGTATTTAAGAGCTGCCGAGGTTGAAAGATTCATGAATATCTTTAATTTAGTCACTGTAAACTGTTTCTATGAATTGTACTTAATTTTATAATTTTTATTTGTACTTAATTTTATAATTTTCATTTGCAGGTGCATGCAGGGACTTATCACCTCTACGTGATATCCGGGGCACACAGGCCCTGTTGGGTCCCCTATCTGAAGAAAATTGCATTATGAACATGATAAGCAGCTTTATGCGCAATTTAAAATTTAAAAAATAGCTTTATTGAACAAAATAATATATTATATATAAACGTAAAAATTCATCAAAAAATTATCGGAAAGTAAAATCATCAGCACTACATGCTATTTAGAGTGAGTAAAATTCTAAACCTAAGAAATCAATGAATGAATCAGAATTTTGAAGTTTACATTACATTTCATTGTCGTTAGTGAAGTACACTGACATAGTTTAGTTTACATCAATGTGAAAAATTCATTTTTCTACGAACTATAAATGGAAATTTGCATTAATATTTGTCTTCAGAGAGTGGACAAGATGCATTTTGGGGGACCCTAGAAATGTGAGCCGGGTGCACATGCCCCGTGTGTGCCTATGATAATCAGGCTGTGGGTGCAAGATTTTTGTGCCACAAATAGGACATGTTCGACCTAAAGTCCCCATAAAACCTGTCGCGTGTCAATCCGACAATTTGATCGTGTCCCCCTATCAGCACGGACGTTCACACCTCCTGATGAACCTATCGGAATTTTTCCATTCCGATAACAATCTTATTCAAGGACGTTCATCGCATGCCAGATGGTGCGCGGCACAACCGTTCTGATTAGACGTAGGCAGAGACCGGAGAAGCCGCATTCTGCTTTCTATGCAACGTAATACTTCGATTTTTTTTCTTTTTACCCTCTTTATTCATAGCTTGTCTAAGTTATTTGATCGAAATATATGCCGGAGCATGTTTGGGTGCTATTCTAAAAAGTTTTTCACCCTTGCGGACTAATTAATGAGGTATTAAAGAAGGAATCTTGCCTTAAGGCTTATGTGTCTTGAAGGATAGGTGCATATATTTTCTGACAGGGTCATATTGTTAAAGTAATTGGTTACCAAGCTATCCATCATTGTGTTTACTTCTAAACACCAACTTACGCATTTAGACTTTCTTTATGCTTGTTGACAGCATAAAAATATGAAATTAACCTATGATTTTTTTTAACAGAGATCGATTTCTAGAAGCCTTAAATATGCAAATCCAAAATTACAGTTCCTTCCACCGAGTAATTTTGAGTTATGCAACCGCCCCCCCCCCCCCCTCCCCTGAATACTAGGCCTGCTGGCTGACACAAAAATGGCGGATGTCATAACGGATTTATATCAGTGTTTGAACGGTTCCTCGAATTTGAACACCAATAATTTCTAAAAGCTTTCTTCTGCTTATTTCTCTGAAATCAAATAAGTCAAAGAAAACTTTTATAAACTACTGGTGTGTAAATTTAGGAGACTGTACACTGTACACACTCTAAAAAAAAAATCAGCCTACGACAGCCTCCATTTTTGTATCAGCGCTCTGGCCTAGTATTCAGGAGACGATGGTTATGCTTAGAAAACTACTCGCGTTGCAGTCTGTTTTGTAACGACTAAAAATGAATTTATCAGTAGGAGATCCAAACTTTAAACCTAAATATTTCCTAAACTACTTGACCGAATGGCTTACCTTTTGGTATTTGCATTTAAAATGTATCGAAAGATCCAAATACGATTTCAAAATTAGGTGTTAGTATTGAAAATTTTAAAGGTTGCTACTATTTCTATATGTAGACAAAGGCGACTTCCCTATGCAAAATTGAAGTACAACATTAATTAGTAGACTCTTTATTATCAATCGATTGGTACCAGTCGCATTTCCATGCGATGATCTATGGCAGAGTTAATAAGGTATGGGGTAATCACTTTCTTTTCCAAGTATGCAGATTTAGTTTTTTTTTTTTTTTTTTTTTTTTTTTTTTTAAGGTAAAGGGGGAAAGGAAGATTAAGAGTGAAAAGGAGGGGATAAAATGGCAATGGCAGTCCTGGGCATGACTAAATTTTCTATAATAAGCTAAAAATGTACAAGATTTTGGCAATCGTACAATAAAAAACCAGAAATGTGTTAGGGCTGTTCTCAAATCCAAAGGGGTTACTTTCACACAAAATTTTTAATTCATTTTTGTTCAGAAACGCATGAAATGAGCAGGTGTTGTTATTTAGAAACTTTGCAATCGAAACACGTTTTCCCTTTTTTGGTAAAGGGAACAGATTTTTTCAGAAAACACTGCCAAAGACGACGTTTTTAACCGAATTCTTGATGTTTCGGCATCAGAAAGGGAAAAAACGCGTTGTCAGATGACACGAATCGCTTATAACTCGATTAATTTATTTATCAAAAAATGGAAAACTCATTCCCAATCCCATTCCAAATCACTTCAATAGTCAGTTCTACCAACTTTATGTCTTTGGGTTTAAAAATGAGTTAGAAAGTTTCAGGTTGTTGAGCAGGTCATTTGAGACAATCTGAATACCTGTACTGATAAGCAGAAGTACTTCTCCCCTTCAAAGAACGTAGCAGAGTGGCGCAGTGGAAGCGTGCTGGGCCCATAACCCAGAGGTCCGTGGATCGAAACCACGCTCTGCTAGTTCTTTTATTACTTACCCATCATACGTAGTATAGGGTAAGTCTTGTAATCGTTTTGAAAATCGAAAAAAAAAAATTTGACGGATTTACACGTTTCAGACACTGGAGATTCCGAAAAACATATTTTTAGAAAAAAAATTTTGCCGTCCGTCTGTGTGTCTGGATGTCTGTGTGTCTGTAAACGCTCTATCTCCCGAAAAAAATGAGATACAGACTTGCAATTTGGTATGTATTTAGTATGTAATAATGGGAAGAAGCCTATTTCATTTCAATAACCTCGATTAACCGGAACAACTTTTTTCGGACTCTCGAAATATTCGTTCTGATAAAAGGTAGGTAAAAATTTTCGAAATCGTTTATTTTAAGAAATGAACATAAAAGACAATAAAAAACATAAATTTTGCATAAAGCATGAAGTCGATCGGATAATTAGTTGCCGAGATATTTGGAATCATATTTTCCACACTCTTCGATTTTTCATGACTCTGTATTTCATCCAAATTTCACTTCAAAGATATATTTTAATTGGAAATTTGACGCTTAATCAGATGCAATAAACCGCTAGTTAATAGGATTATTATTTTGGAGTTATAAGGAAAAACCTCTTTCAAGCAATTCAGTAATCGAGCCTTTAAAGTTTATGACGTCATCAATCCACGATTTTATTTGAATTGCAATGCATTTTATAAGTAGTTTACACATTTTTATTTTAATATTTTACATTATGCATATCTATGATGGGTAAGTATTACGGTGGCCCCCAACGACTAGTTTTGCGTTCGCAATAATTTCAAAACATTAATTATTATTTACCCCAAAAATAAAAGGTATGAGTAAACTTTGCACTGCGGTTACAGTATCTCTTTTTCTTCTATCCATGCATAAAAAGTTTCGAATTCCTGATTCAATTCCCAAATAACGAAATTATAATTATAATTGCTGTTGTTATTATTATTGATATTTAAAATGTGATATATTTTCCATATCGTCAATTAATGTGTCAGAAAGTTTTGCGTTGTTGAGCAGGTCGTTTGGGAACCACCTTCAGGCGTGACCGTTGAAGCGATTTGGAATCGAAATGAGTTTTCTATTTTTTGATAAAATAAATTATATACGTATCGAGTTATAAGCGATTCGTGTCACGTGACGGCACGTTTTTCTCCGTTCTCGCCCTGCCACGTCCAGAATTCTGTTCAAAACGCCGACTTTGGCACTATTTTCTGAAATATCTTCGGCCTTTATCAAAAAAGGGGAAACGTTATTCGATTACGTAAGTTTCCGAATAAGGACACCTGCCAATTTCATGCGAGAAAAATTGAATCAAACAAATAAGTCAGAAAGTAGCCAGTTTGGATTTGAGAACAGCTTTATTCACTAATGGCCTTCACATTGGACATTTTTAGATTGTTGTCTTCGATACCTGTCACAGTTGCTAACCAATCCGTTTTAAAAATCTCACGAAACGCGAAAAAACTCTAAAAAACGCGGAAAAAGTTATAAGTCACTCCACGAATTCCGAAAAAAAAAATTATTGAAAAGATAACAAAATTTACTATACTGGGCTAGAATATTGAAACCGGATTTCTTTTACTAATGTGGAAAATCGCAATAAATCGCTAAAAAACGCTAAAAATAGCATAAAATATCGTTCAAATTTCAAAAATTATAGAGAACAAAATTTATTATATTGGGCTAAAAGATTAAATAAGGATTCCTTTAACGAATGTCAAAAAATCGCTGCGAAACGCGAAAAAACTCTGAAAATTGCATATAAAAATTCGTGAAAAATTCAAAACTCGCGGTACGAATTCCAAATAAACTTTATTGGAAAGAGGACAAAATTTATTGTACTGGGCTAAAAGATTAAACCTTTTATTAATGTGAAAAAATCGATGCAAAACGCATCACTACAGTGAGCTAAAACATTGTAACCAGAATTCTTTCACAATGGCATTAAATTAGTGCGAAACATAAAAACAGATAATCGCATTAAAAATTGCAAAATCTTCAAAAATTGCCGAAGACAAAATCTATCTATATATATTTCTCTTACTTGGCGCGGAAAAAAGGCTAAATTTCTAGATTATCGTTTGTGTTACGGTTGGTTCCAACCAATTTTTTTTTATCTACATTAATTACCTTAAATCACTCTCTCAACATTTATTTAGAAGTTTTCTTTTTGTTTCTGTTTTAAATAAATATATAAATAAAAGTAATTGTAATATTAATAATAAAAGCAGTTTTTTTTTTCCTCTTCTTTCCATTTCTTTTAAGCAAAGCAATTTCAACTTTCATAATCTAGCGTAGCTTCCTGTTTTGAAATACGAAAAGCAGACAGCAAGAAGGGATGTTTGTCAGTTAAAGACCGCACAGGTGGAAAATTTGGAGTCATCTAGTCTGACTTTGATATAAGAATGACCGACCGCCCTGTATAAGAATTACGTTATCTTATGAGTGTACTATACACGCAATTAGGCTTTGTAAGTTTACGACAGGCTTCAATTGGCTCTGCTATCAGGCGGATAGCTGGCGCCCATGTAAACAGAGGCTCACAGGACCCCCCTTCAGCACACGCCATGGGGATGAAGCAGGGCTGCCTTCCCCCATGAAGCGGCCGGCAGAGTGGAGCGGCAAGCTGTTGCTTTCAGGGAGAGTCCATTTTTCCTTTTGTTTCCATTCCCGTACCCCTGGCAGAGTGGATCGGTCCCGTTTTTCAAGCGTCGCGGGAGAGTGAATGTTTACGACAGTTGTTGCTTGGCTGAGATACCTGTCGTTTGGCTCGTAAAAATTGGACTTGTTACGGGGCTCGAAAACTGGCCTGTGGGCTGGATCGCGAAGCTGTTGAAGGCGGACAGGTTTCTGGAAGATTATCGAAAGTGGGGCATTGATGGCCCTACACTAACTATCCTAAATCATAGTGTTATGATGAAAAGAGGCTAGAAGGGCATTTTCGAGTTGCGGATCTATAACTGTTAGCGAGAAATTAAAAAGAAGATATGTGTAGCCCGTTTTTGCGTAGTGGCGTTCTAAGAAATAGTATTACATTATTATGACTTCTTAATCCTCAGAGGTGATCATAGATATTGAACTAAACGGTCGTTAGAAATAGTAGTGTTCTGAGTTAAGGTGATGGCCATCTTATAGAATAAAACACATGTTTCATGTAAGTGAAACTTTTGGCTCCGACAGTGAAATTCTGAGCCGTGGGACAATTTCCCCTTCCTGACAAGATGATGGACCTAGTAGTTGATGGCAAGTGATGCAGTGTGATGAGAGGTACGAAGTGGTAACCAAATCTCCATCGTGATAGCATTTGACACATCATGTGATGATGAATGTTAGCGTGAAACAACATGGGTATTGACAGAATTTTTCCCCAGCCTGAATACTCCAGCTTAAGTGTATTCAACAGACTTTGAAAAAGGACGAAATGCTCCTAAGTGTCCACTGACTAAAATTGTAGAACTCTCCACCTATTGTAAGTACTCTTTGCATAGTTTTTTTTTATTTGTACATCTTTCTAAAAAAAAAAAAATGAATAGAAATAGTCTGTAGGTTAATATATAATGTTTGTATAATTGAACGACCATTAAATGGTAATGTGATGATAATTTTAAAAATATGATGTGTAATTTAAAAGTAACCAGTGAGTGGTTTCAACTTAAAAGATCAGCTGTTATATTGTCTTATTAAGATTATTTTTGATAACTTAGTTGCTTCATAATTTTAAATGTTCAAATAAATTGAGTTTTTTTGTTTATTATCAAGGATGGTATGTTTTTCTTTGTACAAATCTCTAAATAATTAATATTTTATATTCATAGTAAACCTATAAGAAAGGCTTAACCTTTCTGTGTGTAATATAAAAAAAAAAGAGAATCCAACTTTATTAAATTAAGACATTAAAATTTCTTAAGTTTAAATTCATAACTGACTGTTTTAATGAACATTAATTGAGGTTCACTCAGTGTTATACAATCGTATTTTTGATCTTGATTTAAGGATGGATAGATTGATAAGTGAAACAGTAATATTAAATTTAATTTCATAAATGTTAAATTAAGCTTTAACTCTCCTCTTTCAGAAACATTGTTTTTCTAAAATATACACCAAAAATGTTTTATTTTAAAAAGTAAAAAAAAAAAAAAAAAAAAAAAAAAAAAAAAAGTATCCAGTTATTTTACACCACTATACGATTCTTGGTTAACCGATCGGATCTTGTTCAGAATCTCCATGGTTGTTCTAAAATTTTAGTACATCATCATATCCCTATTCTATTAACGGATTTAACTCCTTCTCCTTTTGGTCCTCATATTGGAGGAATTTCAGGTTGTCTGCATTTTTCCAAATCATATGATGATTACACTTTTGTTAATTTAATATATATGGAGATTTGAGCTTGATCGGGTTGGAGTGGAGTTGGGTGTTCTTCATGCAATTCAGTATGCTACTTGATTTAGAAATCTGTTGCCCCTTACTACATTTAATATTGTCTTAAAATGATGAGTTCAAAATTATCATTGTTGTATTAACCTATTCGGATTCTTAAGTTTTGATATTTTGATTAGTTTAATATAATTTGCTCCCTTTTCCATGGCAACAGATTTCAGTGGAGCTAATCAGGGTATACTTATTTTTTTTTAAGTATTTAATTGTCAAGTGAAGATTGAGTAACAAATGAGCTTTTTAAGTTTAAGTAAGTTATTTTAGAAAGATCCCCAAACCCCACAACAAATGGAGCCGTAACAATTCGGTCTCTGGGTTATTGATTTTTTTTTACTTGTATGTATTTATGTATCAAAGAGCAACTGGGTGTTTTTGCAATTAAAATTTTATTATATGTTCAAGTGTAAAAAGAGGTCTAGGCTCTCTCTCTGTGCTATTAGTTGCAATCCCCAGTCAAAATTATGTTTTGTGTACATAACTTTAGCTTAGTTACTAAAAGCATAGTCCTGTACTTAAGTTTTATGTATTTATAAGGTTTTCCTTTCCCCTCTCTTTTTCTCATTTTTAAGTTGCCCCCACCCCCCCCCCCCCCCCATTTTTCATTTTTTTGGTTTGTTTGTCATTTTCTAACTCTAACTATGGCTGATAAGCACTCGGAAGCAATTGCCACTATTCAGCGGAAAAATGCTTTAGTGGATAATTTGTCTAATATTCCCCCATTCAATGGAGAGGCCAGCTCAGTCTGCTTCTCAGATTTTTCTGCGAAATTTGAGAGTTTTGCCAAATTATTTGACTGGAATGAGGAGGAGAAAAAATTCGTTTTGTTAGCTAGATTATCAGGAGCTGCTTCTAGGCGAATAAAAATTCACAAAGCAAAAACATCTGATGAGCTATTAAAAATCTTAAAAGAGAGTTATACTTCACAGGCCACACCAGATGTTGCCCTCAGTCATTTTTTAAATTTTAAACAGCCACCCAATATGAGTGTTCAGGAGTTTTATGACAAGGCATATGATATGTCATTAAGAGCCCTTGTAATTGAAGGTATCCAGGGTGAAGTAGTCGATAAAAGCCGAACGGCTCTACTACACTCCTTGCTGTTGAGCAATCTTACACCAGAAGTGCGAAAGGGGGTAATTGCGAGAAATCCACAATCCCCAGAAGAAGTTCTCAAAATTGCGCTTCTTGAGGAAAAGGCTTATAGGAGCATTAACCCTTTTTACAACCACCGCGAGGAAATTCTCAACCCTAATTTGACCCAAAACCTACCCTGTGCTGCTGTTTTTCAGCAAGACAGCTCACAAAAGAAGGAGATAGACCAACTAAAATCTCAAATTGATGTTTTAGCAGCAAAGATAGACAGTTTAGTTGATCTTAGTGTTCGGGATATACAGGAAAAAAACCAAGAGGTAAGACCCGTAACATGCTATAGGTGTTCCGTACAAGGCCACTATGCCAGAGATTGTCCACTAAATTTTGTCGACTATAATTTTAGAAGGGGAGGTGGTCAAAATTTCAGGAGCCGTGGGCAAAATTATAGAAACAGAGGTGAAAATCCTAGAGGGAACCACAATCAGCGAGGCGGATACAGGGGAAGAAGAGGTGGTTATTACCAAAACAGTAGGAATACAGCTGCGAACAGAAATGAAGAGCAGGCGGTAAATAACACCCCAGTAGCTAACAATGAAAGTGAGGCTTTAAACTATTAGTGGCCGGATCAGATGTGGTCAAGTCGATCCCCAACAGGCCCCTGGACCCCCCCAGCTGTATATAGCGTTTTTCACCCCCAATCATATACATTACCAACTGCAAGAATTTACATAAATAAAGTTTGCCTGAATGCATTATGTGACACTGGTTCGGCAATTAATCTCCTGAGTGGTACTGATTGTAACTATTTAGAGAATTTTGAAACGGAGAATTGCAATATCCCCATTATGACTGTCACCGGTGAGAAAGTTCACCTAAATAAGAAAGTATTTTTAAAATTTGTTTTTGATAATATTCAGTGTCAAGCTGAATTCTATGTAGTTGAAGAAAAATTAGCTGAGGAATTTAATATGATTTTGGGTATGCCATTTTTGAAAGAGTACCGGGCAAGTATAAATTGTGACACAAATGCTGTCGCTCTTAAAGTGCCAGTTGCAGGCCAAAGTAAACAAAGCGTAGAAACCCCAAGTAATACTTCAGGGTCTAATACTTGTCTTGCTACTAATTCTGTAAATATTTCTAATTCTGTATATAGTGTAAATTCTAATAATAATTGTTTAAATAATGCTTGTGTTGAAAATAATTCTATAAATATAAAATGTGTCAACAAAGTAGGGGAGAATTCAAAAAGTAGTAATGCCAATAGCCCTCCTGAAAATTGTGCATGTGAGAAAGTTCATGACTCAGTTAATATTGAAAATGGGAATAATAGTAGTGAAAATATGGTAGTTCAGGACCCGCAGTTGAGTAATATGGGAAAAGATGTTGAGATAGTCATTCAAACTGAGTCAGATAAGGAAGTTAAAAGTGTTGCGCAGAACTTTTGCATGCAAACAATATCAGGTGGTAGCTCTGAAGGTAATAATACTGAAAATTCTTCAAGTATTCAAAGTGTCGACAACATTCTTTCAGCAGCGAGTCAGGTAACTCAGGGTAATTTAGCTGAAGATACTACTGAAATTTGTAATATTGATGAAAGTGAAGATTTGGTAAGTATAGAGGATAAGGTACCTGAAGTCGAGGAGGAGAGCAATGAAGATAGCAGTAGTGATAAAACCAATAAAAATAAAAATATAAGTTTCGCTGTGTTATGTAGTAAAATTTCAATTCCCCCGCAGTCAAAAATGTTAGCCCAGGTTAAAAGTTATAAGGAAAATTTTATTAAGGAAAATGATATTGTTATGTTAGAACCTTTGGCGAAAAATTTAAATCAAGGTCTCCTTACCTCCAGAGCCATTTGCACTAAAGAACATGGCCTATATATCTCATTTGCAAATTTTTCAGACAATAGTATTCATTTAAATAAAGGAACCTTTGTTGCCAAAATTCAAAAATGTGTAGACAAGTCAAATGTACCCGTAACTGAAAATAACCTTACTTGTAATGTAAATTTGGCCCCTCCAATTGGTGACTTTGATCACGCTGATCTCACTTGGAGCTCTGAAATTAATTTAGATCATTTAGAACCCCCATTAAAACTTAAAATGCAAAATTTTCTAGACAAAAACAAAGATGTATTTGCAGCATCGGTCTTAGATTTACCCGGCTGTGATACAATCCCGCATGAAATTAACTTAACTTCAAATAAACCAGTTAAAGGCAAAGCTTATAGAGTCCCCTACAAATTACGTCAAGAAATGGAAGACCAACTTAATACTTTGTTACAGGCGGATATAATTTCCCCTTCCATGTCGGAATTTGCTTCTCCGGTTATTCTGGTTCGGAAATCAGACGGTTCCTATCGACTTGCTGTTGATTACAGAAGATTAAATAAAAATCTTGTTAAAGATGCTTATCCAATACCTAACATCACCGACTCTGTTGATGCTTTAAGTGGGGCTAAATTTTTTTCAACGCTAGATTTAACTAGTGGTTTTTTTCAGCAGGTTATTCGCCGAGAGGATAGGCATAAAACTGCAATAATCACCCACAAGGGACTTTTTGAGTGGACCCGTAACTGTTTTGGGCTCTCAAATTCAGGTAACAGTTTCCAAAGACTTATGAATGCTATTTTCGGTGATTTAGGCAATCTTGGAATTCTTGTTTATATCGACGACATTGTAATTGCCTCCAGTGATGTTAATTCTCATTTTGAGAAGCTTAGCATGGTCTTTGAAAGGTTAAGACTGCATAAACTTAAACTTAAGCCCAGTAAATGCACTTTCCTTTCGAATAAAATACAATATCTAGGTTTTGAGATTTGTAGTGGCCAAGTATCACCTATCAATAAAAATATTGCCGTAATAGAAAATTTTAAACCTCCAGCTACCCGAAAGGCTGTTAGGTCATTCATTGGAACTCTATCCTTTTATAGGAGATTTATACCAGATTTTACTAAGAGAGCTAAAAATCTAATCAACTTAACGAAAGAGACAGGAAAGTTTTCATGGAATGAAGATGCACAGAAAGAATTCGAAGACCTTAAAATGGCTCTTATTTCAAAACCATGTCTTGCACTTCCTGATTTTGAGAAAGAATTCCATTTATATAGTGATGCCAGTGGCGAAGCATTAGGGGCAGTGTTATCACAATTAGATGAAAATAACATGCTCCATCCTGTTGCCTTTGCCAGCAGAAAATTGAAAGATGCTGAGACCCGCTACTCCACCACTGAAAGGGAATTGCTAGCTTTAGTTTGGGCAACTGCCCACTTTAAATGTTACATTGCTAATACCCATTTTTTCATCTATACAGACCATGCGCCTTTAACATTTATGTTAAAAATTCACGACCCCACATCACGCATGGCTAAATGGATCTGCACTCTCTCAGACTTTAATTTTACAATTAAGTTTGTTAAAGGTAAGTGTAACAGTGTCGCAGATTTCCTTTCGAGGTATGTCAACAATGATAACTCCAATGATACTGTTAATTGTAATTTTTGTATACAAGTCGAAAAGGAAGTTACTTTTATGCCTCATTCCAATCTACTTGAAAAAATTGGTGAATTACAAAAATCAGACAAGAAATGCTGCGAGATTGCAAGAAAATTAGACCAAGGTGTAGAAATTGCTCCTAAATACATGAAATTTTTTTTTAGAGATGACATTTTAGTTTGTGAGGATACAAGGGAGTCAGCTATTTTGAATAAATCTGTAAAGTTAGTCGTGCCAAAAGAATTGGTTACTCAAGTTTTTGCACTAACACATGAGTCCCTAGCGGCTTGTCATCAAGCCTTTCAAAAGACCATTGATCGCATTCGTGAGCACTTCTATTGGCCAGGAATGTCGTCAGATGTCAAGCATCTAGTGGAGTCATGTATTAGTTGCCAGCAGAAGAGAGCTTATAGAGCGAACCAGCTCGCCCCTCTGCAACGTATGCCGACCCCCCCAGTTTCCCATGAACAAGGTTCATTTGGATCTCATTGGACCCTTACCGCAAACTTTTTCGGGAAATAAGTATATTGTCGCATATATAGATTCATTTACTAAGTGGCCAGAAGCATATGCGGTTAGTTCAACCACTTCAGATGTCATTGCGGACACTTTAGCTGACTTCATCTCACGCTACGGAGCGCCCTGTTTTATTACGACGGACAACGCGAAGAATCTAATTTCAGATGCGATAGAGCACGTATATAAAATGTTTGGTATTAAACATATTAAGACCTCATCTTATCACCCGGCTGGCAACTCGCAAGTGGAGAGACAGAATCGTACTCTTAAAAATGCACTTTGTCACATAGTCAACCAAAATCAATCTGACTGGGACACTAAACTAAAATTTGCGCTACTAGCTATGCGTTCAGCTGTCCACTCTTCAACTAAACTTAGCCCAGCTGCAGTTATGTATGGCAGAAATATGAATCTACCATATAATCTCTTTTCTCAACCACCTTCTTTTAATTATAATGATGCACCCTCTTTTTGCGAACTCTTAATCCCAGCTCTTCAAAAAGTATACACTGAAGTACATAGTAATTTAATTAAAGTTTCTGAGCAGCAGGAAAAATACCGTGAAAAGACAGCTGTTGATAAAAATTTTAAAATAGGAGATCTTGTGTGGTTATTTACACTCACAGTCGCCCCTGGTAATACAAAAAAATTAAGCAAGCAAAATAATGGTCCTTTTACTATAATTGAGAAGCTAAATGAAGTTAATTTTAAAATAGCGCTAGTTGCTAATCCCAAAAATTGTCAGGTTGTCCATGTTGACAGGTTGTCTTCTTTCAAAGACAGACTTCCCATCTGGTCCAGTGAACCAAAACAAACAATTGGCCTGGGATCGACTGAAAACGTGACCATCGATTCACCACACCAACCGTGCGATTCTCCTCCTGTACGCAGGTGTAAACGCAACAGATTGATTCCCTGGGCACCATATGATAATAACCGCGCACCAGCAATAGTGAATGTCAACAATAACGAAACTCCGGTAGCGCCAGAAGTGGAAGAAACAGACAGCGACGCGACTGAAATCATAACTCCCTGTTCCCCACCTCCCGTGTCTCCGGAGGTAGCGACGACGGAAAGCAACGAAAGGTATACTTTAGCAGCGCCAGAAAATAACGAGATGTGCGTAAATAAAAATTTAGCATCGGCAGAAGGCAGCGAAATGCGCGTAGGTAAAAATTCAGCCACGGCAGAAAGCATTTCAACTGCTGAGCACAGCGATTCGCGCAGGTCTCGTTCATCGATTCGTCCAGCTGCTAAATCAAATAGAAGTAGTCGTTCAATATCGATTTCTAGAACCGACTATTCGCTACGGGATAGGAGAGACCGTCCGAGTTATAAATACTAACTACCTTTTTTCGTTATTCAGGCATTTTTATTCAATTTTACCTTGTTTATTTGTATTTATTTATAGTTTAGTTAATGTGTATGTATATTTAATTATTTTTTTTTTGGCATTTTTAACACGGAACTTAGTTTTTCTAGCGTATTAAAGGTTTGTTTTGATTGTGTTTTGATACTTTCATGTAGGCATTTTTAACCCTTTTTATGCTTATACTTAAGGTTTTTGTCTGTTTTATGGTAGATTTTGTGGTATGTACCCTTCCGCACACCGTCTTCGTAGATTTTGGGTGTTTTTTTGAAAAAAACGAGTGTAATTTTCGTTACTTTAACATTTTTTTAGGATGGTATGTTTGGTATACCCTCTTGCCGAAGGTGTTCTGTGTTTTTATTTTTTTTATGCATCTGTGTTCTATACATAACTTTTTAAGTATGTGTTTACTTTAATTTCTGCATTTTAACTAGATAGATTTATTATTTACTATACAGTTTGTGGTTTTATTTGAACTTAAACTTTAAGGAGTGTGGACCCTATATATTTTTTTTCCTTTATCTTGTACATACGTTCTCATGTACATACCTGGATGTGGTTGTGTATGGCTAAAATTACTAGAATTAAGTATTTTCTTAATTTTACTTCCTATTTTTGGTGGAGTGTGTGTTTTTCCTTCCTGGTGATATATGGCACCACCCCTGTTTTTTTTTTTATTTTGTGGAATGTTTTCCCTGTAGTGCCCAATAGCCCGAAACTGCTTTTGCTATAAGTAGCACAGAGGCAGAGATACTCTTTCCTTTGCACATTGCCTGTACGTGCATTTGTAAAATCTACATAGTATCCCGAATCAAAGGACTTTCTTCGAATACAAACATAAATTCACGTATAAATGTGTACGTGATTCTATAACATGGTCTGTGATACCATAATATGTGTCTTACAGTATGTATATATTTTTATTTTTGTGTCACCAGTTGCTCTTGTGTATTTTTGTATGGTAGAGTTAATGTGTGTTTTAAACAAGAAAATGCATTACATGTACAGTGTTATAACTATAATATTACTTGTACTTTTTACATTAATATGTAGTGTTGTAATATACTGTGATGCCAATTATTGAAGTTATGTATATAAGCAGTGTAATGAAACTTAATCAGTGGGCACTTCTCTTCTTTTTCGGCTTATTTTTTTTTTCTCAAAATTCAATTTATGTATTGTTTACAGTTCTGTTACCAGAAGTTTCAGGTGAGATGTAGTTATGCGTAGGAATGACAGTAGTAGGGAGGTGAGGTTTCACAGTCAGGTGGAACATGTGTTCTTTTACAGGTGCAGAAAATATCTTGGTCATTTTAGTGGTAAAATCAGCCTTGTGGTCCCTCCTCTGGTAGTACTCTTTTATGGTCATGTTTCAGATAATATTTTAGGTAATGGTTTCTACGGATGTGCGAGCTCTGGTTGTATATATCCGGAATGTATTGTCAGGGTGGTATTTCAGCGGTGAACTCTCTGGATCCCGTCCCGGATCGATGTATGATTTGTGTTTGTGGGTCAGTTTTTTCAGTGTTGAGGTCCCAGCATGCCATGTGGTACCCAGTTACCTTTCAAAAAAATAATTTGTTTTCTCAAAAAAAATTTTTTTTAATTAGCCGGGGGGAGCAATCTTGTTACGGTTGGTTCTAACCAATTTTTTTTTATCTACATTAATTACCTTAAATCACTCTCTCAACATTTATTTAGAAGTTTTCTTTTTGTTTCTGTTTTAAATAAATATATAAATAAAAGTAATTGTAATATTAATAATAAAAGCAGTTTTTTTTCCTCTTCTTTCCATTTCTTTTAAGCAAAGCAATTTCAACTTTCATAATCTAGCGTAGCTTCCTGTTTTGAAATACGAATAGCAGACAGCAAGAAGGGATGTTTGTCAGTTAAAGACCGCACAGGTGGAAAATTTGGAGTCATCTAGTCTGACTTTGATATAAGAATGACCGACCGCCCTGTATAAGAATTACGTTATCTTATGAGTGTACTATACACGCAATTAGGCTTTGTAAGTTTACGACAGGCTTCAATTGGCTCTGCTATCAGGCGGATAGCTGGCGCCCATGTAAACAGAGGCTCACAGGACCCCCCTTCAGCACACGCCATGGGGGTGAAGCAGGGCTGCCTTCCCCCATGAAGCGGCCGGCAGAGTGGAGCGGCAAGCTGTTGCTTTCAGGAAGAGTCCATTTTTCCTTTTGTTTCCATTCCCGTACCCCTGGCAGAGTGGATCGGTCCCGTTTTTCCAGCGGCGCGGGAGAGTGAATGTTTACGACAGTTGTTGCTTGGCTGAGATACCTGTCGTTTGGCTCGTAAAAATTGGACTTGTTACGGGGCTCGAAAACTGGCCTGTGGGCTGGATCGCGAAGCTGTTGAAGGCGGACAGGTTTCTGGAAGATTATCGAAAGTGGGGCATTGATGGCCCTACACTAACTATCCTAAATCATAGTGTTATGATGAAAAGAGGCTATAAGGGCATTTTCGAGTTGCGGATCTATAACTGTTAGCGAGAAATTAAAAAGAAGATATGTGTAGCCCGTTTTTGCGTAGTGGCGTTCTAAGAAATAGTATTACATTATTATGACTTCTTAATCCTCAGAGGTGATCATAGATATTGAACTAAACGGTCGTTAGAAATAGTAGTGTTCTGAGTTAAGGTGATGGCCATCTTAGAATAAAACACATGTTTCATGTAAGTGAAACTTTTGGCTCCGACAGTGAAATTCTGAGCCGTGGGACAATTTCCCCTTCCTGACAAGATGATGGACCTAGTAGTTGATGGCAAGTGATGCAGTGTGATGAGAGGTACGAAGTGGTAACCAAATCTCCATCGTGATGGCATTTGACACATCATGTGATGATGAATGTTAGCGTGAAACAACATGGGTATTGACAGAATTTTTCCCCAGCCTGAATACTCCAGCTTAAGTGTATTCAACAGACTTTGAAAAAGGACGAAATGCTCCTAAGTGTCCACTGACTAAAATTGTAGAACTCTCCACCTATTGTAAGTACTCTTTGCATAGTTTTTTTTTATTTGTACATCTTTCTAAAAAAAAATGAATAGAAATAGTCTGTAGGTTAATATATAATGTTTGTATAATTGAACGACCATTAAATGGTAATGTGATGATAATTTTAAAAATATGATGTGTAATTTAAAAGTAACCAGTGAGTGGTTTCAACTTAAAAGATCAGCTGTTATATTGTCTTATTAAGATTATTTTTGATAACTTAGTTGCTTCATAATTTTAAATGTTCAAATAAATTGAGTTTTTTTGTTTATTATCAAGGATGGTATGTTTTTCTTTGTACAAATCTCTAAATAATTAATATTTTATATTCATAGTAAACCTATAAGAAAGGCTTAACCTTTCTGTGTGTAATATAAAAAAAAAAGAGAATCCAACTTTATTAAATTAAGACATTAAAATTTCTTAAGTTTAAATTCATAACTGACTGTTTTAATGAACATTAATTGAGGTTCACTCAATGTTATACAATCGTATTTTTGATCTTGATTTAAGGATGGATAGATTGATAAGTGAAACAGTAATATTAAATTTAATTTCATAAATGTTAAATTAAGCTTTAACTCTCCTCTTTCAGAAACATTGTTTTTCTAAAATATACACCAAAAATGTTTTATTTTAAAAAGTAAAAAAAAAAAAAAAAAAAAAAAAAAAAAAGTATCCAGTTATTTTACACCACTATACGATTCTTGGTTAACCGATCGGATCTTGTTCAGAATCTCCATGGTTGTTCTAAAATTTTAGTACATCATCATATCCCTATTCTATTAACGGATTTAACTCCTTCTCCTTTTGGTCCTCATATTGGAGGAATTTCAGGTTGTCTGCATTTTTCCAAATCATATGATGATTACACTTTTGTTAATTTAATGTATATGGAGATTTGAGCTTGATCGGGTTGGAGTGGAGTTGGGTGTTCTTCATGCAATTCAGTATGCTACTTGATTTAGAAATCTGTTGCCCCTTACTACATTTAATATTGTCTTAAAATGATGAGTTCAAAATTATCATTGTTGTATTAACCTATTCGGATTCTTAAGTTTTGATATTTTGATTAGTTTAATATAATTTGCTCCCTTTTCCATGGCAACAGATTTCAGTGGAGCTAATCAGGGTATACTTATTTTTTTTAAATATTTAATTGTCAAGTGAAGATTGAGTAACAAATGAGCTTTTTAAGTTTAAGTAAGTTATTTTAGAAAGAACCCCAAACCCCACAACAAATGGAGCCGTAACAATTCGGTCTCTGGGTTATTGATTTTTTTTTACTTGTATGTATTTATGTATCAAAGAGCAACTGGGTGTTTTTGCAATTAAAATTTTATTATATGTTCAAGTGTAAAAAGAGGTCTAGGCTCTCTCTCTGTGCTATTAGTTGCAATCCCCAGTCAAAATTATGTTTTGTGTACATAACTTTAGCTTAGTTACTAAAAGCATAGTCCTGTACTTAAGTTTTATGTATTTATAAGGTTTTCCTTTCCCCTCTCTTTTTCTCATTTTTAAGTTGCCCCCCCCCCCCCCATTTTTCATTTTTTTGGTTTGTTTGTCATTTTCTAACTCTAACTATGGCTGATAAGCACTCGGAAGCAATTGCCACTATTCAGCGGAAAAATGCTTTAGTGGATAATTTGTCTAATATTCCCCCATTCAATGGAGAGGCCAGCTCAGTCTGCTTCTCAGATTTTTCTGAGAAATTTGAGAGTTTTGCCAAATTATTTGACTGGAATGAGGAGGAGAAAAAATTCGTTTTGTTAGCTAGATTATCAGGAGCTGCTTCTAGGCGAATAAAAATTCACAAAGCAAAAACATCTGATGAGCTATTAAAAATCTTAAAAGAGAGTTATACTTCACAGGCCACACCAGATGTTGCCCTCAGTCATTTTTTAAATTTTAAACAGCCACCCAATATGAGTGTTCAGGAGTTTTATGACAAGGCATATGATATGTCATTAAGAGCCCTTGTAATTGAAGGTATCCAGGGTGAAGTAGTCGATAAAAGCCGAACGGCTCTACTACACTCCATGCTGTTGAGCAATCTTACACCAGAAGTGCGAAAGGGGGTAATTGCGAGAAATCCACAATCCCCAGAAGAAGTTCTCAAAACTGCGCTTCTTGAGGAAAAGGCTTATAGGAGCATTAACCCTTTTTACAACCACCGCGAGGAAATTCTCAACCCTAATTTGACCCAAAACCTACCCTGTGCTGCTGTTTCTCAGCAAGACAGCTCACAAAAGAAGGAGATAGACCAACTAAAATCTCAAATTGATGTTTTAGCAGCAAAGATAGACAGTTTAGTTGATCTTAGGGTTCGGGATATACAGGAAAAAAACCAAGAGGTAAGACCCGTAACATGCTATAGGTGTTCCGTACAAGGCCACTATGCCAGAGATTGTCCACTAAATTTTGTCGACTATAATTTTAGAAGGGGAGGTGGTCAAAATTTCAGGAGCCGTGGGCAAAATTATAGAAACAGAGGTGAAAATCCTAGAGGGAACCACAATCAGCGAGGCGGATACAGGGGAAGAAGAGGTGGTTATTACCAAAACAGTAGGAATACAGCTGCGAACAGAAATGAAGAGCAGGCGGTAAATAACACCCCAGTAGCTAACAATGAAAGTGAGGCTTTAAACTATTAGTGGCCGGATCAGATGTGGTCAAGTCGATCCCCAACAGGCCCCTGGACCCCCCCAGCTGTATATAGCGTTTTTCACCCCCAATCATATACATTACCAACTGCAAGAATTTACATAAATAAAGTTTGCCTGAATGCATTATGTGACACTGGTTCGGCAATTAATCTCCTGAGTGGTACTGATTGTAACTATTTAGAGAATTTTGAAACGGAGAATTGCAATATCCCCATTATGACTGTCACCGGTGAGAAAGTTCACCTAAATAAGAAAGTATTTTTAAAATTTGTTTTTGATAATATTCAGTGTCAAGCTGAATTCTATGTAGTTGAAGAAAAATTAGCTGAGGAATTTAATATGATTTTGGGTATGCCATTTTTGAAAGAGTACCGGGCAAGTATAAATTGTGACACAAATGCTGTCGCTCTTAAAGTGCCAGTTGCAGGCCAAAGTAAACAAAGCGTAGAAACCCCAAGTAATACTTCAGGGTCTAATACTTGTCTTGCTACTAATTCTGTAAATATTTCTAATTCTGTATATAGTGTAAATTCTAATAATAATTGTTTAAATAATGCTTGTGTTGAAAATAATTCTATAAATATAAAATGTGTCAACAAAGTAGGGGAGAATTCAAAAAGTAGTAATGCCAATAGCCCTCCTGAAAATTGTGCATGTGAGAAAGTTCATGACTCAGTTAATATTGAAAATGGGAATAATAGTAGTGAAAATATGGTAGTTCAGGACCCGCAGTTGAGTAATATGGGAAAAGATGTTGAGATAGTCATTCAAACTGAGTCAGATAAGGAAGTTAAAAGTGTTGCGCAGAACTTTTGCATGCAAACAATATCAGGTGGTAGCTCTGAAGGTAATAATACTGAAAATTCTTCAAGTATTCAAAGTGTCGACAACATTCTTTCAGCAGCGAGTCAGGTAACTCAGGGTAATTTAGCTGAAGATACTACTGAAATTTGTAATATTGATGAAAGTGAAGATTTGGTAAGTATAGAGGATAAGGTACCTGAAGTCGAGGAGGAGAGCAATGAAGATAGCAGTAGTGATAAAACCAATAAAAATAAAAATATAAGTTTCGCTGTGTTATGTAGTAAAATTTCAATTCCCCCGCAGTCAAAAATGTTAGCCCAGGTTAAAAGTTATAAGGAAAATTTTATTAAGGAAAATGATATTGTTATGTTAGAACCTTTGGCGAAAAATTTAAATCAAGGTCTCCTTACCTCCAGAGCCATTTGCACTAAAGAACATGGCCTATATATCTCATTTGCAAATTTTTCAGACAATAGTATTCATTTAAATAAAGGAACCTTTGTTGCCAAAATTCAAAAATGTGTAGACAAGTCAAATGTACCCGTAACTGAAAATAACCTTACTTGTAATGTAAATTTGGCCCCTCCAATTGGTGACTTTGATCACGCTGATCTCACTTGGAGCTCTGAAATTAATTTAGATCATTTAGAACCCCCATTAAAACTTAAAATGCAAAATTTTCTAGACAAAAACAAAGATGTATTTGCAGCATCGGTCTTAGATTTACCCGGCTGTGATACAATCCCGCATGAAATTAACTTAACTTCAAATAAACCAGTTAAAGGCAAAGCTTATAGAGTCCCCTACAAATTACGTCAAGAAATGGAAGACCAACTTAATACTTTGTTACAGGCGGATATAATTTCCCCTTCCATGTCGGAATTTGCTTCTCCGGTTATTCTGGTTCGGAAATCAGACGGTTCCTATCGACTTGCTGTTGATTACAGAAGATTAAATAAAAATCTTGTTAAAGATGCTTATCCAATATCTAACATCACCGACTCTGTTGATGCTTTAAGCGGGGCTAAATTTTTTTCAACGCTAGATTTAACTAGTGGTTTTTTTCAGCAGGTTATTCGCCGAGAGGATAGGCATAAAACTGCAATAATCACCCACAAGGGACTTTTTGAGTGGACCCGTAACTGTTTTGGGCTCTCAAATTCAGGTAACAGTTTCCAAAGACTTATGAATGCTATTTTCGGTGATTTAGGCAATCTTGGAATTCTTGTTTATATCGACGACATTGTAATTGCCTCCAGTGATGTTAATTCTCATTTTGAGAAGCTTAGCATGGTCTTTGAAAGGTTAAGACTGCATAAACTTAAACTTAAGCCCAGTAAATGCACTTTCCTTTCGAATAAAATACAATATCTAGGTTTTGAGATTTGTAGTGGCCAAGTATCACCTATCAATAAAAATATTGCCGTAATAGAAAATTTTAAACCTCCAGCTACCCGAAAGGCTGTTAGGTCATTCATTGGAACTCTATCCTTTTATAGGAGATTTATACCAGATTTTACTAAGAGAGCTAAAAATCTAATCAACTTAACGAAAGAGACAGGAAAGTTTTCATGGAATGAAGATGCACAGAAAGAATTCGAAGACCTTAAAATGGCTCTTATTTCAAAACCATGTCTTGCACTTCCTGATTTTGAGAAAGAATTCCATTTATATAGTGATGCCAGTGGCGAAGCATTAGGGGCAGTGTTATCACAATTAGATGAAAATAACATGCTCCATCCTGTTGCCTTTGCCAGCAGAAAATTGAAAGATGCTGAGACCCGCTACTCCACCACTGAAAGGGAATTGCTAGCTTTAGTTTGGGCAACTGCCCACTTTAAATGTTACATTGCTAATACCCATTTTTTCATCTATACAGACCATGCGCCTTTAACATTTATGTTAAAAATTCACGACCTCACATCACGCATGGCTAAATGGATCTGCACTCTCTCAGACTTTAATTTTACAATTAAGTTTGTTAAAGGTAAGTGTAACAGTGTCGCAGATTTCCTTTCGAGGTATGTCAACAATGATAACTCCAATGATACTGTTAATTGTAATTTTTGTATACAAGTCGAAAAGGAAGTTACTTTTATGCCTCATTCCAATCTACTTGAAAAAATTGGTGAATTACAAAAATCAGACAAGAAATGCTGCGAGATTGCAAGAAAATTAGACCAAGGTGTAGAAATTGCTCCTAAATACATGAAATTTTTTTTTAGAGATGACATTTTAGTTTGTGAGGATACAAGGGAGTCAGCTATTTTGAATAAATCTGTAAAGTTAGTCGTGCCAAAAGAATTGGTTACTCAAGTTTTTGCACTAACACATGAGTCCCTAGCGGCTTGTCATCAAGCCTTTCAAAAGACCATTGATCGCATTCGTGAGCACTTCTATTGGCCAGGAATGTCGTCAGATGTCAAGCATCTAGTGGAGTCATGTATTAGTTGCCAGCAGAAGAGAGCTTATAGAGCGAACCAGCTCGCCCCTCTGCAACGTATGCCGATCCCCCAGTTTCCCATGAACAAGGTTCATTTGGATCTCATTGGACCCTTACCGCAAACTTTTTCGGGAAATAAGTATATTGTCGCATATATAGATTCATTTACTAAGTGGCCAGAAGCATATGCGGTTAGTTCAACCACTTCAGATGTCATTGCGGACACTTTAGCTGACTTCATCTCACGCTACGGAGCGCCCTGTTTTATTACGACGGACAACGCGAAGAATCTAATTTCAGATGCGATAGAGCACGTATATAAAATGTTTGGTATTAAACATATTAAGACCTCATCTTATCACCCGGCTGGCAACTCGCAAGTGGAGAGACAGAATCGTACTCTTAAAAATGCACTTTGTCACATAGTCAACCAAAATCAATCTGACTGGGACACTAAACTAAAATTTGCGCTACTAGCTATGCGTTCAGCTGTCCACTCTTCAACTAAACTTAGCCCAGCTGCAGTTATGTATGGCAGAAATATGAATCTACCATATAATCTCTTTTCTCAACCACCTTCTTTTAATTATAATGATGCACCCTCTTTTTGCGAACTCTTAATCCCAGCTCTTCAAAAAGTATACACTGAAGTACATAGTAATTTAATTAAAGTTTCTGAGCAGCAGGAAAAATACCGTGAAAAGACAGCTGTTGATAAAAATTTTAAAATAGGAGATCTTGTGTGGTTATTTACACCCACAGTCGCCCCTGGTAATACAAAAAAATTAAGCAAGCAAAATAATGGTCCTTTTACTATAATTGAGAAGCTAAATGAAGTTAATTTTAAAATAGCGCTAGTTGCTAATTCCAAAAATTGTCAGGTTGTCCATGTTGACAGGTTGTCTTCTTTCAAAGACAGACTTCCCATCTGGTCCAGTGAACCAAAACAAACAATTGGCCTGGGATCGACTGAAAACGTGACCATCGATTCACCACACCAACCGTGCGATTCTCCTCCTGTACGCAGGTGTAAACGCAACAGATTGATTCCCTGGGCACCATATGATAATAACCGCGCACCAGCAATAGTGAATGTCAACAATAACGAAACTCCGGTAGCGCCAGAAGTGGAAGAAACAGACAGCGACGCGACTGAAATCATAACTCCCTGTTCCCCACCTCCCGTGTCTCCGGAGGTAGCGACGACGGAAAGCAACGAAAGGTATACTTTAGCAGCGCCAGAAAATAACGAGATGTGCGTAAATAAAAATTTAGCATCGGCAGAAGGCAGCGAAATGCGCGTAGGTAAAAATTCAGCCACGGCAGAAAGCATTTCAACTGCTGAGCACAGCGATTCGCGCAGGTCTCGTTCATCGATTCGTCCAGCTGCTAAATCAAATGGAAGTAGTCGTTCAATATCGATTTCTAGAACCGACTATTCGCTACGGGATAGGAGAGACCGTCCGAGTTATAAATACTAACTACCTTTTTTCGTTATTCAGGCATTTTTATTCAATTTTACCTTGTTTATTTGTATTTATTTATAGTTTAGTTAATGTGTATGTATATTTAATTATTTTTTTTTGGCATTTTTAACACGGAACTTAGTTTTTCTAGCGTATTAAAGGTTTGTTTTGATTGTGTTTTGATACTTTCATGTAGGCATTTTTAACCCTTTTTATGCTTATACTTAAGGTTTTTGTCTGTTTTATGGTAGATTTTGTGGTATGTACCCTTCCGCACACCGTCTTCGTAGATTTTGGGTGTTTTTTTGAAAAAAACGAGTGTAATTTTCGTTACTTTAACATTTTTTTAGGATGGTATGTTTGGTATACCCTCTTGCCGAAGGTGTTCTGTGTTTTTATTTTTTTTATGCATCTGTGTTCTATACATAACTTTTTAAGTATGTGTTTACTTTAATTTCTGCATTTTAACTAGATAGATTTATTATTTACTATACAGTTTGTGGTTTTATTTGAACTTAAACTTTAAGGAGTGTGGACCCTATATATTTTTTTTCCTTTATCTTGTACATACGTTCTCATGTACATACCTGGATGTGGTTGTGTATGGCTAAAATTACTAGAATTAAGTATTTTCTTAATTTTACTTCCTATTTTTGGTGGAGTGTGTGTTTTTCCTTCCTGGTGATATATGGCACCACCCCTGTTTTTTTTTTTATTTTGTGGAATGTTTTCCCTGTAGTGCCCAATAGCCCGAAACTGCTTTTGCTATAAGTAGCACAGAGGCAGAGATACTCTTTCCTTTGCACATTGCCTGTACGTGCATTTGTAAAATCTACATAGTATCCCGAATCAAAGGACTTTCTTCGAATACAAACATAAATTCACGTATAAATGTGTACGTGATTCTATAACATGGTCTGTGATACCATAATATGTGTCTTACAGTATGTATATATTTTTATTTTTGTGTCACCAGTTGCTCTTGTGTATTTTTGTATGGTAGAGTTAATGTGTGTTTTAAACAAGAAAATGCATTACATGTACAGTGTTATAACTATAATATTACTTGTACTTTTTACATTAATATGTAGTGTTGTAATATACTGTGATGCCAATTATTGAAGTTATGTATATAAGCAGTGTAATGAAACTTAATCAGTGGGCACTTCTCTTCTTTTTCGGCTTATTTTTTTTTTCTCAAAATTCAATTTATGTATTGTTTACAGTTCTGTTACCAGAAGTTTCAGGTGAGATGTAGTTATGCGTAGGAATGACAGTAGTAGGGAGGTGAGGTTTCACAGTCAGGTGGAACATGTGTTCTTTTACAGGTGCAGAAAATATCTTGGTCATTTTAGTGGTAAAATCAGCCTTGTGGTCCCTCCTCTGGTAGTACTCTTTTATGGTCATGTTTCAGATAATATTTTAGGTAATGGTTTCTACGGATGTGCGAGCTCTGGTTGTATATATCCGGAATGTATTGTCAGGGTGGTATTTCAGCGGTGAACTCTCTGGATCCCGTCCCGGATCGATGTATGATTTGTGTTTGTGGGTCAGTTTTTTCAGTGTTGAGGTCCCAGCATGCCATGTGGTACCCAGTTACCTTTCAAAAAAATAATTTGTTTTCTCAAAAAAATTTTTTTTTAATTAGCCGGGGGGAGCAATCTTGTTACGGTTGGTTCTAACCAATTTTTTTTTATCTACATTAATTACCTTAAATCACTCTCTCAACATTTATTTAGAAGTTTTCTTTTTGTTTCTGTTTTAAATAAATATATAAATAAAAGTAATTGTAATATTAATAATAAAAGCAGTTTTTTTTTTCCTCTTCTTTCCATTTCTTTTAAGCAAAGCAATTTCAACTTTCATAATCTAGCGTAGCTTCCTGTTTTGAAATACGAAAAGCAGACAGCAAGAAGGGATGTTTGTCAGTTAAAGACCGCACAGGTGGAAAATTTGGAGTCATCTAGTCTGACTTTGATATAAGAATGACCGACCGCCCTGTATAAGAATTACGTTATCTTATGAGTGTACTATACACGCAATTAGGCTTTGTAAGTTTACGACAGGCTTCAATTGGCTCTGCTATCAGGCGGATAGCTGGCGCCCATGTAAACAGAGGCTCACAGGACCCCCCTTCAGCACACGCCATGGGGGTGAAGCAGGGCTGCCTTCCCCCATGAAGCGGCCGGCAGAGTGGAGCGGCAAGCTGTTGCTTTCAGGGAGAGTCCATTTTTCCTTTTGTTTCCATTCCCGTACCCCTGGCAGAGTGGATCGGTCCCGTTTTTCCAGCGGCGCGGGAGAGTGAATGTTTACGACAGTTGTTGCTTGGCTGAGATACCTGTCGTTTGGCTCGTAAAAATTGGACTTGTTACGGGGCTCGAAAACTGGCCTGTGGGCTGGATCGCGAAGCTGTTGAAGGCGGACAGGTTTCTGGAAGATTATCGAAAGTGGGGCATTGATGGCCCTACACTAACTATCCTAAATCATAGTGTTATGATGAAAAGAGGCTATAAGGGCATTTTCGAGTTGCGGATCTATAACTGTTAGCGAGAAATTAAAAAGAAGATATGTGTAGCCCGTTTTTGCGTAGTGGCGTTCTAAGAAATAGTATTACATTATTATGACTTCTTAATCCTCAGAGGTGATCATAGATATTGAACTAAACGGTCGTTAGAAATAGTAGTGTTCTGAGTTAAGGTGATGGCCATCTTAGAATAAAACACATGTTTCATGTAAGTGAAACTTTTGGCTCCGACAGTGAAATTCTGAGCCGTGGGACAATTTCCCCTTCCTGACAAGATGATGGACCTAGTAGTTGATGGCAAGTGATGCAGTGTGATGAGAGGTACGAAGTGGTAACCAAATCTCCATCGTGATGGCATTTGACACATCATGTGATGATGAATGTTAGCGTGAAACAACATGGGTATTGACAGAATTTTTCCCCAGCCTGAATACTCCAGCTTAAGTGTATTCAACAGACTTTGAAAAAGGACGAAATGCTCCTAAGTGTCCACTGACTAAAATTGTAGAACTCTCCACCTATTGTAAGTACTCTTTGCATAGTTTTTTTTTATTTGTACATCTTTCTAAAAAAAAAATGAATAGAAATAGTCTGTAGGTTAATATATAATGTTTGTATAATTGAACGACCATTAAATGGTAATGTGATGATAATTTTAAAAATATGATGTGTAATTTAAAAGTAACCAGTGAGTGGTTTCAACTTAAAAGATCAGCTGTTATATTGTCTTATTAAGATTATTTTTGATAACTTAGTTGCTTCATAATTTTAAATGTTCAAATAAATTGAGTTTTTTTGTTTATTATCAAGGATGGTATGTTTTTCTTTGTACAAATCTCTAAATAATTAATATTTTATATTCATAGTAAACCTATAAGAAAGGCTTAACCTTTCTGTGTGTAATATAAAAAAAAAAGAGAATCCAACTTTATTAAATTAAGACATTAAAATTTCTTAAGTTTAAATTCATAACTGACTGTTTTAATGAACATTAATTGAGGTTCACTCAATGTTATACAATCGTATTTTTGATCTTGATTTAAGGATGGATAGATTGATAAGTGAAACAGTAATATTAAATTTAATTTCATAAATGTTAAATTAAGCTTTAACTCTCCTCTTTCAGAAACATTGTTTTTCTAAAATATACACCAAAAATGTTTTATTTTAAAAAGTAAAAAAAAAAAAAAAAAAAAAAAAAAGTATCCAGTTATTTTACACCACTATACGATTCTTGGTTAACCGATCGGATCTTGTTCAGAATCTCCATGGTTGTTCTAAAATTTTAGTACATCATCATATCCCTATTCTATTAACGGATTTAACTCCTTCTCCTTTTGGTCCTCATATTGGAGGAATTTCAGGTTGTCTGCATTTTTCCAAATCATATGATGATTACACTTTTGTTAATTTAATGTATATGGAGATTTGAGCTTGATCGGGTTGGAGTGGAGTTGGGTGTTCTTCATGCAATTCAGTATGCTACTTGATTTAGAAATCTGTTGCCCCTTACTACATTTAATATTGTCTTAAAATGATGAGTTCAAAATTATCATTGTTGTATTAACCTATTCGGATTCTTAAGTTTTGATATTTCGATTAGTTTTGCTCCCTTTTCCATGGCAACAGATTTCAGTGGAGCTAATCAGGGTATACTTATTTTTTTAAAATATTTAATTGTCAAGTGAAGATTGAGTAACAAATGAGCTTTTTAAGTTTAAGTAAGTTATTTTAGAAAGAACCCCAAACCCCACAACATTTGGAAACAACCGTAGTTTCCGGGTTTCCTGCTCCAATATGGCGGCCATTGTGAAAGCAGTGAAATTCAAACTAGCAATTTTTAAAAATAAAATAACATGTACGTAATCCAAAGCGCTTGAGATGATTCCTCGTTTTAATTATGAGTATAATATCGTAAACTCCAAATGAATTCTCAACTCTTATTCAGAATTTACTTACGTATTTCACTCACACGAAACCCGGGGAGATTAAAAATATCAGCTGTCCAGATTGAACCTGCTGCCATCTGTTGCTGTCTTGATGAAATAAAAATAATTTCTTTTTCAAAAATCTGTAATCAATTAGAACAGTAATATGTCGAACGAAATTTAAACAATGATTGATGATATATATAAACTACACTGTAAAAATATTTCCTGAAAAAAAAAACGGAAATTGTACTGGCAATCGAGACGCCAGTACTATTTCCGTATTTTAATGGAAAAAAAAAATCCGTAAATTCCAGGAAATTTTCCGTGATTTCTGAAATATCCGTTTTTAAATTTCCGTTTTTTAACAGATATCTTTCGTATTTTTTAGATATTTTTGTATCGTTAAAATAAATTTCATATATGAAATTTATTAAGGGTCCTATAGGACCAAAAAAAAAATAAATTTCTCAACGAACATCTTCTAACACTTATTATTTTTTTCTTTCATTTCTGTGCGAGTTTTCAGTAAATAACAAACACTTGCCTCGAAGGGGTTCGAACGCGGAAACTTCTGTGTAGTAAACTGGCGGGCTGTACCATTACGCTAAGACTGTACACTTCGTTCCCTCAATTGTTGTTATTTCTTTTAGATACTTTCAATGATGCAAAAATTTGAAGGTTTCATAGTTAGATGGATTTTTTCAATATTTTATTTTCGTAATTTTTAATACCTTGCTTTATTATTTGATGCTTTATAACAGATAAATTTTAACTTTTTATGTATTATATGCGTAAAACATTGTATTAAGACTAATGATGGCTTCTTTTTGCAATAGTACAAATACTTTTTAAAATTATTTGTCTGTTGATCTATTTATCAATTCCAGTAAAAAAAAAAAAAAAAAAAAAAAAAAATTATCTTAAGTAGACGTATTTATTACATGCTATTAAAGTAAATTTTCTTTATCTCTTATTTTAAAAACTTATGTGAATAAACAATTTTATAATAAATTAAAGTATTATATTTAATCTTTTCTGAGAGCTTTTGTGTACGATTCTGTTAAACTGAATAATTTTTAAAAATCAAAACAAAAAACTAAATTTTTAGAGAAAATTTTGAAATTAATGACCTTAGGATAGGTAAGTTTAAATTTGGACTTGATTATTTAGTTTAAATTAATTTAGTTTAATTTATAAAATTATAAACTTACGAAATAAATTATAAACTTTATAAAATTATAAACTTACGAAATAAATTATAAACTTTATAAAATTATATTATAAACTTCATTTTTATAAAAGTAAACAAAAAGTTATTAATTATATTTTATAAATTTAAAGAAAAAAATATGAATTTCGTAAAATTATAATTTATAAAATAATAAATTTTAGTTTAATTCACAAATTTATAAGACAAATCAGCTTAGTTTAACACCTACATACCGATAATTTGCAAAAATAGTATTTTATGAAACCTTAAAAATATTTTTTTTAAAGATTTTTAGCGAAAATTTTTAAATTAATGACCTTGGGATAGGTATGTTTAAATTTGGATTTATTAATTTAGACTAAATTAATTTAGTTTAATTTATAAAATTATAAACTAACTAAATATATTATAAACTTTATAAAATTATAAACTTCATTTTTATAAAAGTAAAGAAAAAAATCATTAATTATTTTTATAAATTTAAAGAAAAAAATATAAACTTTCTAAAATTATAATTTATAAAATAATAAATTTTAGTTTAATTCACAAATTTATAAGACAAATCATTTTTGTTCAGTAACAATAATTTGCAAAGATATTATTTTACGAAACTTTTAATAACCTAATATTGCCCCACGTTAATAAAATTAAAATAAAAATTTAAAATGTCAGTGAAAAAATTCATAATTTGAAAAAAGTAGATTTAAAAAAATATTTTTCTGTAATTTATATAAATAAAGTAAATTTCTAAAGATTTCACTAAAAAATAAAAAATATCATTATTGTTTTCACAAAAAATTACCGTCCAGACACGTACCCGGTTAGAATGAGCTCCAGGGTTGGCCCGCGAGTCTAATGACAGAAAATAGGCCCACGGGTAAAACCGGTCCAGGCCTGGATCCTAGAAGACTCTGGACCCTAGTAAATACAACAATCTTAATTCGCATTTCAAACAAGACGATATCTGTATGCAAACCTCTGAACGTTATTTACGGAAATGGAAAAATACGACATTGTACTGTTTTGAAAAAAAAATCCACCAAATTTACGGAAAACTTTCTGCATATCTACGGATTTGAAATCTCCTTTATGGAATTAATGTCATTTACGGAAATTGTACTGTTGTTTTGGAAAAATGAAACTTCTCCGTAAAATTTTACGGAAAATCTCTGGTATTTTCACGGATTTTTTTTAGAGCGTATCTTCCTATCACGTAGTGTTTTTTTAATGAATTTAAGCTGTGATGTACAATGTTATAGGAGCAATGAGTTTTAAACTAATTGTTTTTCCAAGATCCTTCTTTCATAGTATTTAAATGATTTATGCCCATTAGTAATATTGGTTAGATAAATGCATTTCTAATTGTGTTTTCAACAAAGTTTTCAATTGCTTTTTTTACATTAAAAAAAATGTCAATTTCATATGTTAAAATGATTTAATGGTAGTACTCATTCCAGCTAGAACTGCTTGGGACCGCGTAGCGGTCTAAATATGAATTGCTTCGCAATTCGCGGGGGTTGGCGAGCGTTAGCGAGTAGGGGGCTGAACCCCCTAGTTTACTATATTAGGCTAAAAGTTTGAAACCGAATTATTTTTACGAAAGACTAAAAACCGCAGCAAAACGCGAAAAAACACTAAAAATTGCATAAAAATTTAAATAAAAATACCTAATCCAAAATCGGGCTTCCAGGTTCATAACTACAGATATAGAGGTTCCTGACAAATCTTGTAGCTCTGCGTGCAGTGGTCTCTTTAAAACACAGCACACAGACAGACAAATTTCTGTCTTTATTATTATAGATTTACTATCACTAAACTCGTTCTTCGCATATAGAGAATGAACAAAAAATACTCCTCATCAACCCTAAAGGTAGAAATATGCAAAGCTTCCATCGATAAATTATGACACATGTAAAAGTGTATTGGCAATTCCATTCATAAAAATGAAACATATTACACCGAGTCTTTAAAGGAAAAGTACCTTTTAGCTCACAGGCTATCAAAGCCTGAGAGCTTAATGTGCCCGCAGGTTCCGTATATGTATAGGTATCAGTTCAAAAACCCTTAACGGGTTAAAAGTGTTGACGCAGCACTTTCTTTTGGCTCTATATGAATTTTAAATATGGGTCTTAAAAGCAATGATATCAAATTTAAGTGACGCTATGTTAATAATTTTTTTTTAAATCATAATTTTCTTTTTAGTTTTATTTATGTTCACAGGTGCAATTATTATCTTAATATGAAAAAATATATAAAATTTATTCGCTGATGCTTTTTCATTCACATCTCTCATGAATTCAAAATATGGGTTTTAAAAGAAATGATATCAAAATTTGAGTGACACCTTGACGTTAATTTAATAGGACTCTTTTAAAATTCAATTTAAATTATTTTTGGTTTGTCTTCTAAAGTATATTTACACATACAAACAATACTTTTAATTTTTCAATACACTTTTAAATATATTACTTTCACTGAGCCTATATTATGTATTGAAATGTATTTATTTCAATAAATTGATTTATCTTCTGTGCCACGCTATCCAAAATCATAAGTAAAATTTATGTAAATGATTATTTTGCGTCATATTATCCACTTGCATACATTTCCCTTTGTTTGGATACTATGACACAAAATAATCATTTACATAAATTTTACTTATGATTTTGGATAGCGTGGCACAGAAGATAAATCAATTTATTGAAATAAATACATTTCAATACATAATATAGGATCAGTGAAAGTAATATATTTAAAAGTGTATTGAAAAATTAAAAGTATTGTTTGTATGTGTAAATATACTTTAGAAGACAAACCAAAAATAATTTAAATTGAATTTTAAAAGAGTCCTATTAAATTAACGTCAAGGTGTCACTCAAATTTTGATATCATTTCTTTTAAAACCCATATTTTGAATTCATGAGAGATGTGAATGAAAAAGCATCAGCGAATAAATTTTATATATTTTTTCATATTAAGATAATAATTGCACCTGTGAACATAAATAAAACTAAAAAGAAAATTATGATTTAAAAAAAAATTATTAACATAGCGTCACTTAAATTTGATATCATTGCTTTTAAGACCCATATTTAAAATTCATAGAGCCAAAAGAAAGTGCTGCGTCAACACTTTTAACCCGTTAAGGGTTTTTGTACTGATATCATTACTTTTTTAAGGTTATTGATGAAAATGTCAATTAGTCGAAATTAAGTATAGGGTATAAATTAATCATTAGAATAAAATTTTAAAGAAATGCTAAAAAAGACCCCTTGGACCCCAATAAAATATGAGGGTGGTGGCCCAGGGAGAGGAATCCAAGACTCAACTTTTAAATTATACAGCGAGAGAGTAACACAATTAGAAGGATGAAAATGCATGGCAAAACCCGTTTGTTCCATCTTCCTCCGCCAAAGGGCGCAATCTTTTCTATACAAACATAGCTGAAAATTTTCAGTATGTCGATTCCGAGTCAAATGAGCCATACATCGTTGTGATCGGTCCCATAGAACCCGATAGGGAAGTGCCCCTGGTGGTGAAACTTGGAACTAAAATCAATATATCCTGTCGATGTCGAGTCGAATGAATCAAACTGCATTGTGATGGGACCCATAGGACTTGAGATAGCTGCAAAATCCGTTAGTTCCATCTTCCACCACCAGGGGGCGGACTCTGTTCCATGCAAACATAGTTGAAATCTTTGAGGCTGTCGATTTCGAGTCGAATGAGCCATACCTCGTCGTGATGGGGCGCATAGGACCCGAGATAAGAAAGCGCCCCTGGTGGTGAAACTTGTAACTAAAATCTATATATCCTGTAGATGTCGAGTCGAATGAATCAAACTGCATTGTGATGGGACCCATAGAACTCGAGTTAGCTGCAAAATCCGTTAGTTCCATCTTCCACCACCAGGGGGCGCACTCTGTTCTATACAAACATAGCTGAAATCTTTCAGGCTGTCGATTTCGAGTCGAATGAGCCATACCTCATCGTAATCGGGCCCATAGAACACGAGATAGGATAGCGTCCCCTAGTGGTGAAACTTGGAACTAAAATCGATATATCCTGTCGATGTCGAGTCAAATGAATCAAACTGCATTGTGATGGGACCCATAGAACTCAAGTTAGCTGCAAAATCTGTTAGTTCCATGTTCCACCACCAGGGGGTGCACTCTGTTCTATACAAACAGCTGAAATTGTTGAGGCTGTCGATTTCGAGTTGAGTGAGCCATACCTTGTCATGATCGGGGCCATAGAACCTGAGATAGGAATGCACCCCCTGGTGGTCAAACTTGAAACTAAAATTGATATATCCTGTCAATGTCAAATTGAATGAATCAAACTGCATTGTGATGGGACCTATAGAACTCGAGTTAGCTGCAAAATCCGTTAGTTCCATCTTCCACCACAAGGGGGCGCACTCTGTTCTATACAAACATAGCTGAAATCTTTCAGGCTGTCGATTTCGAGTCGAATGAGCCATACCTCATCGTAATCGGGCCCATAGAACACGAGATAGGATAGTGTCCCCTAGTGGTGAAACTTGGAACTAAAATCGATATATCCTGTCGATGTCGAGTCAAATGAATCAAACTGCATTGTGATGGGGCCCATAGAACTCAAGTTAGCTGCAAAATCTGTTAGTTCCATGTTCCACCACCAGGGGGCGCACTCTGTTCTGTACAAACAGCTGAAATTGTTGAGGCTGTCGATTTCGAGTTGAGTGAGCCATACCTTGTCATGATCGGGGCCATAGAACCTGAGATAGGAATGCACCCCCTGGTTTGTCAAACTTGAAACGAAAATTGATATATCCTGTCAATGTCAAATTGAATGAATCAAACCATGTTGTGATGGGACTCATAGAACTCGAGTTAGTTCCAAAATTCATTAATTTCCCCTTCCACTGCCAGGGGCGCACTCTGTTCTATATGAACATAACTGCCCCTGGTGGTGAAACTAAAATCAGTAAGTTCTATTGAGGTCGAGTCGAATGAGCTAAACTGCATCATGATTAGGAATGCACAACCCGTGATGGGTAACTGGTGGCCCGCAGAGACCATACATGCCAACCTATCCAAAAATTTCGAATTTCCTTAATAATTCGTGAGAAAAATGCGCAAATTTTGACCATAGATCGTAGGAAAATATGAATTTCATTGATCAGGTGCATAAAATTATGAATTGCATCGACTGGATGCAAATTTTGTCGAATGGGCATGGAAAAATCACAAATTTCGCCATTTTGTCGCTAGAAAAAGAAACGCAAATTTCAATAATCGGTCAACAGAAACCAGAGATGCCAAAATCGGTAATTCTGGAGTTGTAAATTTCGTCAATCACTCAAAATCTTGAATTTTGTAAATCAGTTGAAAAAACCTGCAAATTTTGTCGATAAGGCACTTAAAATCGCAAATTTCATGGATCGAGCAATGAATTTCATCGAATGGCATGGAAAGATCGCGAATTTCAACGAACAGTCGCGGAAAAAATTTGCAAATTGTCCATAGATTGTGGGAAAACATTATGAATTTTGTCTATCGGTTCTGCAAAATTATGAATTTTGTCGATAGGCATGGAAAATCACAAATTTCGTATATTGGGCGTGGAAAAATCAAGAATTCCATCGAATGTTTGTGAAAAAATTGTAAATTTCAACAAACGGTAAAAAAAAAAAAAATGAAAATTTTGCCATTGTCTAGAGAAGAAAAATTGTGAATTTCATTAAATGGCCGACGGAAAGCATGTCAGTTGAAAATCACGAATTTTGTCAATCAGGCACAGTAAAAACATGAATTTTGTGGATCGGGAGAAGGAAAATCATAAATTTTGTTGAACGCATGCATAAAAATCATGAATTTTGTTTATCGGGCATATAAAAATCATTAATTTCGTCAAACGGATCCATAAAAATCAAGAAAGTCATCAATCGGGTGCGTAAAAATCTTGAATTTCATCGATCAGGCATGTAAAAATATAGGACAAAATTGCCATTCGCCAATCGGCGAGTAATACTGAAAATTTGGCGACTGACTTTACTGCCACCACTGGTCAAACTTAATAGTCCCAATTGCGATGATTGAATGGAAAAAGATTTTTTCCCTGCTGTCGCTCGACAAATTTCGAAACCATTTGGCGAATTTCACGATTTTTTCCCCGAAATTATTTGACGGATTGTGACTTTTTTTCTTCTCGAAGCCATTCGACGATATTCGAAAAAATTTTCCCCTGAAACCAGTTGATGAATTTTGTGATTTTTCCACTATCAATGAATTTTGTGATTTTTCTGCTATCGATTGATGAATTTATTTATCGACTATCGATTAATGAATTTCACGACTTTTTCCATGAACGAAGAACAAATTGTGCACTTTTTTTCCACTGCTATTCGACGAATTTTGCAATTCTGTTCCGCGATTGTTAGACAAATTTCACTATTTTTCTCCCGAGATCATTTGATGAATTTTGTGATTTTTTCCCCCCGAACGTATTTGACGAATTTCTGTAATTTTTTCACGACAGTTAGACATAATTAATTTTTTTCCTGCAATGCCTGATTTCTTTCCCGAGACCATTTGACGAATGTCGCGATTTCTTTCCCAACACTATTTGACAAATTTCGCCGTTTATTCCACAATCGTTTGACAAATTTCTTAAATTTTTTATCAAGTATTTGTAAATTTGTTATTGGTCATTGCTGAAAAACAGGAGTAAAAAAATCCATGTACTGGCCAGTGGTCACTGAGTAAAAAAGTTGAAACCTATACATAAAAGTTGAACCTATACATAAAAATCATGAATTTTTTAGAACAGGCACATAAAAATCACAATTTTGTCAAGTAGCCGCATAAAAATCACAAATCCATCTAGTGGGTGCATTCTTCCAAATTTGCAACCGAACAGTGCTGTATGTATGGATAATGCTAATTATCCCCACCCCCCCTACCCAACATCTCCTCGAAACAAAATTCTCTCTGTGGCTACTGATGGTGGTCCTCGACAACCTAACAATTTTTTAAGTGGCCCTTCGCCTAAAAAGATTGGGCACCTCTACTATCAATTAACAATAAATTAACCTATCGCTTGTGTCATGTATTCATGAGCGGTGATTGCAATGCAAATTCTTGTTTACAAGAATAAGACTCATATTAGGTATTTTATTATTTATTTATTGTTTGTTTACTTATTTTGATTTGATTTTCTTGTCCTTTTAGAAATTGACTTTAGATTGTTACTTAAATGGTGAGATGTCAATTACCTGTTTTATCGATAAAAATGATACAAGGTAAGGAAATTGCATCGTGTCGAGTGAATATTTAGGAAGTATTTTAAAACCCGCAGACTAAAGAAGATTTGTATTTTACTTGTTAGCTATATTTTGCAACTCTCCAAATTACTGCAATGTAAATATAGTATGAAGTTAACTTTCCTCTGTTGTATAGCTAATTTTATTGGAAAAAAACCCTGAAAATGCATTGTTGTAGTAATCAATTATCTTTGCAGTTGTGTAAATTCTGTCATAATAATTTTCAACTAAGGGAAATCTTACATTGGACATTTAATCACAGTATTTTAAATAAGAAAACTTAAAATATTTGCAAATTAAAGAAATGAAAAGAGATTTTGTTTAAAATTACATCTAAATATTTTTTTTTTTTTACAAAAAATGCAAAATTCGCCAGTCATTCGGGAAATTATCACAAAATTCTACTAATAAAATGGGACTGTAAACAAACCGGTTCAAAATGTGTCCTTTTTAAAAATTAAATTCCATCCCAGCAGCCCTGTTGTTATGTTAGTCGAGCACTAGCTGATCGACAAAATTTTTTAATCTCCCCAACCTTTTTTTTCTGACCAATCTTTAACATAAGCTAATAAAGTATAGCCAACATTTTAACATTGCTATATAGTATCTTAAAAAACTTACTTAAAAATAGCTGAAATATAATCTTGATAAAATACGTAAACACAAACATATCAATACAAATAACAAAATCTCATGTAATCGGGTAGGGGAGACCGGTACACAGTGGACCACTTTTTCAGTTAAATTTTTTTTTTCTCTTTAACAGACTGACCAATCTGTATGAAAATATTTTTGAATATTGCTTAAACCTTCTTACATCCATCATAATTTTCTCACAACATAGTTTTCAATACATTAAAAATATATATATATATATACACTGGTCCACCCACCAGGGTACAGTGGACCACTATTAGGTATTATCTAAAATATAATATAAATCTATTTTTCATTAATCTAATTCTTTTTTGTTGCCTCTTCATTCGCAAAAGAACATAGTAATATAAATTTTGAAACAAAAACAAAAAATTAATTATATTTTGAAAATAATAACAGATTAATACAAGAACAATTGCAATTTAGTTGAAGTTATTACTTAAGTACAAAAAAAATCAGCTCACAATAAAATTTGCAAATGAAATTCCAAAATACTTATCAGTAAGATTGAGCCTGGAATTTTCAAGAAATAATTTTGGGTCTGCGAGCAACATTATGAAATCATTGACATCAACAGCAGATTCATCTACAGTTTCGGGAGAAATAAACTGATTTCCATTCAATTTGCATCTCATGAATCTTACTTGAATAGAATCATCAACAATTAGACTACAGTTATATTTATCAAAGGCAGTAAATACAAAACAAAATATTTCTTACTATGTTAAAAAAAAAATTGTTATTTTTATTTGTTTACTTTATTTTACAGTTAATTCTACTTTAAAACAATCTTTCTTTATAGAAAACAATTATTACATATTTTGAACATTTTGCATTAGAGGAGCAGAGTGGATTGTGGACCACTGTGCCCCAGGAGTGGGTGGTCCACTGTACCCCATGTTGAAGTTCAATAAATAATCATATTAATATTGTTTATAGCTTTCTTTTAAACATAATAACTTTAAAGTAAAATAAAAACAAGTATCTTAGCTTTTCAAAAAAGCTGTTTTATTTTATTTATCTACAACCTTTAATTACTAAAAAAATAAAAATATGATGATGAAAAATTTTACTTTTAGAAGCTCAAAACAACAAAGCAGGATAAAATAGTTCAATCTGAGCTAAACATACTTTCTGAAGGCTATAAATAATCATTGCAGTGCTGTTGTCTATTAGGATAGAAGAGAAGCTTAAAAAAAATTTAAATAAATAAAATATTAGGGGGTGGTCCACTGTGTCCATAGGTTCACTGTGTACCGGTCTCCCCTATATTAATGATAGGCTTAGTCAATAAAAAAAATGTTAAAGTAAGCCATAACATAAATTAGAAACATTGTATTTCATAATGAAAACATCGTATCTAATTTTATATACATAAAAGTGAAAACTTACGTTATATAAATTCCCTATATAATATACCAAAGTTTCATCACAATTAAACGTATTTCAATCACACTGAAATAAAAAGTTTTAGTTATTAAATTTGTGTGAGGTGAATGATGGGAAAGTTTGATTTGGAGAGTTGGAAAATATAGCTAACAAGTAAAAAACCAATCTTCTATCGTCATCTGATTTTTAAAAGACTTCTTTAAAAGATTCACTGGCCATAATGCAATTTCCTTATATTATTTTTAACGATAAAACAGGTAATACTATTGACAATTATCTCACCATTTACGCCACTAAATCAAAAGACAATTTCTAAAAGGACAATCTAATCAAAATAAGTAAACAAACAATAAATAAATAGTAAAATACCTCATATGAGTGTTATTCTTAAACAACATTCGCGACTCAAAACAAACAGATGATTGATTCGTTGATTAGAGTCTGTTTCAAATTAACTGATAAAAAAAAATCTGAATATTTTTTTTCCTTTAAAAAATGACAAATTAAATATATAAATAATAATTAAATTGTATATATATAATTATAAAATATTTCAATATTTTAATCAAGGAATCTAAATATTTTTCGAAGATGAAGATTTTGAAATAAGAAATTCTTTATTATAACAAAAAAGAAAAATATACAAACAATAATTTAATTTAATACATATATATTACATATTAAAAATTGCATTAAAAACTGTTTTCGTATTAAAAAAAAAAAAAAGAATCTAAATAGTTTTTCAGCGATATGGATATGCTTTAACGTTTAACTGTAACCGTAATAGGCAAGAGCTTCCTTATTGCGCAGTAATAAAAAGCAGTGAAAAGGCTGAAGATCTGTAATGTTAGTCTACCAGAAAAAGCATAAGAAAATAGTCCGATTTTAAAAGTGGATTATATTGAAAACAAGAGTTTTCCTACGTTAGCGCAATATCTTAAACGCTTCATCTAAAACTGATGAATATAATATATTAATTTTAAAAAAATCGTTCGATCCATTTTCGAGGTAACAACTCTGTGCCCATTACACCATTACATTTTCCATTTTCGGTTAAAAATTGGTTTCCAGATCTCAAAATCTACTGCATGTAGAAATCTATAAATTTCAGGATAGAGTTAGGCCATAGATATAAGACTAATGTGAAAAAATCGAAACGGTATGCCTCATATTTACTGAGATATTAAATGTCGGCGTTTCGATTTTCCTTTGATGTCCTGCTAGCTGTATATATGAGAGTGACGGAATCTTCGGTTTTGGGCTTACGGTTTTCGGTTTTTCGCTGCGTCACTCAAGAGACTACCGTCTCTTATGATACGTATGTATGTACGTAACGCGACAACTCTTGATAGAAATATCAGATTTGCTTCAAATTTTGTATCCAGGTTCATTCTGATAAGGCGCTTCCCTGATTACTTTTGGGGGTTCATTGGCTAAGTATAAAGGGGGTAAATGGGGGAGCTAATACCCCCCTTAATTTAATTAAATGGGTTTTTTTTTCTTTGAAATAAGAGTATAATATACAATTAGTGTGAATAGCCTGTGAGCTCAATGCCATCAGTTTAACTATGCACTTTTCTTTTTTATTACTTTTATTTTCAGCCTGGATCAAGATTAAACTTCGGTTTTATTTCAAGGATAAACCAAGAAGTGAAACTATTAAAGTGCTCAAAATGCCGAAACTCCGTCATTGAAACCGTACCATTTTCACAAGAGATCGTGAATTTTCATACATGAATTTGAAGCATTTTCTTTTAAGTCTCAGAATTCTTACTATGAGAACCAAACTGTCACATATATGGTTTAGCAATTTTTTATCCTCCCCCCCCCCTCCCCCCCGCCCCCAAAAAAAAGTATCATTAATTAGTATTTTAGTGTTGTGAAAGAAGCAAAATAATCATTTTCAGTTTGATATTTATTTAAATTAAAAGTAAAAAAAAAAAAAAAAAAATACATAGTTATTTTTTTGTTGTTGTTGTTGTTGTTGTTAATATAAAAGTTTTTTTTTTTAAATTAATGATTAAAATTTCGGAAATTATGTTACAGTTTTGAGATAAGCTTTATCTGAAAGCGTATTTTTTGTTCTGTGATGCTGTAAAAACTGAAATTATGCGGTATTTAAAAATAAAGATGCGAACGGTGAAAGAAAAATATCCCTACAATTAAAAAAACTGTATTTAATGGGGAAACATTTTAGTTTTTATGTCTTTCACTGCTAAAAATTAGAGATCAACCTGTAATCGCCACTTTTGAACAATTTTCCTTTCTTTATATATCGATTTCACATGATCTAAATAGTATATGTACGAAATGGTGTTGTCTTGACACCAGTACATTCTTTATCATTTTTCTGTAAATACCTATATTTTATTTATGGCCTCCCTGTATATATAATTTTTTTTCTCAAATATACTGAATAAACTTAAATTTATTCAGTACAATTGTGTGAAACTGGGGGGGGGGGAGGGGGGAGCACAATAATAGAAGATTTTTATACAAAACCCGAAGATAGGTGTCTTTTGCTGGTAATTAGATAATTTGATCTCTGCGGAATCAATTTACAGGCAACAGGATCTGTTTATAAGCAGACGCACAGAAATTTACAAGAAAAAAGGGAAAAGATTTAACATCGAATAGAATTTTGAATGTTTTGCAAAATGACCTTTTTTATAACAGACAAAAAAATTCCTCGATTTTCACAAAAAGTTTTTGTTTTCTGTGCTAAACCTCTTTAATAAGAATAAACAATCATTGTTATTGTTTTGCAAAAGAGCCTGTTTTATAATCGACAAAATAATTCATCGATTTTCGCAAAAAAATTTGTTTTCTGTGCTAAACCTCTTAAATATAAGAACAAAAAAATCATTGTTATAACTTTTAATACATCATATATATCTCTTTTTCTATAGATTGAGAATACAATAAGCTTGTGAAATTTTTCCTATCAAATTACATTAAAATTATTCTTTAATTATCGTGAAATGAATTTCAATATGTGTTCATTAACATAGAATATTAAAATACTATTCAATGAAGAATATTTTTCTTCCACGTATTTGAATGATATAAAACTAGGCTGCGCCGCTAGGCGCCCGTTCCGACCGTCGCTCTCAAGTCCTAAAATACTTATAATGCGCCAGCAGCTTTGTCTCGCTACGGCGCTGCGACCGGCCTAGGGCCGCACCACACTGCGGACCCCCAAGCCAAATACCAAGAGTCGACGACATAGGTCGCTACGATAGTAACCCCACTCTGGGGGAACTTCCGCATGGGACGGACTCCTGATAAATCGCCGAGGGACACCCGGCGACTTCGTCGCCGAAACCCCATAGGAGGAAACGGTTTCTAGGTATTTGAATGATATAAACTATCCTGCGCCGTCTGACGCCCACGGGGGTCGCCGACGCGCGTAAACGACCATCGCGCCCAAGCCTCTGAAGAGCTTATAACGCACCAGGGCTTTGTCTTGCCCGGCGCTGCGATCGGCCTGAGGCCGCTCCCCACTGCGGACCCCCAGGTTATTTTACCAAGGTTGGTGACATAGGTCGTCACGGCAGTAACCCCACGTCTCGGAGGAAACTTCCGCAGAGACGAAACCTTGATGAACCGCCATGGAACCCCCGACGACTTCGTTCGCGAAACCCCATTGGGGGAGACGGTCGCTAGGTCGTATGTCGAGCTACCACGACGGCTCTTGCTTTACCACAGCTCGAGGGGTGTGAGCAACCTACAAAGGCAGTCACGTTCCCTCTTGCAGTGGTTCTATTTGAATGATATAATAGTCACAATAGTTTATAATGTTATATGATAGTTAATCATTATGCATTTCAGGTTCTTCCTTTTATTAAAAATAGTTCTTTTCATAATTATGTTTTTAATTGAAATAATTACAAGAAAAAAAAAAGAAATATTAACAGAATCGATAACATTTACGAATAAATATAAAATTGATATGAAAATAAACAAAAAATATTTCTATTGATAAAACATGAAAATAATAAAAATATTATATCTGAAAATTTTCTTATTTAAAAGCTGACACAATAAAATTTTATCATTAGAACGATTCGGAAATGCCTTTTATTTTCATCTTGTATTTCAAAACAATTCAGCAATTTAGAAAAATGGAATAATTCATTTCCTGTCATATACTCTGTCAGTTTGCTATTAAAAGTTCATTAATTACACTTTATTAAAGCCAGGTGTGAAAGAGAAAGTCTCCGCACCAAAAAATGTTCCATGCTAATAAATCTTAGCCAAATTTCATTCAAAGTATAACTACAATTACCTTTATTAATTTTATGCATTTGAATTTTACGTTGGATCTATTCACAAAGGTAACTTTGACAAAAAATGGCGCGACCTTTTTATATAATTATTAACTACATAGTGAAACACAGTGGCTTATTTTTTATTTAGATTGCCTGAAGTGCTCATTCTGCAGCATTTAAGATTGAACATGTGATTAGAATTGATTTTTTTCCCCTTTCTGTAAAGAGTATTTAATGGATAAAAAAATGCATTTTTCTTTTCTTCATTTAATTTTTTTCTCCCTTTGAACATCAATTCTGGGTTTCGGTATAGCTTCCCATTACTTCAGTTTGACTTTATGTATTATAATTTATAATTTTTTTTTAAACCTTTATATTACATGTTGATTACGCTAACGTTTTACGCAATTGATCATTATCACCAAATGAAGCACAATTCATGTAAAATAGCGAATATTTTAAATATTTTTTAAAACATCTGTTTTTTTTTTTGTTTTTTTTTTTTAAGTTATTTGCAGTGCAGTACATTAAAAAACTGAGTTTTTCAAATTTATTTCCTAAGTAATCAGATAAATTCATATTGTGGTGAAATGCCAGTATCTATATTATGGATATATATATGTGTGTGTGTGTGTGTGTGTATTTAAAAATGAATACACATGTGAAGAACGAAGGATAAAACACCATAAAAAGCAATGGAATGGACACAGAAAGAATTATACTTAAAAGGATGAAAAAGCAAAAATTGAAAAAGCAAAATTGGAAAACTATGAATATCTTATAGAATCTTCAGAAGGACTTTATAAGAATATTCATAGTAAGTATATGTTATTTAAACAAATATTGTCAGCATTATGCCTAAAATTGACAATATTAAGCCCCTAATAAGATATATAAATGAAACAAGAAAATTAAGAACCGACATGAGGTTCAAATGACAAAATAAAATGAAACAAGAAACTTAAAACCCGACATGAGGTTCAAATAGCAAAATAAATAAATATGCAACAGAAATAGAAATTAGATAAATAAAAAAATATTCAACTTAAATAGTAAATAGAACATAAAATAATGTTTAAGACTCACCAAACAAGACAAATTTGAAAGTAGATGTAAAAAGATTGTAGTTACTTGACATTTAGCCAGACATCTGCTCCTGCTCAAAATGACTGCATATCAAAGCCCAAAACTTTGCTGCCATCTATCCCAGAAAATTATAAGTAAACTCTAATGTTGTAGACAAGTTAAGAAAAATGCTAGTGCTGCCATCTGTTAGTGATGAAGATGAAATATAATAAAAAGAGAGAATGAGAAACATATATCAACAAAGCAAATAATATTTGAAATGTGAGGAAACTTAATGAAGTTAATAAAATTTTAATATAATAAAGATCATATAGGAAGACAATTACAATAATTAGCAATGTATAATAAGACATTGTGTGTATTTATGTTGTAGAAATGATGTTGTGATGTGAGTAAAATGATTAAATGCATAAAACTTTTTTTTTTAATAAAACTTTTTTGTAACTTTTTTTTAACAGTCCCGCCACATTCCTCCTAAATGGTATTTTTATTTTATAATATTTTTGGGGGAAATTTTGATATATATATATATAGAAGCTAATCAAATTGATTTATGAGCCAAATAGGCTTAATTATGGTATCATATGAAAATCAATAATTTCTACTAGATAATTATTGAAAAGAATATGTATAAACCATTCCACACCAATTTGCGCAATGCAGCAGAATTTTATAGAATGTTAAATAATTATAATATCTTTGAATTTCAGAAAACATATCAAGTTCTTGTAACAATCTAATTAAATCTCCTAAGAGATAATTAGTAATAAAGTGTAGACAGAATACCACATAGTTAATAAATTAACAAGTGCAATCATAATTTTACCATAGCATTTGCTTCAATGGTAATTGGCCAAAAATACTGAAAATATGAAGAATATTTAAAAAGAGAGAGAAAAAAAAATTATATAATAAACCATAAAATGTTAATAATTTGAAGTTGATATCAAGTGAATACAAATGGATTTTGAAATGAAATATGAACTAAATATAATGGAAAATTGGATAACAAGAGATTTAAATTAGAATTGGATATGAAAAAACACGTGTAGATATAATTTTCAACCTGGATGTATCCACACGTATTTTAAAAATAATACAGTATTTCGTAAATATACTGGCATTTATGCTAAGATCAGTATATTCATCCAGGTATACTGTATTATTACCAGAAAACAATTAGAAATAGTAAAATTGGAAATAAAAAACTTGTAAAGAATGGATAAAATATTTTACTCACAATAATTATCCAAAATTCCGTGAACATCACAAGACATTTTATAGACTTTTTATAACTGATCATTAGTATCACTTAATATAAAGGTGATCGGCTAAACGCACATGCACCATGACTGTATAAAGTGTAAACAATGTTCAACCAGCTTATAATAATAGTCCTTATATATGTTTTAATTGTATTATTTGCTATATCATTTGCTATATTTTATCGCACGCTAAAACAAAATAAATTATTACATAACATGTTTATATTTATATAATGTAATAAATGTTATTTAAAAGAGTTGATAATTGAATTTATCAAAAAAATAGGATAACCATATAGTTTTGCTTGATTTCGTATAAATCTAATATTTTTGTTTTTATTTATATCTGAGCATAGATATTTTATACGATGAAGGTAATTGATAATTATATTTTTATAAATTGATTTATGTAAACAAGAAGCAAAATTAGTAAAAATATTTACTTTAAATGTAAAGTCAAATCTTTTATCATAAATATCAAATATTAATTTATAATTATCATTAATATTAATTTTTAAGTCAAGAAAATTTATATTATTATTAATCAAATCATTTTCGCTTAATGTAAGCTGATTAGATTGTTACAAGAACTTGATATGTTTTTTGAAATTCAAAGATATTATAATTATATATATATATATATATATATATATATATATATATATATATATATATATATATATATATAAGCGGGCTGTATGCATTTAACACAATCATTTATCATTCGGTCATTAATCCATATACTTTTTTCATTTACATAGTGTCTCATACATGGTTAAATATTGTTTACTACCATATTTCTCTTAAATCTTCATAACTATCTAAATCTGATTTACATTAATTATTACATTGTTTGTAATTTATTTTAACAAAAGTTCTTTATAGTTCCAACTTTCCTTTTATATGATAGATGGCAGCATTAGATAAAAGACAGTTTGCACTATCAGATTTTCCTTTTTTTATTTAATGGTAGATGGCAGCACTACCATTTATTTTTCTATTATTGCTATTTTGCCTAGTACATGACTACAGTGCCTTCAAGTAAGTCTATTTCTAGGCACTGTAACATGACTCAGTTATTTCATGTTTCCTGGTGATGAGCAGTGGACCAACTCTTGATAAGAATTTTTACTCTTGTTTAATTATTTGCACTCTTTATTTTTATGATTACTTCGAGTTGTGTCTGTTGCTTTATGGTTTAATATCTATTGCTATTGAATCATGGTTTATTCATTTATTAATTAATTTATTTATTGGTTTTCTTGTTCCTTTTAACTTATTTTGGTTTTTGATATGTTATAAGGAGCTTAATATTGTCATTTTTAGGCATAATGCTGCCAATATTTGATGAAATAACATATCTTTACTATGAATTATTTTTATGATGCTCCTCTGAAGGTTGCATAAGCTATTCATAGTATTTCATATTTGATTTTCATTTTATTATATTTAATTTGCCATTATTCTTTTCATTGATTATTATAATATATCTCTTCCTTTGATTTCCACACATGTGGTTTCATTAACATCAGCATCATCATCAGCATCAGCATCAACCGCTTTCAATCCACTGCTGGTTGTAGGTCTCCCCCAGCTTTTTCCAATGTTTTCTTTCCAATGTTTTCTTTCTAATGCTTTAGTCATCCAATTAACACCGGCCACTTTTCTGATTTCGTCACTCCATCTTTCTTGAGGTCGTCTTCTTGGTCGTTTTACATCACTGGAATACAACTGTAGGGTGTTTCTCTCTATATATATATTTTCTGCTACATTTTAGATCCATCCAGCGGTCGATGAAAGAAATATGCCAAGCATCCCATAATTTAATGCAGTCGCCTTATGAAGTTAAAATAGCAGTAGCCGAGGTGTAAATAGACGAAAAAAAAACACCGTTGCATTGTTATCTATTTATTTAAACTCTATCATTTTATTTTCTGGAGAGTGCTCTCTCTCTCCATAACGATAATCTTAACCAATCTCCATGTTAAACAACACTAGAACTCTACAATGTATGTGATTCCTCACTGCAAAGCCAGCATAATTTTTATTAGACACCCCAGCTGCCAGTATTATATCGTAAAATTAACAGTAATAAACCGTAAAATAAGCAGTAATACGCTGTCGTGCATGCGCGGTAGCGTATTACTGCTTATTTTACGGTTTATTACTGTTAATTTTACTAGCGTATTACTGCTTATTTTACGGTTTATTACTGTTAATTTTACGATATAATACTGGCAGCTGGGGTGCCAATATTATACTGTAAAATCAACACTTTTTTTTTTTTTTTTTTTTTTTTCAGTGTAGAAAATTGTATATTTATAGCATTTTTATGTTTTAAAAGCAAAAATGTATCTTGCTTACATAAAACTTTCAACATTTTAGCAATATAACAACAAGAAAAAAATCAGCCAGGTAACCAGACAGGCTGCGGCGTAATACCAAAGAAACCAACCAGCCCGCTGCCGGATACTTCGCCGTAATCAGTCAGCGAAGTCACAGGAGGCTCTGAAAATTTTTGCTGTGGCTAATTCTGAATGTTTTCACCATGGTTGATAATAAAACGCTGTACCTCTTATGTTTTTATCGTGATTTTCGGGATTTTTAGTGTGTTTCTGTATTTTGACAATTTTAAAAGGTATTTGCACTCAAAACTTTTAAAATAATTAAATATATAATAAATATAATATTTAATAAAGTTATATATAATATTATATTATATATAATGTTTATATTAATATTATATTAGTAAACTAGGGGGCCTACCCCCTGCGAGCTACGCTCGCCAACCCCCGCTCAGACTTCGAGGCCTCTAAAAACATGACAGCGTGCTTTATTTTAAAAATATTGGTAAATCTGTAATTGGGTTGCCATGCTTTTAACGTTTTAATGGGGCATTTTTTTATTATCATCATGGCCTCATACATAGCTGTTGCGACAAATGACGACTGTTTTCCTGATTGATAAGTAAAATCAATTACAGCTTGAAAACCAGCTTGTATAAAATGGTTAGGTTTAAATTGTGGCTACCCCTGGGACTTTTATAACAACGATCTGTATTCTATTCTTCCTTTGCGTTTAAGGATGAGAAAAATTCCATCTGCTTGTGAATAACATTAAGAACCACGGTATTGAAAAGTACTATGTTATAGACATTTCAGTAACAGGTTTTAATTTTCTCTCTATTTTAATGCACCATCATGCATATTTTCATGTTATTTTAAATATGTAAATTATTTATTTCAATTAATATGTATATACGATTTTTCTAATAATTATTTATCATACAAAATTAATTAAATATTTTGTGCATGCATGCCTGCATTTATTTGGCATTAATTGATGAGATATTTAAACAAATTTGCTATCCGCGATAATTTTACACCATGTTATGTCACTTGAATATTGTCCATAAGAAAATCGGGTTCTTTTCCAGTATAGGATTCTTTACTTTTAGGTTTGGCGTAATTCGAGTTTCAAAAAGGGATAGATTCGTTAATATACATAGATTTGTTGCCAAAAGTTATGAAAAAAAAACCCAATGAACTTTTGGTGCTTTTCTATTATAAGGGTCTTGACTTTTTTTTTTATTCTCCTTCCGTTCAGTTGGACAATTATTATTTTATATATTTGTTTCAAATATCCGAATTAGTGATTTTATAAATTGGTTTAATTAAATTTTACAAAAAAATAACAAAATGATATCAATAAATAATAATTACTATTAATTCCTTTTCCCCCCTTTCTTTTGCTTTTACATAAATGACGTCATTTGGACGAATTTATTCAAAATATTTTCAGTTTATAAATTAAATTAAATGCTGACAGACGATTAAATCCTGACGATAGAAATGTGATTTTTTTTCAAATTTTCCTGAAAAACATAATTTAATCACAATTTTGTCTTCATTATCGATTGAAATAAAAGATAAATTCAATTTCAATTTGAAAATGACGAATAAAAAGAAATCAATAATCCCTATCGGGATCCATTTCAATTTTTTTCCCTTTTTTGTCACAAAAAAACTGAGTAATTATTTGCCATCATTACAGAAATGTCATTAAAATTAGAAGAAAATTAATATCTCGAAAACTAATTCCAATTTCAAAATTCTATTACCAGTTTTGACATCCGCCGATTTTTGTGGACAATTGGTATTAATTTCACCATCAAGCGTTTAATATTTTATTAAAAATAGCCCTGAAACATAATCAGTCGTTTAATCAGTCGTTTCATAAAATCGTTTAACGACTGATTATGTTTCAGGGCTATTTTTAATAAAATATTAAACGCTTGATGGTGAAATTAATACCAATTGTCCATAAAAATCCGCGGATGTCAAAACTGGTGATAGAATTTTGAAATTGGAATTACTTTTCGAGATATTAATTTTTTTCTAATTTTAATGACATTTCTGTAATGATGGCAACTAATTACTCAGGTTTTTTGTGACAAAAAAGGGGAAAAAATTGAAAAGGATCCCGATAGGGATTATTGATTTCTTTTTATTCGTCATTTTTAAATTTAAATTGAATTTATCCTTTATTTCAATCGATAATGAAGACAAGATTGTGATTAAATTATGCTTTTCAGGAAAATTTGAAAAAAAAAAAAATCACATTTCTATCGACAGGATTCAATCGTCTGTCAGCATTTAATTTAATTCATAAACTGAAAATATTTTGAATAAATTCGTCCAAATGACGTCATTTATGTAAACGCAAAAGAAATGAGCAAAAATATATATTTATACAATTTGTTTAGCGTAAAATGCCATTTATCCTATTTTATATATAATCAGAAGTAATTTGTATAGAAAAAACAATAATAATATACGTATAATAAAAATACGCATATAAACAAAAAAATCGTCGAATTTGTTTCCATGGCTGTTTATGTCATTTGGCACCAAATCTCACTTTCTGATGCCCGAATTGCGCCAAGCTTTTTAAAAAAGGCGTCAAGACCCCTATAATAGAAAAGCACCAAAAGTTCATTGGATTTGTTTTCATAACTTTTGGCAACAAATCTATGTATATTAACGAATCTATCCCTTTTCGAAACTCGAATTACGCCAAACCTAAATGCAAAGGATCCTATACTGGAAAAGTACCCGATTTTCTTATGGACAATATTCAAGTGACATAACATGGTGTAAAATTATCGCGGATAGCAAATTTGTTTAAATATCTCATCAATTGATGCCAAATAAATGCAGACATGCATGCACAAAATATTTAATTAATTTTGTATGATAAATAATTATTAGAAAATTCGTATATACATATTAATTAAAATAAATAATTTACATATTTAAAATAACATGAAAATATGCATGGTGGTGCACTAAAATAGAAAGAAAATTAAAACCTGTTACTGAAAATGTCTATAACATAGTACTTTTCAATACCGTGGTTCTTAATGTTATTCACAAGAAGATGGAATTTTTCTCATCCTTAAACGCAAAAGAAAGAATAGAATAGAGATAGTTGTTATAAAAGTCCGAGAGGTAGCCACAATTTAAACCTAACCATTTTATACAAGCTGGTTTTCAAGTTGTAATTGATTTTACTTATCAATCCCAAAATCAGTCGTCAGTTGTCGCAGCAGCTGTGTATGAAGCCATGATAATAAAAAAAGGCCCCATTAAAACGCTAAAACAAAGCACGCTGTCATGCTTTTAGAGGCCTCGAAGTCTGAGCGGGGGTTGGCGAGCGTAGCTCTCAGGGGGTAGGCCCCCTAGTAATATTATAATTTATAATAAATATAATATTTAATAAAGTTTTAAAGTAATTCTTTAATGATTAAAATGATATGACAGTTAGTGGGGACTCAAGAGGTTTCTAGGAACTCAGTCTACCCTCCCCCCATCTTACGACTCTCCTCTTTAGAAAAAAAAAAAAAAAACTTACCTTTAAACAACAAAAAACTAAACTTACTGTTGGAATATCCATCGTGCTTTTGTATCGTCAAATGAATGTATTCTTTAAAAAAAAAATTATTGCATCTGATGATTTTCTATTGCCCATATTATTGCATCTGATGATTTTTTATTGCCCATTGTAGCACATGTATTAAAAACTAATTATTTTATTTTATTTTATTTTCTTCAAATGAAAAGGTTTTTTTCAAATTTTAGCATTATTCTACAGCTACTAATCACTGGAAATTCTAAGGCTTAAAATGTTCCTAAATAAAAGGCTTAAAAGTAACATTGTTAATCATACGCATCAGGCTAGAAAACCTGCATAAATTAATGGATTTTTCCATTTAGAACAACTGGAAAATATATTTACTCGTGTATATGATGAATCGTAGGAAAAAGTATTGGTATTGCAAAACATTTTTGGTAAGTACAACAAATCTTGCAGATTCGCAGAACAAGTAGGAATTTTTAACTATTTTAACCAACAAATCACATGCTATATAAGTACATAGTAGAAAACTACATAACATTTTCCATGCTGGACTGACACCGTGACAATCGAAAGCTCATTTTATTTAAATGTGCACTCTGAAAATATAGCTGTACATTTAGCCCAGATGATATGCCCACAGGCTTACAGTAAAAACATGCTGCCTTAGCTTGCTTCTCCCCATCTGATAAACTTTAAGATTCAGAACAAAACTATGATAATCTTTGATTTCCTCATATTTTTTATAAGCCACATCTGCTGATAAAGTTCTAACAACAACGGAGTTTGGAGATAAAACTTTCTAGACGTACCTTTTACTTCGGAAATTTGAAATGGGAAATAGCAGAGACACATGACTTTAAGATAGACCTTGTGACCCATCGTGACTGCACATACTGCTTTTCGATGCTAGAATCCTTCAGTTGTCACACTGTTTGAACTGTGATGAGGAATTTATTTTTTCAGTTCTACAGCCGCCTTTTTACGATTTTTCAAAGCTCACTGCTTTTCCCCCTAAGTACTGCTGTCAGTCAAATAGATACCGGCACAAAGGAAATGTCGGGCTTGATTGGAGATATTATCGAGTATATTTTTTCCAAGTCATGCCTCACCTCAGGTATGCACTTTTTGTGTGAGGAGAGTGCATCTATTTATATTGCCAAAAAAAAGTAGAAAAAAACTTCATTTTCACAGCAATTCATCTCTTTGCATTGAGAAATGTTGCAAACGTAGGTGGCCTAGAAGGTAAAAGGGAAAACTAATGACCTGTAAAAATCGGTAGATACCATAGACATCTAATATAAATTATATTAGATGTATATGGTAGATACTATGGTCTGGTCGCTGGCAAAGAGAAGAGACTGGAGAGGACCGTTGCTCCTCACTGGGTTTTCAAATTTAGCCCTTTAAGAGCCTACGCTAGTCACGCGAAGAAACGCTCCAGCTAATGTTAAGTCTATGGGAAGGTTCTTGCGCGATTTCTCGCTCGCATTTTAATATTTTTAAATGATTTTTTTTTTTTTTTTTGCATAGGATAGCTGAGGTCGATCTCCAACGTTGTTAGCTTTTACTTTTTCGATTTTGGTTACGGATTTTTTATAAGCGGACATTTTCAATTTTGGAACCGGTTGGAACCGGTTCCGAAAGTGAAATTACCATTATATAAAATAACTGGAACCAAAATCGAAAAAGTAAAAACTAAAAACGTTAGAGTTCGACCTCAGCTATCCTATGCAAAAACAATAATTTAAAAATATTTAAATACGAGCGAGAAATCGCGCGATAACCTTCCCATAGACTTGACATTAGCTGGAGCGTTTTTTCGCGTGACTGATGTAGGCTCTTAAGAGCCTACGCTAGTCACGCGCTCAAGCCTTCAAGTATCGTTCTTTTACGTTTAAAAATGAGTCAGAAAATGTGTAAGAAAGTTTTGCGTTCTTGAGCGAGGGAAAATATTTTTCTGAGATCCGTATCGTCATAACGTAAATGGATTCCGTTACCAGCGGCATAGGAATCCCAATGCAACGGCTATTGCGTGAGTTGCAAGTTAAACCAACTGTATTGTTCAATGTGCATGACTGTTTCGGTTTCTACTGGAAAAATTACTTCCAAGTCATTCAGTAGTTGTGGCACTCTTTGTGGAAAGCCCACCCACAACGACAAGGTGTTGCCACATCGGATGGGGAAAATCGTTTTTTAATTGTCCTGAAGCCAAAAACCTCAGAAAAAGCAACAATGAAATCATATTTTAATTGTCCTGAGGCCCAAAACTGCCGAAAAAGCAACAATTAAATTGGTTTTTAACAGTCGCGAGACTTGTTCAAGAAATGTTCAATAGGCTGTCCACCGTTTTCTGCAACAAGTTGAAACTGAGAAACAGCATGTTCCACAACAGATCAGAGTATATCAGTGGTGACGTTGTGAATGTGTTGCGCAATACGGGTTTTCAATTCAGTTAAATTGGAAATCGGACCACTGAATACAATATTTTTCAGATAACCCCACAGCCAGAAATCTGAAGGATTAAGATCAGGTAATCTTGGTGGCCGTGCTGTCGGAAAATGACGACTGATAATTCTATTATTTCCGAAATGATGTTGAACAGCTGCTTCACTGGATTTGCAATGTGTAGAGGAGCGCCATCTTGCATAAAAATTAGGCTACCCACACAATGCACGCCATGGAACTATAAATGGAAAGTTTATTCTTAGTTCCATGATGCACACTGTTGAAGCGCTGGATTGACGTGATTGCGCAAAACAGTCTTATAGCGTTCACCATTTACGATAGAAATAACAGGACCCACAGTACCTATCTGCTCGATAAATAATGGCCCTACGATAAACAATGCCGTAAACCCGCACGACACAGTTACCTTTTCAGAACGAAGAGGAATCGCTTCAAGTCCGAATGGATTTCCATTTGCCAATATTCTGCAATTCTGAGTATTGACATACCCTTGGAGATGGGAATGGGCTTCGTCTGTCCACAAAATATTCCATGGCCATTCGTTGTCCACTTCCATGCGAGCAAGAAATCCTTGAGCAAAAGTTTTTCATACAAACATGTCAGCAAGATGCAACTCTTAAACCCGGATAATTTTTAATGGATAACAATGCAGGATGTTTCGTAAATATTTATGCACCGTGCTTGCAGGTATAACTAACGATCTTGCAATTCCCCATGCACTGCAGCTTCTCATGCCACTGCTCGTCTTTTAATGCAATGCTGTGGCCATATCTTCTACTGCGATCGAAGCAATTGGTTTCCTCCCTTTGCAAGATTTCACTTCAGATGAACCCGTGTCTTCGAATTTCATAATCATTTTCTACATCTTTTAGCAGACATCGGACCACAACCTTTCTTCATATACCCTTTACTGTCCGGAACTTCTTCAGAGCTATACTGCCGCACAATCAGCGTTCACAAGCAGCGAGCGATCCTTCATTGAGACGAGCTTCTCAGATGCAATATGAGGGAAAGGGCAAGTACCCTGTGTTTTTATAAAAAATGCAATGTGTGGTGCTCATGAACATAAAAATAGGTAAGGATTGCTAACGAAAAATTTTTCGAAGAAGAAAACCGTTCCTCGAAAAATGTTTCAAATAGGCGGCCCTTGTGTGGGACAGTTGCCCTATACGTCACCATTTCGTCTGCTTCTTCAAATCGTCTGCTTGACAATGCCAAGCATTGTTAGTGGCAGTTTAGGTTTGCTATTTGTAGATGTTACTACCTTAGCAGGGATGCCTACCGGTTGAGCAGAACCGTGCGCGTAGCTGCGCAGCTGCCATTAAGTTCTAAAGTCGCAACACGATATTAACACTGTTTCGTTTGACGTCCTTATCTATTGCTATGTTCATGGCACCTTGCCCATGACACGTTTCTTATTTTGCATATTATGACGAGCAAAACGCCATCTATTGCTAAAATTTCGGACTATTTTTTACTTATGCCATACCATTTTCCTCTTCATCGCGTTTATTCAATTGAAATTTTAGATCATTCTGACCAGTGGTTCTTTTTTACAGCTTTTTGAAAGTTGAACTTTAATTATAATCCCCCTGTATGTTGCAGTCTGATCTCAAAGCACTAGCATTCGTAGTACAGAACGTAATCACACGGGATACAGATCACACCTCGGAGTTTACGAATGCTAGTGTTTTGAGATCAGACATATGCGAGCAGAATATTTTTAGAAGGATGGTATGTACTAAATTAGAGAAATCTCCCAGGAAGGAAGCTTGCTCCGTCCAGAGGAATATAAGGAAAGGGCAACTGACGTCACTGTTGGTTCCATTACTGTTGGTTTGGGAGAAAAACCTGTTCTTTCTTTACGACTCCTACAGTACACATGAGATGGAGCGATTTGATTGGTCTACGTTAAACTGGCTTGTGATATGATTGGCCTACGTCGCCATGACGATTCCTGCAATGATAGTTGCGACAAAAATGCAGTGGTAGATTGGTTGATGGAACTGTTTGTTTGTAAACATGCCCTTTCCTTATACAGTTTTGCTCGATGTGTAACTCTGATTTTAACTACGGATGACTGATTCTTTTGCAAGGGTTTATGATACTGATGTTTTTACTGATGATGTGCTTTGTTTATAGTAGCACGAAACGTCTATCTTAATTTTAATGCTGTTTTAGTATTTTTAAATTAAAGTCTGATTATTTATTTTTATAGTGAAAATATGCTTTGTTCAAGTACTTTTATATGCCACTGTAAATAAAGTTTCTTATAGTTATCTTTTGTATTTACAAAGCATAAAAATTTCACCTTGGAACTGCTTTACTTACAAGGACAGTTTTGCTTCATATGCTCATATTCGGCAATTTTTATCATCAAGTTATGTGTGCGTTTTAAATTAATTAAATGAGAAATTTAATGGTAATATATAATTTTTTCTCATAGCGAAACATTCATGGTTCTGGTAAAATTATAAAAATAAAAAAGGGAAATAAAAGTTTTGCGAGACATAAGGTGACACGGCACTCCAACAATTTAACATTGACAAAAGTTGAATTCTGAAAGAGATTATTCCAGGTAAAATCAGCAGAACATACGCTTAACACTCAATTACTATATGGAGAATATTGCTGTCGTTGTATCAGTGAGTAAATTCCATATTTTTACACTTTCTACAGTGATATTTCAGGAAAATATAGTTATTATGGCGGTTCTCGAAAAAAATATTTTCCCCACTCAACAGCGCAAAACTTTCCGAGATATTTTTTCACTTATTTTGAAACGTAAAACACTTGCAAGCATGATTATTAAAGTGATCTGAGATCGAATGTTTTCACATTTTTTCGAAACTGAATTACATCTTGAGTTATAGGTGATTATTGTCTCAAGACGAGAGTTTTTCTCGATTCCTGGAGCTGTCGCGTCCGAAAATTCGGATCAAAACGATAATATTGACAGCATTTTCTGAATGATATTCTGCCTTTACCGAAAAAAGGGAGAACTGTTTGATTACATAGTTTCTGAATAAGAGCACCTGCTAATTTCATGTGTTTGCGAACAAAAATAAATTTAAAAAATATGTCTGGAAAAAGCCACTTTGGATTTGAAAATAACCTAAACTAGAAATGTATCTTCTTTTGCTTTTAATCAGAAAAACTAAAAAAATCATACCAAACTGGGGAATAATTAATGATTGCTTATTGATTTATGATTAATGATTTAAAGAGAAACTTAATATTTAAAAATAAAAGCTGTTTAAAAATTAAAAAATTAATAAAATTATTTAAATAAAATTCAAAATTCCAAAATTTTAAAAATGTTGGGAAATTTAAATAAAATTTAAAATTTCTAAAAAAAAAAAAATAATAATAATGTTTAAACAAAATTTAAAATGCTGAAAATTTTTCAAGAATTTAGTAGATGTTAAAGTAAAATTTAAAGTTTCGAGTTTTCTGAAAACAAAACAAATTGTTTAAAAGAAATTTAAAATTCCAAAATTTCAAAAATTTAGCGGAAGTTTAAACAAAATTTAAAATGTCGCAATTTCTCAAGAAAAGAACTTTTTAAGTAAAAAAATAATTGATAACATTTTTTCAACATTTTTTGGCAAAAATGGCAAACAAAATGACAAAAAATTCTGTAAAATTAAATCTATTAGATAATGAAATCTATTTCGTTGAAAAAAGTTCAAAAGTTGCCTGTATCTTACAGATGCAAGGATAGTATCGCGTGTAATTCTTTAAGGTCTAAGAACACGTTTATAGGGTTTGGAGCTGAATTGATTTGATTCCGTTTGTGTGTTTTTAAAGTTTGAATGTAGTTTACTGCAGGAGTAAAATGTAATTTCAAATTATTGACTGACTGAGTCAGTCCACCACCTTTGTCTAAGAGACATACCTTAAAGACACGACACCCAGCTAGATAAATAAAGGTACACCTGGCATTTATAGAAACGTGACTCGGAATATGTTAGGAGGACTCATTGTGAGGGTATTTTTTAGTATGAACAAAGCATTCTTTTGTTCCACCCTCATCTCCCCACCACTACAAAATGCTTATCCCGTGCCTCACTCCACCTTCAAATGCATCATAAAAGCGCAGAAAAAGTATAGTAATGATGCCGGATATGAAAAGGCAGTATGACTGTGTAATATGCAAACGTTAAACGTTAGTTTTCTTTTCGGGATTAAGCTATCAGACAGAGGGGGGGGGGGGGGATGTTGATAAATAAGAATGTGAAAGCCAAAGCAGGAAGGGGATGTGAGTTAGATGGACTGTAAAAAGCAAATGGCAGGAGATAGACAGCAGAAAGAATTGATCTATCAGACTGCTTTCTTACCATGATGCATTAGTTAATATAACACAGTAAAGCATCTTTTATACGTCATTGAAGAGGATGCTAGAAGGCGCATAAAAAAATAAAAATAAAAAGCATATCAAAGAATAGCAGTTGACAATGTGTTTTTCAATGTGTTTCTCTGTCTTAAAAACAGATAAGACGTATTAATACCCATTGTGTTAAAATATATACTTGATGTGCAAAAACGGAAAATATATATGCTCATTAGCTCTAAATATGGAAAAGACACAAAGCATTTTGGTTTCATAATTTTTATTTTTATTTTATTTGTTTATTATTATTATTATTATTATTATTATTATTATTATTATTATTATTATTATTATTATTATCATGCAGCACGGAATTCTTTTTACAGAAACAAATAAAAACAAATTGAACCATTATTCATCCCTTCCCAATCATTTGTGAAAAGATTTTAAAAAACTCATCTTTTTAGGGTTTCGTTCATCTGACGAAACCCTATTCGTCTCACTCCTCTGTCTATCGGTCAGAGAGTTTGTTCTCGGAAACTGTATAAGTTAGAAACTTGAAAATTTCCATACTTATAGCTGAATACCTCCGATCATACGGCAAATCATAAGATTTTGAAAAAAATCATATTATTTTAATTAAATGAATTAACTTAATGACACCAGACCATTTCTGTGATTTAAATTTTAAAAGATAACCTTTATTTCAGACCTTTTCGCGTAGGCTGGGTGGCTCAGTGGTTGCGTATTTGCCTGCTGTTCAAAAGGTTCATGGTTAGAAGCTGGGCGTCGGAGTTTGAAATTTTTTCAACGGAATAAATTTCATTATCTAAAAGATTCAATTTTACAGAAGTTTTGTATTTTTTTTTGTAATTTTTAGGCCAAAAATTTTTGAAAAATATTTTATCAGTTATTTTTTCAATTAAAAAATTATTTTGTTGATAAATTGCGACATTTTAAATTTTGTTTAAACTTCCGCTAAATTTTTGAAATTTTTGAATTTTAAATTTCTTTTAAACAATTTGTTTTGTTTTCAGAAAATTCGAAATTTTAAATTTTGCTTGAACATCTACTAAATTCTTGAAAATTTTCAGCATTTTAAATTTTGTTTCAACTTTTTTTTTTGTTAGAAATTTAAAATTTTATTTAAACTTTGCCAAATTTTTGAAATTTTGGAATTTTGAATTTTATTTAAATAATTTTATATATTTTTAATTTTTAAACAGTTTTTATTTTTAAATATTAAGTTTCTCTTTAAATCATTATTTCTCGTTAATGACTAGTGCTACCATCTCACTTTTAATTTATTAAACTTCCTTCTATTGAAGAAATTTTTATTTTATCATTCAAAATTTAAATTATATAATGTAATGTTTAAGATGAGTTTTCGCTTTCCGATTTTCACACTAGAAGTCTGGGCACTATAGTACTACTGCCTGACGTTGAGTAAAATTTTGATATTGAATAGCTTTGCAATTCGAATAGTAGTGCAATAAAATATTATTAATGTAATTATTATACGTCTATAATGATTTTGATTTTTTTTTTTTTTTTTTTTTTTTTTTTCAGATAGTGTGTTGCGGTTTTGTTGGTTTTCATTTAATATAATGTACTGACTGACTTTTTTCACAGGTCAATAAATATTTATTTTTACTTTCAGGTCAAAGTGTTTCAGTTTTTAGGTGCGTTCGTAATTATATAAATACATAGCACCTGTAGTCGTCATCGTCGTCGTCTGGTCTGTCCGTCTGTCCGCATATAACAGCGCAAAAACTACCGGACAGAATGGTTTGAAATTTAATACATATAATCGTTGCAGAACTTTCTCGAGTCATTTCCAATTTTATAAAATTGAATCAAAACTTAAAAAGATATTAATAAAAGTTTTCTTCATTCTATTAAATCCTATCATACGTAATTATTTTAATGATATCCCATGATAGATAATGATTCTAGGTTGCCATGGTGATTACGTCATATTTAAGATTACCGAAGCTAGAGGTCCTATAATACAGGCTGACGCATCCTCGCAGATATGTGTCTCAAAGTCGAAAAACCAAGCTAATTTTCCGCCATTTAACATCCAGCCTCTTTCAGAAGGTGGAGGAACGAGGACTTAGGCAACCCCAGCTCCGGCAGCGGTAGATTGAGATGCTGAACTGAGACCCGAATAATGCGAAACAAAATGGATATGCGTCAGCTCCTATTATAGGAGCCTTAACCGAAGCTAACGAAAAAGACAGGCTACCGCAGTGCATTCCACTTATCTTTTTTTACAGACCACTAGAGTGACGTGATGTTCTTTTCGCACACCTTCATTGGTGCATTCGAGCATCACGTGACTCCGGCGGTCTGTAAAAAAATATACGCAAGCGTAAAGCACCGCGGTAGCCTTTCTTTTTCGTTAGCCTCGTAAGATTACCCTTGAACCCTGCCGAGTTCATATGAATAGATGCTTCAAATAAAATAACCTCTGCAGGTTAGAATAAGTAAAGCATGTTTTGTGTGCACGGGATGTTACATCAAACTTTTTCTTTCGCATTTTTCCCAAAGACTAAAGCTGGTAGATGTATGATTCTTTAACCAATTAGTTATTTTCTGGGTCATGGATTCTCGCTCTGTACACTTTATGCGGTCTTAACAAAATACCCGGTCTGTCCAGTAATGTATCAGTGATACTTTTGATTTTCTGCGATATCTGTATTTTTGATTATCAGTATATCTGCACTGTATTCAAAACGTTCTGGACACAACTATTTTGGAGCCAGGCTTTGCATTCAAAGTATAAAATTTTTTAAAAAACAATTCTACGTGTTTCAAACGTCCTAGTTCGAATTCGTAGTAACTCTTACGATTTTATTTTATTTACTTATAAATATTCTACATTTTTAATTATAATTGATTGTGAAACGATTATTAACTTTTTGTTGTTCATACTGGTTTAAATTTGGTTTAACACGTGGTTCTGTCTCACCGCAACGCAACTTTAAGGAAGTCTAAAAGCCAAAGCATTATTTGCAGTAGCAATTACGAAATTGCTTTCCTTTGAGCAAGCATATACAATTTATGATAAAGGATGTGGATAAGCATTAAAAAATACATAGCATACTTAATTTTCTCATATTTTTAGAAGCTATGTGTAACAATTTGAAAAAATTATTCAGTCATTCGGAATATTCTGACAGTTAATAGAATAATGCCGAATGGATATACAGGGTGTATAAAAAAAAAACCTTGGCACATTAAAAAAAAAAAAAAAATTGCAAGATAGAAACTAGAAATTCACGTATGTGTTACTTTAGATATTGGAGTTTTTTTGTATGTAAAAAAAAAAAAAAAAAAAAAAAAAAAAAAATCAACATGTGGCGCTAGTTGTTTCGTGATAGCAAAATTTACAGAATGGTCAAGCTTTTTTTTCGTAGCCCGTAGAAATCGGTACGCACTGCCGCGAGAGAACTATCAATTCCATTTCCAACAGTGCATCGCGTGCTTCATAAGAAACTTCGCCTTCATGCGTAGAAAGTGCAGGTACTGCAAAATTTACAAAGGAATGACAAACCTCGTCGTTTTGACTTCGCTGTGCAAATGCTCAATTATCTGGAAGCAGGTAGCGATTAAAAAAAAAAAAAAAAAAAAAAAAAAAACATCGTTTTCACAGATGGAGCAACATTCAACAAAAGTGAACATTATCGAAGAACTGAAAACACGCATAATTGCTGCAATTTCATGTGTCACGCAATCGATGTTTGAACGCACATGGGCCGAGATAGATTATCGACTAGATGTTCTCGTGCCACGAAAGGTGCACATATTGAAATTTATTCAATATATTAAAAAAAAAAAAGCTTTAATATCTCAGGTAACACATACGTGAATTTCTAGTTTCTATCCTGTACATATTTTGTTTTATTAATTTTTAAAAAGTGTCAAGGTTTTTTGATGCACCCTGTATTAACCTTCATCTTTCATTAAAAAGATTTAAAATATCTCAAAATTAGACAAAAATCCTGAAGAATGAATTAAATTAAGGCTGTTCTCAAATCCAAACTGCTTACTTTCTGACACATTTTTAAATTAATTTTTGTTTTCCAAACCTATATAATTCATTTATCGGAAAACTTTTAAAAACTGGCTATATTGGAAATCATCACTTCAATAATCATGCTTTTATATTTAAAAATGAGTCAGAAACTTTCGAGTTGATAAGCAAAAAATTTTCTTAAAAAAAAAAAAAAAATAAATAAATAAATAAATAAAAACCGTTTCGATCTTTTAGTTCAAAGCAGTAAATTTTGTCCTCTTTTCAATAATTTTAATTAGGAATTCGTACAGCGATTTTTTAACTTTTCGCGAATTTTCTTATGCGATTTTTTTGAGTTTTTCCGCATTTTGCTGCAATTAAAAAAAAAAAAAAATGATAAAAGGAATTTGGTTTCAAACTAATGTAGTAAATTTTGTCCTCTGGTAATTTTGCATTTTAGCGATTTTTAATATGATTTGCAATGCGATTTTTAGCAGTTTTTCGCGTTTCGCTGCGATTTTTTGATATTTATAAAAAATTCCCGTTACAATGCATTTGCCCGCTATGGGTAAATTTTATCCTGTGTGAATTTTGAACTTTTAGCGATTTTCAATGCGACTTTTTGTGTTTCGCGGCGATTTTTTGACAGTTACACTGCAAATATTTATACACTTTTCAGAACACTTTTTAGAACACTTATTTTGTCCCCTTGTTTAGCACACTTTTTGGAACAGTTTTAGAACACTTCTGAGACTTTCTAGCACACTTTTTGAACACTTTTTGGAACACGTTTGAGAACACATTTTTGTCCCCTTTTTCAGCACACTTTGTAGCGCACTTTTTGGAACACTTTTCAGAACACTTTTGAGAACACTTAATTTGTTCAGCACACATTTTGAACACTTTTGGGAACACTTTTCGGAACACATTTTGTCCCCTTTTTCAGCACACTTTGTAGCGCACTTTTTGGAACACTTTTCAGAACACCTTTGAGAACACTTAATTTGTTCAGCACACATTTTGAACACTTTTGGGAACACATTTGAGAACACTTTTGGGAACACATTTGAGAACACTTTTGGGAACACATTTGAGAACACTTTTCGGAACACATCTTCCGTATTTTATAGAAATTTTTATGTCGTTAAAATAAAATTTATAGGACCAAAAAAAAAAAAAGGTACTTCGCGAGGACAACCTTATAAGGGACAGATACATTTCGGCATCTTTTTTTTCATTTCTGAGTGAGTTTATAGAATTTGCCCAACCCTACCGAAGATCGGAATCGAACGCATAACGTCCGGTGTACTAACCCGATGACCTAGACCCCGACGCTATGACCCGTCGCGCTTTTCGCTCAAATGCTGTAACTTATTTTAATCGCTTTTTATGATGCAAAGATGACTTGATATTTCATCTGTAGATGGATTTTTCCAATGTTTTTAATATTTTCTTTTCATAATTTTCAATAATTTACTGTATTATTTGGTGTGCCTTATGACAGATAAATTTTAAATTTATTATGTATTATATGCATAAAAAAATTGTATTAAGAGTAATAATTGCTTCTTTTTGCAACAGAACTAACTAGTGTTGAATTCAGACATTTTTCTCCGGGAGGGATTTCTGCTGTGGGGGGGAGGGTATTGCACTTTTTGATAATTAAAAGTATAAAATCTTCCGGGGGGAGGATATTTTAATTTTCCTGGGGATAATGTCCCCTCTGGGCCACCCCCAGAATTCAACAGCAGTACCAACATTTTCTTTTTTCAAACGTATACTTTTTTTAAATTATTTGCCTGATTATCTATTTATCAATTCCAATAAAAACATCAATTATCTTAATCAGACTTATTTATTACATGCTATTGAAATATTTTTTTTTAATCTCTTATTTAAAAAAACTTACGCAAATAAACGATTTTATAATAAATTAAATTATTATATTTCAGCTATGCTGAGAGCTTTTGCGTACGGTTCTGTTAAACATTATATTTTTAACATTACATTAAAAATAATAATAATAATAATAAAAATAAAAATAATTAATGACTTTGGGATAGGTAAGTTTAAATATGGACTAACTGCTTTATTTTAAATTAAATTAGTTTAATTTATAAAAATATGAACTAACGAAATAAATTAAAAACGTTATAAAATTAGAAACTTGATTTTTATAAAAGTAAAGAAAAAACATCAACTAATTTTATAAATTTAAGGAAAAAATTGTAAACTTTGTAAAATTATAAATTATAAAATAATAAATTTTAGCGTAATTCATAAATTTGTAAGCCAAAACAGTTTAGTTTAATACCAATTTGCATAGCTATAATTTGCAGAGATATTATGTTATGAAACCTTTAAATAACACAATATTGCCTCACATTAATTAAAAAAAGATAAATTAAAAAAAAAATAGTAAAACAAAATCATAAATTTGAAGTACTATAAAAAAAAAAAAAAAAAAAAAAAAAAAAAGTAAATTTAAAAAATAAGTAGATTAGATTTTTTTTTTTTTTTTTTTTTTGTAATTTATAAAAATAAAATAAATTTCTAAATATTTCATTAAAAAATATAAATATTACTATTATTTTCACAATAAATTGACATGGCCTCGATTAGAATTAGCCAGCTGGTCGAGCCGGGCCAGGCCTGTATCCTTGAAGAACTCTAGTAAATGTAACAATCTTAATTCGCATTTCAAAAAAAGCGATTTCTGTACTCAACCTTTAAACGTCATTTACTTAAATTGCATTGTTTTGAAAGAAATACGGAAAAAATCCATTAAAATTACGGAAAACTTTCTGCATATTTACGGATGTGAAGTCTCTTTAACGGAACTAATATCATTTACGGAAATTGTACTGAAATTTTGGAAAAATGAAACTTCTACGTAAAATTTTACGGAAAATCTCTTGTATTTTCACGGATTTTTTTAGAGTGTATATCGTTCAAACGACAATCACTATAATGGTTCAATTGGTTGGTTGGTTATTTGTTACGGCAAATTATCTGCGCCAGGGATATAGAACGGTGGGAGGGGGGAGGGTGCCTTCCATGACGGACCTTTCTAAGGGATCCTAACCCGTATTTATGCAAGGTTCGAAGAAAACCACGGAAAACTCCGAACGGTTAGGTCGACGGACGCGACAGTGGTTTGAACCCAGCACCTCCCGTCTACCAGCTTTGAAAGCAGAACTTCTCAGCCACTGGTGGAGCCACTATAATAGGATCCTTAATATAACGAGCTCATCATGTGCGCTGTAAAATAAATTTTAAAGTTTAACTTACCCAAGTAATAAAAATAATGATCTTGAAATCCGCATTGATTGCGATCAAGGCTTCTTAGTAACAAAGTAGGTTGTAACAAAGCGTCGTTGTAACAAAGAAAGAGATGATTTAACAAGTGCATCCAAATGTGTTCCAAATCTGTTCTCAAATCTGTTCCCAAATGTGTTCCCAAATGTGTTCCAAATGTGTTCCAAATCTGTTCCCAAATGTGTTCCAAATCTGTTCTCAAATGCGTTCCCAAATGTGTTCCAAATCTGTTCTCAAATGTGTTCCCAATCTGTTCTCAAATGTGTTCCCAATCTGTTCCCAAATGTGTTCCCAATCTGTTCTCAAATGTGTTCCGAGTTTAGATTTAACAAATATCCTGAGCAGAACACTTTCGGTACACTTTTCGGAACACTTTGTTTATAGCGGAACACATTCGGAACACATTTCAGTACACATTGAGGTAACTGGAACACATTTTTTGAATCAAAGTGTTCCAAATGTGTTCCCAATGTGTGCTGGGAATTTGCAGTGTACGAAATAATTCTGGTTACAATATTTTAGCCCATTATAGTAAATTTTGTCCCCTGCGATTTTTGAATTTGAAGTAATTTTTAATCCGATTTTTAGCGGTTTTTCGCATTTCGAGGTGATTTTTGACATTCGTAAAAGGAATTCTGTATCAAATTTCCAGCCTAATATAGTAAATTTAGTCTGTCGCTTTTTTTTTTTTCTTTTTTTTTTTTTTTTTTATTATTATTAATATTATTTTTAGCGTTTTTTCGTGCTTATCTGCGATCTTTTGATATTTTAAAAAAGAATTCGGTTTCAAATTTTAAACCTAATATAGAGAATTTTCACCTCTATGATTTTTGAAGTTTTAGCAATTTATGATGTGATTTTCAACACGATTTTCTAGCGTCTTTTCGCATCTATAGCGATTTTTTGACATTCGTACATGTAATTTGGTTTCAAACTTTTAGCCTTATGTAGTAAATTTTGTCCTCTTTCTATAAAGTTTATTCAAAATTCGTACAGCAATTTTTAAATTTTTTATGTGATTTTTAGCTATTTTTCGAGTTTTTCTGCGATTTTTTTTACTTTTGTATAAAAGAATTTGGTTTCAAGCTTCTAGACTAGTGTAGTAAATTTTGTCCTGTACGATTTTTGATTTTTTTTTTTTTTTTTTTTTTTTTTGTGATTTCTTTCGCAATTTTTAGTGATTTTTCGCGTTTTGCTGCGATTTTTTGACTTTCGTAAAAGGAATTTGGTTTCAAGCTACTAGCCTAATTATAGTAACTTCTGTTATCGGAAATTTTTGAAATTTTACCCCTTTTCAATCAGATTTGTAGCTTTTTCCTCATTCCGAGGCGATTTTTTGACATTCGTAAAAGAAATTAATTCTGTTTCCAACTTTTAGCTTAATATAGTAAATGTTCTCCTCCACGAATTTTGAATTTTCTGCGATTTTCAATACATTTTTTTTCCATTATGATGCAATTTTTTGACGTTCATAAAAATAATTTGGTTTCAAACTTATAATAGTAACTTTTATCTTTCGCATTTTTTTAATTTTTAGCGATTTTTTGCGTTTCGCAGCGATGTTGTGACATTCGTATAAGTAATTCGGTTTCAAATTTTAAACCTAATTTAAAAAAAAAAAAAAAATGTTCTCCGTTTTTTATTTTTTTAGCGATTTTCAATGCGATTTTTCGCATTTAGCGTCGATTTTTTGACATTCGTGAAAGGAATTCGGTGTCATATTTTTAACCTAAATACAGTAACTTTTGCCGTCTGTGTTTTTTCATATTTTTGCGATTTCTACCATTTGTTGTGATTTTTTGACATTCATATACGGAATTCGGGTTAAAACATTTAGCCTAATATAATACATTTGTCCTCCATGATTTCAATTCGATTTTTAGCGTTCTTTTACGTTTCGTGTCGATTTTTTTACATTCGTGAACAAACTCTAATTACAATGTTTTAGCCCATGGTAATAAATTTTGCGTTCAGCGATTTTTGAATTTTAGCGAATTTTTTTCAGAGTTTTCTTTGTAATTCACGGCGGTTTTTCCACATTAGTAAAAAAAAAAAAAATCCGGTTTTAAACTTTTAGCCCAGTATAGTAAATTCTGTTCTCTTTTCAATAAAATTTATTCGGAATTCGTACAGAAATTTTTGAATTTGTCGTGAGTTTTTTATGCGATTTTTAGTTTTTTCGCGTTTTGCTGAAATTTTTCGACATTTGTAAGAGAAATTATCTTTTAATCTAGTCCAATATAGTAAATTTTTTCCTCTGGGATTTTTGAAATTGTAGCGTTTTATTGCGATTTACGCGATTTTTCCACATTAGTAAAAGGAATCCGGTTTCAATCTTCTAGCCCAATATAGTAAATTATGTTCGCTTTTCAATAAAGTTTATTCGGATTTTGTGCACAGATTTTTAATTTTTTGCGATTTTTTATTGTGATTTTTAAAGATTTTTCGGATTTTATGCTATTTTTTGACGAGCCTATGGGCAACGCCGGGCAGGTCAACTAGTTATATATAAATGTACAATTTAATAGTAAATGAATATAATTAGAGAGACAAATATGCCTTTCATTTTTCTAAGTTTTATTAACAATGAAAAAAAAATATATATTTCTTATGAATTCTAAAATTTTTAAGTAAAATTATAATAAAATCAATATTTTTTTATTTCGTAAAAAGTCATTTCATAATTTTAAGCATATTATCATAAAAAGAAAACCACATCATTATAAATTAATAATTATTATTTCTTTTGATCTAAATAAAACGAGCGGGAAGGGGCTGGGGGGTTAAACATTGATTTCGGAGAGAAATTATCTTTTCAGGATTTGCTCTTATAATTTTGTTTTAGCAGCTGTCGGTAAAAAAGAAAGAACAAATCGCATCCTTCGTTTGAGGTACCCATTAATTAACCGAAGAAGTATTTTCCCCCTATTTTTTGCATAATTATTTATTTCAGAAACGCTGTTATTATCAGAGTATGTTTCTTCATTCGATATAACCGATGAAAGAAATCATAAAAATAAAATGAAATTAGTGTTATAAAAAGACTATTTCATTAGCGTTCTAGGCGACAAAATATGAAACTACTGTCATAAAAAGCGCATAAAATATGACTAACATGGCCTCATAAAAATTTTAATTCTGTTACAAAGTATATGTAAGTATCAACTTGTATCGATTTAGTTGATTATAGGCAATTTTCATATTGGTTAAATTTATAGGTGCAGGTGATTTTATATATAATTTGCATAAAGAAATTACTGAGTTTTTTTAGGATTATAATTTGTAACTCTTTTTTATGCGACCTTTGTCATTAATTCACATAAAAGCGTGCATGAATCCAAGTTTAATTCGTCCTTTACACACTAATAATTGTAAATGCAGATTAAAAAAAAAAAGTTAAGAACAGGCGATCGTCTTATTTGGTAAAATAATATTACATATCAAAGATGAAATTGTACAGTAACACAAGAACGCGTGTCGGTTTTTTTTCTTTTTTCTTTTTTTTTTTTTTTTTAACCAATTATGTAGAAAAGAGAGCCATTAAATGTGTTTCAATCTATAGTTAATAGAGTTAAAAAGGAAAGATGCAGGTGATTTCCAAAAGTCGCGTGAGATTAGTTTGTGATAGTTTGTAACTTTTCCAAGAGTTACTCTGTTCCAAACTTATAAATGAGAGGCTTCATAAAAAATAGTATTACTCATATAATATGTCATAAGAATAGTCTTTATTTCAGTGATTAATAATTTATATAACTAGCATAATATGTTTCTTTCGTGTACTTTTTCTATTCAAAAGAACAGCTGCGTTTAAGAAAATAAAACTTAGCAATTAATTATATGAAAAAAATGTCATTTCCTTTACATAACTTTCATTTGAAAAGTAAAGAAATAAATGAAAGGTCAGCTAAGATTTTAGGAAGTGAGGAAATTCTAATTACATGCATCATGCACAGATTAAATAAAATTTCATTTTTTATGAAAACTGACAGTTTTTTTTCCAAATGTAATAACTCCTCTATACCGACCTGATAAAGATGTTGAGTGGTAGCGAGGTCAGATCGTTGGCAAAGAGAATCTCTCGCATAAATTAGAAAATAGAATTTTATTGCATAACAATATTAATTCTAAATAAAAAATATGTACAGGATGTTAATACAGCATTTAATTATTTTTCGTGAGTCAATCGCTAATAAATTAATGTTCTCTTGACTCTGAGTATAACTGGAACCAAACTAAAGTCTCCAAATGTTACGATCAGTCGTAACTTCTAGCCAGAGTTCATACGGATCAAGGCACGTCCGTTCCTTCTCTTTCGGAAAAACTACTCGTTCTCAATCATTCAGAGTTTAAGAACTCTCACTCTAGCACGGGTCGTGCTTTTCTCTTCACTAGGATTTATACCTGATACCTGCCGTATCAAAACACATAGAGGTCAGGCCTCACTAGCGCTTCTACTGCGCTAAGTCCGGAAACTCTCGTTCCTTCCTCCTTTTACCAGAGAGTCACCACTCTCTTTTCGATCTCTCCAAAAAAAACCCTCTCTCAAACTTTTCATCCTCGCAGGGGAACTTCTTCTTGGGGGCGGGGTTTTGTCGTGGCGGGCCCCTCGAAACTCTCCAGCCTCTTAGCAGCCTTGAGATCCCTCAGTTTCGTTTTCACTAAGTCCGTCATTGGACGTTCTAAGACAAAGGGCAAAGTTTCGGGCGCAAACCTAAAAATCGTGTGCAGAGATCGCTTCTCTCGCAGATGCTCTCTTTCCCACGACCTCGGCAAGGATCAAAGCATAAGACCCCTCTTTGGGTAACACCTTACCACTACATCACTGTCCGAACTTTCCGCTCACAGTACAATTAGAATTCGGCGTCTGCTAGTCTTCAAGGCAAAAATAGCAAGGGAAGGTATGCAGTTAAGTGTACTCACAGGAAATGCTAGAATGACACATAGTGCACCTGGATGTCGAGGCTCAATTCTTTACACAAATGACATTTAAAATTATTTAATCGTTAAAAAACAATAATAACGAAAATAAATTTTACTAACACTAGGCGATTCTGCCCACTACGAGCTATATTTATCAACGCACGTCCAGAGCCCGCAGCTGCAGTAAAAATTGCTGCAGTAAAATTGCTGCAGCAGAGATTCCAGGCAATGTCCGTAAGAAAACGGGTTTTGTCCCTAGATAAACGAGCTTTGTTACTTACATTTACGGTTTTTGCCTGTAAAAACATGAAATTTACGGAAATTGACCGTTTACCTTGAAAAGGGGGCATTTTCCGTAAAATTACGGCAGCAATTCCCGGAGAATGTTCGTGAATTTACAATTTTTTTTTTTTTTTTTTTTTTTTTTTTTTTTACAGTAGCTAATTTGTTCTGTTTCAAAAAGATTACCGGGTTACGGAAGAATAAATTACATTACCAGGACCAGTGGCGATTTTTTGTAATCAAGTTGCCGTTTAATTTCCTTTGAATGGTAGATTTTTCTGTTTCTAAAGCCAAATCCACCGTTGCCGCGACAGCTAACGGCTGTTTTCATCAATTACACGTTGAAAAATCAGCTTGTATAAAATGGTTAGGTATAGAAATGTCTCTGCCCCCCGGTCTTTTATAACGTTTAGAAGAAAAGTTTTATTTTAGATGCTATAGAGAAATCGTTTTAAATATGACAATTTAAATATAATCCTTTTAAACGTGGCTTTATTTTTACTATTAAATGTTTTTCGCATGTAATAATTTAATAATTTTAAAGTTTTCTTTCTTTTTCAATAGTCACTTGTAAATATATATTTCAATTAAAAATACAGTGTTTGGAAACCCTATAAGAAAATAGTTTTAAATATGACGTAAAATTTTCACCATTAAATGTTTTTCGCATGTAATAGCTTAATTATTTTAAATTTTTATTTATATTTTTAAAATTCATGTGTAAATATATTTTTTAATTGGAAAGTTTTTGTAAATATTATTATTTGGGCTTTTTAAAACTGGTAGCAGTGTGGGTAAAAAAGACTCTTTCAAACTAGGAATTAATCTATTTCAGATAAAGAAATTTCGAATAATAAATTGAAAAAAAAACTTCACAAATTAGACAAATTAAACAAATGATTGGACATTGCACACCACAACTAGTCAAGTGTGTGCCTATATGAAAAAGATGGTTAACAAATTTTTAAACTGAACTAATTTACCTGATTTCAACATTAAATATAGCTTATAAAGCGCAATTATTCTATTTAAAAACTGTCCGCTTTAGCTTGTTTATAATACATTTCTCTATAAAACTATCTGTTTTCCCGTTTTTATATACAATAATTATTATTATTATTATTATTATTATTATTATTATTATTATTATTACTATTATTAAGTGCGAAAAAGAAAAGGTCAAAATAAATTCTATTACGGCAAAAACGACAACAGCATATTTCAGTAATATATTTTCTGAGAAATTTTTTCTTTAAAACCCAGAATAAACTTTTTGACTTGAAATTTCAGATTTTCCGGCGCTAAAACTTTAACGCTATGGAGATCTCCGAAATTTCCTACAATTCAAAATATCATAACTCGGTGAGTGCTCATCATATAGAAAAATGGATTTTTTGCTGTATAATTGCATGAACAGTTTTTCCTATACACTGTATAAAAAAAACCCGTATTACGAGTGATTTTATGTGAAATTTTCGTCTCTTAACAATTTTTTTTATTTTATTTATTTATTTATTTATTTTTGAGTGAAAATTCTAAATTTTCCCGGGATAAACCGGAAAATTTTCTTTATTTACATGGACACACAACTTAAAAAAAGTATCACCTTCCCCTCTCAACAAAGCGAAGCCCCACCAGTGGCTGAGAGGTTCTGCTCTCGAAGCTGGTAGACGGGAGGTGCTGGGTTCGATCCCAATCGCGCCCGTCGGCCTAATCGTTCGGAGTTTTCGTGGTTTTCTTTCGAGCCGTGGTTTTATCCGCGTAAATACGAGTTAGGTTCCCTTAGAAAGACCCCCACGAAGGGCACTCTCCCCGGGCCTATATCCCTCGTGTTGATAATTGGCCGTCATAAATCAACCCAACTCAACAAAGCGAAATTTTTTGGCAGATTTTCTGATTAATTTTTAAACATAAAAGTATGATATTTGCAGGCATGATTATTGAAGTGTGATTTGCAATTCATTTTCCAAAAAATGAATTATATCTTGAGATATAAGCGATTGTTTTCTCAGGACGATAGTTTTTTCCCTTTCCTGCGCTATCGCATGCGGAATTTCGGTTCAAAACATCAACTTTCACAGCATTTTCTGAAAAATCTACTGCTTTTACCGAAAAAAATTTTCAGTTCAATATAGTTTCTTAATAAGATTACCTCGTTTGTGAATGAATGTTTCAGAAAGTAGCCAATCTCTAAATGAGAATCTCTTTAAGGGGTTATACTTAAATCCAAAAAACAAATTTAAATTTATTAACAGTTTTATACTAAAAGTCATTTACAAGGTGCACACGGTCAATTTTGTGACATTAAAAATTGAAATTTTTCTTTTAAAGTGGTTCTCAAATGACTTGCTCAACAACGCGAAACTTTTTGACACATTTTTTGACTCATTTTTAAACGCAAAAGCATAAAATTGGCAGGTTTCACTATTGAAGCGGTTTGGAATCGAAATGAGTTTTCCATTAAAAATATAACAAATTATAACACCCTGTAATTATACACTTCTTTTGATTGCTAAAAGGCGTAAAATAAAAAGATTATAAACAGTAAAACAAGTTTTATTAGATTATCGACATGTTTGAGCTCAATCTGAGCCGCGCATGCGCGGTAGCGTATTACTGCTTACACGGCAGCGTATTACTGCTTTTTTTACTGTTTAATACTGTTAATTTTACGGTATAATACTGGCAGCTGGGATGCCAGTTTTATACTGTAAAATCAACAATTATTTTTTGCAGTGCACGGTCTTACTGTTAAAAATTTCTGTAGAAACAAAGAAAACAAGTGAGTAAGTCTTATCGAAGATCGCACAAAGGGTTTCGTTTAATATTCCTTTCAAACACTTCATCCTTTCTTTAATAAACCCAAATAAATTTAATTTTCCAAAAAGAAAAAATAAAGTCATGTTTTTTATAAAGTAAAAATTTACTGGTCTATTTTTCTCGTTTTTTGAGTTGGGTTCGGTTGATTATTGACGGCCAATTATCTACACTAGGGATATAGGCCCGGGGGAAAGTGCCCTTCGTGGGGGTCTTTCTAAGGGAACCTAATCCGTATTTACGCATGGATAAATCCACGGCTCGAAGAAAACCACGAAAACTCCGAACGATTAGGCTGACGGGCGCGATTGGGATCGAACCCAGCACCTCCCGTCTAACCAGCTTCGAGAGCACAACCTCTCAGCCACTGGTGGGGCCTCGTTTTTTTTAATATCTGAACCTGAACCAACCCGATAGCGGGCGAAGCCCGCTATTATACTCTGTCATAATAATATCTGTCATGTGGACTAAATGCGATATTAAAAAAAAATCAATTTCAAAATTAAACATGTTGTATAGAGACCTACAAAATGTTAAAATAGGCCAATATTTCCATAATCGGGTTTTTATCCTGATTCAATACGTTTCTCAAACTCATATGACGTTATAGTCACTTGCTGACGTCATATCTACACTGTTAAAAATACAGGTTCAACCATTCACCAAAATATTCGTTCAAGCAAAGAACTTCGAACGATTGAACCATTATAATAGTTATAGTAAAATGCCATGGAAAAGAGAAACGCAAGTTGAACGACGATGTCGGTTCAACCACGTTTGTTATTTTCATGTGGCAACAGTACAGAGCAGGCGTAGAGTTTTTAATGGCGTCGTAAACACACCAGAGATCCGGCCCGCGAACAACGAACAATGTGCTGAAGTATCATCTATATTTCTTCTTCTTGCAATCCCGGAAATAATCAAGGTAAGTGTACAAGTGATTATTTTTTATTTTTCTGTTATACGCATTCTAATGCATTAATGTTTCTCTCAAATATAAAATTTGTATTTAAACTTGAAAAAATTATGGGTAGTAGTATCTTGCGTAAGCCTAAAAATGTTGTTTCCGCTTCAAATATTTAGCGATGTATCGGAAACAAATGGCTATTTCAAAGCTATTACTATAGATGTAATAACTTAAATATAATAACATAGTTCATTTCTAACAAACGAAATTAGTTTTCGATTTTAATTATTTGTTTTTGTTGACATGTTTACTTCATTAATGAGATGCCTACACAAGTCATATTCTTACTATCGCGAGATCTTGATATAAATCCGCATAACTGAATTTTTTATATTGCTTAAGTATGATTAAAACATTTTATTCAGATAAATTAAATAAATAAAAAAAAAGTTTTGTATGATTTTCTGAACTACTCATTTTTCAAAAGTAAATTAAAGTCGAAAAAAAAGTTGTTTAAATTATAAGATAACTTTACATTTATCAAAAGCCTCATTTTGTAAGTAAGCAATAGAAACCTCCAACTCTATTTCAAGGAACAATTTTAGGTTTTTAAAACTTAAGATTTCATAAAAACTAAAAATAGTGAAATATATACTTTGATTTTTGTTACTAAAGCTATATATTATCACAAAATCCTGATATATGTGTGGTAATTTTCTTTCTTGCACTAAAGCATGTTTTAGGCATTTTAATTAGCTAAATTTATTTAAAAAATGGTTGTGAAGTTTTTAAACCATGAATTTTTAAAAAGAAATGAAGTTGAGACTGAATGTTGAAAATAGCTTAAGCTTTAAAAAAAATCAGGGGATGCTTTACTTCTCTGTAACCATTCGCCAAGCCAGTCCCGACAACTTCTGCTGTGTGGTTTGGCGAATGTGAATGTGACAGTTTGTCTTTATTATTATTATTATTATTGTAAGATTTATTTACATTCATATAATAGCTTTATTTCGAATGTAAAGTATTAGATACATTGAAGCATCAGAAACTTCCAATTCTATTGGAAGGAGCATTTTGATATTTTTGTTTATTTCATAAAAATTAAAAATTGTGGAATGTAGATTTTGGTTTTTGTAAAAATGCAGCAAAGTAAATCCGCATATATGTATGTATAAATGTATATTTTAAATCATTTAAGGCGAAGGTGGACTTAATTTTTTTTAATTTTTTTTTTAACCGATTTGCTTGAAAATTAAATATGTGATTGCAAATGTAGTTACGTAAAAATAACTAAAATTTTAAGGTAAAATATTAATTATTTTGGTAATTATTAATTATTGAAATAATTAATTAATTGAAAATGCTCTATGCGCAGTTCTTTTACATATAATACAGTGATTTTTATTTATGAGATACCTTTCATATCTAAGATTAAAACTTAGTTGGAATCGTAAACATGAATAGAAAATATAATTAATAAAAATAATAATAAGTGTAAAAACCAATTTTTAGCATGCAAAAATACTGTTAATTATTCTTTCAATAAAGAATTTACAGCCTATGAGTTCTAAAGTACCATTTATTTATCTAATATCCATTTTATGTACCATAAGCAGGGCTGCCATTTGCTACTAAAAGCGACTATTTTCAGCATCAGGCAACTATGGCTACTATTTTAGCCCAAAAACCTTCAAAAGCGACTATTTTGGAGGAAAACCAGAAAAAAGGAGACTATTTTCTAATCCCAACTACTATTTTTGTTTAAAAAAAAAAAAATCATCAGTCTCCCAGAATTGCAAATTTTTCTTTTTTTTCTTTTCTTTTTTTTTCTTTTAACCCAATATCCTGACCTAATTTCTCCATATCAATTTCTTAAGTTTTTTATTTAATTTTTAAAATCTGTAAGAACTTCCATTTGAAATTAAAAAAAAAAATTACTTTTGTTAATCTAAATATAGTGCAAAGATACCAATCATTCAAATTTTAGTGGGGGAACTAATTACTGATTTTTGGTTTGGCTACCACCCACAGCCCTTATGCTTTACAGTATATTTGTCCAATTTTTGATTGTTTTTAAATGTATTTAACCCTTTAACCCTTGCTGTATGAACCACAAAACTGTAGATTTGTTCACTGTGCTGCGTGAATCTTATTTGTTTCCAATCTCATATAAATGTTTCATACTAGAAATTTGAATTGATAAATGAGCTTAAATAAATGCTACTTAGAAATAAGAAAATCTTGTTTTCTATCGCAATTTTTCAATTTAGTAACAGATTTACAATGTTGAGAAAAACATTTAGAATATTGTTTTTCTTACTTATTTAGATGGCTTTATTTGGCCCATTGGTGTCAATCACATTTCATTTATTCCGATTTTGCTATTTTATTTTACATAAATTTCTTGTAAAGAATAGATTAGCTATGTACACTACACACATTCTTAAAATTGTAGCTAATAACATACAATAAAAGTTTTCTTGTTCTTTAGTTTTCTTTCCTCACAGTAATGCCCAAGTGTAAGGCAAGCATATATACAATTTAGTTTGGGAAAACCAAATTGCATTCTGATATACTCTATTTCAGATAATTTAAAAAGTTTCCCTTTCTTTCCGTTTATGTGTGTGTGAGACTTTATAATAAAAATGCAAAAAGTGGCAAATTTGGGTGGTAGCATAAACTGCAAAGAAAGATGTGGATTTTCATGATATTATTTTTATGGCAAATAAGGATTCTTGTCCCCCGTCCCTTTCTTAAGTCAGCATGCAACTATTTTGGCTACTATTTTTATACAAATGCGACTATTTTGGCTACTATTTTTTTTTTGCTGTAGGCTACTAAAGCAACTATTTTTTATGCCATTCTGGAGTGTCAGCCCTGCATAAGGTAAATACATAACAAATTTTGAAGAACTCGGAAAATTAGGAAGGCGCATGGAACATTTTGAAAATTGACGTTATTCGAAAATTTTCATTTTGAAAAAATCAACTTTTAAGTTAGAAACATTAGTATTTCAATATTAATGAACATTAAATACCATAAAATAAATGAATATTACTTATAATATATATACATATATGCATACAATAAAATTTTAACAATAAATATGTAAAAACCTACATTTTTACTAAAATAATATCCACCGTTTTGCGAGATACTTTCGCAGTAACGCTGCGCTTTGGTTGATCAAAAAGCAAAAATGCTCCATGCGTATTTCTTTCACATATAATATGGTAATTTTTATTCATGAGATACCTTTCAGACCTAATTGTAAAACTTAGTTGAAATCACAAACATAATAGAAAATAAAAATTAATAAAAATAATAATATGCATAAAAACTAATTTTTATCATGCAAAAACACTGTTAATTATTCTTTCAATCAAGAATTTGTCTATGAGTTCTAAAATACCATTTATTTATCTAATATCCATTTTGTGTACCATAAGGTAAATACATAACAAATTTTGAAGAACTTGGAAAATTAGGAAGGCGCATGGAACATTTTGAAAATTGACATTATTTGAAAATTTTAAATATATAACAAAAAATATATATATATGTCCAAATATATCAATACAATTTCTAATAGAACACAACAGCTACATCAAGATGTTAGCAATATCCCAGAAAAATTTCATTTTGGTTAATTCATTTCTATTACCGCCTCAGGGGCAGTCAAAGTTTCGTAAAAATGGCAAAAATTTCCTTCCCCCCCCCTTTTTTTAAAAAATTATATGTCTAAAATAAGAAAATTGGCATTCTATCTAGTAATAAGTTATAAATGTCTAGTAATTTTCACCATGGGCATAGCCAACCAAGGGCGAGAAGGTTCCCCCCCCCCTAAATTTGAGAAAAAGTGGCTTTTTAAAGGAATTTTGGAAATTTTCCTGGCAGGGACGGGTTCCTCTCGCCCATAGTTGGCTACGCCCATGATCAAAAGTACTCTAGGCATTTATAAGTTATTACTAGATATAATGTAAATTTATTTAATTCTAAACATATAGTAAAAATAGTGAAAATTGAAAAAAAAAACAGAATTTAAATTTTTGCCGTTTTTACAAAATTTTGGCCGCCTCTGCGGCAGTATAATAGAAATGATTTCAGCATAATGAAATTTTACTGGGACATTACTAACATCTAGATGTAGCTGTTGCATTCCATTAGAAATTGTATTGCTATGGTTGGGTAACTATATATATATATATATATATATATATATATATATTTTTTTTTTTTTTTTTTTTTTTCTGCAAAAAACATGTTTTTGCGATTTTTTTTTCTTACCTCCCTACCCCCCATGCAGAGGTAAAGGATATTAACCAATTGGAATTGGTGTAATATTTTGCGAATTTATTCCTTATTACCAATGGCTACTTTCCTGCACTATTGTGTTTTGATTATATAAATTTCGCTTTTTTCGACCCACGCGCATGGAATATTTTGAAAATTGACATTCGGAAATTTTCATTTTGAGAAAACCGACTTGTTAGAACTATTAGTATTTCAATATTAATGAACTTTAAATACTATATAATAAATGAATATTACTTATATTATGTATGCATACAATAAAATTTTAATAATAAATAAGTAAAAAAAAACCCCACCTTGTTGATCAAAAACTAAAAATGCTCAATGCACATTTCTTTGAAATATAAAAAGGTATTTTTGTTAATAGCTGTCACACCTTAGAACAAGACTTGGTTGAAATTGTACACATAAATTAAAAATATAAATAATAAGTAAAACGTTTCTTAAAATCTGTTCTAAAGTACCATTAGCTATATATTTCATTTTTGCATGACTAAAACAGTTCTGCACCATAGGTCACACCTTCACTCTTTTCATTTTTTGCATTTAGTGCTAATTTTTTTAATTTCTTTTGAACTGCAGGTTTCTGATAAGATTCTAAGGATCTTAGTTCCTAAATAGTCCTCCTAGGGCCCTAAATAGGCCCCAAATTTTTCCTGGATCGACCCCTGGAAAGTAATAGATATTTTATATTATGATTGTATTTAAAACTAGAATTTAAAGAAAGCATATTAATGAAATAAAAAGCTGAATTTTTATTGGTTATTTTTTTATAAACCAAAAACGTTGAAGGCGGCCCATTACTGGAAGGCGGTCCATTACTGGCACATCTACCCTATGACTTTTTACACCATAAATTTTTCAAAAAATAAATAGTCGAGAAAAAGTTTCTCTTTTTTTTCCTTTTATATATATATGTATAATTGTTAGATTTCTTTACGTTCATAAATAACTTTATGTAACTAAAGTAATAGATATATGGATATTCAATAGAACTCTAATTGAAATGCAAAAAACTTTTTAATATGTTGAATAATTGGCACTTAAACACATTACTTTTTAACCTCCCCCCCCCCCCCCCAACCCCTGAGTGCTCTGGGACCAAAAAAAAAACAGCCAAAATTGTAAGATGTTGACTTCCTCGCCAAATTTTGTCTTCTTTTGAGTTCATTGTATCCAAAATAATGGCAAAAATGTCAATTTATTGCTGTTTTTGGTACTTTTCCGTTATACAGACACCATGCCAAAATGTATGCTTGGTGACAATGGTGTCCATATAGCGGAAAAGTACCCCTTTTTTTTTGTTTCTTTATAGTTTATGGGACATGAAATAGTAAAATTTTCGCTTTAATTCTTCATTCCTCTGAGTAACTCCAAAATGGTGGTAGATCAATTATGACATAGTGTAATAGTAGTAATTTATGCATGTGCGTGTCATTAGTAAAAGCAAGAAAGTTAGTTAGGTAAAACATGATTCCATTTAACAATATTTCATTTTTTTTTTTTAGGATGAAGCCTTCCTTCCTGTGACTGTATACAGTGCCGAAACTAGTCTTTTTGGCGCCCGGGGCAAACATGGATTTTGGCGCCCCCCCCCCCCCCTCCTCCACCGAAAAGAAAATTTCCAAAGCGAATTTTCTCTAAGTTTCTAAAATTTAATGTATATAATCAGATAATCTGTAATACTGACCTAATTAATCAGATTTGTCAAATACTGATTCATTAAAACCTTGAAAATGGAATCGAAAGGAACCGAAAAATATTCCGCTTTATACAGGTTTTCATCTTAGGAAGTATAATTATTGATATTCTCATGGGCGGAATTTAAGGGGTCGCGATGGTCTCAATCGCGAGGGGCCCCGCATCCAAAGGGCCCCCAAAATCCTCTTTTGAGTTCAACGAGAAAAATTATTTTTTGGTCAAAGGATTTTCTTAGCACTTTTTTTAAATTAGTATTACTACATAATTTTCATGTAATTTAAATAGAATATTTTTTATACCATTTGCTATTCCCAGAAATGTTTTAGTTATGTTTAAATGTTTTTCTTTGTCTTCTTTTCTATTAGCAATTATCAGAACTGTGTACGGTTGTGGAGGGTTGGGGTGAGACAAACTTGGATCTGAGCTGAAAGGAACCCTGTTACTGTAGAGATTTTTATGACGATTTAGTTACACAGATTCAGAGTCTAATTAAATCAGATCTGATAAATCTAAATCTGGATCGTGACACTGGGGATCGTTTAGGGGTGCCCCATACTTGGTATGCTGTTTACTTAAAGCTGATATTTAGAATGCATTTGACTTTATTACTGATTATAATTGATATTTTGCAGTTTTAGAGTAGGATAATATTGAAAACAAAAAGAAATTCAGCTTGATTATTACAGGGGCACACGATGTATTTGTCCCGGAAATTTACATCTGGATCTAAAAAAATAATTACAGAAAAACAATGGGGCGGCAAAACACGTAAGAATGGGTAAAAGACGATTTTTTTTTTTTTTTTTTTTTTTTTTTTGCAAAGATAAAGGCATAGACGACTTTATTATCCATGGCACCCTGTGCAAGGTTCTTTTCTGCGTCTCTACAAATGCTATATTCTTAAGAAAGAAAATAGGGGAGGAGAGGTTACTATTTTATCTTGCATATGTTTCGTCCCCTTAGTTTTTAGTGTCATTAGCAATAGCCAACTTCGCGCCCTTTAAAGCCGGATCTGTATGTAAAAAACTAATTGTAACAAATGGTATGGCAGCATTTTTCATTTATCTGGAAATGGCCAAAGGACGAGAAAATAATTTGGGAGGATAAAGGCAGGGCAGCTGCGGTTTTATTAGTCATAGAAACTTGGGTATGGTTTTCTCCCTGCACCCCTACAAATGACATTTTTTTTTTCCAAAAAAGTTTTAACAAAGAGTTTTATTTTGCGTATTTTTCAAATTATTCTTTCAAATATTACTTTTTTTAGTATCCAAGGCAGTCGCCCAACCTCGCCCCCTCTAATAATACTAGATTGGATCTGGATAAAAAAAGTAATTTCAGAAAAATTAACAGGCCGGCATATTCCAGTTGCCGCCAAGGGCGGCAAAACGCTTAGAAAACTTTCGCAAAAAGACGAGTAAAAAACTTTTTGGAAGATAAAGCCAGGGGCGGCAAAACGCTTAGAAAACTTTCGCAAAAAGACGAGTAAAAAACTTTTAGGAAGATAAAGCCAGGGGCGGCTCTTACTAGCTCTTACTAGGTGGCTTTATTAGCCATGGCGCGCTGTATGAGATTTTTTACTGTACCTCTACAAAGGCTATACTTAAAAGAAAAAGATTTTACTGAGAATTTTACTTTGGGCATTCATCCTCCAATTTATGTTTATTGTCCAGGGCAGTCACCCCTCGCCCATGACAAAATGGAAAAAGAAGAAAGCTCCACGCTGGGAGAAAAGGGAAAAAATAGAACAGCCTTCATGGAATATTTTTATCTAATAGAAAATCAAAGTGAGGGGATCGTTTGCCAATTATCCATACTGGACAGTGCAGTACCGTATCCAGACGACTTTGAACAGTGTCATATACAGACACGAGTAGGGACTGACCTTGAAAAATGTTAGTGATTCTCCTAAACCACAGGAAGAGATTTAAATGATAGACGACATAGACATGATACATTTGGAATGGGAGAAAGAAAATAGCCTAAGAGAACAGTTCTTTTTTATTCATTTGCTATCTTGTATTGTAGGCGAATCTTTTTATCTATTTGTCTATTTTAATGCATTTGGTTCATTTTTCTTTTGGATTTTCCGGCTGCGAGACTTTTCATATATATATATATATACATTTCTATATCAAACAACAAACAAAACCTGCATTTGGCGCCCCCTCCACCTTCAGTTCTGCTGGCGCCCAGGGCACGTGCCCCCTCTGCCCCCCCTTAGTTTCGGCCCTGACTGTATATATTCAAGACATTAATAATCATGCTCCAGAATTCGCCTTACCATTTGATGATGAGGTAACGTTATTTTTGTTTTTATGAATAGTTTTTATCTTTATTAAAGCTTTTAAGGGAATTATTTATGACACGGCAATTTGTAGAAGCTTGCAACTATTACGTTTTGTGAATAAAAAAGAGCTTGATAAATATCCAGATACTGTTTCACATGCATTAAATAGTTTAAAATGGATCTATTAAAAATGCTTTTTTCACTCGGATGCATTTATTGCATATCGACTATTTCAACATATTTCAGTAACTTTTGAAAAGTTCCAAACTTTGTTTTTATTACTAAAATTCATAAAGATACAACTAAATGTAAATATATTGCTTGAAGATGCGTAAAAACATATATAAAAGTAAAACATTTAAAAGCACATTAAAGTCCTTTTAAAAATTCAAAACGTTTTCAACCGAACTACTCAGTCATCATCAGTGGTATGACATGGTACTTTTGCTGTTATTGACCATGCCGTCAGTGCTTATTAGTATAACGGCTTTGCATAGCTAACGGGTTCTATTGTAGATAAAATAACGTAGTAAATCCAGGAGAAAGAAGAAGCACATAAGTAGATGAATCATCTGTTTATTTCTTGAAGAGGCATTATCGATAGTTAAAGAAGCAAAGGGGAGGTACCCACGTAATCAGCAGCTCACGAGTACAACTGGTCTGGTCAGTGAAAGAGGGAAAAGTGATAAAGTTTTAAAAGTTACATGTACGGGTGTTGGCGCGGAAAGCATGATAAAATAGCCAGTACTTGGCGAGAGAGTTTTTGGAGACTACTGTCGGAAGCGTATGGGAAAAAACGATAAATGCTAGATTCTGTCTATGATTATATTCATTTGAGAATGGGGGGAAGGGTTGTAAAGATTCTTTCATGGAGACAAAAAGGAAAAAGAAAAGAAAATAATTTTGGGATTGGCGTTTGATTTTGCTAAAAGACAGCTGCAATTAACGGTTACTTATGACTCGAATCTAATAACAGGGTGTGAAAGATATGAGCTTGCATATTACAGTTTTAATCTTTTTAATTAATTCTTTTGAGAGCGGATGAGAAGTGCTAATGCTTGCATAAAGGATATCGGTTATACGTTACATTACTTTAATAAGTAGAGCACAGCTGCTTATATATTGTTGTGAGCTCGGGGTTCGAAAGGACTGTTGCCAATATATAAGAACAATCAAAAGGCTTTATTCACTATAAACAGTGCAATACGAACACCAATATCTTCTGAAAATTACAAGATATTCAGTAATCTTCAAATCCAATAAAAGCACAGCAAAATTTCACACAGAAACAATGCGTTCAATACGACGTATCAACGACAAAATCAATCCGAGAAACACAGTTCTCAATGCAAAGCCTCTCGTATGAATTCAATCGCAGTTGACAGACAACTAACTGAATTGAACTGATGGAGGTCCCTTATATAGACTTCAGAGATCTTTCCAGATTATTCCAGGGCCTTCAGATGCTAGAAATTACCAGAAAGTGCTTTAACTTTCGATAGAGAATCTAAGCGAGAAAGGATCCCAATGTACAGGTATAAGGGGGGGGTGGTTGCACAAAAAGTCGCCAAATCCGTCGCCAACTTGGCGACATTTGGCGATATATCGCCAAATTTGGCGACAAAAATAAGTCGCCAAAACCATCGCCAACTTGGCGAAAAACCCATTCCTTGGCGATTTTCCAATAGAACTCCATTATAAAACCGATGCTGTAAGGTTGTTTTTCTTGCAAAGCACCTGAGGCCTTTAGCATTGAATTACATGATACTCAATAGGAAATACATTAATAATACTGCAATTTTCACAATAATAAAATAAAATAAATTAAAAAGAATAAAATATTTACAAAATTCATAACATTGCTCCCCTCTCAAGGACTGCACATCCCGGGCAGTTCAACCTTTGATCGGAAAGCAAACTCGTTACCAACAAATGCTGTACTATTCAAAGCACTTAAAGCAAATATGGAAAACAACAATTAAACACATTCATAATGCTGAATTATAAAGCATAGACACCATTACATACAAGTATTTAAATAATAATAACAATAATAATGATAATGCTAAGCAAAATAAATAATTACATTAATTTATATACAAGACCATGGTCATACTAATTTACATTATTTACATTACACTATTTACAATCAATGAACTAAGTACTATGGCCATAGTATGGAGCCAGCCTGTCGTAATGAACGACTCTAGGCTTCGAACTTGGTGACTTTCGGATCCGAATTACGACATCGTTCAGTCTGTTTAGGACTGTATAAGGACCGTCCCAGTGCGATTGCAGTTTGGGAGAAAGTCCTTTACGTCGAGTCGGATTATAAAACCAAACCTTGTCACCTTCTTTGAATTGATGTTCCGTGGCTTTCGTGTCGTACCTGGTCTTCATCTTCTCCGTTTGTATATTGATCCGCTCTCGAGCCAAGTTGTGGACGTCTTCAAATCGTGACTGGAGATTCTGCACGTATCCCTCTGGCGATGAAGGCGCATCTGGAGGGCGACCAAAAAGCAGATCACAAGGTAGACGAAGATCACGACCGAAAAGCATCTGAGACGGGGAATAGCCGGTCGTTTCATGGACGGCGCTGCGATAGGCGAGGAGAAACAAGGGAAGTTTTTGGTCCCAGTCTTGTTGGTTTCTTGAAACTAGCAGTGAGAGGTTGTTGAGGATGGTACGATTAAACCTCTCAACCATGCCATCCGACTGTGGATGTAAAGGCGTCGTCCTAGTTTTGTCCATTCCGAGAAGTTGACAGAGACCCTCAATCACAGCAGAGATGAAATTTCTCCCCTGGTCCGAATGCATTTGAAGGGGGACTCCATACCTTGATATCCACTGGTGTACCAAGGCATCCGCAACCGTAGAAGCTTCTTGATCAGGGATGGCATAAACTTCAGGCCATTTTGTGAAATAGTCCATGACAACAAGGAGGTATTTGTTGCCATCAGCACTTCTTGGCAGAGGACCTAGGATGTCAAGGGCGATGCGTTCAAAAGGTGCTCCTACATTGTAGAGATGTAGTCTTCCTCGGCTACGTTTCTTTGGTCCTTTCCGAGCTGCACATGCATCGCAAGATTTGCACCATTGTTCGACGTCAGCTCTCGCTTTTCCCCAGAAGAAGCGCTCTCGGACTCTGTGTAATGTTTTCATGACTCCAAAATGGCCACCAGTGGGACTGCCATGTAATTCCTTGAGGACCTCTGGTATTCGAGATCGAGGAAGTACCAACAGCCACCGAGATGTTTTCCCATCTTCCGATTCGAATTTTCGGAACAGGACACCATTCTTGACGTGGAGGGAGTTCCAAAGAGCCCAATATTGCTTCGTCGTAGGACTGTAAGTCGAGATGTCTTTCCAACTGGGCTTCGTGCTAGAAGATTCTAATAACTCCAAGATTGGTTTGATGTCAGAGTCTGCCATTTGATCTTCTCGAATCTTCTCATCACTCCAGGGATCTGGTGGCGTTGATAGTGAAGTCTTCGTCTGGCGTATGACATGTTCGGGATTATACTTGTTCTCCGCTCTGGAACAATAGCGACAACTTTCGGGACACGGTCTTCTTGATAAGGCATCAGCATTTCCATGCGATGAGCCTTTACGATGCCTGATGTCAAAGTCGTATTCCTGGAGTCGTTGTATCCATCTGGCTACTTGGCCCTCTGGGTTCTTAAAATTCATCAGCCATGTTAGGGATGCGTGATCAGTACGAAGGAGAAATTTCCTGCCATAGAGATAGTGATGGAAGTGTTCTATGGCTTTTACTATAGCTAATAACTCCTTACGAGTGACGCAATAATTCCGCTCTGGTTTCGATAAACATTTGCTCCAGTATGCTACGACTCGTTCTTGGCCATCTATTTCTTGGGAAAGTACAGCACCGACACTTTCATGACTAGCATCCGTGTCCACAATGAATTGTTTGTCGGGGTGTGGATAGGTAAGGACTGGAGAGGATGTGAGAGCTTCTTTCAGCCGCTGGAAGGAATTGTGGCATTCTTGTGTCCATAGAAACTTCTGCTTGCTTTCAGTGAGCCTATGCAATGGTCTTGCGATGTTGGAGAACCCCTGGACAAACTTTCTGTAATAAGTGCATAGTCCCAGAAAGCTTCGCAACTGATGGACATTTTCCGGACGCTTCCAGTTCTTTACTGCGGACACTTTTTCAGGATCTGTTCGAACACCTTCAGCTGAGATGATGTGTCCTAAATAGTTTACTTCCCGTTGGAAGAACTTGCATTTCAAAGGGTTCAGCTTTAAATTCGCCGCTCTTAGCTTCGTTAACACTTTTCGAATATTCTCTAGATGTTCTTCAAACGTGCGGCCACCAATGATGACATCATCTAGGTAGATGAGACAAGCTTCAAAAGTTAGGCCTTTTAACACTGTCTCCATGAGGCGCTCGAACGTTGCTGGAGCATTGCAGAGCCCGAACGGCATAACTTTGAATTGCCAAAGTCCTTGTCCAGTAGTAAATGCGGTCTTCTCTTTGTCATCAGGATGGATCTCTACTTGCCAATATCCGCTTTTCAAATCCAGTGTGGAAAACCATTTATGCCCTGAAAGAGTATCTAGCGTGTCGTCTATTCTTGGTAGAGGATAGCTGTCCTTCTTCGTGATATCGTTAAGTTTACGATAATCCACACAAAATCTTGTGGAGCCATCTTTCTTTCGGACCAACACGATGGGAGAGGCCCACGGACTTGACGACGGTTCGATGATGTCACTATCCTGCATCTCTTGTAAGAGCTTAGAAACCTCTTCTTGTTTTGCGAACGGCAAGCGTCTTGGATGCTGTTTAATCGGTGGATGGTCGGCAGTATCAATTCTATGACGTGTCAGAGAAGTGCGACCTATATCATTCTCGTTTTGTGAAAACACATCCTTAAATTCCTGGAACAGTCTTTCTGCGGCATGTCTCTGCTCAGGAGATAAATTCTCATTTCGTCCAATTTCAGGTGTTAAACTTGTAGGCGGCTCCGACAACGTCAAGCTCGGGTCTTTGCAAACACAGGTGACTGGAGCACAGGTAGCAAGCACTTCACCCTTCTGGATAGTTCTAGACTTTTCACTTACATTCGCCATCCTCACAGGGATCACATCTCTCGACAGATCTACCAGCGCTGATGCTATTAGCACTCCCTTTGGGCTCTTCTCAGGATATCCAGTCAAGCCATACTGGAAAATTCTTTCGTTTCCAGTTAATCCAGGTATCATCATTTCGGTCCGAGGAGGGATGATAACATCTGTCTTGGCTGTGATCCGTTGAATAGACCCGGACTCATTTTCAAGTTTGAAAATAGTGACATCTTCTTGAGCAGAGCGTAACTCATTATTCTTAAAGTCCAGTGTAAATCCATGCTCTTTTAAAAAGTCCAGTCCGAGTATGAAAGGGTCTGAAATATCGGCCACGTAGACTGTATGGCGATAAGCGGCGTTCCCAAACTTTATTTCCAGTGTCATTCTTCCAAATATATCGATCTTATCTCCTGTCACCGTTTGAAGGATTACACGTGGCGGGGTCCAGGAGAGTTTTTCTTTCAGCCGCTGAGCTAGATCTTTCCGAATGATGGTCACATTGGCTCCTGTATCGATGATCATATTACAGGGCAAATCATTCACACTTCCGACTAGAAAAACTCCGTTCTCGCCGCAACTTCTTGCAGAAATTTCACATACTTGAAGATGAGGCTTCTTAAGATCTGGAAACCTCCGCCCCGCAAGATGGTCAATAATCAGTTTTCTTGCTCCTCCGTTAGCGGGTGAGCTATTACCTTCGGTGCTGGGTAGTCTTGGGCAGTCGATTTGGATATGGCCTTCTCCACCGCATTTCCAGCACTTGATCTTCCTGTAAGGTTTGTTGGCCATTAAGGAGTTCATCTTTCTCATTATGTCATTCATCTGCTGCTGTAAGCACTCCACAGCTCTATCCGACGTCTCAGGCAGGTTGGCTACTCGCACAAAGTGTCGATCTTTCCTTGTAGCTTGCTGGGCTGCCTCGAATTTCAGGGCATAAACTAAAGCCCCTTTTAAGTCACTGAGATCTGCAATCCGGAGTTGTTTCTGGATCTCAGAGTCACGCACACCATCAATAAAATGCTGCAGAGCCAAGCTTTCTCTAATTTCAGGCGGACAGTCAGGATACGCAAGATGTGAAAGTCTCTCGACATCCGTAGCAAGCTCTTGCAGGGATTCAGTGGATTTCTGCTGTCGAGATTTGAGCTGGAGTCTGCTATATTCCTTCATGCATTTCTCGCCAAAGCGTAATTCTAAGGCACTGACGAGCGTTTCAAAATCCAGCGGTTCATTTGCAGGCAAATTCTGTAGGACGTCGGCAGCATCAGCTCGTAGAGAAGCAGCTAACTGGCAAGCCTTTGTCTGCGAATCCCATCCATTGGCGTCCGCTACGATTCCAAATTGTGTCTTAAAAACTGGCCATGAGGATTTCCCGTCATAGGTCGAGAGTTTAATACAGGAACGAGGAAGCATAAATTGATACTTGACATCTTCGGGATAGCTTCCGGCAGTTATCTTCTGTTTCTTGACTTTTTCCAAATCTTTTTTTACATTCTCTATGCTTTCTTCGACGGTCTTGGCGATCTTTTGAACTTTTTCTTCTACTCTTTCTTCAACGGTCTCGGCGATCTTTTGAACTTTTTCTTCTACTCTTTCTTCTACGGTACTGGCTGTCCTTTGAATTTATTCTACCTTTCCTTCTATTTCTTGAAATCTTCCTTCAACTTTGTTTTCCACGCCGTCAATTCTGCCATTTAAGGATGCTATTTTATCCTCTATTAAGTCTTTCAACTCTCCAAGGTTGGTTGACATATCCTTTTTCATTTCATCTTTTAAGTCGCCAAGGTTGGCAGTCATTTTCTCATCTATCGCTGACATTTTCTTCTTCATTTCTTCCGACATTTCCTTCATTTCAGTCTGGTTCGCAGTCATTTTCTCATCCATCGCTGACATTTCCTTCTTCACCGCTTCCTTCAACTCGCCAAGGTTGGTTGACATATCCTTCTTCATTTCTTCTTTCAACACGCCAAGGTTGGTTGACATCTCAGCCTGATTCGCAGCTAATTTTTCCAATAATTGTTTCAGTTCACCCTCCATTGCTCTGGTGATCGGCATTCAATCCCACTTCTGACACTAAATGTTGTGAACTCGGGGTTCGAAAGGACTGTTGCCAATATATAAGAACAATCAAAAGGCTTTATTCACTATAAACAGTGCAATACGAACACCAATATCTTCTGAAAATTACAAGATATTCAGTAATCTTCAAATCCAATAAAAGCACAGCAAAATTTCACACAGAAACAATGCGTTCAATACGACGTATCAACGACAAAATCAATCCGAGAAACACAGTTCTCAATGCAAAGCTTCTCGTATGAATTCAATCGCAGTTGACAGACAACTAACTGAGTTGAACTGATGGAGGTCCCTTATATAGACTTCAGAGATCTTTCCAGATTATTCCAGGGCCTTCAGATGCTAGAAATTACCAGAAAGTGCTTTAACTTTCGATAGAGAATCTAAGCGAGAAAGGATCCCAATGTACAGGTATAAGGGGGGGTGGTTGCACAAAAAGTCGCCAAATCCGTCGCCAACTTGGCGACATTTGGCGATATATCGCCAAATTTGGCGACAAAAATAAGTCGCCAAAACCATCGCCAACTTGGCGAAAAACCCATTCCTTGGCGATTTTCCAATAGAACTCCATTATAAAACCGATGCTGTAAGGTTGTTTTTCTTGCAAAGCACCTGAGGCCTTTAGCATTGAATTACATGATGCTCAATAGGAAATACATTAATAATACTGCAATTTTCACAATAATAAAATAAAATAAATTAAAAAGAATAAAATATTTACAAAATTCATAACAATATTTTGTCTAAGTTTTAAGACAGATGCACTTTTGATTTCATGAGAAGAAAACGGTTGGATTAGAAATATATGAGCATTTGTAACTTATTTTTAGCATAACTGCAAAGTTAAGGACAGAGAGGTTTCTGATGTATGCGAGTGACTTGCATTTTAGAATGAAGAAAGTAGATTCGTTATCTAAATTAAATCAGAAATCGATTTTAGTTAACATATTGAATTTTGGGGGGGGGGGGGGGAATTACAGACATTTAAAATCTATAAACTATATTTGTTTATTATTTTTAATTATTTATTTATTTTGTGGGGGGGGGGGTAATGAATGATTATTTATGAATTTATTATTTATCTCTATTTTGGGGGGGGGGGAGGAGAAGCATGAAATCAATACATGCATGCTAGATGTTGGAAGAGGAATGGAAAAGCTTATGTTAATTTGTTAAAATTTTGGGGGGGGGGGTTGAACTGAAAGCAAGATATATGACAAACGTCTTTGTCATAAGTGGAATAATAATTATCATATTAGTTTTTCACTGATGATGACACAGTAGTTCGGTTGAAAACGTTTTGAATTTTTAACTTTAAGCTAACTGAACTTGAAGCTAATTTTTAACGAGCATAGCTCGGTCTTTCTTCCCTGCTCGTGTATTTATATATGTACATATATCCCTGGCGCCCGGCTAACCAAAAATGTATCCATATATTTAAAGCAGTTTGGTAATTCTGTCAAATATTTTCCATCGAAATTCGACCCAATACGCATGCATCAAAAAATCTTCCGCCAATGAGGTGAGGGCTATTTCCTGTCTACAGACGTATTTGGGACTGTTTACGAAGCGATCGATCGTTCAGGCAAGAAGCTTAGATTACATTATCAGATATTTTTTCATTTTATCTTTATTTATTTTGTTTTATTTAGTTGATGAACATAGAAACATAATCATGATTGAGTTCCTTGGATGCTGTTTGTATAGCATAGAAAATCATTTCTCTCGCTTTCGTGAACACAAAATTAGATATATACATTCTGGTGTATTTTTCTCTTCTTTTTATGTCGTATGTATATTGCAAATTAAAATTTTTTAAACCTAAAAGTAATGGTCGAGATTTTATTTGGATTTTTTTTTTTTTGAAGGGGTTTATTTTTACTTTGAAAAGCTGAATGTTTTAATAGTTACATTCGGCAGTAAAATATTGAAAAGTTTTGATTATATAAAACAGTTTGAAAATGATTGCCACGTTTTTGTTGTTGTTTATTGATTTTTGCTTACATCATGTGCTAATTTCCAAAATAATTTACAGAGCCAGTGTGTAAGTGGCCATATGAATTAGTTAAAATACAGCAGAATGTAAATGATTTTCTGTACGATACAAACAGCATCCAAAAGATTCAATCATGAACACATGTTCATCAACTCAATAAACCAAACTGAAAAAATACCTGATAATAGTTATCCAAGCTAAAAAAAAAAACTATTTTTGACTTCAGGAGAAATAAAAAAGGTTATTTAGTTTTTTTTTTCGTTAATCTTTTTTGCCACTTCCCCATATACTATCAGTTTCATAAGAAATCCCTATGAAAACATATATTTTACACTTTACTGAATGTTTTCATTTCTTAATTGAAACATCAAACTCAGTTTAAAGTTATAGTAGAGTGTAAAATGTATATTTTCATTAAGATTTGTTATTGAATTAATTTTGCTTCATAAACAATTCTTGAATGTTTTGATTTATTATTGGTTTCATCATTGGACGATAACGATTTCATTTTATACCAGATTGCATCTCCGTTCTTGGGCGATACTTATGAAACTCATAATTTGTCTCAAAATGGTGATTTTATTGACTTTGTGCTTACAAATTAAAATGGTATCATGATAATATACATCTTTGCCCAAGAATGCGACAAAAAAAAAATGTTAAATGTGTATTTTCATTTAGATTTGTTATTGAATTTTGCTTCATAAACAATTCTTGAATGTTTTGATTTATTATTGCTTTCATCATTGGGCGATGACGATTTCATTTTATACCAGATTGCATCTCCGTTCTTGGACGATACTTATGAAACTCATAATTTGTCTCAAATTGGTGATTTTATTGACTTTGTGCTTACAAATTAAAATGATATCATGATAATATACATCTTTGCCCAAAAATGCGACAAAAAAAAAAAAAAAAAAAAAACTATTTTTGATTTTAGGAGAACTTAAAGAGGTTATTTAGTTTTTTTTTTTTTTTTTTTTTTTTTTTTTTTTGGTTTTCAAATAAATAAAACACCCACCTTGAGTTAAAGCTAGGTTGGGGACCTAGAAATACTACCTATTACATTTTCCCTCAAGTTGGAATTTTTGAAAAATTTTTGCAGATCTATGCCAGTTATGACTCCCAGAACCCAACCCTCCTCCCCATAATTCTGCACAAATCTCTTCCAGACTGATACATAAAATCCAGGGGCATAAAATCTCGGTCAAGTTCGTTAATGGGCAAATTCGAATAAAGGGGGGGGGGGGCTTTTTGTGAAAACAGAAAAAACCCATAACGTCTTAATTATGATACATATCGAATCCGTTTAAAGTTATTACTTCTAGGAAAAGGGCCGATAATTTATGCATAACAGATTTTTGATATAATTAAAAATGGCCCCAAGGGGGGGGGGGAGGTTTTGTAAGAAAAAACTCATAACTTCGCCAATTCACAAGATATCAAATCCGCTTAAATTTATTATAAATCATCTTAATATTATCTAAAACTTTTATATTGGCAAGTTTTTTATAGGACCAACCTTTATAGAAAAAAAAAATCCCTGCCACCTCCGCTTGCAAACAAGTTAGATTTCGAAGTGGACGGTCCCAACTGCTTCATTATGGCAAAGGGTTATTTCTTTCGCAATTCTTAACAAACAGGCACCCCACGGTCTGTGTCTTCAAAATCTACCTGTGCCTGTAGGCCGAACCGTCAGGGATATTTTCTATTGTATAAAGTAAAATCAGAAAACGTGAAAATTCCTCATTGTTCCACTATAATTTGTTCCACTTATTTAAGTAAAATTATGTTTTCTGAAAAAATAACAATTTTATATCTTAATAATTTCTTCCTTTTATTATTAAAACAGGTGGAGAAATTAACCAGATGCTGGGATCTATTCCATTTAACCCGACTGTTGGATGACCATTTTACCTTACTTTTTGACGACCATTTTACTCGACTTTTGGATGACCATTTTACCCAACTGTTTGACGACCATTTTACCCGACTGTTTGAACACCATTTTATCAGACTTTTTGGTAGACAGAATGCTGCATTCTCCTGAAACTGTCTAGGGAAAACTGTACTGTAATTACTTTGGTTAATTAATCTGAATTTTTATATATATTTTTTAATAAATATATAATTTGTAATTTTCAATAAACGGAGCGGCTTACCGCAACCCAACTGAATTTTTTTGCTATTTTATTGTGTCTATGACCATTTTTCCTTTTAGCTATTGTAGAGCTGCCATTGACGACACAGAACTATAGGCTGAAATGTAATATAACTTGGTAAGATAAATGATATATCTATATGTATATTACATGGATTTCTAGGAAAATAAACCAGCAATAGCTGAAAAATTAAGTTTTTATTTAATGCTAATTTTTAAATAATTTAAGTAATAATAATTTTTCAGAATTGAGGTTTTGGGCAGTACATGTGAATTTTTCTGTCCAAAAGTTTTAAAAATTCTATTAAAAGTATAAAACCTAAAATAGTGAAAATATAAATTTCCATATGTGTAACCATTGCACCTTTATTTATAGTAATATTTTTTACTAATTATTAAGTAGTCGTAGTGGAGTACCGAGTAATTGTGTGCAAGAAAGAATCACTGATGTGAAAATAAAGTGTGCTTAGGGTTAACACTTCTGTGTGTGTGTATCTATATATATGTTCATAAACATGCATCTTGATCATATAATCATGTTTTTTGAAATTTCATTTATTGTGCCCCTTTTAAAGACAATTTTCTTAAATTAAAAAAAAAAAATTAATACTGATTCTTGAACCCAACATTACTCATTTGATAAGTGAAATCTGTATCAAAGCTGGTTTTTGCATGTTGTAACAAGTATCTTATTTTCTTTTAATTAAAAAAATAGGTACTTTAGTGTTATAGTAACCCCCGAAGATGAATCGCTGAGCGACCAAGATTATCACAGCGAATACATTTTTTTTTTTTTCTGAAGCAGGTCAAATTTACAATAATAAAAGGAATGCATCTCCTGAAAATGTAGAACAATATAAGTGTTTTTGCACTGTAATCTACAATATAACAAAGTTAATTATTTTTTTTTAATTGCATTTATTGTATTTTCTGTTTCTACACACTGCTTTTTTATCCAAAATCATAGTACTTTCTTACAGATTTAAAAATGTCTTTTATAAGTACCAAGTAAATAATTTTTACGAATTATTGCATATATTATACATATATTCAAATAACTTTTTACAGATCAGTTATAAATTCATTTGTCGACAAATATGCTTAAAAACTGAAATTCTTAACTACTCAATATTGGCTGAGTACCAAGTACGGCTCTATTATTAAAATATTACTTTTTTTTTTAATCTTATGAAAAGAAAGTAACAATTCTACAACTATGATATCAAATTTTTAGCTTCTATAGAAATAGAAAAAATTCACAACAATTTTAGAAAAATATTTCAAGTCTATTTACAGATTATAAAAGATGTACAAGTGCAATATGGAAAAAACTTTTCTCAAGACTTCTGCTTTTATTTATATATTTCTGTGCAAAACTTTACATTGTTTAAAGAAATTCCATGTAAGTAATGTTGAGTAAAACTATATTTTATTTCCTAGATTTTAAATTAAAAGATAATAAAAACAGGGTATGTATTTAAATCTAAGAGAATTATTTTACAAAATTATGTTTTATTATGAATGTTTGTGAATAAACAAATACTAAAGTAATTATAAGTAACTAATTAAAAAGTGTGGAGAAATGTTTTATAATTTACAAGTGCAGAATGGTAATAATATCATTGGTGAAAAAAAAATGCAATTATTTTGTGTATTTAAATTTGAACCAGCTGTTTACATTTTCTTTCTAAAATATATTTCAAAGACGATAATTAAAAATTAAAACTCTAATAATAATTTTCAGTTTAATGTTAATAAGAAAATTAGTAAGTTTCTCTAGAGCAATATAATCTCACAGAATCTGAATCTTAGTTCATTAACTGCATCATAAAATGATAAATTAAACACCAAAATCCTGGTTTAATCTGGTATAACCTTTCCCCATAAAATACGTTTAGAGAAAAACCTGGATCATGGTTCAACAATTCACCATAAAATGGATTAGAAAAAAATCCTGAATCATGGTTATACCTTTTACCATTAGATTAGATAAAACCCTATCATCGATCAACTTCTCACCATAAAATTGGATTAGAAAAAACCTTGAATTATGGTTCAACCTTTCACCATTAAATTGGATTTGAAAAAATCCTGAATTGTGGTTCAACCTTTCACCATTACATTGGATTAGAAAAAACCTTGAATTATGGTTCAACCTTTCACCATTAAATTGGATTTGAAAAAATCCTGAATCATGGTTCAACCTTCCACCATTAAATTGGATTTGAAAAAATCCTGAATTGTGGTTCAACCTTTCACCATTAAATTGGATTAGAAAAAACCTTGAATTATGGTTCAACCTTTCACCATTAAATTGGATTTGAAAAAATCCTGAATCATGGTTCAACCTTTCACCAATATAGTGGTATTTTCAAAAGCACCATAAAAATGGTGAAACGTTTCACCAAGATTGTAGTTGCAGCTAAATTTCAGCTACTTTTCACCAGTTTTTTGGTGAAACGTCGAACTTTATTTTTAACAGTGTACTTGCTATCACTCGCTCTATTACTCGCATTGATACTATCTGTATTATTCTCAAACATTTGAAAAAGTTCGTTAAAATTCCAATATGACGTCAGATTAATTTTCTTTTTAATTCTGTAATGATGTCATTCTAACCCGCTTTCTGTACTTATACATACTCATACTCCTTGTATTATTGAGAAGTGTTTGAAAATTTCCGTTTTATTACCAATATGACGTCAGATTAATCTTTCTTTCAATTGGTGAAACTTTTTATTTCATTTTCATTTTTCACGTTGAAATCTTTCAATAGAAAATTAATTATTGTAGAAAGAATTTTATTGTAGATTTTTAATTGTTTTTAATTGTTGACAACTGCTATAACGAAAATGTTTAAATTTAATAAGAAAAGGCTGTTAGATTTTTGCTTTTTTTATCTCTCTATATTAAAATAATACGATTTGTTCAAAATTTTATGATTTTGAGCTTCATGGTAGGTATTAAGCTATAAGTACACAAAATTTCAAGTCTGTAAGTTATATAGTTTCTGAGAACCGATTCTGTGACGGACAGAGAACGTTGCGGGACGAATAGGGTTTCGTGAGATCAACAAAACCCTAAAAAACGAGACTCTCTGTTTATTCACACTAGTTCTCAGTTAAATGCATTAAATCGAGTTTCTCTGTCATCATTTTACAGACCATTTTCTTATATGACATCCCCTGTAGGGATTTCCATGCCTTTATTTGAAGATATTTTTATCTTTGTTATAATCTGTAATTCAAAATACACACTTTTAAAATTACTTTACAATTTTATTAGAAATATTAAAGAAGAAAATTTGGTTTAAAAATTATTTTATTAAAAATTAGAATATTTTAGAAATGGAAAATTCATCTCTGCGTAGTTAGCGGGGATTTTTATTGACTATCACTTTGAAAAGGGAAAGAGGGAGGGATTATTCAAAGAATAAATTTTTATTTCAATCTGGATTTGAAATTTAGGTAAGATACCTTTCCAATATTATTTTAGTCTATTTTATAATTTGTGTTAATATTTCTAAAAATTTATACTAATATATTATTATTATTGGTAATATTAGGATTTTAAGGATTTATGCATTATAAAAAATACATTAACCTTCTTAAATATACCTAAATATTACACAAAAAAAAAAATGAAGTTTAGTCTCCTAAATTAAAATTAATAATAATAATAAATATGTTAAAACGTTAAAAGTCAATTTTTAGAAATAACTTACATTTTTTAAATTTATTTTCTTTTATTTATTACTAAAACAATTTATTTCCAAAAAATATTCTTTTTTTAAAATATTCATGCATTATGGGAAAAAAAATACATATACATATATGTATATACTGAATTAAAAAAAATGTTGATTTTACAATATAGTACTGGTACCCCAGCTGCAAGTGTTTACCGTAAAATCAACATTTTACTTTTTTAGTCAGTGTGTTACTATTTTGCAAAATTCTCGAAAACATTATTAATTTTGTTGCAATTAAAAAACAGATTTTTTTTTCATTCAATATAAATAAATAAATAAATAAATAAACTCACAAAATTATTTCTTACATGTTATAAGTTTAAAAAAAAAATACATATAATGTTACACACATTTGCGATGGATCTTATTCAAGGTTTTAAAAGGAATTCTATATGATATATTACACAAGTTGAAAAAACAAACAAATAACAAAAAGAAAAAGAAATGAGAATATTTTAAAGTACAATTTTTACAAAGCGTAATTCATTAAAGTATTTTCATATAAAAAGGAAACATACCTTAAGTTGAACATATATTAATCCGAAAGATGGCAGCATCAAAATTAGTTAAATATATTTAAAGACTAGAAAAATAAAAGCTCTTTCAAGCTCCCATACTTATGACTATAATTATCGCATTCAACAAAATTGAGCCCCACCAGTGGCTGAGAGGTTCTGCTCTCGAAGCTGGTAGACGGGAGGTGCTGGGTTCGATCCCAATCGCGCCCGTCGGCCTAATCGTTCGGAGTTTTCGTGGTTTTGTTCGAGCCGTGGATTTATCCATGCGTAAATACGGGTTAGGTTCCCTTAGAAAGACCCTCACGAAGGGCCCTCCCCCCGGGCCTATATCCCAAGTGTAGATAATTGGCTGTCAATAATCAACCCAACCCAACCCAACAAAATTGTTGAAAAACTATGGTAAACTTTGCAAATACAATAGATTTTTTTCCGAATAAATCATAAAAGACATACTTGGCATAAAACATTAACTGCCTACCTGGTATACTGGTTATGTTGTTTAACTTCCAAACAAGCGACTCGGGTTCAAATCACGGCAATGGTCGAAGCGATTCTTGTAAAAATTAAGCGCTGCGTTTCGCCGATTAAAATCCATTGGAATAATTCTGGCAGCGTTCACAGCTGGCGTAGAACCAGTGTCTTCTACCATAGCTGGCGTAGAACCAGTGTCTTCTGTCTATTTTTATAAGTAATATAGATTTTTTTTTTTTTTTTTTTTTTTTGCAGAAAAATTTACATTAGACTTTGTAAATTTACCTAATAATTTCTCTGCTATTTAACAGAATACCTCTGTTTCTAATCCATGTAATTTTACATAAGACTTGAGATAACAGGTTACCAGTAGATTCTCTGTACTTTCACAGAATTTTTTTACAGTGTATGAAGTTATTTGAAACGCTATCATTTAATTTTTCGCGTACTTTTTAAAAATTACGCATGTTATTTTTTATTTTTTACTTGGATGTTTATTTTCATATTTGTAACCATGGAGTAACTCGAGCCACAATTTTCAAATACAATATGTAACGATGCAGCATGCTTCATTTAACTTAACAAAATTGTGAGTCAAGTTACTTCATGGTTACAAATATGGAAGAAAAATCCAAGTAAAAAATAGAAAATAACGTGCGTAATTTTTAAAAAGTACGTGAAAATTAAATGATAAGCGTTTAAAATAACTCCATAGACAGTGGAATTATAGAATATTCTTATTTGTTTTGACAATGGCTCAGATTGAGCTGAAACATGTCAACAGTCTAATAAAAATTATTTTACTGTTTATAATATTTTTATTTTACGCCTTTTACCAATTAAAATAAGTATATGAGTTTCCCATTTTTCAATAAATAAATAACTTATCGAATTATAAGCGATTCGTGTCACATGATGACACGTCCCCCCCCCCCTTTCTCGTGCTGCGGTGTTGTAAATTCTGTTCAAAATGCCGACTTGGACAGCATTTTCTAAAGAATCTTCTGCCTTTTCAAAAAAAAAAAAAAAAAAAAAAAACTTATTTTGATTACAAAGTTTCTGAATAAGAACACCTGCCAATTTTACGCATTTCCTAAAAAAAATGAATTAAAACTTACCCATCATGGATATGCATAATATAAAATATTAAAATAAAAAATGTGTAAACTACTTATAAAATGCATTGCAATTCGAATAAAATCGTGGCTTGATGACGTCCTAAACTTTAAAGGATCGATTACTGAATTGCTTACAAGAAACATCCTTATAACTCCAAAAACAAATAATCCTATTAACTAGCGGTTTATTGCATCTGATTAAACGTCTCATTTCCAATTGAAATATATCTTTGAATTGAAATTTGGTTGAAATACAGGGTCATGAAAAATCGAAGAGTGTGGTAAATAGGATGACAAATATCTCGGCAACTCAATATCCGATCAACTTCATGCTTTATGCAAAATTTATGTTTTTTTTTATTGTCTTTTGTAGTCACTCCTTAAAATAACCCATTTCGAAAACTGTTCTATACCTTTTATCAGAACGAATATTTCGAGAGTCCGAAAAAAAATAGTTCCGAATAATCGAGGTGACTGAAATTCAATAAGCTTCTTCCCATTATTACATACTAAGTACATACCACATTTCAAGTCTGTATCTCGGTTTTTTCGGGAGATAGAGCGTTTACAGACACACAGGTGGACGGCATTTTTTTTTTTTTTTTTTTTTTTCTAAAAATATGTTTTTCGGAATCTCCAGTGTCTGAAACGTGTAAATCCTTAAAAAAAAATAATAATAATTCGATTTTCAAAACGATTACAAGACTTACCTAATAAGGTAGGCCGAAAACGAAAAAAACTTTTTTTTTTTTTTTTATTCGCTATACCGCGGAAAACTTGGCTTTGGGGTTGCTTAGTAAAATAAAAATAAAAATAATAATAATTGATGAATTTATTGAAAAGCAATAGTTTTCTTTCTTTTTTTAAAGCTATGAAAGAAAAAAAAACCGCTATAGTGAAAAATCTTTAAAAGAAAGATATAAAAATACATTATAATAAAAAAAAGAAGCAAAATTACTTCATCTGAGGTAGCGCAAAGCATTTAAAAAATCCTTAAATTAATGCAGTCAAGTTGTATTCACTCAGTGAATGTTGGCCGGGTCTTTTTTTCAGTTTTGATTCGCTGTACCGAAAAAGACTTGTGTCTAGAGTAGCTTAGTAAAATGCAAAAACAAAATAAATAAAATTTTACTGCTGGTGGTAGCGCAAAAGGCCTAACATTTGAGAAAATTTGGCCTAAAACTCGCGTTTTTTTCTCAAATTTTAGGCCTTTTGCGCTACCACCAGAAGTAAAATTTTATTTATTTTGTTTTTGCATTTTACTTAGCTACCCTAGACACAAGTCTTTTTCGGTATAGCGATTCAAAAAAGAAAAAAAAGACCCGGCCCACAATCCGGCGGGCATTCACTGAGAGAATACAACTTGATTGCGTTAATTTAAGGATTTTTTAAATGCTTTGCGCTACCTCAGATGAAGTAATTTTGCTTCTTTTTTTATTATAATGTAATTTTATATCTTTCTTTGAAGTTTTTTCACTATAGCGGTTTTTTTTTCTTTTATAGCTTTAAATAAATAAAGAAAACTATTGCTTTTCAATAAATTCATTTGCGTTGCGCTGCTGCAAAACTTAAAATTTAATTTATTTATTTTTATTTTTTTTATTTTACTAAGCAACCCTAAAGCCAAGTTTTCCTCGGTATAGCGAATAAAAAAAAAAAAAAAAGTTTTTTTCGGCCTACCCTATTACCTAAGACTCCTATAATAGGAGTTCTAGACTTACCCTATACTACGTATGATGGGTAAGTAAAAATGTGTCAGAAAGTAGCTTCTTTGGATTTGAGAACAGCCTTAAGTGCGGATTGTTTTTGCGCTTCTAGCCAAATAATAATCGAAATTATTCTGCATAATTCACCATTGCATAAGCCCCCCGTGATTCCAGAGAAAAAATCACCCTATCCCAATTAAGGCACACATAAATATTACTAATAGTAAAAGAAGGAACTTCCGCCCACAATTAAATTACCCCCGCAGAGCCTCGCCCTCAGAGAAAACATGCAGGAAGCGGAGTTTTCCGAAGGTGGATAACGCCTCAACACGTATGCAAATACCAACGGATGAACTAATTTCTTCGCACAGTTCTTTGGCCCCTCCAAACCATCGCCTTAATTAGACAAATAAGGTACTGAGAAAGCGATCGTGTAGGTTCATTTGCGTTTTTTCAATTTTTTTTTATGCGTTTCTTTTTCGTATCGGATCATTAGAATCCGGTAATGAGAAAAGAGACCGAACTTGATGCCTAACCTAGATGGTAATTCGAGCGAGAATTTGATGACAGAACATAATAATTTGCAACCCAAACATAATGCAATTCAAATGAAATTAGTGCCTATTCCTAGAATTCTACCAATATTTATTAGCAAACCCCAGAAGTTAATGATTCAGATATCATTAAACAGAAGGACGAAATAAATGAGGGGTATAAGGCGATGAAAATTTCTTTTTTTTCTGAATTTTGTGTATAATAATGAAGATAAAATAATTTTTTTTCTCTTAATTCGTTTTCTAATAACCGGCGAATTATTTAAAACTTTCTTCTTTTAACAATAAAAAATCACATTCCACAGTTTAAATTTTTCTTGTAGGGGAAGATCGGGTAGCCCCGGACACTTGGATAAATGGCAAATAAAAAACAAATGAATGAAATTTCTGTCTTTTTTTTATACTTAAAATAAAATTACGAACTTCTTTAATGATTTTAATTAAACATTGCTAATAATATCGAATTATTTAACGAAATACACTGAAAATAGTTTGGCCTTATTTTTTTGGCGTCGCAAGAAACGGCGGGTAGCCCCGGACATATTAATCAATGGTGTCCCAACCGTTTTTTGGCCTTACAAACATAACAATTATAATTAAAAAACGATGCATCTATATAGACACAATCTTAATGTCTAATAAAGATAATCTAAAATAACATCTAATTAATCTAATTAAACTTTCTTAATAACCTGCAATAAAGTTTGACAGGAGCAACGAAAATTTATTGACGAAAACAAAACACTCCCTCACGACTAACTTACTCGGCGCCACCGTCGCAATTAAACTGTATTTGTTTCGGCACTAGAGGGCGTTCATTTACAATAGTTCTTTATTTACGCAACACTTTGAATTTCTTAGAAATGGAAATCTCCGCGGTTACCCGCCGTCCGCGGCTACCCGACTTTCCCCTATTGCTATTTATGAAATTAAAATTGCCTTTTAAACAATTACTATTCGATTTTTTCTTCTTTTTTTTTTTGTCGTAAGAGGTATTTTTTTATTCGCAGAGTAAAAAACTTAACTACGTATATAGTTTGAAACAGCACAAAAATAGTTAGCTTGCTTGTTCATGTTTCAATGAAACTCTATAATGTGCAAATTCCACCAAAATTTCTTTTAAATTTATTATTAAAATAATTGAATTTCCATAAATGTTACATGCACTATTTCTGTAGGGGACATAATATACTGATGCGTTTCAAAGAAATATTAATTTCGTCATATTTGTAACTGTAATTGGAAAACGTTATTAAAATATGTTTCAAACAAATATCATTCAAAAGGTAAAAGCGGCCGGAATCTTTTGATTGTCTCTGTAAAAAGAGCTATAAATGATACGCAAACCATTTTCAATAATAAAAATGTTATAGTAAACATAAATGACGCATAATCAAGCATATTTAAGAAAGATTGAGTGAGATTTCCAACATAGTTGAAAAGTGTTTATGAATTCGGTTTGTCTGTCTGTCTGTCTGCCTGCCGTCTGTCTGTATGTATGTCTATCTGTATGTCCGTGCTCTAACTCCCGTAAATATACTCGAAATGTCATGCAATGGATATATTTTATTAATGTATACCATGGCATTTTCGGTATTGAAAATGAAATGTATAGTACTTATATATACTAGTTCCTTTTCAAGGTCACTCAAAAGAATTCCGTTACATAACGGTCTATGAGGAAAAATCATTTGCGGTTTATTTTAATGATGTTACACTATTTCAGACATATTGAAACTGATATATATCACAGAGGTGCACTACAAGAGGCTTACTATAGAATATGATACGCATAGCACTTATAGTTCCTTTACAGGGACACTCAAGAGAATTCCGTAGCACTACGGTATATGGAGGAAAATAGTTTGCGTTTTATTTTAATAATGTTTCACTATTTCATATTAAAATTGATATAATATATCACTGAGGTGCATTACAAGAGGCTTGCTATAGAATATTGTGTATATAGCATTCATCGTTCATTTACAGCGACACACAAAAAAATTTTTTTTGAAGTACTGTCTGTTAATAATAGTTGCTGGAAGTGCGTTTTCAGTTGCATTACCCGTTTTTAAATTTAACTAATTTTTTTGCTTATTACTTTGGTGTGTATAAATTCTATACATCATATACAGGGCAGCACAAAACATCTCGATTACAGTTTCGTTTACTGAAGAAATTTGCTGAAGAGTAATTTTCAACTGTGCTATGCATTTCTTAACTGAACTAAATTTTAGCATTCTATGTAGTGCATATACAAATCTATAAATGATATACAAGGCTGCAGAAAATAATTCAGATATTTTCCCTAATATTGTTGGTAATTCCTGAAATTGGGTCTTTAAATGTGTTATGCGTTTTCCAAATTGTTTACTTAGATGTCATCTTTCACCTTATTAAACGGTAAAGATTTGTAAAATTATTTTGGAAGTGTTGGAAAGTGCTACATAATCTATGATTGACGCATGATTTTTTGTTCTTGTTTTTATTAAAATTGAAAAGAAAAAACAATTATTTCAATTTGAATCACTCAGGTGATTTAAAGCCACGGTCAGCGTCTGCTATCCGAGCTGCTGATCAGATGAATGAAACAATGAAACGACAACGGAATGAACTAACAAAGCAAATGTTTTGTTTTGTTTCGTTTGTATACATTGATTTAATTATGTTATCTTCTCTTTAAGGTGTTTCTTAAGTGAACTGCTCAACAACGCGAAACTTTTTGACTCAGTTTTAAATGCAAAAGCATAAAATTGACAGGTCTGATGACTTTTGACGCGATTTTGAATCGAAATGAGCTTTCCATTTTTTCATAAATAAATTACTTGTTGAGTTATAAGCGATTCGTGTAACGTGACAACACGATTTTCGCCTTTCTTGCTCTGCTGCCTCGGAAATTCAGTTCCAAATGCCGAAGCGTTTTTTCCCCCTTTTAGATCCTGGCATTTTATATAATTTCATTATATAATCACTAGACAACTACATTTATTAAATATGCATCAAAGTAAAGAATAAGGACGAATGAATAATTTTTCATCAAAGTAAAATAGAAATATATATACACTGCAAAAAATAATTGTTGATTTTACAGTATAAAACTGGCACCCAGCTGCCAGTATTATACCGTAAAATTAACAGTATTAAACAGTAAAATAAGCAGTAATACGCTGCCGTGCAAGCAGTAATACGCTACCGCGTACAGTTTTATACTGCAAAATCAACAATTATTTTTTGCAGTGTATATATACTGCAAGAGATGGTTCTCAAATGTCCTGTTCAATAACAACGCGAAACTTTTTGACACATTTTCTGACTCATTTTTAAACGCAAAGGCATAAAATTAGCAGGCCTGACTGCTGAAGTGATTTGGAATTGAAATGTGTTTTCCAGTTTTTGATAACTATATTACTTACCGAGTTATAAGCGATTCGTGTCACGTGATGGCACAATTTTCCCCTTTCTGGTTCTGCTGCCTTGGGAATTGGGTTCAAAATCCTGACTTTGACAGTATTTTCTGAAAGATCTTCTGCCTTGACCTCAAAATGGAAAACGTGTTTCGATTACCAAAGTTTCTGAATAAGAACACCTGCCAATTTCGTGCGTTATTTGAGAACAGCCTTAATTAAATAAATGTATTGTAAAGAATATTCACGTGACTTAACTCCTTACCTCTAAACAACTTATTTAGTTTGCAGTACTGATACTGATGATGCAGACAAATGAAGACATGAAAATTATTAGATAAATATTTTTTAACAGAGTTTCTCCAATGAAGCTTTGCGTTGTGCTTATGCATGATTTGCGCATATGCGTGACGTCATATGCGCATACTACCTATAAATGTTGCTTAAGACTGTTCTCAAGAATCCAAAAAGTGAAACACTTTAGTGGATGGAAATGACATCATTAAAAAATGCATTTTAATTGTTAAAAATAATTATTTATGTATAAGTACTTCAAAATGATGTCAGTTTCGTTTCACTATTTTCGAAATTCTCCAAAAGGCAAAATGCTTTTGATGATATCACCTTTGAAAATGCCGTCACTGAAATCGTACATTTTCACTGGAAAACTGAAACGTTTTATTTTAATTTAGAGTGCCTTTATAACAGCACTCTGTGATGAATTACGCTGAGGATGCATGATCAGATTGAAAGTCTAAAGTCCAAACTATAGCAACACACATTATAGAATTTGGCGATACTCGCCTGGACGAGTTTGCTTCAACAAGTTAAACAAATAAACAGACATTAGCTTGGCGATAATGGCAAGTTCTCCAGATTTTTATCAAAAATTCTTTCGGCCAATCCAATTTTATTGACCGTATGCTCACTCTCTTATAACCATTCTCTTATACTATTATAACTGCGTTCAGATCATGTGACTTGCAAAATGTAATTTTCGCTTAATTTACATTATAAATATGATTTCTAACTTATAGTAAAGAATTTAATAAAATTAATATTATAAATATTTTCTAAATGTAGAATAAAATTAGATTATTTTCTTTCCACAAACATTGAAACATATCATACAGTGCGAATGCAACACATTGGGTTGCCAACACAGCTTAGTCATTCATTATTTTTCATCATATCTAATATTTAATTTTCACGTGTGATAAAATTTTTGAATCTTGCTCTCGCACTTACACTCAAAAACTAATTATATGACATGCTTGTCTTGTCATTAGTATTTTTCTGAAACTAAAATCAAACACAAGATATTACTTAAAACATGTTTAAGAAACGTTGTTAACTATTTGTATAATTATATTTCGTTTCTCTTTGTTATATTTTACGGATGTAATGTATTTTTCAACGATACTTTAGAGGTTTTAAGAAGATCAAAGGTGCTACACATTTCAAATTCGAATATGTTAAAGTTTACTAATGTAAATTAATTTAATTATCATTGACTTAAGTCTTTTTTAAGAAACCTAAACAAGTTTCTAAACATCTAAATAATATAGAACCATATTATTTTTCTTTAAAAGTTTAAGGTATGTGCTATCGGAGAAATTTCCTGTCACCAGTAAAAACTAGTCGTTGGGGACCACCATAATACTTACCCATCATGGATATGCATAATATAAAATATGAAAATAAAACATGTGTAAACTACTTATAAAATTCAATGCAATTCCAATAAAATCCTGGCTTGATGACATCATAAATTTTAAATGCTCCTTTGCTGAATTGCGTATGAGAAACATCCTTATAACTCTAAAAATGATAATCCACTTAACTTGCAGTTAACTGCGTCGGATTAAGCGTCTCTTTACTAATTAAAATATATCTTTGAATTGAAATTTGAATGAAATACAGGTTCACGAAAAATCGAAAAGTGTGGAAAATGTGATTACAAATATCTCGGCAACTCATTACCCGTTCGACTTCATTCTTAATGCAAAATTTATGTTTTTATATTGTCTTTTATATTCACTCCTTAAAAAAAAACAATTTCGAAAATTTTTATATACCATTTGTCAGAACGAATATTTCAAGAGTCCGAAAAAAATAGTTCCGGATAATCGAAGTTACTGAAATTCAATAAGCTTCTTCCCATTATTACATACTATGTACATGCCAAATTTCAATTTGTTCGGGAGATAGAGCATTTACAGACACACAAACAGACGGACGACAAATTTTTTTTTTTCTAAAAATATGTTTTTCGGAATCTCCAGTGTCTGAAACGTGTAAATCCGTCAAATTTTTTTTTTCGATTTTCAAAACGATTACAAGACGTATCCTATACTACGTATGATGGGTAAGTAATAATAATATTCGTGAATAAAAGCAATTATATACCGTTAATTATATATAATATTGCAATAAAGATACACTTCTGTCATTTTGTAGATAGGTTGTAATTTTTAGACTGCACCACCTGCACCGTACAAAAAATAAATTGACTAACTAGGGGCAACCACCTTGAGTAAAACTTGTAGATTATGACTAAGTATATATTTTGACACATTCTGTTACATACTTTGGCCCAACTCTGTAATAAGACACTAAAAATCTAATGATGTCATTTACTAAATGTACAGTTTGAAGATGCAAATTATGGGTTTACCGATATATTCAGATAGCGTATTATTAGCAAATATCTAAATGCTCGTAATTGTTACAAAGTTACATGTCTATGCAGATTATTAGACATTTTTTATAAGCCTTATTCGCCCTTCTTTTTTCATAATTTAACGAATCATGAATTAATACTATGGAATATCTTATAGACATCTTGATATCTCTTATGTGATTTTTTTAATTAAAGGTTTTCGTGTTTTCAAGGCAAACTGGAAGTATGACCTAAGTAATCATATATATTTAAATTTCCGTAATTGATTACTTATCATTAAACATAAAAGTTTGTCAATGATTTTTCATAGTATATATTTTAAATCGCATGTTGCAGTATAATATTTTTCATTTAAGAGAAAATAAGCATTAAAAAAAAAAGTATTTTTAGACGCAACCATATTTAACCTGCGGCCCGTGGGCCGTAATGAGGCCCCGCGACCTTTTATGTGCGGCCCGAGACACAAACAATCATTAATCCATATTTATAAAATAATTGAGATGTGCATGAAAGGTATTTACACTGTTGTTTTACATATTTTAATGAGAAGACAAAGTTTGCCCTTTTATTTATAGGTAATTTAAAATTTTGCTACAGCATCGTAAATGTCATTTGCGCAGTCAAAAGTTCTTTTTTTTATATGCAGTCCTAATTGCGTTACGATGGTGTGTATATTTTTTAATCGTCAGCACTAATCAAATATCATTTAAAATTGATTAAATTTTCCCTGTACACTTTTACATTTTGAAAAAATAAAAAGCTATAATAAAGGAAGGATTTTTTTTTCTTCAACTAAGTGAATAATATTCAATAGTGGGAATATCACAGAAAATGACCAACAAATAGGAGTGAATTATGCCAGCCAGGATATCGTTCGGGAAGATCCATGGAACTATATAAATAGACTATTCTTAATAGTCTTTAAATAGTTTATTCTTAGTTACATGGGTAGAGCAGTAGGAAGAGCATTTGCACGGCAAGCCAAGGTACCTATTGTGCTGTCCTTTAAAAAAAAAAAAAACATTTTTTGAAATTTTCTCCATACAAAGTCTAATAAGGAATTTTAAAAAAATTACACATTGCTACATTTTTAATAAGATTTTAATGTTGAGCATTTTTTGTTTTATCACTTTATTACAAAATGGCAGTCAATTAAGCGAGAATTTTTTTTTTTTTAAACCCACTTTTCCAACAAATAACCCATGTTAGATGAAAAACTAGTCGGATGTGCCAATCCCAAAACTTTCTTCTATCTCAGTCAAGCTAATACTTCAAAATTCGCTATCACATCGCCAATAAAATCAATATTTTTCGTCATTCTGTTGTACGTCAGCTGCTTGCGAATCGTCGGGTTACCGGGATGCGATCAACTGATGTATACTAAACTACGAAAAGTCCTTCTGGCCTGAACCGACAGGAACAGATAGCCTCCATATTCCTTGGTTTTGCGATTTTAGCTAATTTTACTGGAAAACACGAAGGTAAAATGCGTGGAACCTAATTAAAGAAGATTCGATCCCATTTCTCGTCAACATTGAATTTGAATGAGAATATCGCCAAATTAGTCCCCTACAGCCATGGAAGAACGAACAAACATTCCTAGTAATCATTCCTAGTCCCATGTCTACAGCCAAGTTGGTTTCATTTATGGTAACCTATTTTGGTCGCCAAATTTGACGATATTTCGTCAACTGTCGCCAAGTTTGGCGAGAATTTAACGCTGACGAATATAAATATATAGTGATAAGCATATAAGAATAGGAACAATGGTTACAACAATGAAAGAAAATTTGCCGAAACCATGTTAACTAAAACTCATAAATTAAACCCGTTTATGGATGAATTCTGCTATCTTGTTTGAAAATGTCTTTCTTCTATTATAGATAGAAGAAAGGAAAAAAAAAAATAAACAGACACCTGACATAATCAGCTGAAAATGAAGCATTTTATTAAATATTAATGGTTTAACATAAAAGAAATAAAAATTTATGTAGATCATTTTAAAATTCTGTTATAACAAAAAAAAAATCTGTAAAAATGAAGCTCATGTTTTACCAGAATTCTGAAATTGTTAGTTTAAATTATTTTAAAACTAAATAAGTACTCCTTAGATATTTTTAACTATTTTTATTATTCTAAGTGGTTCATAAAAACAGAACAAAACAAAAAAAATTGACTTTAGTGAAATATTTGATATACTACTAGCGTGGTTTTTTTTTAGGAAACATTGCACTGTGGGTTTTTTTTATTATTATTGGACAGAACAATATAGGTTCGAGTCCTGCCCCGGATTTTTTTCGCTCTGGTTGTAATTTGTAAACGTAAGTAAACTTCAGCTATGTTATTTCACGGAGTAAAAGCCTTATTTGTTAAAGAATCTCTCTCTCTCTTTCGAACTCGAAAATTCTCCATTTTATTATATTATTACGTTTCAAACTTATTATAGAGCTAATACTGATTATATAAATTTTGTTATATTGCTTTTTATACTATTGTTGTCATTTTATGATTTCAATCACCCCCCCCCCCCTTTTTTTTTTTAAAACTTTATTATACAAATACAGTGTATTGCAGCCCAGTTAACGTAGGAAATACATGTTTGCGTCCCGCAAGAAATAAAGTTTGAGAGGCTGTAGCTAGAAACTTTTCCTTTTTTTTCTTGCGCAAGCACAGATTTGGAATTTTTACTTCATCGTATTTTAATACTTCAGTTTTAAACTACACTGGAAAGACCAATATATTTCGAAAATGACAACTTTGTTTTTAAGTGTATTATTTCATTTGCCATTTATTTAACTTTAAAAAACAAATTGTAATTTGCTTCTGTATTAATTAAAATTCGAGGTGTTTGAGTTATATAGTGAGATATCTTAGGGATGTTCTCTGAACCCAACTGGCTACTTTCTGACACATTTTTTAAATTCATTTTGTTCGCAAACACATGAAATTGGCAGTTGCTTTTATTAAAAAAATATGTAACAAACATATGTTTTTTTTTTTTTTTTTTTTTTTTTTTTTTTTTGCATATTTCGGTAAAGACAGAAAAATTTTCGGAAAATTTCGTCAAAATTGGTGTTTTTAGCCGAATTTCCGGCACGAGAAAGGTAAATAACTCCTATTTATCGAAAAATGGAAAAACCGTTCTATCGAAAATCTCTTCAATAATTATGTCTATAAGTGTCATGCTTTTACGTTTAAAAATGAGTTAGAAAATATGTCAGAAATTTTCGTGTTGTTGAGGAAAAATATTTTTTCGAAAACCGCCTTAACATAAAAGTAATATTTTGAAATTTAAAAGCATTTAACTGGTAAACTGATTGCGTTTTCAGTTTGTTCCGATAAAGTATGCAACTCAACGAATTGTAACTACTTTTTTTTTAAACATCACTTCCGTATTTCTTCGGGCTTCAGCTTCGTGATAATACTCCCTGATATTCAGGGCTTAAATTGCGCCGGAGCCCATAAATACTGGGCTCCGGAGACCATTGCAAGCGCTTCCGAAAAACCGAAGCCTAAAAACTTTGTTCGATTCTTCAGCATATAAATATTAATTTTTGAAAATTTCATTCTTTTTTTCATAAAAATGCATAGCTGCGAACTATTCTTTTTTTGTGTGAACACGATTTCCGAATCCCAATCCTTACTTTATTTAATCGGAGAATTCTGCGATTAATAACATTAAAATTACGCAAAGATTTCTATTCGACCGGAGTGATAACTAAAAAGTGGAATAATTGACAGCTAAGTAAATGCAGATAGATATATTTAAAATTTTTAGTTTGCTAAAGAAAAAAATTGTTTTAAATTTTGCAAATCTATATTATAAAAGACAAACGTGTCCGTGCGTAACGCTGACGTCATTTTGCGAATGGCAACAGTTGACGATGAAATTTCGGTTTTGCAATTTTTTTAATTTCTAAACGTCTCACATTTTTAATTTTTACACCTTTATATAGGAAAAAAAATCTACTTTCAAATGCAATTTGTCTGAAAACTGTATCTTAATTGAGTGATTTATTATGGCTTTAAAATTAAAAAAATCATATTTTTCACTTTTTTTCGAGGTTAATGGTTGCCATTGGCAATTTTTTTCCATTTTGGCGAGCGCATATTATCGTTGATTAAACAATCGAAATGGCTATTATTAGTTAGAAGTTAGAAATCAATACAGACACCTTGAAAAGGAAAAGAAAAAACTTTTACTGATTTGACATAAAATACAAAATAATAATAATAATAAACGTTTTGATGGGCGATAATTTCATAAATCGAAATTATTTAATTCAAAAATCAAAGGAATGTTTGTGATACATAAAAATATTTTTCAATGTAAAAATTCTGACTCAAATAATATTTGGCTATTTATCGTTTGCGCTAGGATTATCACGTTCAAATATCAATTTATGATGAGGTTTCGCTTGATGTTTTAAATGAAAATTCTAAGGTTATTTTATTGATGCATCAGGACTGGCAAAACGTTTTTACTTAATGCGGTTTTAAAAATGGTGAGATTATATAATATGATTGCGTTAGTTGTTTCATCTTCTGGAATTCCAGCTTTGTTATTCAAGGTAGAGCAGCACATTCAAGATTCAAAATACCGCTGAATTTGACGAAACATCTACACGTGCCATTAATAATCACTGAATAATAATTACTGAATTAATAAGAGAAGCGAAGTTAATCGTCTGGGATGAAGCACCCATGGAGAGTAAATTAGTATTTGAATGTGTAAACCGTACACTTAAATACATAAAAAACAACGATTCCACATTTGGTGGAATAGTAGTTATATTTGCTAGCGACTTTAGACAAATTTTGAATAGATTCAAGCATATAGAATAAAATTATTTTATTAAATTTTTATGCTAATCTTACTACGTAATCGGGTCTATGTCAAGGGATGATGTCACACTTAAATGATGTTTTTAAGAATAGGGCTTAATGTAAATAATAATCTATTCTATATTATATACCAAAACACATGTCTGATTATTGCTGAAGTCATTTTGATGATAGCAACGAACTAACTAATAAATTTCGTTTTCACTGCATTTTTTTAAACTTCTGAACATAGCTCAATTTCAATTTCTACTCCGTCAAATAGCAACAAAAAAAAAAAAAAAGTGTATTTGAATTTACTGATTTTTTATGACTTTTAAAATAATTTCCAAGCATGAATTATTTTTAAATCTATCTCTATTACGTGCAGTCCGATTGCGAAGGATTAATCCGTTTGGATTTAAAACAATATAAGAAGTTCCGCATTTATTACCGGATAATATTACAGAACGAAGTTAAAACTTCATCAAAATATGAATATAAATAATCTCATCAAAAACAACTCGTTGTAAATGATCCCGCCAAGCCACAAACCTAAAACGTCAGTCACAAACAAAGGGAAATGTATGTAAGTGGATAATATGACGCAAAATAATCATTTACATAAATTTTACTTATGATTTTGGATAGCGTGGCACAAAACATAAATCAGTTTATTGAAATAAATACATTTCAATACATAATATAGGCTCAGTGAAAGTAATATATTTAACAGTGTATTATAAAATTAAAAGTATTGTTTGTATGTGTAAATATACTTTAGAAGACAAACGAAAAATAATTTAAATTGAATTTTAAAACAATCCTACTAAATTCACGTCACTCAAATTTTGATATCATTTCTTTTAAAACCCATATTTTGAATTCCTGAGAGATCTGAATGAAAAAGCATCAGCGAATAAATTTTACATATTTTTTCATGTTAAAATAATAATTGCACCTGTGAATATAAATAAAACTAAAAAGAAAATGATGATTTAAAAAAAATTAACATAGCGTCACTTAAATTTGATATCATTACTTTTAAGACCCATATTTGAAATTCTTAGAGCCAAAAGAAAGTGCTGCGTCACAACTTTTAACCCGTTAAGGGTTTTTGTACTGATATCATTACTTTTAAGCGGTTATTGATGAAAATTTCTTTCAGTCGCAATTAAGCATTAGGGTATAAATTTATAAGAATAAAACTTAGTGGCTTCGCCCGCTAGTGGGCCTTCAATTTACATCAGGGCCTCGAATCTAACTGAATTCTCCATTTGTATGACAATCCCTTAATTTCCACATGGAATAGTATAAACCTATAACCGAACGAACCAACAACCCAGGTCCCTGCTGCCTCCGGCACCGTATACCGGTCGTGCTATGCATGCACCGGATAATACCTTAATTTGCACATCGAATAGTATAAACCTCTAACCGAAGAACCTCCGGCTCGGGTTCCCGCTGCCTGCGGCACCGTACAGCTGCCGTGCTGAATAATACGATTAAGTGGTCACAGACCTTTTAAACAATATATCACATGAGGGGTCTGTGCAAAATTTTAAAAAGTACCCCCCTAGTGGGAGGGGCAAAGTGGGGGGGGATTGATACTGGAGATGCATAATATGACTAAGTGGTCACAGACCTTTCCAAGAATATATAACGAGGAGTGTCAGCAAAATTTAAAAAGTGCCCCCCTGGAGGGGGCAAAGTGGGGGGATGGACACCGGAGGTGCATAATCTAATTAAGTGGTCACAGACCTTTACAACGACATATCACATGAGGGGTTGTGCAAAATTTCAAAAAGTACCCTGTTCGGGGGGGGGGCAAAGTGGGGGTGTGGACACAGGAGATGCATAATATGATTAAACAGTCTCAGACCTTAACCAACAATATATCACATGAAGGGTGTGTGCAAAATTTTAAAAAGTACCCGCCTTGAGGGGGGCAAAGTGGGAGGATGGACACCAGAGATGCATGATATGACTAAGCGGTCACAGACCTTTCCAACGATATATCACATGACGGGTTGTGCAAAATTTCAAAAAGTACCCCCTTGGGGGGACAAAGTGGGGGTATGGACACAGGAGATGCATAATATGATAAAACAGTCACAGACCTTTCCAACAATATATCACATGAAGGGTTTGTGCAAAATTTTAAAAAGTACCCGCCTTGGGGGGGCAAAGTGGGGGGATGGACACCACAGATGCATAATATGACTAAGCGGTCACAGACCTTTCCAACGATATATCACTTGACGGGTTGTGCAAAATTTCAAAAAGTACCCCCTTGGGGGGGCAAAGTGGGGGTGTGGACACAGGAGATGCATAATATGATTAAACAGTCTCAGACCTTTCCAACAATAAATCACATGAAGGGTGTGTGCAAAATTTTAAAAAGTACCCCCCTTGGGGGGGCAAAGGGGGGGATGGACACCACAGATGCATAATATGACTAAGCGGTCACAGACCTTTCCAACGATATAAACTAATAGGCGCCGTCGGCGCCCTCACGGCGCCGAGCGAGCCCACTCCTCATCGTGCCCAAATCCTGAGGGATTTATAACGCAGACCATGGCTTTGTCTCACCAGGTCGCTACGATCGATTCAGAGGGTTCGCGTTCCAGCGACGCCTCCTCATCTCATTGCCCCAGAGTCGACGACAGAGGTCGTTACGGTTCGGCGGAAGTTCCTACCATCAAAGGATACTTCCCCACGTGACACCTGATGAGCCGTAGGGACTGTCGAACGGCTTCATCGCCGAACACCCATAAGGGAGTCGGGTCATCCACCTGGTGTTCGGCATCCCTACGGCCCTTGCTTTCCCGCGGAGTCCGATCGTGAAGTGTATGGAAGAACAAGCCACTGGTCTCATTCTCCGCGGGCGACACTACGTGTGCCGGTAGGTGCCCCTGGCCGACCCGAGACCACGGGGAAAATCGGTCTCTGTCCCATAGACGAGACTCGGCTCGGTTGCCCTCGGTGGACGGCGCGAGCTTGAACCCGACTAGGCAGAACTAGCCGGTAAGCCAGCGACTGAATCCCTATCATGGGACTCCCGCCACACCGAGTATGGCGACAAGCATATATCACAGTAAAACATATCACAAAAACATGCACAAACAAATAAACATCTAAAAACACAACAACAAGAAGGAATCAAGAGGCCGCTATCGGACTCTGGAGGTCGCGGAAAGCTCCTCCAAACGCGCCAAAGAGGCGGGCCCGATCGAGGTTAGTATCGGTTGAAGCTTAGGAGACGAGCCACTCGTCCGCCTGCCAGACGTGGAAGTTCCTGGCTGCACAGAAGACGTGCTGGACTAGGTTTCGGCCCATGATTTGATTTCGAGCCCAGACATCGCCGTTTTACCGACGAGCCTCCGGTCCGCACTCCGTGGCCCTATCTCGAGAAAGGTCCCCCCCGCCCAGAAACCTTGCAAGACACTTATCGCAGGCTGAGGCCGTGCTCCCGTGTCGTTGCTCGTTCTGGCCGGGCAATCTCGAACCAGGCTTCGAAGGCGACTCCCAACTGATCCTGCCGCAGAGGACTCGCAAGGCGACCTACAGGGCACCACTCCTGCTTCGGTCGCAAAGTTCTTCACTAGGAACCATGCGTGTCGTGCTCAACAGATCCTGCCTGCGCTCTCGTCTCCTCATAGACAAAGTTTGCAACCGCCCGATCCGATTTAGTGAACCTTTGCCCTCGCGTCACCCCCCGGCAGCTCTATGCTCCGGGCACGAGGGATTGGTCTACGCGGTGTCCTTTCGCCACCTCTGTCGTCCCAAGAGTCCCGCGGAACGGGCGCTCCTGGGCCCCCCGTGAACCTGTAGCCTCTCGGCTACTACGACACGGGTTTGTTCTACACATAGGACTCTCAAAGGTCGACATCGGTCCTCCTCCTGGAACACGAAGACCGCACCAATATTGGAGGAGGGAGTCGCACTCCGGCTAGACAGACACCGCCTTTAAGCCGTCCCACCACGACAAGGAATCGGATTCGTCGGCTGCTGCTTCCCTCGTGTCGACTTCAGCTTCATGTGTCGGGCACCCGGTCTTCTTCCCGAATGAACGGGCCGATTCGGAGAAACCCGACGAAGCTTCCGCGCAATGCTCGGCTTCCGGTCACCTCCCTTACTGAAAAGGTCGGGTCAGAATCACCGAGAGGAAGCTCGGGACGGCTTTCCAACGATATATCACATGAGGGGTTGTGCAAAATTTTAAAAAGTACCCACCTTGGGGGGGAGTGGGCAAAGTGGGGGGATGGACACAGGAGATGCATAATATGATTAAACAGTCTCAGACCTTTCCAACGATATATCACATGACGGGTTGTGTAAAATTTCAAAAAGTACCCCCTTGTGGGGGCAAAGTGGGGGGATGGACACCAGAGATGCATAATATGACTAAGCGGTCACAGACCTTTCCAACGATATATCACATGAGGGGTGTGTGCAAAATTTTAAAAAGTACCCTCCTTGGGGGGGGGACAAAGTGGGGGGATGGACACCAGAAATGCATAATATGACTAAGCGGTCACAGACCTTTCCAACGATATATCACATGTGGGGTTGTGCAAAATTTCAAAAAGTACCCTCTTGGGGGGCAAAGTGGGGGTGTGGACACAGGAGATGCATAATATGATTAAACAGTCACAGACCTTTCCAACAATATATCACATGAGGGGTGTGTGCAAAATTTTAAAAAGTACCCTCCTTGGGGGGGGGACAAAGTGGGGGGATGGACACCAGAGATGCATAATATGACTAAGCGGTCACAGACCTTTCCAACGATATATCACATGAGGGGTGTGTGCAAAATTTTAAAAAGTACCCTCCTTGGGGGGGGGACAAAGTGGGGGGATGGACACCAGAGATGCATAATATGACTAAGCGGTCACAGACCTTTCCAACGATATATCACATGTGGGGTTGTGCAAAATTTCAAAAAGTACCCTCTTGGGGGGCAAAAGGGGGTGTGGACACAGGAGATGCATAATATGATTAAACAGTCACAGACCTTTCCAACAATATATCACATGAAGGGTGTGTGCAAAATTTTAAAAAGTACCCTCCTTGGGGGGGGGACAAAGTGGGGGGATGGACACCAGAGATGCATAATATGACTAAGCGGTCACAGACCTTTCCAACGATATATCACATGAGGGGTTGTGCAAAATTTCAAAAAGTACCCTCTTGGGGGCAAAGTGGGGGTGTGGACACAGGAGATGCATAATATGATTAAACAGTCACAGACCCTTAAAACAATATATCACATGAAGGGTGTGTGCAAAATTTTAAAAAGTACCCCCCTTGGGGGGGGGGCAAAGGGGGGGATGGACACCACAGATGCATAATATGACTAAGCGGTCACAGACCTTTCCAACGATATATCACATGACGTGTTGTGCAAAATTTCAAAAAGTACCCCCTTGGGGGGGCAAAGTGGGGGTATGGACACAGGAGATGCATAATATGATAAAACAGTCACAGGCCTTTCCAACAATATATCACATGAAGGGTTTGAGCAAAATTTTAAAAAGTACCCGCCTTGAGGGGGGCAAAGTGGGAGGATGGACACCAGAGATGCATGATATGACTAAGCAGTCACAGACCTTTCCAACGATATATCACATGACGGGTTGTGCAAAATTTCAAAAAGTACCCCCTTGGGGGGCAAAGTGGGGGTGTGAACACAGGAGATGCATAATATGATTAAACAGTCTCAGACCTTTCCAACAATATATCACATGAAGGGTGTGTGCAAAATTTTAAAAAGTACCCGCCTTGAGGGGGGCAAAGTGGGGTGATGGACACCAGAGATGCATAATATGACTAAGCGGTCACAGACCTTTCCAACGATATATCACATCACATGACGGGTTGTGCAAAATTTCAAAAAGTAACCCCTTGGGGGGGGGGGCAAAGTGGGGGTGTGAACACAGGAGATGCATAATATGATTAAACAGTCTCAGACCTTTCCAACAATATATCACATGAAGGGTGTGTGCAAAATTTTAAAAAGTACCCACCTTGGGGGGGAGGGGGCAAAGTGGGGGGATGGACACCAGAGATGCATAATATGACTAAGCGGTCACAGAACTTTCCAACGATATATCACATGAGGGGTTGTGCAAAATTTCAAAAAGTACCCTCTTGGGGGGCAAAGTGGGGGTGTGGACACAGGAGATGCATAATATTAAGCCTTGCGCGGTAGCGCAAGGCTTATTTATTTCCAGTGCGACTTCCCCATGCTATTCTAACACAGGCAATCCCGTTGAACGAGTTATTTTACTAGAGTTTTTCCCACTTTTTGTACGCGCTTCCACAAATTTTCTTCAAAACACCTAATTCTGTAAAAAAAATAAATCCTCCAATCAAAAAACTCTATATTCTGGTGTTGTTACTTTCTTTAGAGACCTGTCAGGCATCGACTAGCACTTCGACCAGGAAGATAGATTATTTTCGACTATTCATCCAATCTGTTTAAATTGCATTATGGGTAAATTAAAGCTTTCTATTACAGTGCGGGCGAGATATTTTGATTTTAATAATTAGGCCTTAGGCAGTGTAAAAAATTAGGTGGAGGTGGGGGGGGGGGGAGTTTTGCCCTTTCAGGGGGTGAGGGGGAAGGGCGCGAACACAATTAGGAAATACAATAAAGCGATCTGTTTTAGACTTTACGATATTTTATAACACATAACATATTTTTTTTTAAATGAAGCAGCGTCAAAATTTATGAGGAGGGGGGGACGCGTTCAGCCCACACGGGGGGGGGGGGGATTTTCTAAATTTTGCCGGCACCACTCATGTGATAGATCGTTGGAAAGGTCTGAGACCGCTTAATTATATTATGCATCTTCGGTGTCCATCCCCCCACTTTCCCCCCAAGAGGGGTACTTTTCTAAATTTTGCACACATTCCTCATGTGATACATCGTTGGAAAGGTCTGTGACCGCTTAATCATATTATGCATCTCCGGTGTCCAACGCCCACTTTGCCCCCCCTCACTTTTCTAAATTTTACCAATACCCCTCATGTGATATATCGTTGGAAAGGTCTGAGACCGCTTAATCATATTACTATGTATCTCCAGTGTCCATCCCCCACTTTCCCCCCCAAGGGGGTTCTTTTCTAAATTTTGCACACACCTTTCATGCGATATATCGTTGGAAAGGTCTGTGACCGCTTAATCATATTATGCAGCGCGTGCGCAGCACGACTGCTATACGGTGCCGCATGCAGCGGGGACTAGAGTCGGAGGTTCGTTCAGTTAGAGGTTTATACTATTCGATGTGCAAATTAAGGGACCATCCGGTGCGTACGTAGCACGACCGGTATACGGTGCCGAAAGCAGCGGGGACCCGGATCGGAGGTTCGTTCGGTTAGAGGTTTATAGTATTCAATGTGCAAATTAAGGGATTATCCGGTGCGTGCGCAGCACGAACGGTATACGGTGCCGAAGGCAGCGGAGACCCTGGTCGGAGATTCGTTCGGTTCGAGGTTTTACAAGATTCGAGGCACCGACGTAAATTAGGGGCCCGCTAGCGGACGAAGCCATCTTGTTTTCTTATTATTTGTATTATATAACAAAAACTCTTGACACATTCACTGTTTACAATTATATTCAAGAAATTCTGCTCATATATACTCGTTATTATTTTTATACTTCTTATTATGTAATAAAACAACATAAGATTTTATCGATAGCTTTCACACACCACTTACTAGTGTCTCTTTCCAAAGTGGTTGCAAACGTATTTTGCACAATGGAATAAAATTATTTGCAAAAATGAACATGATTCGTTTATTATTATCATTATGAAGATGAGAAACAATCCGTTGAAGTCCGTTATATATTTTTTTAATTAAAAATTACTTTTATTATTTTAATTGTTTACAGAATAATCAATGTTTGAACTGTATATTTCATATTACCAATACAGATTTTGATCTGTGCAGTCTTTTACATACACTTGCCTCGTGTGAATCTTATTTGCTTCATATTACTTTGTTATTAAAAAACTTGAGATATTAAAAAAAAAGTAACTTGCAAAGCAAATTAAAAAAAAAAATTATTTCCATATTGTTAAGCCCGAGAAGGGACAGATATTAAAAGTATTTTATTTAGTCAATGCTACAATAATGTTGCCTTTTTATATTAAATCTTGTTCAGTCTATTTAATCTTAAAAAATTAAATTTAAATTTGAAACATGATATTAAAGCAACTTTAAAACATTTCATTTAGTTGAAATGAAATCTAAATAAATCTTCAACTTTTTTTTCAGTTTTACATGCATTATGCAAAATTTGTATTGTAACAAATTCTAACAGACAAGAAACATGAGAAGTACAAATAATTTAAAAAGTTGAAGATTTATTTAGATTTCATTTCAACTAAATGAAATGTTTTAAAGTTGCTTTAATATCATGTTTCAAATTTAAATTTAATTTTTTAAGATTAAATAGACTGAACAAGATTTAATATAAAAAGGCAACATTATTGTAGCATTGACTAAATAAAATACTTTTAATATCTGTCCCTTCTCGGGCTTAACAATATGGAAATAATTTTTTTTTTTTAATTTGCTTTGCAAGTTACTTTTTTTTTAATAATTAAACAGTCACAGACCTTTCCAACAATATATAACATGAGGAGTATCAGCAAAATTTAGAAAGTACCCCCTTGGGGGGGGTCAAATTGGGGCATGGACATTATCATTAATTTCGTCAATCGGGCATGAAAAAATTAAGAATTTCGTTGATAGTGTATTTAAAAATCATGAATTTCGTTGATCGGGTATGTAAAAATCTGTGAATTTCATCAATCGAGCACAGAAAAAACATGACTTTTGTCGATCGGGGGAGGGGGGATCATATATTTTGTCAATCGGGCACGTAAAAATCTTGAATTTTGTTTATCGATCGCATAAAAATCACGTATTTCATCAAATAGATACATAAAAACCAAGAAATTCCTTGATCGGCACATGAAAATCATTAATTT